>BSBN01000940.1:1200000-1824711 GCA_027924645.1 Cunninghamia lanceolata
AAAGTATCAACAATATTTGCAATGTTAAGCTCATCATCAACGGGACTGACAACATCTGTATCATAAGTAGACAAGCTCAACAAGCTTTTGTACAAATGCTCAACAATATTTGTAATGCTGAGCTCATTATCTACTAGATTGACAACATTTGTATCAGGAATAGATGAGCCATCATCTGAAATGGTGGATTGGATTCTCCTATATGCTTTTGACAATAGATGAGCCTTAGTTTGCCTTTTGGGATGATCTATCCATCTAAAATGCATACACGTCATTGATTTGGTAGGCAAATCTTTGACATACATTGTTTTGAGGAATGTGTGTGTTGACCACATGATAGACAAGGCTGAAGATCAAAACAATTACTAGAGATTTGTCCTCGACGTCCACAATGACATGTTTGGACTTGATGGGTTTTAGTGAAGTTTATTTTGATTGACTTGGCAACTTCTCAATTTCATAGGGCTGACCAACAAGTGAAGACTCAACTTGATTGTTTATTTTGAATACTTTTGGACACAATTTTTTGCAATATTTTGGTATATGAAAATTCACAATACCTTTTTACCCTAGACCAATATGATTTTTGTTGGGTTTTATTGTGTCTCCCGAACTCGCTTATAGGTGGAGATTCAACAATAGGACGACTAACAAGTGTTGTATCCATTATGGGATTTGGCAACACATTTTTTGATTTAGACACAACAATATTATTCTATGACATAGGAGGGCTCAATACTTTTCTTCAAGGAATTTTTGTCTTTCCTTGCCTTTTGAGTTGTATTGCTTGAAGAAGGAACATCATTGTTGACAACATCTTTCTTCTCTACTGAGGCATTGGGTGTCTAATCTTGTAATTGATCTTGCAATCGATTTGTTTCTTGCCGCACCATCTTGTATTGATTGCAAAATTGCATAAATAAAGGCTTGTATTAACATCAACATTCAAATATTATTTCTGCTTCTTGTTGGTTACCAACTTTAATTTGCAAGGATAACAAGGCATTGGTGTATAATGTAGACATGATTACAAAGTTTACAAACACGTCTGAGTCGAGTTCCATTGATAATGCTTGGAGACAATACAATTCACAACGCCTAATGATTTTTGCTGAAATGGAGATGGATTGGTTCCTTATCACTCGAAAAGGTTTCCTTTTCTATATATTGCTAGACTGATACACCAAACATCTTGATATGCTTGCCCTTTTGATATACCCATCGGTATGTGGAAGAAGCTTGTTCTTTGAATATACTTGTCGGTACGTGAAAGAGACATTAAAGCATGTGAGAGCAGAGGTACATGGCATGTAGGCAACATGTGAAAAGGATTCGTCCTATCAATGATCCATGTTTAGAAAGAAATCAAAATATCTTTTAGTCAGGATTTACGTCTTATGATGGCGATGAATGGGTAACGGAGGGAAATGAAAATGAAAATGACAATGTTCTTATTTCTCCTTGGCGATTTACAAGGACAAAGCCACAAACATTGTTGCTGCAGCTATGCTAGGCATTAGATGCAATAGTTTGTGATGACTTTACCTATAAATGTGACTCAGAGGCATTGTGTATAGGGTTAGCCCACAATATTGTGTCCCATTTTTGGCCAAAGTGGGACATTGAAATCAACATTTTAAACCAAATTTTCACTTTCTAACACCTATAGCAACTAGTCTGTTAAGAATTTGAAGATGATGTGAACTAATGATTTTTGAGATTTTGTGTATAGATTTTAAATGTATTTTAATCTTTTTTTAAAGAAATAATTTGTGAATTTTTTTACATAACTTTTAATAACTTATTTTTTTATAGTTAACAATATTTTAAAAAAAGTGACGTTTATACCATATAACATAATTTTTTTAATAAAAAAAGACAATTATAAAATTTTAAACATAGATTTGTAACACCAATATCTAGTGCACAAATATTTTTTCATAACTTTTTGTTGCATTATTTTTTAAAATTAATTTTTGAAGTGAGATTAATTATAATTCAAACATAGGTTTATACCATACAAAACTTTTTTTTGTATGTATCCAAATTAACTTCTTTTTTTATTGAAACAAGGACATCAATATCTAGTGTGCAGATATTTTAAATTTTTTTTTTCTATTTTTTAATTTTTCCACGTGTGTGGAATAGAGACTTTGATGTTCAATGAAAAACCTATGCTCACTAGAAAATAAAAAATAAATATAATAATCAAATGAAATATATTCAATATCATATTTTTTGGAAAGCTTATAGTAAGGGCTACATAATTACAAAATAGAATTTCTAAATGACTTCATTTGATCCCCCAAAAGGTGAAGCAAAATTGCATTTTTGTTAGTATTTTGATAGGTGCAAAGAAGACTCCATTGAGGGTTTGATTTAAGACTGGGGGGTTAATTCCAAGGGGGTTTTATCTAACCCCCTTCAATTAAACCCCTTTAGATGGAACCCCTCAAAGCTTAAATCATTAATTTTTCTAAAAAAATATGCGATTTCAGACAAAAATCAAGAGGTCCCATAAGTGGGACAGACTATTGTGGCAGCACCCTATATTGAACGTTGCGATTTGTTTTGGGTTTGCAAAACTTGTTTTGAATTTTTGAAATATCCCCCCTTCTAAAATATGCTAAAATGTATAAAAATGACATCCTAGTATGAATTTATCTTCCTTCGCTATTTTAAAACAGCCCGATATTAAAAAAGACTATATGGATTAAAACATCGCCACTCCAAAAACTATATTAAATGCACCCTAGCCCACACTATGTTTTTAATCAAACGTGAGAATGAAATTTTAACCCTCAAACTATAACTAAAAAATAAATAGTTTGAAAACTCTAAAGAAATCCCTAAATGTTTTTTTTTAAAAGTTGGACTGAGAGACATACTATGGCAGCAGGGGTAATAGGATCAAGGAGTGTTGAACAAGATATTTTGCAGGTATAACGAGCATAGAGGTTACAGAATAACTCACAAGAATCCGTGCTTATTGCTAATCTTCAAATTCTTGCTGATTTGAAATCATTAAAGTGAGGCCAATTCTGAAACTTGAGGCCAACAAAAACAGGGTCAACAACTACAGAACAGAGAGGCCACACCTTGATTTATCTGGTCTTGTGGTGTTGCAGCTATGAGAGATAGGAAGGTGATGTTTCAATGGGTGCGGGCAACTTCTCATTCCAGTTGCTGGTTGATACGACCCTACTTCCAGTTGCAAGTTTGAAGCTTTGAAATGATATCTGACAAGCGACCACTTCTTAAAAGAACAGACCCTCCCAATCTTGCACTGACAAGGACAAAAATCTAAGTGGTGGCAAGTTCTGCCTACATTGCCATGGCATCCCAGAAACTTGATAACATAATCTGCAGAACAATTTCCGGCACTGTTATAATAATTTATGGGTATCTTCACTATGATCTCTTGAGAATGATTTCTCATAAATGGAAAATGAAATGAAATTTCCATACAAGCAAAGGACTGTGGTTATGCAAATAGGAATATAATAATGGCAAACAATGTGAATAGGAATCTGAAGAATGTTTTATCCTAGACACCAACAGATTGAGGCAGGGTTGAGCAAACAAGGAGTTAAGCAGAATTGGGGGTAAGCAGAGACAAACTCAGTGCACAAAAAACTTAGCTCTATTACCAATGTAGGCCCGAGAATGTAATGCAAGAAAAGATTGATAAATGAAATGGACAGGACAACAATAAAATATTCAATGAAGCTCTTAACCATTCATCTATTTATGCATTGATCAAAATGTGATGCAAACAATGAGGGAAGCAGAGTTGGGGGTAAGCAGAGACAAACTCAATGCACAAAAAACTTAGCTGTGATACCAATGTAGGCCCGAGAATGTAATGCAAGAAAATATTGATAAATGAAATGGATGGGACAACAATAAAATATTCAATGAAGTTCTTAACTATTCGTCCATTTATGCATTGATCAAAATGTGATACAGTGTACATATTTAACAAATATTGTTACATGGGTTGTGAGACCCCTCCACACAGATTATCGTGCACTCTTCTTATAATCACCATCCAACTATCTTATTCACTTCTTCTGCCAATTACTCTAGTAAGGTAGGCATTTGAAAATAAATTGTTGGCTATCATTCATTGTGGATTGTTCCCACTGCCCTTGTGAATTAGTTGTGACAAAGGAAGTCAAACACAACGTGAATGGGCATCTCCGTGGTTGACATCCACTCAGGAAGCGACAGATTGAACTCGACCAATGCACAAATGACCTCTAAGAGGTAAGCCACCATAGAGAAATAACCTCCACCTTGAGCTTCCAGAAATTGTTGATGAAGGTTTGCAGCAATAAGTTCTCCGTTGGAGACCCAACCATCATGCAGGATTTGATATGTTTACTAGACTTTGCCCTGAAAAATTCGCATAAAAAGCACATTGCATCCCTTATCACCAGCTTGAAATAGTAGATCAAAATGTCGTCAATATCCCACTTATTGAAATAGAGGTCGAGATTTACATTCACACCTTTTAGCCGCTCATGGATTTGGTTTCCTCACACTCACTCCTGGACAAACCTTCCATCATACATGTAATTTGGATGATGATTATGCCCCCTGGATTCTTTATTCTTCCTTCATTGATCATGCAGTTAGGTATGTCTTTGATGAGCTCTAAGCATGGGAACACATTTGCTTTCCCTACCACTTTATGCAATTTGGACTTTCTAATCTCCTCCTCCCAATTGATTTCATCAGGCACATCTTGGTTGTCTGTGGGATTGTCAATGTTGAATTTCATGTGGACATGGAACAGTTCATTGAAGCATAGATTCATGTCTGTTCCTCATTGAATCATTGGATCCCTGGATTGTGCCGGTTGAGCCTTTTGTTTGGGTGCCATGAACTCTGTTTTCTTTTCACAAACTAGGAAATGGAAAAGGCCAAAGTTTTGCTTTTCAAACAATCCTCGCAAAAACTCCAAATTTTGTGTTTTTTCACCAAATTGTTTTCTAATCTATCAAATGATTTGCCCAATATAGCCCTACAATGTAACAACACAAACTAGGAAACGGAAAAGGCCAAAGCTTTCCTTTTCAAACCATCCTCGCGAAAATTCCAAATTTTGTGTTTTTTCGCTAAATTGTTTTCTAATCTATCAAATGCTTTGCCCAATACAGCCCTACAATGTAACAACATGAATCATTAAATGCAGATGTTAAATCGAGAATTTACTAAAAGATTATAGTTAGATTTTCATAATATCACACAGTCAAATTGGTGTTAGATTTAATGACCATGATAGAACAGGTTTTCAAGGAAGGCAACTTGAATTCAAATGGCTGCATTGTGTATGTTTGTACCATTGTTGCTTCATGTTGACATTTAATACTCTTGAGGGAAGATATGTGGGAATATTGGCCCACAGTATCACACCATAGAATGCCCTTTTTGAAATGAACAATGCTTGTAAGGAGTGCACATGAAGATACTTATTCAGCCTTGTTAAACTTTGATATACCAGGTGACAAACATGTGGATTCGATGCATAGGAGTGGGGCCTATTGCCCACACTCCTTCACTTGCACTTGAGAAAAAAGTGAATCAAGACATGTGAATGGACTGTGAATGTGAGAAGCCGTACCTGGACGAGTGATGTCAATCATATGATTAGGCACTAAGACCAAGAGCTTATCACTCTCATTGCACCTTGCATTACAAAGCCCTTCGGTACAAAACTGCAGGGAGGAGACAGATGCAAGATTATTATGAAATTGGCTTAATCCATGGAATGTATAATCTGAATTACTTGAGTCAAGTCACAAGTGGGACCCACTGCCACGATTTAGCACCTGCAAAATGAAGAAGCTTGGTTGGGCAAGGATTGACATTGAGGGTATGCAAGGTGACCACCAAACTAAAACAAAGTGCAGGGGACATGTCCGCTTTTAAACTCAGGATAATCAAAACAGAAAGAAATGTGTGGGATGTACTGACAACTGCTACAGGTGGACTTAACTGAACTGAAGAAGGCATGACTATCTTCAAAGAGAACCAAAGATGACTAGGGCAGAACAGGATGTCTTGTGTTTTCAGGGGTTCCAAGTTTTGACTTGGGTGGTGTTGAGCAACAACATATACCATATAAATTGCTCTTGGAATTGATTCTTACGTTTATTTCATTAACATTTAAAATGATAATTAAAACTGTTTATGCTATGCAAAAATGCTTGAGCAATTGTAAGTCCTAAACTCATAGAATTAACAGCTGCACATCATGCAAGAGAGATGAGGGACTTTGTGATAGGATGCATCTTGGTTTTTGCTAATATTTCCCTTGTTTTTTTTTTTCCAATACTAGAAAAGTTTATTTAAATGCATTGTAAAATGTATTTGCTTAGTCATGGATATTAGTTTTCATTTAGTCTTGAAATTGGTCAGCTGTTGATTTATGCAATACTGGATGCACTTATGATGACAGTGTTGGAAGATCAGGACAATGCTTTTTCTTAACCATGTGGTTAGCTGATATAGTCTACATATTTCCTGTAAATTTGTTCCAATACCTGTTTTAGACATCAATTCTACTTGAGTTACAAATAGAATTTCACATTCTTGATATCTATTATTAGTGGGGATTTCGGAGGTGTGAAGATATTTGTTGGGTCAAGACAAACAAGGCAAATCCATCTCCAGGATTGCGTCATGATTCCCACACATTATTTCAGCACTCAAAGGTACGTAACTTGAAGCCTTCTGTTTTAGTTATTGGCCCTGAAAATGTTAGAAAGCATTATTCATTGAGTTATTGGAAATAACTTTCTTCATTTAGTTGATGGAATGAATTTTCTTTATAAGTGATCTCTTCTTTGATGTATGGATTTTTCTTAAAACTGCATTAGTTATACTCTGGCTTAGCTATATTAACTTATATACAACACTGCAGGAGCATTGTTTGATGGGTATAAAGGGAACTGTTCGTCGGAGTACTGATGGGCATATAATTCATGCTAACATTGACACAGATATAATCATTGCGGAAGAACCTCCTCAAGGTTGGTAATACTTCTTACTATCTTAGTCATTATGAAATGAACTGTGGATCTTTTGCTTCATCTTACGGTATAGTTTTATAAATACATTGCTAAACAGTGAATTATGTGTATAAGCATTTATTTCCATAGAAGAGAATTCCAACCTGGAAGCTATAAGAGAGTTGGTCATCTGAAACATAAAAGTACCCATAAGCAGTAGTAAAATACTCATTAATGGAAAAAGATTGAGCTTGGGCTAAGACTGTTTGAACTTTGAAGTTATATGGTCGTATTTTTAATAGCCTATATTAATAGTTGGAATCCATCTTTTTCCATTTAGAATGTTGTTTTCAAACATTAAATAATTTTGAAAAGCTATTAATTAATGTCGTATGGATTTACATGGTTTTGGTCTAAAAGACGAAAACATAACTGGCTGATGTATATAATTTATTTATCTTGTATTCTTCATCTAACATTTTTTTTCCATTAAACTTTAATGATGTATTTTCCTGCAAATTTAGGATCAACTACAAAGCCCGAGGATCTATATCGTATAATTGAGCACTTTGCCCTTGGTCGCCGACGCTTAGAGCTTTTTGGTGAGGACCATAATATACGTGCCGGTTGGCTTACGGTCGGCAAGGGGCTTTCATCGTCAAATTTTAATTCAGAGGTATGTTTGTGGTATTTTTAATGCTTAAGCCAATCAAATTGTGAGCTACATTATTATTCCTATGGCATTTACTGTTCTACATATGTAAGTGCATTTCTGGCTGCAAGATTGATTATAAAATTTATATTTCTCTTCAAACTTTGTATGATACAACCTTGGTAATAATGATGGATAAGAAATAGATGGAAGTGAACTAATTTATGGATATGATGATACAAATTTGCTTGTGGAGGGACATGAGAAACATTTAAAGATATAATATCAAAAGGAAGACAATGGTGCAAAAATAATATTTTGATAAAATAGGTCAAAGGTGTTTTATTATTCCTATGGCATTTACTGTTCTACTTATGTAAGTGCATTTCTGGCTGCAAGATTGATTATAAAATTTATATTTCTCTTCAAACTTTGTATGATACAACCTTGGTAATAATGATGGATAAGAAATAGATGGAAGTGAACTAATTTATGGATATGATGATACAAATTTGCCTGTGGAGGGACATGAGAAACATTTAAAGATATAATATCAAAAGGAAGACAATGGTGCAAAAATAATATTTTGATAAAATAGGTCAAAGGTGTTTTATTCAATGGGGAATGACTTGGTCTTGGTTTATGATGCACACCATTATAAGATGAATTATAGTAATTTTCTTTCTAAATGAATTGGTTGGAATAAGATTATTGTAGTGCATGACGATGGGACATATCAACTAGTAGGTTTGAATTAAATTGAACTGTTCCAAATTGCAGCTGTTCCACAATATTACTTATGTCTACTCTGATAACATTTTCTTGTGTCTCAACTAATTGTTGTTCTATTACTCTTGCTTGCTGATCTCCATCTTTTCTTTGATGATTATTTGTTCTTTTTTTTTCCTGACCTTTTTTCTAATGACCACTAGGTCACCAATCTTGTTTGTTCCACTTCTCCGAGCCTCATTCTTGTTGTTTTCTTTGACTAGTGTGTGTTTGTTGCTTCTTTCTCCTGCTGGACAGTGTCGTACTTGCTGATCTTCTCATCCTCATGGTTGTCTTTCTTATATTATGCTTCCCCAAATTTGGGTTATCCCTGTTACTTCTATTGCAATTATTGTGTTTTTCGAGTCCTGTTGACGTACTTTTGGTTATCTGTGGACATTTAATATTTCTTTCTCATTTCCTTCTTTCTACAATCACTTTAGTCATCTTCATATTTGGCACTGCTCTTTTGAATTTGGTACAGCTTTTTTGAGTCCTTTAGAGTGACTTTTTCTTTTTTCTTGGAGTTTCCTTTAGACATAGTTGGTACCCTGGGAGCAGGCTTTGTTTCTTTCTCTACTCACCATGGGGTCTTGCTTCTCTAATTTCTGCCTCTGGCATTTTATTTGTTTCTTCCTCTTATAATCAATGTGCTCTTGCTTCTCTAGTCTCTTTTATTGAAAATGTGCTTCGCCACTCCTGTTTAATACATCTTGAATTCCTACCATTAGTGGTCTGTCATCTATCCAGTTCTTTTGACACAGCTGTGGAACCAATATTAAATCGGTTAGAGTCGCACTGTCACTCTTCTTGGTGCTGCATTTTGTCATGTGAGAACACTTGTCAGACAGGAATCTATATAGAGGGCAGAGAAACAATGGTTTGACACATACTAAATGTGTCCCGTCCTGTGGTGCAATATAGAATATAATTTTCAACTAAGAGTCTAATGGTATTGCTAATTGAACTTTTAAAAGGCTTTACCATTATTGGCATATCTGTAAAGCATTTAGATGGTATATGTCTACGCTATTTGGTGGTATTCTTATATGCTACAACTTCAATCTTCCACAGGAATGGATGGTATCCTGAAATTTTGGGACGAACATATGTTGTTTATGAATGATTGTTTAGACTCTAAACAGATTCTGGTTTTTAACTAATGAATATTATGAATTATGTGCAATATATAATATTGATTTATTTATTTACTTCTGTGATTAAAAGCTGTGATGAAAGCCTTTTGTGCTTGTATTATATGCATATCATGTGGAACAATGTTTTCTTAAAGTTCTCGCATGTGACAAGGTTGCAATCCTTTTTCAGGGCTACATCAAGAACTTTTTAGATAAAGACGGGAAAGTTTGGCAAGGTGGAGCTGGTCGTAACCCACCTCCGGATGCTCCTCACCTTGTTGGAACCTCACCTGAGATAGAAAGTCTTCGACCAAAATCTCCACCACAAAAAAGCCAGCAGCAGCAAACAAATTCTGTTTCACAGCCTGCAGCGAATTCTACAAGCAAAAAGGCTTCATCCACATCTCCAGGTCCCGCTCAGACTTCACAAGCATCAGCTGTGGCAACACCTGTTGCTGGATCAGCTCAGGAAGTTCAAGTTTCCAATACCCCCAGCTCAGTGCCTGCTTTGCCTGCTTCAGAAATGGCTAGAAGTGGCAGTTCTGTTCCAATAACGGAACAGAGACCAGTTCCTGTGCACCCAAGCTCCTCTAGAGCATCAGGTGTAGGACCGAGAGCTGGCTTGGAGGTTGATGGCACCACTGAGGAGGAAAAGTTTCTAGATGCAGGAACACCTGGAAACATGGATTCACAGAAATAAAATCCTCAGTTGCCTGTTAGATGCAGATACTGTAAGCGGAGGCACTCCATGGCACCTTTTTTCCTTGTATTGTGCTTATCACTGTAGCTGGTATTTTCAAATTGTCAAGGTCAGATGGAAAGCCACGCAACTCTCATGAAGGGAGAAGCTGTTGGAGGTTTGGGTTCTGAATATTCCAAATTTTTTTGTTGTGTTTATTTATCTGAGGGAATTTTCCTTTTCTCCCTTTGCCTCCTATGCGCCTGCTACTAGATGGCTGAAATAATTTCGGTCTCTTAATTGAAGTCTGAATTTCAAATAAGTACATTTTGTTCTAAACTATGGTCGATTCAGTTTTCCAGTGAGTGTATTCATTATATATTCTTTTGTGTACTCACTTTCATTGATCTGTAAATATGGAATTAAATGACTAACTTAGGTCTTCAAGGGAGTAGGTTTTCAGGTTTACATACCTTGCAACTGTATATAATATGATATGCTAACTTTTTTTTGATCTTGTACTAAGTTCTCCTCCACCTCTGACTGACATTGTTCTTTGTTGATCTAATATGTAACTAATGTATTCCCAATTCACACGGTTTAACATGCAAAACAAGAAATGCTTAATCCAGTCTTTTAAGTTTGCATTTATATTCTCTTGTGGTTTTCTTTTCTTTTCAAATGTGTTATATTCTCATTAGTAATTCGTTTCTCACAATATTCTAATTATGCCTTTCTTTTGTTTATTGATGTGATTATGTAAATTTCTACAACAACGATTCCAAATCTTGTCTTTTGCTCAGAAGATTTGTTGTCAAGATTTTTATACATTACAAACTAGGATGTAGATAACCATCCTTTGCTTGTGGTGAGCCCAGACTTCATGATTGCACCATTTCTGATCTTATTTTATGTACAGAAGACAAATGGAAACAAGGCATTTGGCAAGTAACATTAACAGTCAATTCGTACACAGCCCATCGGTTTCTTTTCGTACAGAAGTCCTTCTATATGTACATTATCATCCTCAGTTCTGTGGGCATGCATTGTGTATTGCAATTAGATTGGCCATTAAGTAGCCCATGGTACTCAGGGCCTCATGGAGGGGGGCTATGGCTCCAAGCTTAATGTCCCTGGTAGTCCCATGAAACATATTTTATTCTGAAAATGCATTAAATATATATTTTCCTAAAACTTTTACTTGTTACTGTTTAAAAATGAGATTTTTAGTGACTGTTGGAGAGGGGAACTGAAATCTCTCAGCACAGGCCTAAGGGTTTTATTCTATGTCACTGAATCGGCAGATTTTCAGGTCGATTCTGGGTATGATTTGTCTTGGAATCGGAATCTGGTTTGAATCGTCTGCGGATTCGGACAGGGTTCAGATTTTTCTCCTTTGAAATGTTTCGAATCGTTACCCAATGAACCTGGATGATTCTAGAGCATGATATGCATTTCAGGTGCAATTCCAAACTTCGGCAATGATTTCAAAGTGTTTTTGTATGACTTTTTTAGTCTTTGACCCTGTAAAACCCTAGACGACAGCATTGTTTGCTATCTCGTGGGTTTCACGCACTGCAGAAAGAAAGAACAGAGACAAACAGCAATGGAAAACAGAGGCCAAATGAACATACGGATTTCTTCAGTAGCGACGGCCAACAAACAGATGCCAAACACAACTCTCCCTGGATTGTTCTGCCTGAGTTTTAAGTTAAAAATGGCAACATTGAAGGAATTCTGCACCCGACATGATTTCATAATGGTGCGACCATCTCATAGTCCTGCCGAAGAATCTTCGGTGCCGTGCCAACCTTCCATTGTTTAACAATCCAAACTGGATGCGGGGGATGTGAGGCTTAATTTAAATTCTGTTATATTAATAATATTAAGATTTATAATTTATTTATATATATATATATATATATATATATATATATATTTGGATAAGCCGTGGGATGAGGGCCCACACCCATATAGCATAGCCATAAACAACCAAAAAAGAAGAAAGCTTCAGACCTGAAAATGGGGAGCAGAAAAGACAAAGAAAGACAGAAAAAACTCCAAGGAGACTCCTGCAAAAGACCAATACTTAGGAAACCAGCTTAATCAAGCTTGCACTCAGCCTTTCTTTTGTTTCCGTTTGCTCCTAGTGAGGAGCGCTTCCATAGTCCACTGAGTGCCATCATCAATAGCCTCCAATGCTTCCATCCTTAGTTTTTCTGCTTCAGATTTCCTAGCCCTGCGCTTGCCGCACTGACCCAATTTTGGTTTTGAAGGCTTACTTGCTGTTTGGGAGATGGAGCGGATGTCTGAGCAAGCCAGGACATTTGCCTGATCCAAAAGAAGATCATGATCCTCGGAGAGAGCCATCCAAAGTTCCTCATCCTCTGAAGAAGCCACACCATTATCCTCCAGATCTGAATCAAATTGCTTCTGAAGATCATGAGGTTCCACAGCCACAGCAACTGGATTGCTTGAACTCTCAGCCTGAACGGGAGTCTTGGTAGCCGGGGGGACCGGGGAACGACGATCAAAAAACACACCATGATTTCTCCAAACAAAGTCTGCCTCAGTAATGCCCTCCTTGCGGACCCATCTTTTGAGATTAAGGGCCCGCCGACCATTGACAGATTTAGAATGGCAGCCAGCAACCTTATGTCCGAGTTGATTACACCTGAAGCAGCGTTCTGGAAGCCCTTCAAAATTGATATATTGCAGCCAAGAGCCATGCGAAGAGTTGATTTGGACCATGTGAGGAAGTGGTTTGGAAATATCAACAAGGGCATAGACTCTGAAGAACCGTCTGGGTGTAGGCCCCTCCTCAACTTTGATGAAGGTACCAATCTGATTGATCAAGGATTCAATAAGTCCTGAATTTCACATAACCAAAGGTAGATTGTAGAGGCGCAACCAGATCGGAATGGAAGAAATTTGAACATTTGCAGGATCAAAAAAGGGGGTCCAAGGGGTCATAAATAGACCAGATCTGCGAAAAAACCACGGACCATTATCCAGAACAAATCTGCAGTCCTCAACACTGCAAAAGGTGACAAGAAGAAAGCCAAAATTCAGCAACTTCACGGAGGGGGGAGTCAAGTTGCCCCAAGAATTCCTGCACCAAGCTTCAAATTTATCCACAGAAGGTCTCTGCCCCGTAGATCTGAAAACCACAGTCCGCGAGCCAATGTCTGAGGAGGCCTCCATGATGCAGTCATCCGAAATATGGAAATCCACTGGCTTAGATGCTAGGTCTACCTTAGTATCGCCGAAAAAAAAAGATGAGACGAAATTAGACACCAACGGAGGGGGCGGAGGATCTGGAGCAAGAGAAGTATTCTCCCTGATTGGCGCAGAGGGAGCCGCATTCGGAGAGATAAACCCTAGATCGGCCGAAGGGTTGAAAATTAAAATCTGATCCTTGTAGAAGCTACTACAAGCATGGAAAGGATTCACTGAGTTTTTGCATAGTCTGTAATTCCTCTTCTCAGGATCCGCCAGCCTCGTGGGGGGAGAAACAGGAGAACAATGTCCATCAATGCCCGGTGGAAGAGGATCGAAGCCCTTATTTGCAGACTCCACCTCGCCTGGCAAGCCAAAATTTGTCTTACCTTTGCTCTGTGTGTCTGGAGCCCTCCTTCGTGCTCCTTAAGATGATTGCCTTGCAAGCCCTTTGCCCTGCTCTTTGTTGTCATTCGCAGCTCTGCGTGCCTTCCGCTCGCTCGCGCCATCATATAAATGACAATCCTTAATTTATATTATTATATTTTAGTTTTATGTATAAATTACTATTATTATTATCATTAATTTATAGTTAAATATGTATATTTAGTTTTACTATTTAGTTGCATATATTATGTTATAAGATATAATAATATTAATTTATTAAGATTTAGCATATTAATATTATTTAAATATGTATAATTTTTATATGTTCTTTCGCAACCAAAACATACCCAACCCCCTTAATAATTTTTGTTGTACCGATCTACCATACCTGTACCCAATTCTGATTTTGTAACTTGGGTTTTATTGCCAAGTAGTGTACATGTAGTCCAATTTTTCTGATAATTTTCCTTACAATTGTGTAGGGATAATTTTGTATCAAGACAACATGTAAAAAAGCTGAAAACTCCATATTCATGGAAATATTTTGCTGCAAAGAATTTAGGAAACTTTCCTCCTTGGGAACATTGACAGTCTAAATGAGAAGACTTCTGCCAGCAGTCTTTACATTGGCATTTTGAAAATGCATAAATAATTTCCTATCTAATGGATTCATACTGGGGGCATGGTGTTATAATATGAAAGATGATTCTTTAGGTCCAATTAGGAGGTAAAATGTAATTAGCTGGCCAGCTGTTTTAGATAACTGTTGATTTATGCATGGGGAGCACATAAAGACCAAGTTTAAGGCATCTGGTTATCATTTCTGCAAGAGGAATTATACTTATTGTGGTGATCAGATTTCGGTTCTCCATGTACATGCACTACTCTAGTGAGAATGCCATTTGGACGGTGTACTTATTGTGGTGATATAGATTTGTGTTCTTTGAGCAAACTACTCATCATCAATGGCTACAAAAGCAAGCAGAGTATGTTGTTGACGATATCAAATCCTACAGAGGCTTAGCACTGCAATCAAAATTTTGTGTTGCTAGTCTTGAAATCCATGCAAAAAGATGAACAGTTGATGCAAAAACTTCCAAACGAAGTTGCACCAAGTAGAGAAGGCAACGATTCAATGAGTTGGTCCTACAATTCAAAGATTGTGTTGCAAACTTGCAAGAATGACAAAAGTGTTGAAATGAGCACTCAAGAATAATTTTTAGTAAATAGCTGCATTGTCTAAAGAAAGACACTACTCTCATCCTGCAGGTCTGAAGCTCCCAAGACTGGTCTATGCCCTCTCTACCTCCAAACCAGTGATTTCTTCTCAACAGTAATTATTATCATCTCCCAAATCAGCCCTAGGCTGATTGGAGCAAGGATCTGCTCTTTTTTGGGGGCCATGGCTTCCTCATAGAGCACTCCATCTTTGAAGCAAAACTCTCTTTTTTAGTTCTGTTATCTCTCTTGATATAAATCAGATCTGTAAGGAATATTTTCATAGAAAGATTGTCATACCCTTTTTCACCACCAAAAGGAAACTGGTTGTTGCCTAGGGATGGAAACCCCACCAAAGATATTATTTTCCATGTTTGAAATGAAAAATAGACTTTGGATGCTTGAGGAAAAGGTCCTTATCTGCATATTTATTGGGGCTTTTCCAGAACCCCAAACTCTGAAAATCTAGATTCAGGAAAATTGGAAGCCCTCCGGATTTGTATATACTATATATTGTCTTGATGGCAAAGGGATACTTCACAGCCATCTTCTCCACCTAACAAGGAAAGGGTCTGGTTTTTCACGGAGGCCTATGCTTATTAAAAAAATCAGGTTTGTTTGTGAAGCATTGTTCTCCTTTCAAACTTATAGATTGTCCGAGCATAGTTCCAGTATGTGTGAAACTACCCTTGCTTCCCAGTGAATATTGGCAATAGTCCATCCTCAAGAAAATTATAGTAGCAATAGGTGAGTATATTACGGCATCTGAATTTACCAAGTATCCTGCTGTTCTTAACCATGCAAGGATTTGTGTCAATATTGATTTTGAAAAACTGCTGTCCAAATGGTCGCAGCCAATAGCTTTTGAGAATATTCCCTTTAAGTATAGGATTTGCAATGAACATGGTCATCTGGCCAGCGTCTGCCCTGCACATCAACCACAAGGTCAGAGAAGCTACTCAGAGATTTAGAGGCAACAACCTCTCAAGAACTCCAAAAAAAATCAACTGGCCCTCCTAAAGAGGTACAAGTGTCCAATCACAAAAGCAAAGCCTCAAAGATTGAGGACAAATACCAGGTGGGATATGCATTCAAAAGGAAACACTCGAAACCAAAAATTCTTTCCACACCTTAGCCTCATATGAAGACGAGGAAGTGGAAGATATCAAACTGAACAGCCAATTGAGTCACCAAAATCCATTTACATCCAGATTGGGACTAAAGAAGCAAATGCTCCAACTCAATCTGGTAATCTTCTTGCAACCAACTCTAATCAAATGCTTCTCAAATCAACAGTCAATGCTTCAAAATCAATAACCAGATCCAGAACTTAAAAATAAAGCAAAAGTCTTGGTCTAAATATGAAGCCTTGATTCTATGCCAAGCCCTCTGATAAAAAACGAAGGCCAAGACCAAAGTTTTGCAAAAGTAATCCCTCTAAGAGGACGAGGAAGCTCAGAGAGGACACATCACAAATGGGTAGACACGGATTCAAAAGAAACAGCCTTGCATATCCTTGAGGAGTGCCCTGCTAAAATCTCTTGAATGGTCACTGCCAATGTTGAATTGAAGACAAATACTCACCGCAGGCTGGTACTAAATTGAAATCTGGTAGAGTTAGATGCTTATTGATTTTAGATTTTTTTGTGAATTTTCACAAATTGGAAGTTGAAATCTGGCTTGTAACACTTCTCAGAATGATATCTTGGCATCACTATTGTTGATGTTAAGATTTTGATATTGTAAAATTTTTCAACAGTTTTTAATACAGTACTTTTAAACTTGTTCTATAAAAGAAAGATGTGTTGCAATAATTCAGGGGTTTCCTCCAAAAAGAGAGGTGGAACACGGGTTTTAATCACTGCCCAAATTTCAATTGCCCAATCTCGAGCCATACAGACTATCAGTTTTGGAGTTTGAAAAAATGTAGTAACTATTGTGAGACTTGTTAGACCTAGTTGCAATTCATCCAATCACCTTGTCATGTAGCTCACCTATGATGTTAATGCCATAGAGAGATGGTACCTGGAGTATGCACCCAAAATTCAAATAGATCATAGAGCTCTCAACAAGATCACTATCAAAGAATAGGCACCCTCTTCCACAAATGGACGATCTGCTAGACCATTTGGAACATGACATATACATCACAAAGTTAGAATTGAAGTCAGATTATCATCAACTTTTAGAGAAAGATGACATATGGAAGACAGCCTTAAAATCAAAGCAAGGGACATGTGCATAGCTTGCTATACCACTTGGGCTGTGCATTGCACAAAATACACTAGAGTGATGAATGTTGTGCTTCACCAGTTTGTGTGAGTGCACTTGGATCAAAATTGTGTATTTCAATGCTGTGCTTCACCAGTTTGTGTGAGTGTTTGGATGACAATCATGTATTTGACAAGCATGGGAGGAGCACATGCATTGTATGTCTCAAGTATATTAGATTTTGAAGAAGCACCTATTGTTTCTCTATCAGAAGAAATAAGAACTTGCAAGACCATTATTTGTATGTATATGCTGTCTTTGGAGTAAAAGTTTCATGCAGAAAAGATTCAGGCTATTCTCAGGTCTTCTAAATCCTCCAAAATCATTGAATGGGCTTTGTGGGTGTTGTCCAATGTGTTGGAAAGTTCATCATCTGTTATCCAAAATTGCAACTCCACTAGGCACTCTTACATCAAGTGGTGAGTCATTGAACCATAAAATCAATAATGGTACAGTTTTAGCTTTACATGGCTTGTAGCTCTCTTTTGAGATTTAAATAGTGGCATTAGGATATGTAATGGGGTGATCGAGGGAAATTTTCTAAATACGTCTCCAGCAATAACACCAAAGGGCATTGGTAACACCAATTCATGTTTTATGCTCTGTGATACTGCACAATCATCTATCAGACATGGGGCCATCCAAGTGCTCACAAAACATTACGTGGTCTTCATCAATGGATTTGTTGGGGATTGAGATACCTACAATTATTGGATAACACATGTTGTTGCCAAATGTTGGTACCTTTGTCCTTGGATTGTTTCATTTGGACACAGCTCTGGCTAATTGTTGGGAGGTGCAGGGTCACACATGAAGGAGCAACAATTTGGTCTTCCATAACGGACATTTGCCCTTTGGAGCTTTGTAACATTATGTATACATTTTTATTTAGATAGTTGGCATCAGATATCAGAACACAGATGTAGCTATTGGAAGGCAGACACCCATACATGTCCCTCCATAGCACTCTTTGTATGGAATGCACAGAATAATAAGTTCTTCTGTTCCAGTTCTGTAATATTTGGATTTCCTTTATGCCCCTCTCTTAATGTTATTTATCATTTCTGAGTCATCTAATATTACTTCCACATATAACACATGTAGATTAAAAAATTTAGAGTGTTTTTCTCTCATACATCTCCCAGGATTCGGATCATGGTGGCAGTGTCAATGAAAAGGCGGAAATCCTGTGTGCTTCTGTTCTAAATTAGTAAATTATTTAATGGGATGGTCCTAAATTACCTGACATATGACTAGGATTTACATGCACTAGTGCAAGCATGTGGAGAAACAGAAGCACTATGTGATGGGGAAAGGAAACTGTGATGTATCAACCTTTAAAAATTTACTAGCATACACAAAATAAATTGCAGCAAGCAAGACAATTGAATATGGTTTCTGTAATTATTCCATGTGACAAACTGCAAGGAAGGCACTGCCAACAACGTAGCAAATATTCTTTTCAGGTCTCCTATGTCAAAGGTTTCAGCCATAAGCAACATAATACAGCTTGAACCATTCACTCAGTGAGGTGTATGCAAAAGATGGCTAATTTTGGGAATGTCTATCAACAATTGCAAGGTTTGAAAAAGCATGGATTGGAAGGGAAAATAATTACTAACTGGTCTAGCTTTGTGTGCCTAAGGAAGAAACAGTTCCAACTTGTGAGAGAGGCCTTTGTTGTCCAAATAGCACAAATAAGGGTTGGAAATGCTATTGCTAATTAGTAGCAAGATGTATTGGCGAAAAGATTTGTGTAGCATAAATTAGCCAAGCAATAGGAAGTTGGGGTTGTACTATTGGCCCCAAACTCAATATGAGAATATCACTGTTAATTTGGTAGGTGGGTTGCCCATAAAACAAGGTAAGAGCAACTTGTATGTTGTGGTTGATTGATTTTGCAAGATGCTTTCTAAAATTTAAAACCATGTAAAAAGGTAATCTTTATGGTTTTGGCAAGTGGGGTTTGTCCACAACACAAGGTATGATGTACTCCAAAAGTTAAATAGTTATTGGTGCCATGCTCACTGTGGGAGTCTCTTTGTAGATTTTGGTAGGTCAGTTGCGCATGACACAAGGTAATAGCTACTTGCATGTAGTGGTTTATTGATTTTGTAAGATGTAATTCAAAAACATATCCTGTATAAAAAAGTAATCTTTGGGTCAAGAAACCATCCAGAAGTTTTTCACTATTATTTATCTGCACTTGGTGTTGCTTAAATCAATTGTCTTGAATGGGAGTCCAACGTTCTTAGGCAAATTTGGACTCACTGTGTGGGGAAAGATAAGACAAAATGTTGAAGAGATCCATCCTTTCTATCCACAAATGTATGGTCAAACAAAAGTAGGGAACTAAATATTGGTACGTCAAGAAGATATGAAGGACTTGGGTTTTAAACCTCTCACATCAATGTTGTCCATGTGCAACAAGGTGGTAAACAAGCAGCCACTTTGAAAGGAATTAAGGAATCGAAATTTATTGAGAGGATAAGGAAAATACGTCAATAGGTGGAATAGCAGCTAAAGGAGTGACAAGGTAAGAAACACCATTTTCAAGTTAGAGTGAGTCCAAGTCCAAGGACAAGAAGATAAGATTAATCTGGTAAGGTATCAATGCTTTAAGATTGAACCTACCTTCTTACAAGCATATGTACTCAGTTGTAAATGTGGAGAATTTGTCACATTGATCCATGCATGCTGGATAATGAAGAGGTTGACTAACTATTGCTTTTTGTTTACATGAAGTTTTTGAACAAAACAAAGGGAAGACAAAGGAAGTTAAAATTCCTATTCCAAATTTGATGTAACCTCTGGTGGAGCATTAAGAAGACCAAATCAAATAATCTCACCTTCACTTACCAAAGCAAGAACCTCCTTTGTTGAGTGTATTTGCTCATAAGATGTGGTTGCTCAAGCTTTTTACAAGATTTTGGTAGCATGCATCTGCCACTTGTGCTTGATGTAGTTGATTGATATAGCTTCTTGATGTACATGAAAGATTGTTGTTGATGTGATGGGGGTTGGATTTATAGATTTTTGATTGAGGATGTGAATGAGATTTGATATTGAAAACTTACTTTCGACAAATGATTGAGATGCTCCAGGGTAACTTACTAAGATTTTGCTAGCTTCTAGAGCAAGATAAAATATCAATGGTTAAGATTGATTGCAAATGGATGGTGGAGATTGATTGAGATGATTTTAATAAATGAGTGTGGGTGGTCATGTGAATTGAACTTTTTATTTATTTATTTGCGGATAATAGATGAAATGGATTTATTTATTTATTTTGAATAATGGAAGAAAATGGAATACTTAGCTAAATAATAAAAAATACTTAATTAATTAATGATGTGGTATTATTAGTGAGGTCTGAAGAGGGGGGATGCAGGAATGAAATTAATGTGATTATGATGATGTTAGTATGGTATAGATGTCAAACTTAGTAAATTAGCATTGTGGTGTCAACATGGTGCTAGAAATGATGTTAGGAAGCAATGTTAAAAGTGGTGTTAGACGATGGTCAATTTTAAGTGTGTACATTTTGCTGCTCTTTGAAATGGCGTTGTGACTAAAAGAAGTAACAATGTTTCAAAGAAAGTATATATAGATGCTTGGCGGGACAAAATTGGTGGTAGGATGCCCCAAGCATTAAGATTGGACAAGGGATGCCCCCTCGAGAGAACACATGCAGGTTTGAAGAATGTGGGTGTGTTCTTGAAAGGAGAATAAGGACATGAAGGTGCGAAGGGTAGGGTAAAAATGAAGAGGGAAAGGTTTGGTGCATAATAGGCCCAACCTCAATAGGAAGTTGTATTGTTCCTACTGATTCTCTTTCGGAATTATCATAAGCCTTGATGTTGATGGTTCAAGAATTTGGTGCTTCCTCAGAATAACTTAGATGTAGTATCAACTTCAAAGTACAAATTTTATCCTGATCCAACGAGAGGCATGTTGATTTGGCTAAAGGTAAGATGATGTCTCGAGGATAAGTGCCCAACAAGGGCTTGGAATTGAGATGGGTCAATGTCATTAGGGACTCTTGATTCTAGGACTTTATACAGGATATCCTTGTTAGCAGTGGATCTTTTGAGAAGATCCAAGATTGAGATTTGAGTTGAGGTTTGCCCAAGCTGCTGAATAAGATTGTATTGTGCTGTAGGAGTAGGCAGAGGAGGCCCTAGGATAGTGACTTTGGCATGTCTCATTGTGACGACACAATTTGGGGCTTTGATTTTGATAGTGGCTATTTGGTTATCAAGATGCACAATATGTCCAACGATGGAATCATCTGAATGAGAGGCTTGCTTGTAATGGACATTATTGGTATGATTATTTTGATTTGATTAGGTGATGACTTGGTTGGTCATGCTTTGGAAAAGGGTCTTGATATATCCCTAATTACTTGTTCAGCGATGTGGATGCACTTCCTTCTATTTCAATGTCTCCATTATCAATTAGATCTTGAGGATAATTTTTTAGTTTTAGGCATCAGTTGGTAGAATGTCCCCGCCACTTGTGCTTGGTGTAGTTGATTGATGTAGCTTTTTGATGTACTTGAAAGATTGTTGTTTGATGTGATGGGGTTGGATTTATAGATTTTTGATTGAGGATGTGAACGGTTGTGATTTGATGTTGAAAACTTACTTTGGATGAATGGTTGAGATGCACCAGGGTAACTTACTAATCCTTTGCTAGCTTCTAGAGCAAGATAAAAGATGAATGGTCAAGATTAAGTGCAAATGGATGGTGGAGATTGATTGAGATGATTTTATTAAATGAGTGTGGGTGGTCATGTGAATTAAACTTTTTATTTATTTATTTGTGGATAATAGATGGAAATGAATTTATTTATTTATTTGAACAATGAAAGAAAATGGATTAACTAACAAAATAATAAAAAATATTTAATTAACTAATGACATCATATTATTAGTGAGGTGCGAAGAGGGATGTGAACATGAAATTAATTTGATTAGGATGATGTTAGCATGGTAGTGGTGTCAAAATTAGTAAATTAGCATGGTGGTGTTGACATGGTGTTAGAAATAATGTTAAGAAGCAATGTTAAAACTGGTGTTAGATGATGGTGAAATCTAAGTGTCTACACCTTCTATAGAGTACCTTTAGACCAAGACGATTTAGAAGAGGATACTGTATTGCAGTAAAAGATAAGAACCACATGCATGGGAGAGAGAATTGGCAGTCTGGTCCTACAGGACAAATAGTACCCAAGGGAGAGAATGAATGAATTGTTTCACTTTCCTCATCTTCTTGATAACTAAAGTTTTTGTGGGGCCAAAAGCCTTTCATTAGAAAGATATGATTCAGATTGGATTAACCATTGGTTTATAACCTCATCAAGAACTATCTCACATAATTGGGGCAAAATGAGGACTTGACAAAGCA
This sequence comes from Cunninghamia lanceolata, assembly GCA_027924645.1. NCBI lineage: Eukaryota > Viridiplantae > Streptophyta > Pinopsida > Cupressales > Cupressaceae > Cunninghamia > Cunninghamia lanceolata. The sequence goes on from BSBN01000940.1 coordinate 1,222,759, forward strand.
ATGAGGATAAGTAATGGTGAAATTGTTGAACAGTAGAGGACTGTTCTCAGAGTTTGTCATATTTTTGCAGATCAACAGTGGAACAATTTGTGGATTATGTTATTGTCCACAAGATGTCTTTGTAGCATGCAAAACAAGGAGAGCAAAGGGGCAAAACCAGACACGAAAATCCAAGTGTCTCCAACAGCGATTGAGATGCAGCATTTGAAGATACAAGACGTGAGTCAAGATGTTAGATAATTATGTTCAGTGGTTTGGGGGTTCTTGTGGTCATTTTAGGCAGATCAAGTATGGTATAGCAGATTTTTATCTGCAGAGCATAAAGTATAAGTTTCCAAGCTCCATGAATGAGAAATACCATTGTTTAGACATTGTCAACACCACTTTGGTACAAGAATAAAGAACAGTTTTTGTTTTTGTTTGTGCTTGAGTTTGTATTTCTTCTTTAAGATTTTAACCATCAATGGAAAACTCGGGGTGACTTGGTGCAACATGCGAGTTGTCTAGCAAAATGTGCTGAGTTGGCACAACTTGTGCTGAGTCTTCCGAGTACTGTAAAAAATTCTTTTGAGTCCTGTAAGAAGGCATAATTTATTGGTCTGAGGGTCATATGACATGTACTTTTATGACAAAGTGATGATCAGAATAAATTTATGTGTTCTCTAAATGCATTAGATTCTGTTTTTTTTTTGTAATTATGTATTTTTTTGGGCCGAGTTTTACTAAGATTTTGCCAAGTTCTGAGTCCGAGTCGGAGTCAAAATTTTGGGTTGCCAAGTCCAAGTTTTCGAACTATGATTTTAACCACAAAACATTTGGACATAGTGTGATTTCATTCCAATTAATTTGCTGCTTCAAAAGTAGATCAATTCAGTACACTTAAACATCTCTTGTTTTCAATGAGTCAGTTTGTCATGGATTGATCAATTATGTTCAAAACATTCATCATAACATTAAAACAAACCTTATTAGATTGACCAAGTTTTTACTAATCCAGATGTTCTTATTTACACCGTCATCAGTTGATGAGGGCCAAGGTGACAACCATCTGATAAGTGGAGAGTTAAAAAATGGGAAAACATAACAAATTAGCCATAGTTCTAACTTCTGTAGACAACCAGAAAACTATGTTAAGTCGCAAAACAGAAGTGCATAGTTTACATGGTCTCAACTAATCATCATGTGGTAGGGACCAAAAAAGTATGGAGCCTTAAAAACTGATCTTTTACATTATAATTCCATGTAACGGTAATTATCAGCTTATTCAATAGTTTGATGTGTATGAAAATTGAAATCTTGATTTTAATATTTAATGGATGAGCTTGCTTTTGTGATTGCAATATTTTCAGTAGTTCCAAGATTGATCGGCACATTAGCATGGATATGCTACTTGTTAGGTAAAGGCAACCCTTTGAGGAAAGCTCTGAACAAAGTGAGTGCCTCTGATGGAGAAGTGTATGGAACGGTATGTGATGCTCCCCTCACAGTTCCATAGATGAGAATGGTCTGGTTCTTGCCATTTATTGGTCGCCCATATGCTTGAGTCCATCCTGCAACCTGTTTCAATCAATTAAGTGTTGATTATATTTCTTATTTATTGGTTGATAAAGATTTATTCCTTGGTTCTTGATCTAAGTGTTGCTGATGTAACTCACCTGTTTTTGATCATACCATGGGCTGTATCGTAGGAGTCTCAATAGTTTCAACTCCTTAGCCAGATTCTCAACAATGGTTCTTGTACTTGTAAGTGGCACCACTGCATCTTGATCTCCACTGTAAAATTAATAATTTTTTTTAATGCATACAGATGTTACTTTCTAGAATATTGTAGGCATTAATGAATAATTTTCACCTGTATAGCAAAATGGGGAGGTCACCCTCTAGAAGCTTAGCAAGCACTGGCCTTATGTCCCTTGCCATGTTGTTTTCTTGATAGAAAAGTTGCCTGAGATTTAAAATGGCATCAATCAATATGAATTTCTTGATAAGGAGTTTAAAAATTAATGATAGTATATCTACATACATGGATTATGTGATTTGAAACCGTTTATATTTTGGTACAAGGGCTTTCAATCATGAAATGGAATAAACTTTGAGGTGTCTTGAAAAATCAATCGTATCTTTTATAAACCATGAAAAAATCCTACTACAATAATTTTTTTTGAACACAAGTAATGTGGGGGAGTAATCCATTGCACAAGTAACCTGGTTAAGAGTACAAATTATCTTAACATATGTAATCTTTGACCACAAGCAGACAACTAACCTCGGTAGATGAGCATCTGAATGCATGCCATGTTTTAAGTGGGTTTCCAATTTCATAGAACAGTTTCTATTTCTGTAGGCACCATGGAGCCACCCACTTCATCATTGTTTTTTCTCTCACTAGTATCAGTTTACCTTGAATCAGAAAAAAATGCTATTTATGCCACAAGGTATTACTACAATGGCAGCAAGGGGTGGATTGTAATGGCATGTGTTCACAAAAACCTGCTAACTTAAATTTGATGGCCATTTACATGTCATATATCAGTTCAACTACATAATCTCATCTAAAGACCACTAATTACCGAAACCCAGGTACATATACATCTGGAACAGATAGACTACCACATGATATCAGATTTAATAGCAGTATATCACAGTACAAAAATTAACTAGTAAATGACTAGTAGCGAGACTGGCAACAAAGTAAACATAAAACAGTATATATATATATATATATTGCTAAATTGTGTACCAAGGGGGTTACATTATGAAGCCCAAACAGGCCAAAACAGTTATGAGATGAACTACATAATCTCGTCTAAATACCAATAGTTACCGAAACCCAGGTACATATAGACCCAGAACAGCCAGACCCTACCACATCATATCAGATTTAATAGCAGTATATCACAGTACAAAATTTAACATGTTTATGACTAGTAGCCAGACTGCCAACAAAATACACATAAAACAGTATAAACTTTAAGCCCAATTTTCTGCATCATCAGAAAGCTCAATAACCGGTAATTAGTTCCTTCCACTATTTGCCCCATTAGGAGGTACAGGGGCCACAATGATGTTCTGTTCAACATCCTGAATAATCTGATTGCCACAAACAGGATTGACCAAAGCCTCAATATATCCATGGGTCCTTTCATAATCAATAGGAACCTCATCGATGTCACTCGGCTCCTTTGGTTCCCCACCATTTCTCGCCATATCCGGTCAACGCTTATCATGGATAATAGCAGTCTTATGAAGGATTGTCACCCCACCATCTAGTAGTCTATAAAATTTGTCTTTTGGAATGTCCATAATGACTTGTGATATATATATCTTTTATATTATATTCTATTTTAATTTTAATAATTCAAATTGAACTTAATGTAAAAGCTATAATTTAAAAACAATATATATATATAATTTATAAAAAGAATAATTAATAACTCTATATAAGTAATATTACTTATATTATATTGATATATCTCGGCATCTTTTAGATAAACGTATTTAAGGTCCCAGCTCTTCGTTAAGGTTATTTTCCATTGGGAGGTATTCTATGGTGGGAACTGGGGGACGGTGAAGCCTATGATGGTGTGGTTCTGTGAGGTGGATGAACTTATTTTTTGTTTAGTGAGGTGGATAAAACATTTTTGTTCGTGGATAAACATTTATCTACATGGCGGAATCTTATTTAAACCTAATGTTCTTTTTTGGAATTGAAGGTTAGAAAAAAGTGTAAATAAAAAATGGTAATGGTAAGAACAATTAGTAAATATATAATTATGACAAAAAGCACAATCTAACTGATACCTATATTTAAGATATCTGAACCACATTGGCCTTTTTGTGTAATAATGATTACAATTACAAACACCATTAAAGTGGGAATAATAATTATTTAAAAATATATGAAGCAAATTGTATGATTAAAAGCAATTTAAGCAAATATATTGCAGTATTACATTATTTAAGAAATACTTATATTTGTAGATATAATATTTACATTTCCATTCAATTACAAGAAATATAAGAATCTAGGTTGAAGATGTGTCACTTTGTCATAAAACACATTAAATCCTCCTCCATCCTGTCTTATTTTAAATTGAATAACCATTTTATCATTTTTGTTTCACTATAAGTAACTATTTTGTCATTGAACAACATGGGAATATGGCATAAATTAGAATTTGTGACTATGCCCTTAAAGGATGAAATCAATTTTAAGATGCAATTGAATTGCAAGAGAATTGGGAATGCAAGTGATATACCCCACACAGAAATTCCAATGATAAGGCAGGTGGGTTGTATTGGCATGAAGTGCTTTTTGTACCTCCTGACGGTTTAGATAATTCAATATCTTATCTCCAATGCAGAGATCAATTCCATTTATTTTCTGCAAACTCTGATGAGAAATAATAGCCAAACAAAGTGAGATCCAAAAAAATAGTGTTAAGCAAAAAATATATTACAAATTTATTTAATTTTGATCTTTGCCAGATTGAAATTGTATTCCTTATATATTAATCTATATCCATTGGAGTCACTTTAATACAATATATGATACATACGATTACAATTGAGGGTTTGTAATTGTCAAAAGGTAAAGGGGAATATTTACTTTCTATGCTTCAACGTATCTTGCACCTGGATTGAGAATCATTATACACAAATTGTTGAGGTTATATGTTTGATTGAGATTGGTTTTGGCCAATTGACATTAGGAACTTAGGCTCTCGATTGACGGGTAAAGAAAGTCAAGGCACTAGATCAAGAATCTAAAGGGCACCCAATCGACTTCAGGGCAGTGCTCAACCAACCTTTAGACACTCGGCCTAGTATGATATTGAGCCCAGTGATGCCCATATTCCCATTCTCTAGTTAATGATGGACAATGTGTGGTAGTGATGCACATAGTTTCATACTCTCATTAGTGACGGACTATATTATGGTGATGCCCACATTTCCATATTCTAATTGGTTAGAGTAGTGCTATATATATTTATACGTCGTTGGTTAAAAGGTTTTACGATTTGCCAAGATCTAGTATAAGGTGTAATGTTGTAATAACTCATTTTGTGGAAGGCATAGCAAGCCAACCCTAATCGGGTTAGGTGCAAGTAGATTATTTATGACATCATGTCTCTCTTCTCAGCTACTCCTAGGCAAATTGTATTTGGGCTTGATATATTATTTACCTATTGATTAAATAAGATGGAGGGCAAAGTTGTTTTCGAGTTTAAAAAAGCGGGAAAAAGGCTGGTCAAAGAGTTTACCATGATATGAATTCTCCCTTGATCTCTTGATGGTATTCCCTGTGTTGGAAGGTCAGATAAACATGCACCTAATGTGACATCATGTATATCCACTACATCTCCTATATCAGTTGTTATATTGTTGTTTACGTCATTACAAGCTTGTGTCCATTTATCTTGGTAGTATTCATTCAAATATCTTGAGTTGTTACACACAGTTTGGTCCATGAAGTATGAGCTATCTGATATCAAACCATGTGACCACAAGTATTCTCCATTGTTGACACTTATCTCCAAATCCAGAAGGGGATTCCCTAGCTGCAAACATCAATTTAGAATCTATGATGTCAATTAGGGGTTATACATAAAGTTGGATTCATATGATTAACATAAACATTAAGCAAAATTTTCTTTAAGAACACTAAAATTCTGAAATGATTATGTAAGACCAGACATACAAGTATTGCTTTTAGCTTGATGGATGTGATGTTTGGCCTTTTGTTGTAATCCAGCACAAGGGTTGCCAACAGGGGTACATAGTGTCCTGCAGTACTAATATTAGAATTAAAAAATACATTTATGTCTATTTGATATCATTTTCTTCATTGACCCATCTTTCATTAGTAGTGATTTAAGATAAATCCTCACTTATGAGTTGGAGTGGTCCTTTTGACAATCATTGCATCAGGTTATATGTGTAGTATTCTTGGGAATGTATGTTGGTAGTATTGAAACAAACCAGATGAATAGTTCTATAGATTCATAGATTATTAATAACACTGCAAGCATAACCTTTTGTTACAAGTGCCAAGTGAACTATTAAAGCTCATGAGTGATGGGTTCTTGTTATGCACTAGTTATGAGAGATGCATCATTGATGCAATGAGTGCCAAGTGAACAATTCAAGCTCATACGTGATGGATTCTTGTGAATGACTACTTATAAAAGATGGGTCATTGATAGACAAGTCATTTAATCATAATGGATGATATCTAATAATCCATTTACTTATTAAAAACATTAAAGCTGATTTGTAAGGCAATGGAGTCTCCAAATGCTTGGACAGATACAATCAAAGTAGAATGGGCATACCTGCAAAGCTCTCTCCTGCTAAATAAACATCCACATCCTTAAATTCGGGGAATTTCTCCAACCAATTAACAAGGAAAGCCAAATTGTCTTGAGCTGTAACATCATACATGCCAGTGATTTGTCCTAAGCATATTTTTATATCTAGGACTGTCATGCTGCTAAGTATGCACTCAAAACATATACTACAATAGTTTTATATCAAATGCATGGTACACATCACACGATACCAGATAGTGTATCATTGGAATTATAGTCTGAACTAGTATTGGAATATGAGAATCCCACTCCAACAGGGCTCTCTAGATACAGCATGTTTGATTCTGCCAACAAAATAGTTAGATATCAGCTACGAGATCCTTGCAAGGAGAATAGAAGTTAAAGGCAAAGGTTTTTCAATGTCACCACCAAAAGCCCAGACATAAATTTGGCTTACGAGAATCCTCCATTTGGAAGTCCATTAGGGAATCTTCTACAATGTTTGAATTTTGTACTTTTGAATTTCGACCTCATAACCAAACTTCCAAGCAAACCAGATCTTGCCAGCTAGGCACAACTTAATGAATATTACCTTTATTCCAAGAGTATTGATTTTGCACCAAAAGGCCTCCATTGGTGGGCTTGAAAGGACCATGCTCCATGAATGCCCCATAACCAAGCGATGAGCATCCAGGCCCTGCAATGATAGGACTAAATTCAATACCATCTAACCTTTTTAAACTATGACATTCAAAATTGAATGTCATAAAAAATGTAAACGCTAACACTCACAATTACATATATGTACCTATATAAAAACAAATTAATTGTTCTTACCTCCATTAAACCAGACAGTCAATGGGCTAGATGTAGGCTTCTTCTCTGCCTCCACAAAGTAATAAAACAAGGCTCTCCCATTTACTTCATCTGTGGTGATATACCCACTATACTGTTTGAAGCCAACATTTTGTGTTTGGCCTGGCAACTTGGGAATCAGATCAGATTCAGGGGCACCTAAGGCAACTTGACATATAATAACTACGGATAAAAGTACTACCGTAGCCAATTGTAATAGTTTGGTGAATACTGCATATTCCATGCTGAAAAATTAAACAGTTAGTTCACCCCAAGCGGCTTCTGCGACTATGCACTAGGGATTCGTGTACTTAGTTTCTATGTACCTAGTGTAAACCGATTACCTATCAAATTAAATGAAACGCATCATGAGATATAAATGCCGAGTGCTTTTAAAGGAAAAAAAATGAATAGCCAAAAAATTGGGAAGATGCAGATGCCAAAAGTGGTATCTATTTTTTTTGGTAATGGAAGAGAGGATTGTCAAGAGGTACTATAAGCAAAATATGATAATTTTTTTAAGGTGTTTGCATTGGAAGTTATGGTTGACAATAGGTACTAGATAAGCAAAATATGATAATTTTCAAAGTGTTTGCATTGGAAGTTATGGTTGGCAATAGCACAAGATGATAAAATTATTAAGTTTGCTTGGAAAAAAACAAAAGCAAAAAACAAAAAATTACATTGGAAGATATGTTGCAAGATATGAGATTAATATATGCATTTCTGAATGAAACTTACCTTGATTAAAAAATAAAGGAGGATCTCATAAGAAAACACAATAATGGGATTTAAGATTAGGCATGTAGTCTCCCATAAATTGATAGTTCCAATGCAACCTTAAATTTATAGTTCCAATGTTATTTATTTATTCATTTGTGTTGTAGTGCAGGCTTAATTCTTGAATTAAACTTGGAGGCAAAGACACAAATGAAAGACAAACATTGTTATTATGCATTATTTTTTTTTTTCACTTGTATTGTAAAACTCTAATTTTAAAGAAAATAAATATGTTTTATATAAATTATTTAAGCTAATCAAACAAATGTATTTAATTAAATAATAATTAATTTAGATAAAAGAATTGGGACTAATTATTGAACATTATTGGAATTGAAATATTGTAATAATATGGGTATGTAGTTCTAATTTTGATATAGAAGTCTTTGTCCAAATGTCAAAAATATTTGTAAATGTTATAAAATTTTACATTTTGTTGTTGACTTGTAAATTTAAATGTTCATTGTCTAGGGTCACTTTTGCAAATGCATAAGTGACCTCGAGAGTGCATAATTGATCTTATTGTGTGGAATCAAACCTCCAACTTTGTGGATTTCATTTGTCAAAATGTGGGTTGCTTGCCTTGATTTAGAGAAGTTGTTGAATTGTGAGGGTCAAGTTCTTGTTAGTTAAAACCTTTGGATGGATTGACTTTATGACTCTAAGCAAAAGGTCAAAGACAACAAGTGTGCAATAGACCTAGGATGATGTGCTTTGATGTAAATCACTGATGATGCTCTTAGGTTCTTTTTATTCTCCTTGCAAATCCAACTCTAAATACACTTAATATGAATGTTCTAAGTGATTTTCAAATGAATGAATGTCTTTAAATACAACCGCCAAGAAGACAAATCAATAAAAATGTGCATTGGGTTGGCTCACAATAACTAGTGAAATGGTCGACAATGTTTAAATTTGAAATTTGAACTTTAAAAAGTGATTGCTTAGATCCATGAGTGTGGAAGTGACTTGGGTCAAGTTTGCACTTGTGGATGTGATGTAAGGTTGTGAGTAATGGATCTAGGGACTAGGAATGCAAGTCTCGAGATCAATGATGAAGGTGATCGAGACGTGTGATGCTATAGGCCACATTTATGCAAGAATATGCCACTTGTAAGTTAATTATTACATTTTTGACACTCTTAATCAAAGTAGGCTCAAAACATGAGGGAAAAGGGCAAGGACAATTTTCACCATTACAATTTGCCCACACTTTGATGTACATGCGACCTACTAAGTAGATGTATGCAAAATTAAAACAAGTAGTCAACATGTAAATTAAATGTTTTTTAGAGACTCAAAAGATACTAAATCTATTAAAATTTACAAATCATTCTTCAATTCTTCTTGCAATGAACGCTCCATCAAAAACTTGTCAAATAGAAAAGCATGCACTAAGTAGCATTTGCTACACATTTTAAAATATGCATTAACTACAACTTGTTTGAAAGGGAAATACCTTCCACCTATTATGAAAAAGTGATAAAAGCTTTGACTAAGCATATATGTACGATTTTGACTAAGTGGATAAGATGCCAAATGTCTTTCACTATGCAGAATATGATCCAACTCTATAGATAGTGCAATAAAATGTCATCAACTATGCATAAATGTACTTCATCTAGATACAGTAATGAAGCTTTATCTAGTACCGGAAAATGATCCTAATTGTCATAGGTGCATCATTGCAATCAAACTCATGAAAATATTAGTGATGAAAAATGTCCCCCCTCCAATTGGTTGCATATAGAGGATGCAAGGAATTGGAGGTAAGGGGAAATGATAATGACTAAATCATAATAAGAATGTAACAATTGACAAAGATAACATTATGCAAGGTACATCAAGTATGTAATAATCATCTAAGGATAACCACATGTAAAGATAATCAAATATGAAGTAAATGTCTATAGATAACATTGTGTAATGATCAAATATAGCAAAAGAAGTGTGTAAGCACAAACATATGGGATACACATGAAGGCATGTGTAAAAATGTTGCCCCCAATACAGACAAATGATAGGATAAGAATAGCCACGCATGTAAGATAAGGATAGCCAAGGATCATAAACATTCTATCTATATCAAATAGTTAATAGTAGTGTAAGTGCATGATATTTTTTTTGGATAATCGTGAGAGTTAGGAAGCCCCTAAGGTTCTTACACTTTATCAAGCACTTGCCTATAACTCTTGGACAGATGGCCTTCCCCTTATTAGTGTTTTGGTCGAAGTCCATTACAAGAAAACAATGTCGTACGCTAAAGGTTTACCATGGAATTACACTAAAGTAAGATTAGAAATAAAGGTGATTTTTTTAGTAATGGACAATTATTAGATCCTTTATTTCTAATTTTACAACCTTCCCCATATTTGTAATATAGTGTACTTGCAAAATGGTGTCTTTGAATGACTTCATTTGACCCCTCAAAAGGTGAGGCAAAATTGCCTTTTTATCAGGATTTTGATAAGAATGGAGGAGACTTCATTGGGGTTTCAATTTAAGCCTAAGGGGTTCTATCTAAGGGGGTTTGATCTAACCCCCTTGGATTGAACCCTCTTATATTGAACCCCCCAGGCTTAAGTCACATTAAAAAAATGTGATTTCAGGAAAAAATCAAGATGGCCCAAAAGTGGGACACACTATTGCGCTTTCACCCCTTGACTATTACCTTGTGGGTAACAAGGAGTAGAAAATCGTTGTTGAATATGAAACTTTTCCAAAAACTTTTTGACTTCTCTATTCTTTAAAGATATACCATTTTCTATGACAATAGTCGATGACAAGATGAATCTAGAAATAAGGTTATCCATAATAAAAGTACGAATATTGGATGTCATTAATGAAAGTACAACTATTGGATGTCATGGTGGATTTAAGGGGGATAGCTTCAACCCATTTAATGAAATGATTTGTAGCAATGTTAATAAATGTGTCCCTTCGAAGAAGTTAGGGAAATTTTGCCTACCAAGTCTAATCCCCATGTACAAAATGGCCAAGGAGAAGTAATTAGATGAAGCTCATGAGCGGGTGCATGCTTTATATTTATGTTTCACGTGTCACACACTTTTGAACAACAATAATGAACATTTCTCTATTTTACTCCAATAATAACCCATATATAGGAGTTTTTGAACCAATAATTTAGCAGTAACATGACTACTACATATGCCCCCATGGGCTTCTTGAAGGACAATGTATTTCTCATGGTTATCAAGGCATATACATTATAAACCATTGTAACGATGCTTATAAAGTAATCCGACAATAATCAAATACTTGGTAGTTGTTTTATAGATGTGGATACGGGCACTCTTAGAACAATAAGGTGGGAATGCCCTTGAATCAAGCTAGGTGTAAATATCATGAAATTATTCTTGACTAGTTAGTGTAGTACAAACTAATAAAGATGTATTCTATATATTCGATTGGTGTAATATATGAGTAAGCAACGTAAAGTGAGGACTACCATCATCCATACTCAAAAGGGGTGCAACACTAGTCATACCATCAATATGTCTATTATCCTTGTGAGGATAACATATAATAGTAAATGAATCAAAATAATTAAGCAACTATAAAGCCAACTCATGGTATTATGTATGTCTAGCATCTTCGGTCTTATAGTCACCAACAATTTGTTTAGCCACCAATTGTAAATCACCATGTATATCCATGGACTTAACTTTTAAGGAAATAGTTGCACGTAACTCCAAAATCAATTCCTCATACTAAACTATATTATTAGTGAATGGAAAATCTAATTGAAATGTTAAGGGAATCAAATCATTAGAGGGTGGTATCAATATCACTCTTGCCTAGAACTAGTCATACATCTACAACCATAAAAAAAATAGTCCAAGGGAACAAAATGTCATCATGTAATTTAATCTCATCTCATCAAGAAATGATGTATCAATAGGCACGAGCAATACATTATGTTGCGACCAATCCATCAACTACTACTTGTCCCTTAATAGATTTTTGAGAAACAAAATTAAGATCAAACACTGCAAACAACATTACTCATCATTCTACATAGCCCAAAATATTAGCTTTAGAATGTATGTATTTCAAAGGATCCTAATTTATAATCACGTGTCTAAATGTGTAACATATGATTTATGATTGTGGTGTGTGGCCAAGACATTATTGAAAATGAGAAATTTTATCTTCACCATGGGGTGATATGCAGGTTTAATAGTTTGTGACCTTCTCCACCTGACCTTCACAAATGGGTCCTGGATTCTCAGAAGCCCCTCATGGATGGAAAGATCGAGGTCTTTCCTTGTGTAAGGGACTTTTTCATTGTGATTTTTGCGATCCTTGAATAGTGGGATTTAGTGTTGGACAATAGGATTTGTTTGTGGGGTGTGCACTCCCTCTCGATCAAACCTTGGTCTATCTACTTCAAGCCACTCATTGAACCTCTCAACATCAGAACAATACGGGTTAGGCTTTCAAATCTCCTTCTCTAGGTTTGGGAAGATATGGGCAAGGGAGTAACAAAAAACAAACTAAGTTTTCTAGCCACCTATAATCAATACACCCAAGTGACATGTCCTAAGCTGGGCACCTGAGTTTCACTCTACACCCAAGAGTCATTAAACCTCAAAGGTAGTCCAAATGCTCTTTCTAATCCAAGAATCAAAGATGGCTTGTCTTCATGTGATTCCACATTAATTCTTTTTACAACACATCTAACAATTGCATGTATTTCTTCAATGTGCCTCCCACATTAAATGCATTTGCCCAATGTGACTAACACATAAAATCTTGAGCCCATTAAACCATGTGCTCACTAAATCATCATGTTCAATATCGAATACATTTCCCTAATATGTGATGCAGGGACATCCGGGTTCATGTATAAATCCCGCATCACCAAAAAAAAAATTCAAATAAAACTTCACCATCAGATTTTCAAAGGTCTGCAAAGTAGGAGTCATGGACATGGGGCATTCCAATATTTGTCAAAATATTTCAAAGAGATGTTTAGAGGAAATTGAAATGCTTAGTTCTTAGTTTACATGATCTACACAAATATGTAGAGAAATGCATCAAGGGAAGGTGCAATAGAAAAAGCCCACCAATTATTTGTCAAAGTACCAAAAAGATACGGGATATACAAGTTATTCCAAAGCTTGTAGGAATTTCACTATCCCAACAATGTAGGGATATGATTTTATGGTAATAATGATCCAAATATAATTAGTTCGATGCAAGTGATCCTATAAAGGAATCAGAAGTAAAAGTTCATTAGTTGCTTCAACAATAACTTCCAGATGGTGTATGTAATGTAAGGAAATCTTCAACAATGATTAAGGCACTTTTTGGACTTCCCAAATCTGATGCGTGACTTGCAAATTTTCCTATGTCATTCGTGTAGACATCAAAAATTGACCTAAGTCATCCTTCATCCAAAGATTTAATTAATTTTAATTAATTAAGTAAATCTTACCTTTTATACCATATTTCGTAAATAATAAATTCAATTTATTTATTATTTATCCATAAACCAAAACATCTCCCGAAAAATAATAAATTAAATAAACTTAATTTATTATTTTGTCCAAACTTTAACCTAAATCTATTTCACAAAAATAATACAAAACCGTAAAAATGCCTACCATAACCCTAACTACCTTTTACCGTTCACCAAACCAAAAATCCGTTTAACTACCCAAACTACTACCCAAACCTTATAAAATCAAATACATCCCTCATTTATCAGGCCCCCGACCATTTTCTACATTTGGAGTTATGCAATTATGCGAGCAACCACATTTTAATATTTTGGTAACATTTATATTTTGGTGGTTTTTATCGCTTTTATCATTAATCTTTTCTGTTGCACAGAGTATAGATTTTAGGGTTTTGCAATAGTTTTAAATCTTTTATAAAAAAATCTATATCTGGTGCAAACAATGGTGAACCTGACGTGAACAACCCTCTGATCATTTGTTTGTAACCATTTGCTTGAGTTTGTTTTTGCAGGTGTGAGGATATATTTAAAAACTTTCAGTCTAGTACCACTAGTTTGGATCCATACATACATTTTGCTATTAAGATTCATACATGTGATTCACTATTTATCGGATTTACTAACCTTTGTGTGGTTTCTTTTGTTCACAGATCTAAAACTTATCGTGTAGAGATTTGATCGTTGTCTTTAACCCTAACTACCTATGGGCAGCAATTTGGTGTTAGTTATTGTTACATATGTCATTAATGTTTGACATTGAATCACTTTGTTATTGAAACTCTATTAGTGACATAAGTTATTAAAGTCATTGTTATGCCTTACATGTTAGTTTTTTTTAATTGCTGGAGTCATTGATATAGTGTACACCAGGTAAACACGGTATAAATGCTTGTTGATGTTATTGACGCCCATAACTATGGACTTATGATGACAGATGATTCCATAAACTAGGTGCATGATTTTATGTCGTTGATTGCTTCTACCAGCATACTCTTAAAGCTGTTTCATGCTAGAAATTCTTCTAAACTCATCAGTTGTCCCTATTAGTACAGTCTTTGAAGTATATTCATATTGAAAACTGTTGGTTGTTCTCATTAGTGAAAATACTCTGCCGAGAAATTATCTAAACTCATCAGTTGTTTCCTATTAGCGTATTTCTTTGCTCAAATTTGTCTCAGGCTATTCTAAAAATGCATGGGTTTGCTTAACACTTGTGTGATCTTTTTGTTTGCAGGTTTATTTTAGCGATAGGCGTTTTATATTGGAACATTATAGTGCTCAGAAAATTGCCTCACACTTGAAGATAAAGTTTATTGACGTATCACCAAAGACATTGAATGGATGCCAACATATTATGATTGGAAGTGCTTGGTAGAGTGGGTCATTCGACATCATCATAAAAGCTTGGATTGCTCTTGAGCCTGCACTCCATCGATTGAAATGGATGAGTTTTGTACTCGGATGGTATTAGCACAAAATCAAAAGCATTGGTGAAGTTGTTGCACCGCAGTACGGGAAAATAATATCTTTCGGTGAATAAAATTCATGCTGTTTGTTTTGAGTATCACATTGCAAAAATCACGCTTAAAGTTTCATTTTTAAACTTGTCCTATTCAGTATAGTGTTAGGCAATGCTGGTAAATTTTCTAAACTCATGTGATGTTCCTCCTGGTGTACCTTTTAGTGCTCGGTAATTGTCTCACTTAGTAAAAATGTCAACAAGTATATTAAACTCATCGGTTGTTTCTATTGGAATTTTGTTATGATCATTATGTTTTTGCTGTGATCATTTGTGGTGTTTGGCACTGAGCAGACATAGATTGGTTTATAGAACACATTTTGTAAGATTGAACTTAGTAGGGTTTACACAACTGATATGCTGCAAGCAACTTCAGGCCGGAAGATTTCCTAAACTCGTTGGCTGTTCCATCAGAGTATTCCTTGAGCCTCGTATGGGTGCATGTGCTAGTTTCTTTAGCCACATAGCAACAAGACATTAACAGCTAATGATCAGAAGAAGTTGACAAATTAAAATTTGAGCATGTTATCAAACACAAAAATCAAATTGCCAGAAACAAAATTTTAACTGAGTGTTCAATTTTTAACCCTTGGAGACTGTTTTGCACAAATGGACATAACTTTTTCAATTTGTATCAGTTTTTCACATTTTTGTAGGCGTCAGAAAGATAAGTCAGAGAACTACATCGTGGTGAAAGTCATTTTCTCAAATTCATCTTATATTTTCTGGTATAATCATTTGAAATTCAGACTTTCATTTTTTGCAAAACATCAAATACTTTCTTCTTGTTGTGTGTTAATGTTTTTATGTGCTTTTGGCAGGGTTCATTCATTTCACTTGCAGCTTTACGCTTGTCAAAGACTATTTTGCAAACTACTAATTAGTTTTTTGCAGGACCACTTGTCAAAGAATCTAATCTTGAAACATTCTGTCTTCATTTTATAGATTAGATCACATCATAAGCAAGGGTTAAAATTAACAAGTGTTTGCGATGTCTTGTGGCTTGCAATTTTGTCATTAAATGCGTATGCTCTTCTCTTGCGCCATTCGATGATCTTGAGAATCAAAAGCATTTTCTTTGACATTTTGTATAACCACCCACACATTTGGATTTGGAATTAAAATGAACCCCATGCGAGTGTGAGGCAAAGGCGTTGTGTATGCTCTCTCCTTGTGTTTCATGCGATCTGGGAGATCAAAAACAACGTGTTTGCTTGCTTTTGTTATCCTTAGAGTGGGCCTGCTCTTGAGACACATCCGCAAGGAGAGCTCATTTGCGACCCCAAGCGGGACTTTCATCCAGCCCACTATATAAATTGAGGATAAGGCGAAAGCCAAGTCTAACCGGTATTAGCGCTTACCGTACAGTGCTAGCTTGAAAGGAGGTATACCTTGTGTATATTAAAACTCCTAGTAGGGTTAGTCAAAGCCTTTAGTGGCTTGCTGGACGCTCGTAAGGTGCCGGTCCCCTGGATATTCACTAGAACCCTTTTGTGTAGTGGCCAAAAACCCTCTACTTGTTGATATAGGAGGAAACTCTAATAGCCGTCCCATATTTTCACGGCTTATGGCAGAGATAGTAAGGTACCTCAGGATCTGCGTGTCCTAGGACTTGGAACTTGGTGTCCCTGAGAAGTGAGTGCACTGTAAGGGGGAGCCCGTGCCCCAAGTTCCTGGAGCTATACACCATAAGTAGGCGCGGTTGGGTAAAACCAAGTGGGAACTCAACAAGTATTGTCCTTTCCTAGCCTAGGATCGTGCATGTTTACAAGTGTTTGCAAAACATCCAGGTGTCATAAAAAACAACCAATCAAGTTGTGTGTCTTATATGATTGTTGTGTGTGTATACCTAATCATCATCACCATTATAACTTGTCTCCTACATCATCAGCTTGACTTTCAAAATTGAGAATCTTTTATCCTCGTGGCACATCTCAAGTGAAATCTTGTCACTTTAAATCACAAGAAGCTCTTTCGATTGATCATTCATCCATATCCATTCCCAAAATCTCTTTTCACTAGTTAGTAGACCGCCATTGTCCTATTGATCATATATCAACATCCAATTAAGAGACAAACCTTTTCCTAATCAATCTTATAACGATCCATTTGCTTAAGAGGCCCTGACCATTCTTAAGTTAGTGTATCTTTGTCATCTTATCTTTTCTACTCAATAAGCCCTGTCTTCCTTTGAGTAGAGGTGGCATTTTGATCTCCTTTCTTCCTTAGGCATATCATCACCCTAAGTGTTTTAAAGGAGCCCCTTATCCGTATCCAATCCTAAGGTCCATCCAGTCTCTTTGAGTCACCATTTTGACTCTATTTCTATCTTAAATCAAACAATTCATATGTACATCTTGATCCATATCATTTATCCCCACTTTTGGAGTCTTTCATACCATCCATATTTATCCATCTGAGAGCTTTTTAACATTTCAATTGTCCTCTATTTTCATGGTTACTACCCGTGCCCAAGCCAAGAAAAATGATATGGAGTTCACTCCTCAAAAATGGCAACCTCAATCCTCAAGATTCCTCGAAGTAGAGCCCATCCACAAACAAATCAATCCTTCCCAACAAGATATTGGATCATCATCATATTTTCATTATAATCCACTTGGAGACCTTTCAACTTATGTAGATGTTTGAGATGACGTATCCGACCAACCAGTTACTCCCAAAACTCCTAAACCCACAAATGACTATACTGAAACGAATCCAATTGCACTTCAAATTCAACAAGATCCTGAAAGATTGCAACTTGTTCATCTCACCATGGATCATGATCCTGATTATTTTATGCAATACCTTTATGATTGTGGAGCTAGAGTCCCTGATGATATTTATGAGAGAGAAAAAGCACGAAGAAAAGTAGAAAAAGCTAAAGCCAAAGCTCAGGCTACTTTCTCTCTCCACCAATCTTTTTCAACACCTATGTCAAATGTGTTCCAATCCACCTCATCTATCACACCACCACAAAATTTTACCTTGGGACCACAAGATACTTCTATTTCTACAATCCCATCTCTCTCTTCCCATCAATCATTTTCAACACCTATGTCTATCTCATCACATACTTACACATTGGGGATACCTCTAGACTATTCTCCTCCCGTGCTCCAACCTATTCGTCATCACTTACACCCCCATCGATTCCACCATTAGGAATCTCACAATCTATCCCCATAATTCAACCCATTCAGTCATCTTCATCATTTCCTTCATTAGGATCATCTCTCACAACCTCTTCCATTTCATCAGTAGGGATCTCACAATCTGTCCCTATATCTTCCATACCGAAAACCTCCAACATTCCCTCATCTCAATTAATTCCCAATGCAACTCATGTTTTCATACCTCAAACTTCTTCTATCCACATCCGTCACATCAACGCTCAACCAAAACAGATATCCACTTCCATACCCTCGATTTCACGAAATTATAACCCTACCTATGTCTCATCCTCAAAACCCGTTGATCCCCAAATCCTTCAACTACAACAACAACTCGCTCAATCACAACAATTTGCCCAATCGCTACTCCAATCAGCCCAATAATCCCAATCATCGTCACAACATCACCCTCAAACATCACCCCAAACTCAATTACGCAATCAATCAATCACCACTCCACCCATTCAAGACGAAATCGAACGAATCATTGATAATCGGATTGGTGCTCGACAAAAGAAATACTCATTTGCAGAACTATACCCAGATCCATTTGACAAATCTCTAATTATGGTACCTTTTCCTACAAACATTGAAATACCAAAATTTGACAAATACAAAGGAAAAGGTGACCCTCGCGATCATATTCGTGAATTCTGTATCGCATGCATGGAATTTTGACATGAACCTACATACTTAATGAAACTTTTTCCTAAAAGTTTGGCTGGCTCAACCCTTGAATGGTTCTCACGTCTCCTAGGAAACATTACATCTTTTGAACAACTAGCAGAAGAATTTGTCAAAAATTTTGCCTACAACATTGAACAAGACACCTCCATGCAAGACCTTTATAACTCCAAACAAAAAGGAGGGGAAACCCTTACTTCTTTTCTACAACGATGGAGGCATATTGTTAGTCGACTCCCTTGTCATATTCCTGAGAAACAACTAGTTCCAATTTTTGTGCAAAATCTTAATCAAGAACTGGCCTTTCACTTACAAGTGCAATGCTTTGATTCATTTGAACAAATCATGACAAAAGGCAAGATGATTTAAACGGCTCTTATCAACAAAGGTCTCATCAAAATTTACAAAGACAATTACAATCGTGATTCCAATAACCAAAACAATGATAAATCTTGATATTGGAATCGAAACAAGAATATTGTGAATGATGGAATCACTGATACAAAACATGTTCAACATGTGCAAAACAAACCATTTGTCCTTAATTCTTCATCAACTCAGAATACACCTCGAGATTGTCCACCACATATACAGAAGAAATTTACCCTTCCAGGTTTGCGGCCACCATGCACATTTTCAGATTTAACAGAACCTCTTGAATCCATATTTCGGAAACTTAAACAAGCAAACATGATTGAACTTCCTGACGCTAGTAAACCTTATGATGATAATCGACCAAAACCCCGTTGGTTCCGAGAAGATCAATATTGTGAATACCACCGTGTCAATGGGCATGCCACTAATTCATGCATAAGACTGAAGCATTATGTCCAAGATCTAATTGATCAAGGAGAGATACACATAGATCAAATACCTCATAAGTCTCCCAATGAGAAACTCAAAGCCTACCAAGAACCATTTCCTCCACATGGACAAAAAAATAATAAAGACAATAATGTTGATAACACATCACACAATGAAGTTCATTATGACTATAGTAACCACAGCGTAGTTGGCCGTATTGAAGTTTCATATCCTCATGTCAATGTTATAACTGTTAGAGGTCGAACTCCCGAGTGTGATGTCACTACACAAAGAGGTCGTATTACTGTTCAGGGAAATCCTCCTCCTATTTCCTCCCATAACCCCATGAGACCTCATGTGTTATCCAATAATGTACCTAAATATAATATCCTGGATCAATTGAAAAAGACACCTACCTAGATCTCAATCCTAGAGCTTTTAAGAATGTCCCCCCAGCACAAACAAATCTTGGATAAAGCCCTTATAGAATCTCAAGTACCAGGTGATATTGACGTAGATCAATTCCAAGCTATGGTGGGGGCTCTTACATCCACTCCTCGCCTCATCTTCACAGAGCCAGAAAACTCCTCTCCAGAACATTTCCATAACGAAGCCCTTCATCTAGAAGTTATTGTCAACCAACATTTCGTGAAACGAGTCCTAATAGATGGTGGATCAGCTTTGAATTTATGTACCCTCAAATTAATAAAACAACTGGGATACTCCGATGAGAACATTGATGAGAAATATCAAATTACGATCAAAGCTTGTGATGACGGAGAAAGAAAATCGGTAGGCACAATTAAACTCCCAATCAAGGTTGGCCCTATTACAATGGAAACTACATGTCAGGTCTTAGATCTTGATCTCCCCTATAACATTCTCCTAGGGCGTCCTTGGATTCATGCCATGAGAGCCGTCCCTTCCACATACCACCAATGCATAAAATTCCCATTTAATGATCGTGAGATTACCATACAAGCAAACCCTCGCCCATTTCAATACTGTAGACGACTGGAGGGTCCCTATCGACATCAAAATCATTGCCCAACTAATGAGGTTGCCCAACCATCATCCAAATACATTGACCCATCCACCCTCACCCCATCTTCCTCATCCACACCATCCACTTCCCGATCGGAGATCAAGGCTAAGATCAGTGCTACAGGCATGGGGGAGTACACTCTGTTTCATATCAATGAACTTCCTCTTTCACCTAAGAGCTATGGGCGACCTTGTCCGATTAATTATGTCTTGATTACTCATCCACAGTTGAAAGACTTCAAATATTGGGGGCAACTAAGTCAAGAAACCATTGAAGATGACATCTCTAAATGGCTCTATAGCGACGAAGATGAACAGAGACAATTACCATTGAGTATATATCACAGAGGTTATCCTATCATTAAAAAGTTGGGCTATACAGAAGGTCGGCTTGGGCAACAACAACAAGGAATCTTAGAGCCTTTAGAATTTCATCGCCGACCTAAGCATGCTGGGCTAGGGTTTGGATCCACCAAGCGTGAGTCACCCGATGTTGAGTTTATCTTAGACGAAGTGGCGAAAGCTTTTCCCGCAGTTGAGTCCTTTAATCGAGACACTTTCATAGATCCTTTTGAAGCGGCCGCCGATGTCTTCGAGGATAATTCCATCTATACCATCACCTATTCCTTTGCTCAACCATCTTCCTCATCCACCCCGTCCACTTCCTCTCATTCATTATCCCTTGCTTATCCAGATCTCATTGACTGGGACCAACACGGACCTCCTGTTCTTGATGTCTTTGAAAATGATGAGGCTATTGGTGAATTTCTGGGGCTTTGTACTCATCTACCTATCAGAGATCACAAGATTGGTTACTCTATTGAACTACACTCCGATGCCTACTTTGGGGAATCTGTTAAATTCCTTAGTCAAAAAAATGAAAATGTAAAAATAACGTCCCCTGGTGAAAACCGCTTTGTGGCACTTTCGGACGATGCAAAAATAAAAATAAAAGACGTATCCACTGGTGAAAACCTTTCTGAGGCGCTAGAGGATGAGGAATTTAACCTTCCCAAAGTGGGGGCACACCGAGAAAAGTCCACTATTCTCATAGAACAGACACAAGAGATGAATCTTGGAACTACAGAAGAACCCAAGATCACATATGCAGCAAAGTCATTATCAGAATTTGAAACTCGGGACTTCAATTCTTTCTTCAAAAAATGAGAAATCAATTTTGCTTGGTCCTATGCACATATGCCAGGATTAGATCCATCACTAATAGTACATCATTTAACAGTCCGTCCTGGAACAAAACCAGTCAAACAAAAATTGAGAAAGATGCATCCCAAAATTGCCCTAATGGTTAAAGCAGAGTTAGAAAAGCTCTTAGCAGTTGGTTTCATCAAACCGATAGATTATCCAGAGTGGATCTCAAACATTGTCCCTGTAGCCAAGCCAAATGGAACTATTAGAGTTTGTAATGATTTCAGAGATATCAACAAAGCTTGTCCAAAAGATGATTTTCCGTTACCAAACATTGATATCATAGTAGATCTGACAGCAGGACATGAGATGTTATCATTGATGGATGGATTTTCTGGTTATAACCAAATTAGAATAGCTGAAGAAGATCAACATAAAACTTCTTTCATTTGTGTCTGGGGAACATATTGTTGGCTTGTCATGCCTTTTGGTCTAAAAAATGCCGGAGCCACATATCAAAGAGCAATGACCGTTATCTTTCATGATATGCTTCATAAACAAATGGAAGATTATGTAGATGATACTTGCCAAATCAAAAACCAGAGAGGGGCACCTATATGTTTTGGAAGACATTTTTGATCATCTTGAAAAGTACAATGTCAGACTAAATCCTAAGAAGTGTGTATTTGGAGTAACATCTGGAAAACTCTTAGGTTATATTGTCTCCAGAAGAGGAATTGAAGTTGATCCAGCAAAAGTCAAAGCTATAATGGAAATGCCTCCTCCTCAAAATCTAAAACAACTCAGATCTTTGCAAGGAAAATTACAATCCATACGGAGGTTTATTGCTCAGCTTGCTGACAAGTGTCAACCATTTACTCACTTGTTGAAGAAAAACACACAATTTATTTGGGATCAAAATTGCTAAGAAGCATTTGATAAACTTAAAGAATACTTGGGATCTCCTCTTGTGTTAGCACCACCTATTCATGGAAAACCCCTTATTTTATACATTTCAACAACATCAGCAGCATTAGGGGCTTTGTTAGCACAAAATGATGATAGTGGTAAAGAACGAGCAATCTATTATATCAGTAGAACTTTGGTGGGCTATGAAGTAAATTATTCACCTATTGAAAAGGCATGTCTCACAGTTGTCTTTGCGTCACAAAAGCTTAGGCACTACATGTTGAGTCATCAGACTAAGCTTATATCAAAGATTGATCCTCTCAAATATCTACTATCTAGAGCAGCCCTGACTGGACGTATGGCAAAATGGGTGATGATGCTTAGTGAATTTGACATTGAGTATGTTGATAGAAAAGCTATAAAAGGACAAATAATAACAGATCAATTGGCCGAAGCACCTATGGAATCAGATCATCCAATGGTAACTGAATTTCCTGATGAATCAATCTTGGACATAGAAACTATTCCCTCTTGGCAATTATATTTTGATGGTTCTCATACTCAACATGGCTCTGGAGCTGGAATACTCTTTGTTACACCTCAAGGTGATTATATACCAAAATCATTTCACATTCAATTTCCATGTACAAACAACATCGCCGAATATGAAGCACTAATCAAAGGATTAAAATTGGCTATAACCTGGAATATAAAAGACTTACAAGTTCATGGGGATTCTCAACTAGTGATCAAGCAAGTAAACAACGAATATCAGACAAAGGATGAAAAGTTAAAGCCATACAAGAAACTAGTGGATACATTCAAAACATATTTCAACAAGATCACATTTGAACAGATTTCAAGGCTTCACAATAAAGTTGCTGATGCTATGGCCACAATTGGTTCAATGATAGAGATACCTGGGAATGATCACAAAATTGAATTCCTAATAGAAAAGTTGTTTGTACCAGCTTTTGATATCTCAGAATCAGAGTTGGTATGTGATATTGTTGGTCCTAACTCCACTTGGTTCAATGAGATCTACCATTACCTTCATAGCCAAATCATTCCACCAAATCTTTCCAAATCCCAACATCGCTCCTTCATTCGTTGTTCTTCCCAATATGTCCTCCTCGGTGATACGCTTTATAAAAGGTCACTAGATGGTGTTTTGCTTAAATGTCTTAACCCGGAAGAAGCCCACACTGCTTTGCATGAGATACACGAAGGCATCTGTGGTGCTCATTCTGGAGGTTCATCCTTAGTCAAGAAAATGCTTCACATAGGATATTACTGGCCTACTATGGAGCAGGATGCGCATGATTTTGTTAAGAAATGTGTACCTTGTCAGCAACATAGTGATCTAATTCATGCACCAGCACAAGAATTACAAACTATCACTACTCCATGGCCATTCTCACAATGGGGGCTCGATCTCATTGGAAAAATACATCCATCCTCCTCAGATGGTCATAAATTTATTATCACTGCTACTGAGTACTTCACTAAATGGGTTGAAGCAATTCCTCTTACTTACATTACAGGAAAGCAAATATCTAAGTTCATTTTCCATTATATCATTTGCCGCTATGGTATTCCTCAAGCCATAGTCACAGATAATGGTCGCCCATTTAAGAATCAAGATGTCAAAGAGCTTTGCAATAAATTCAAAATCCAACATCACTTTTCCACCCCCTATTATCCGCAAAGTAATGGCCAAGCTGAAGCAACTAATAAGACTCTTTTGAAAATCCTGAAGAAAACAGTAAACGAGGCTGGCCGTGATTGGCACTTGCAACTTCATCCTGCTCTTTGGGCTTATCGAACTAGTATCCGAACTCCTACTGGTGCTACACCGTATTCCTTGGTATATGGTTCAGAAGCTATTTTACCCATTGAGATCGAACTCCCTTCCTTGTGAGTATCCTTACAACACTTGATTTCCGATGAGGAGTATCGGATATCAAGACTACAAGAGCTTGAATTGATGGACGAGAAGCGACTTACAGCTCTTAATCATCTGAAAGCTTATCAAAATCGCCTACGCCGAGGTCACAACAAGAAAATGAAGTCTCATAAATTTGAGCTTGGAGATCTTGTTCTACTAGAAAATCAAAGGAATCTGGCTGATCGTGCAAAGAAAGGGAAGTTTGAACCTAATTGGTTGGGGCCTTTTGTCGTAACCAAGAGCTATGGATCAGGAGCTTACCAACTTTCCACTCTAGAAGGTCAACCGTTGGAAGAGCCTATTAACATAGCCCATCTCAAACGGTTCTATACCTGACTCGGAGTATCCCAGTTAAAAAAAAAAAGAAAGTAAAGAAAAATCATTTCGTCCAATGGTGAAAACCACTTCGGTGGTGCCCTGGATAAGTACCATGGTGAAAACTTGTTCGCAGGCGCCATGTGTAGAATTCAAGCTGTCCCCACCATCCTTTAGGTAGCTTTTTCACATCATCCCTCTCGCCATCATCCATTTCCCATCCATAATAAAATATGTCCTCCCTTTCGCTCCCATCCATATCTTGCCATACGCATCTACTCAGTATCATCTGGTCATATTGCAGTGTCTCGCCATCTATTCTACGTTCCGTTATCACTAGCCTGTCCATTAGTCGTTTCCCATTCCTTCACCTGCTCTCATCTTGGTATTCTTTTGTCCACCTGTGTAGGTCTATGTGTCTTGGTACCTTTGAGTTCCTCATAATAGACTCTTGAGTTTTTCTGCCTTTCCAGTCTCATGCAATTCCGTAATAACATTTTTCAGCACTGTATCCTCATTCTTTCCCTCCATCCAATCATTTCACTTCATGCAAAAACACAAACAAACACAACCCAATTTTTGACACTCGCACATTCTAAGCCATACCTCAAAAACACTTTGAAACTCTTAGACTAAATTATGGAATTTAAACACCTAGTGATTCGATCTTGATTGTAGTAACTAAGTTGTAGATCCCCCAAGCCAACCATCCTTTATTTACCTTATCTTATCCAGGGATATATCGTTCCCACAATATGGCACTTATCTATTTATCGTGTTAGTCTTTGGCTTGAGATCTTACTGCTTATCATGATTAAGTCTTTTGGTCCTTCTTTTGCTTTTTTTTTTTGTCTAGGGGCAACATTGTGTATGCATGTTTTGCTTGTTTTTGTTTGTGTGTGCTGACTCATTGATGTTTTGTGTCTGTTATTGGTCCTTGCAACATACCTGCCACACCGTTATCATGGTCTTTCATATCATGGTGCCATTAGGCATATGCTTGCTTGCGACTTTCCTCCTTTCTGCATTCGACACATCGTCACCTTGGTCTTTATATCTCGGTGCATAATGTCAGGTGCTATATCAAACATCAAGTTGCTCAAAGTTTAATCAGCATAACTCCATCATCCTTCCCACCGTTTCCTAATGTGCATCCAAAAACCTATGTTTTAATTTTCTTTGAAACAATATTGCTTCGCAACATTGTCTCAAAGAGGGGCAAAATGTAGACATCAAAAATTGACCTAAGTCATCCTTCATCCAAAGATTTAATTAATTTTAATTAATTAAGTAAATCTTACCTTTTATACCATATTTCGTAAATAATAAATTCAATTTATTTATTATTTATTCATAAACCAAAACATCTCCCGAAAAATAATAAATTAAATAAACTTAATTTATTATTTTGTCCAAACTTTAACCTAAATCTATTTCACAAAAATAATACAAAACCGTAAAAATGCCTACCATAACCCTAACTACCTTTTACCGTTCACCGAACCAAAAATCTGTTTAACTACCCAAACTACTACCCAAACCTTATAAAATCAAATACATCCCTCATTTATCAGGCCCCCGACCATTTTCTACATTTGGAGTTATGCAATTATGCGAGCAACCACATTTTAATATTTTGGTAACATTTATATTTTGGTGGTTTTTATAGCTTTTATCATTAATCTTTTCTGTTGCACAAAGTATAGATTTTAAGGTTTTGCAATAGTTTTAAATCTTTTATAAAAAAATCTATATCTGGTGCAAACAATTCGTTCTATGTTGCGACATGCTTATAGGAAACAACATCAAAGAATATGAACTTCTTGATATAGAACTGATTGAAAGTTATTAAAGGTCATGCAGTTATAGAAGTTTAAGAGGAATATGAATTGGAGATAAAACCTAGTTTGGAAGCTGCCCAAAAGGTAGAGAGATGTCATTGTTTGAGATTGAAATGAGAAAAAGGAAGATAATACATTGAAGTGAGTCGCCATAACTGTGAAGGCATCAGTATGAGAATTTGCAGACGCCACATAAAGGTTGGAATTTTAGGAGATATAGATTTTGGGCGTCGCCCAGCAAAGAGAGGAGTTACCCAGCAAAAAGAAGTCGCCCAGCATAAAGGAGTCGCTCAGTAGAACGAGTCACTAAAAATTGAGTGTGTGTAGATTTCTGGAGTAGAAGAAATTTGTAATGGGAATAGAAGAAACATTTGAAATAAATTGTTTGTTATTAGCACAGAAGGATTTCAAGAAATAGAATCTTTATTGCAGTTGTTTTTATTAAATTTTGTGTTCGAAATTAATTAAATTGGAAGTTGTGTGAAGCTATGAAATTTGGCGGTTTGACAAAACTCCCAAATTTGGACTGCATTTATATGCCTGCCACATTAAATTCATTCGGAATGTCCCATACAACAACTAATAAGGAAAATATTGCACTCTCTAACAGACTCTAAGTGTGAGACCCCACTTCAAAGTGTACCACAACTTTATAAAATATCAAATATTTTATGTAAGGTGTACAACACCTTTCTTAATAAGAGTAAACTTCAAAGATTATAGGAAACATTTATCATGATAGAACATATATAAATCCTCACAAATACTACGAATTCCACAACAAATTCATCATTAAAAATATTTAGAGGAGGAGCAATACTTGTATTTAAAGATTTTAACTGTAAAATACAACTAGTATATTTATATTTTAAAAAAAATATATCTATTGATTTTCTCTTGTAATTTCTTTTTTGGTTTTTTTTTTTACTTTTTCCAAATTTTTTTGGTTACATAGTTTTTGTGATTTTCCTTTTATTTTTAAGTTTTTAATAGGAACTTCTATTATTTAATAAAAAATTTCCCAGGTTTGTTTTTTTAAAAATATATTATATATTCATTCTAAATTATATAATATATATTCATTCAAGGCTTAAATTTGACAGTTGACCTTGCCTGTCAAGCAATTTTTTATGACAATTATCTATTCAATGGTACCTTTCAAATGCTATGACATGTCTTAGTATAAGTAAATCATATAAAAATCAAATATATAAATCATCATAATCCTATATAAATTTTGACAGTTTGTCCAAAATCCCTCCTTTCATATGATACGGTCTTTTAAAAATTTTGATTGTATTTTACAACAAAAATGCCTAAATACAACTATACAACCGTCAAATTTAGGCACAGTAAGTGCCCTAGGTAACAACCAAAATGTTTATAAAACAACACCTGGAAAAATGGATTCATAGAAATAAAATCCGGAGGCACTCCATAACACCTTTTTCCCTTGCATTGTGCTTTTCACTGTAGTTGGTATTTTCAAATTGTCAAGGTCAGATGGAAAGCTATGCAACTCTCATGAAGAGAGAAGCTGTTAGAGGTTTGGGTTTTGAATATTCCAATTTTTTTGTTGTGTTTATTTATTTGAGGAAAATTTCCTTTTCTTGCTTTGCCTCCTATGCCCCTGCTACTAGATGGCTGAAATAATTTCAGTCTGAATCTCAAATAAAGTACATTTCGTTCATTTTTATAAAACTATAAGAAATGATGTATGTCAAGGTGACTGGTTAAGACAATATAATTTTCATATTGCATGTGTAGTGAAGCACATTATAACTAGGAAGATTGATCTTGTCTCAACCTTCCATAAACAATTAGTCCCTAAAATAATATAGCTACGGTCACCTGTGAATTAGATTTTCTCTAAGCCTTGTACAATAAGAAATGAACAAATTAATTGAAGTCAATGAGTAATGGTGAAGTCCAATCTGGTATCCCAATCAACACAGAGTAGGGATAATCAATATAAGGATATTGAAATCCCAAAGGGGAGGAGTGTTGAAGAAAAGTGTTAGCAATATAGCTTGAAGGAAATAAATACTATAGTTTATCCAAAACGTGGAACCATGTACAAGGTTCATGAATTGTTTAAAAAACTGCCTCAAAAGAAGTGTGGTCTCATGACACCATGATCACAGTCTACAGAGTATTCACAACAAAATAGATACATTAAAAAGGCTTTAGAAATAGAGTCTAATTCCTTGACCTCTCCCAATATTTTTTCCCATGCAAACTGTATCAGGGACTAATATACAAAATCAAAGATTGTCTTCATAAGCTCAAAGAGCCCTGCAATAGGGGCTAAGCCATTTAATTCCTTATACAAAAATTATGCCTATAAACCCATAATAAATTTGAGAATTTTGACAATGTATATGGTAGTAAATATACCATTAAACAATGTGCTGATGCAATGATGACTTTACTTCCAGATTTCTTGCACTATTTACATGTTGGTCAACCTCCATGACACCAACCTGATATACAAAATTTGACTTGCATTAAAAAAATCAATTGTCATGTGAAAGGCAATAATGAAGACTAAATTGTAGGAAAAAAATTCCTTGACAGGCAAGGTGGACTGTCAAATTTAAGCCTTGATGCCTGGTGAACTTCTATCGATCAACTGAAGGTAGACCAATGGTTAGTCTATCTTATATTTGGTGACCAATGAAATCTCATATTTATTTTGATAAATGAGCTCAAGGATGGTGACCATCTCCACAGGAGTAATATCTAGTGGAACAATGATTTTAGCTAAAGCTTTCCTTAGAACATTTCTACATGGTTTAGATGAATGCATTAAATCCAAAAGAGATGTTTTGGTAGGGGTATTCTTTAGTTACTCATGTACATCATATCCCTTAGCCATTTTATGATAGTATGTCTAATCGTATGATGACCATGTGATATAGCTATGGTTGAAAAGTAGGGACAATATTAGACAAAGGTGGCTTAGTGTGAAAGTTAGGATATGGAGATGCATAGGCCATATGGATAAAATCATCATGACATGTAGAAAGAATGACATCACAAGGCATATTAATGTCATGGATAACTAAGGAAGATGTAACCTCACCACATTATGTATCATCCATAGGGTTTATCACTAGAGGGTGAAGGGACATCATGAGTATCCATCACAAAAGATGTATCATGAATCAAATCATGTGAAGGAAGAGTGCTCAAAGGTAAAGTATCATATGATCAAGCACATCACACGCACTACCCATATAAGAACTAGAAATAGATCATAAGGCTCATTGATATGTGCATTGGTAGTATTTAAGAGGGAAGGAAAGGAAATAACTAAGTCAATGAAGTATAAAAAATTACACACATGATTGAACAATACCTACATAGACAATATAATCCCATCTATATGATAAAAAGATGTGAGTGAATTAAGAGTTGCAGGATCAAATGTCACAAAATATATGAACATATCTGTAATGTCCCCTTTTAGAATATTCTTGTTTTCTTTACTTGAACACAATTAGATCCCTTGAAAGGGACATTAAAAATATGAAAGATAAAAAAATTAAGATAATATTCAGTTCCTAGCATTATTCATATTAAATTTATCTTTCATATTAAACTTGTCTATAATAGCATAATTAATAACGAGAACAATACTACATAACAGAAACAATGAGATCAAATCATCATAGCATAATCCACATTCAGTTCAATTCATAACACAATTCAATATCGACTATGTTCAAGTCTTAATCCTTACTTCCTTTCTAATCCTCAACCTTGGATGGGGAATTACTTGTCTCGGGCGCGATGAAACCACCTCGACGGATGGAATTACTCCACCTTTCCCTAACAAAACCAGACCTATCCTTGGTTGTAGGTGTTACCCCAAAATTTGAATTTGAAAATTTTCAAATTTTAGTGGATCCCTCCTGTATACCCTTGAGCCCGCCGAATCATAAAAACATTTAAATTTGAAAATATGTTAATACCAGTGGTGTGAAACCTTCTTGTAGGTATGATTTTAAACTCATATTGCTCTATCTGGCAAGTTTCCGTGCCCAAACACCTTACCGTTTGTAAAATTTTAAGCTTCACATTTTCCCGTCCTTAATTTGCAAATAAGGTCAAAATCCAATTTCCATGTTGCTGGAGGATGAAAGATTTCTGGGTTTTGATATATGATGATCAACTGTCCTACAGTCCATATTTTGCGGAAAATGGAGTCACTGTGTGGAGTTATGAAGGTTTTGTCTTTATGACCGGGACATAGTTTCCGAGGAATAAATAAAGGCATTGTTATCTTAGGAAGACACAAATTATTTCCCGTTCAATCAAAAAATTAATTTATCAGAGTGAATGTTAATTTAAAGTCTGGGAGACTTTATTAAAGCTATTTTATTTTCATGGGGACCATTATAAAGCATAATTTTTCAAAGGAAGAGAGCTTTATAAAAGCCAAATTTTAACAAGAGACGCATTGCGTCAGGTTCCTGCCGATGTTGTGTTGAGTGTAATGAGTGTTGTTATAGTTAATTAATGTAAAAGTTACCTTTAATTTGTTGTATATTTTAATGAAAGAACAATTCATATGATTGATGCATAGATATATGACTATGGATTGGTAATCTCTTTTAAAATATTAATTAACTAAGATTTTTTAGGTGGTTTGAGGTTGTTTCTTTGTACATGTGAAAAGAAATTTGAGGTCAACTTAGCCATGATGAACCAAAAACATAAGTTAGAAGCGCACGGGTATGTGGATTTTATGATTACACTGTTCCATCACTTTGAATTGCATGTGAACTACCATAAGCATGCATATCAAAATAAAATCAAATATGCAAAATGGAAATTAAATTTTTTTTTAGATAGTCAAAAGCCAAGCTATATGTGGGAAGTATCAAAATTTGTGATAAGTAAGGACGACCACAAAATTTACTATTGATTTAAGTAATGCAACAGACTGGTTTGACTTTGCTCCATTGCATCAAACGCATTATGGCTTCTCTAATGGTAAACTGAATCGAGGACATGCATAAAGTCACTATGAGGTGATAAAAAAAACTTGTATTTTAAAATATTTGATTTCTCCTAGTTTCCACGGGACGAAATTACTCCGCTGGTCCAAATTGTTGCAATAATATTCAAGAATTGAAACAGTTAAATATTTATTATTTGGAGATTAAAATAGCCACGATTTGCTCCTAAATGTGGGTGATAGAAGAGCAAATATTAATGGTTGGAATAAACTGCACAAGCAAATCTAAGCTAAACAGGCCTATATTTTTTTAAATATTTGCGCTGTTCAAATTTCTGCCGGCAAAGTTTCGTACAGTGCACATAAGTTTCGCAATCATAAAGAATAAACTACTCCTCTAGTACAAATGCTTGCAGTGCTAATCAAAACGCCTAAATCTAAACATTTGGAGAGAAAATGGTTAGAATTTAGTCTATAAAAACTGCTCGACAGATAGATGTTTGAAGCAAATATGCTTCCTTGAAATATTAAAATATTTGGAGTTGTTCGAATTCCTGCTCGCAAAAATGTGTGCTCGTGCAGAAAAACTTAAAAAGAATTACAATACTTTGCTCCCCTGCTTTAAATTAGATGTTAATTCTTTGGATGTTTATTTATAGTTGTTTGATCTGAACCGGTTCGGTTGAACCGCTTCATTGAACCAGTTCATCGGTTCAATTGGTTGAACAGTTCACAGTTTTGGCTCTGCCGATAGTTGAGCCGGTCCATTGAACCGGTCGGTTGAACCAGTTCATTGGTTCAATCGGTTGAATAGTTCAGACTTTCGCTGGCTGAGTAAGTTCTGCTGACAGTTGAACCAGTTCATTGAACCGGTCGGTTGAACCGCTTCATTGAACTGGTTCATTGGTTCAATCGGTTCAATAGTTCACAGTTTCGCTGGCTCACTAAGCTCTGCCGATAGTTGAACCGGTTCAGTGAATCGGTCGGTTGAACTGCTTCATTGGTTCAATCGGTTGAACAGTTCATAGTTTCGCCTCTGCCGACAGTTGAACTAGTTCATTGAACCAGTTGGTTGAACTACTTGATTGAACTGGTTCATTGGTTCAATTGGTTGAACAGTTCACAGTTTCGTCTCTGCCGACAGTTGAACTGGTCAGTTGAACCGCTGGATTGAACCGGTACATTGGTTCAATTGGTTCAACAGTTTAGACTTTTGCCGGCTCACTAAGTTCTGCCGACAGTTGAGCTAGTTCATTGAATCGGTCGGTTGAACCGCTTCATTGAACTGGTTCATTGGTCCAATCGGTTCAATAGTTCATAGTTTCGTGTTTGCCGATAGTTGAACCGGTCGGTTGAACCGCTTCATTGAACCGGTTCATTGGTCTGATCGGTTCAACAGTCCACAGTTTTGCCTCTGCGGACAGTTGAACCGGTTCATTGAACCTGTCGGTTGAACCGCTTCGTTGAACCGGTTCATTGGTTCAACAGTTGACAGTTTCGCCTCTGCGGACAGTTGAACCGGTTCATTGAACTGGTTTGTTGAACTGCTTGATTGAACCGGTTCATTGGTTCAATTGGTTCAACAGTTCATAGTTTCATCAGCTCACCAAGTCTTGCGGACAGTTGAACTAGTTCATTGAACCGGCCGGTTGAACCGCTTGATTGAACCGGTTCGTTGGTTCAATCGGTTCAACAGTTGACAATTTTGCCTCTGCCGATAGTTGAACCGGTTCATTGAACCGGTCAGTTGAACCGCTTGATTGAACCGGTTCATTGGTTCAATTGGTTCAATAGTTCACGCTTTCGCCAGGTCACTAAGTTCTACTGGTAGTTGTACCAGTTCATTGAACTGGTCGGTTGAGCCGCTTCGTTGAACCGGTTCATTGGTTCAATCGGTTCAACAGTTGATAGTTTCGCCTTTGCCGACAGTTGAATCAGTTCATTGAACCAGTGGGTTGAACCGCTTGATTGAATCGGTTCATTGGTTCAATCCGTTCAACAGTTGACAGTTTTGCCTCTGCTGACAGTTGAACCAGTTGATTGAACCGGTCAGTTGAACCGCTTGATTGAATCAGTTCATTGGTGTTGAGTGCTAGTGACTCAGATTACAGGTTCAATAGCGCAAGGTTCCTTGGGTTCAACGGCAAAGTTTGAACTGTTCATTGGGTTTGAATTGACTCATTGGGTTCACTGTTTTGTTGAACTGTTTTGTTGAACTGTCTGTCGGGTTCAATGGTTTATCAGGTTCATTGGTTCAATCTCTATTCTTTGGTTCCTTCGATGAAAGTTTGAACTGTGCTTCGTTGAACTCCTTTGTTGATCATCGGTTCAATGGTTTGGTTCATTGGTTCAATGGTTCGGTTCAGAGGTGACATTGGTCTATCGGTGTAAGATGTGAGGTGTCTCTCCGATGGAATGGTCATCGATATGAAGATCTCTGTCGGCCCAGCTTTGAAATGCTACTCCGACCGCTTGTGGTTACTCCGATGGAAGATCATCGGAGTGAGTATTGATATCGGCGTAGCTGGAAGATGGATCCCCGATACTTCATGTTATACCGATGGAGGGCTAGCTATCGGCATGAGGTTTACTATCGGTAGGAGTTTGGTGTCTTATGCCGATCTCCAAGGTCTTAGTGATGTGTGATGTCCATCGGCATGAGGGTGGTCATCGGTGGAGCCTGTGGTTGTGTCTCCGATCGCTTGGTGTTACCCCGATGGAAGACTGTGAAGCTTTCGCGTTGGTGAGACATTGGTCTTCGGTGTAGGTATTGCTTGCTTCACCGATGGTTGTGGTCATTCCGATGAAGGCGTTCTATAGGCGTCAGTGAGACAAGGGCCGTCGGAATAAGTATCGAAGGTTTGTCCGATGCTGAGTAGTCACCCCGATGACATCGGCGGGAGTCTGAGGTTCGGTGTGACTTTTTGAGGTCTTGTCCGATATGGGCTGTTACATCGATGGTGCTTTAGGACATCGACGGGAGGACTTCTGTCGGCGTAGCTTAAAGATTTGAGGCCGATGTACAGTGGTCACGCCGACAGAGGGTGAAGACTTGGTATTGGTGAGACAAGGGAGTATCAGAGTTCATGGTTGAATGCTGGCCGATAGTTTGGGTTGTGCCGATGGGGGTAGATAGGGGTTGTCGGTGGCAAAAGTGCCGACAATAGTTTACTAAGCCGTCAGATATATAAACTGCAGTGTCTGACTTGAACGGGTGCATGTGGGACTAAAAGTTCTCATGAATGCGAACTGTCAAGTGGTAGTTGGACAGAGTGTAACCGAATTGCTGGGCAGTTGGAATGAACAGTTGTTTGCATGTGGAGTCGATTGGATTGCTAAAGCAATGAGGATATCGATAGACTACGTTGAGTGAGTGTTGGGAGTGTGAGAGAGTTCTTGTCGAGAGAGAGTTCTGGTTTTTTGTCCTTCTGTGAAGTCTTTTGTTGTATGCTGTATCCAGTATGTGAACAGCATGTGAAGGGACTGAGAAGAGAATGAAAACAGAGTTCAGATAAAGGGAGTTCTGGCTGAGAAGGTTATACTGTCAGTTTTTCTTCAGAAGGAACAAGATGTAGAACTTCATGAAAGGCTTATTGCCAGTTTTGTATTGTAACTGTTTTTCTGTTGCTAAATAATACAATGGTGATCTGGGCTTTTGGAGTGTGGGGTTTTTTACCCATAAGGGTTTTCCCCACGTAAATCTGTGTTCTTGTTCTGTCTTTCATGTTTAATGTCTCTGCTGTTGAAACTAGATATTGTTCGCTTGTGCTTTCCTCTAAGGGTCAATGCAGGAAATGTTCTATGTTTGTTTCTGCTTTAAAGGCATAGCTGTGCGTGTTTTGAAGCATTTGGAAAGAATTTAAATTTGTCAAAGACAACACTTTTCTTAGAAATACGTTCTGAGATGCCCTCATTTCCTTATGATTGGTTCAATCGGTTCAACAGTTCAGACTTTTGCTGGCTCGCTAAGTTTTGCCGACAGTTGAACCAGTGCATTGAACTGGTCGGTTGAACCGCTTCCTTGAACCGGTTCATTGGTTCGATGGGTTCAACAGTTCAGAGTTTCGCCTCTGCCAACAGTTGAACCGGTTCATTGAACCGGTCGGTTGAACCACTTGATTGAACCGGTTCATTGGTTCAATCGGTTCAAGAGTTGCATTGGAACGGTTTAATGTTGGAGATGACTGTGCAGTTTTTAATGGGTGTGTCAATACTACCAAAGATATGCTGGCAGCTGTATTAGTTATGCTGTCAAACTTAAATCAGAAACAATGTGATATTGTTATTAATTGGGCTGGAGGTGTTTATTATGCAAAAAAGTGTGAGGCATCTGGATTTTACATTGTAAATGACATTGTTCTGTCCATTCTGGAGCCAGTGAAATATCACAAGGTGTGTTTCCAAATGTTTTAATATGTGCATTATTTTCTTTTTCTTTATATAATCAAACTTGTTGAAATTTTGTTTTTTGTGAATTTTATTTTTTTGTTTTGTGAAGATAAATGCTCACAGGGAAAATTTCGTGAATGTCTTATTAGTTATTTAGAGGACTTCTTTTTGTTTGCAAATATGATTACGTCTATTGACCCTAAGTAGTGTTTTGTAGTTTTATATTCTTGTGTTCCAGTGTTCTTTAGATCATGAACCACATGGGCAAATATGGTTTACGCTATTGCAAGAAACAGTTTTTATCTCAAAACAATTTTAGATTCTTATATGAAAAAGTAGAAAACAAAGAGTAAAGGTGTATAATCAAGCAAAGGAAATAATTCCAGCATGCAAGGCATACATTGTGCCTTAATTTTTAAGAGTAGGTTTAATAGCAAATAAAAAAAGAATAGATTTAATCTATAGTTCCAGAAAACAACACAAGAAATTGTCTATAGAGCATGAAGAATGTAACAGAGCATTGGAAAAAATGTTGGAAAGACCAAACACAGATCGGTGAGATTTGATGCCTACAAAACAAAGCCAAAGTATGTTGATGGAAGGCCTTTGCAAGATTATACCTTAAGCATCTAACACCATTTAAGCTAATTAAAGTCTAGATTGTACTAAATTTACACGTAGTTGTTAAAAAGACCAAGATAAAATTAACGATGTATGCCAAAAATTAATAGGTAGTGATTACTCAAGCTAATTTCTAATCTAGCAGACAAGCCTCTCAATGCAGAACATGGCAAAAAAATTGCAACTTTTACTCAAATCATAGCATCACCAGTAGGAAGCCATGGAAAGTAAAAAAATAGGCCATGATAAGCACAGAACTAAAATTTACACTCTTTTTTGGAAAATTCCAGTTGATCAGAACCAAACAGCAGCAGAATGCTATCAAAGCGAGGAGAAACAAGATAGAAGAGCTGAGAGACGGTTTGCCTTTTTCAATATTTCTAGACAGTTGAAACTCAGAATCTTTTTATATTCCCAGAAGTGCAAAAGATGCATACCAAACCCAAAGAAAACAAAAAAAAATGAACTCCCTAGTAAAATCTTTAGAATCCACTGCTAGAACAATTCTTAACTCAACTACACGGCTTAAAAAGCCAGCAATCCATAAATAAATTTTGGAAATGGACAAAATAGGGGAAAAACCCAAATTTTTTTAAAAAAGAAAGCCTAAATCTACTAGAACTTAAGTTCAATTAAATCTAGCTAAAAAGCTCGAAAAACACTAAATTTATCACATAGGCCTACTTTAAGAACCAAGGCCGCTGAGCTTGCATGGCCATACATTTCACAGTAGCAAAGAATCATTACCAAACAAAATCCTGTAAAGTTACAGTTTTTTCTAATTTTTTTATAGTAAACAAATTACTAGAAACAAAATCTCTTAAAAGCTTAACAAAAACATCTAATAAATGAATGCCTTCTGTTTGCGAAAGCAGGCCAGTAAATTACACAAAGCGATTGGTGTCTTTTGCAAATCATAGGTAAAGAGGTGTGAATTTGTAAGGGTAGCACGTGGAGCTATCTAAGCTACAGAGAAATATTTAATTAGAGTGTAAGCTACAGATAAATATTTAATAAGATTGTAATTGACAGAGCATCATTAATTAATACCCACTACTGCAATTAATACCCTACCGTCAGCATTTAACACATTGAATATCAATCAATTCATTTATTTGAAAATTAAAAAATTAAAAATTGATTTTTTGTATTGACTGTTTGAAGTATCACTGAGCAGAAAAAAAGATAAATTACATTTTTCTAATTATTAAATAGGAAAAATGAGTTATAGACTATAGTATTTTGGTCATATTTTTAATTTTGCATGACTATTGGCTCAACAAGTTGAACTAATTCCATCTAACTGATGCATGAGCAATCTTGCCATTCATAAGACTATGATAAAACTATGACAAGTGTTGTTTATTCGCCAAATTTCCAGAGGTCTGAACATACCATGCATGCAATCCAAGGGGCTTTGATCTCAGTATCAAGTTTGCAAATTGTCCTTGGTTAGAGCCAACTTTAGGGCATTTGCTCAAGGTTTGTGGTTTTATTCTATTTATTTATTTTTTTGAATTTTGCAGTTTTTATTTACAGAATTTTGCTTATTGAAAATGTAACAACCATCAAAATTAAAAATAGCTCAGGACCATATTAAATTGTACACATTGCAGACTGGTTACAGGCACAAGATGATAAAGGCAGGGAGCAACGCGTATATTAATTAAAGAATAAGGGAAAACGAGAGCTGGTGTAATAAACTTGCATTACTAGTTGAAAGTTGCAACATGAACATATG
This sequence comes from Cunninghamia lanceolata, assembly GCA_027924645.1. Classification (NCBI taxonomy): domain Eukaryota; kingdom Viridiplantae; phylum Streptophyta; class Pinopsida; order Cupressales; family Cupressaceae; genus Cunninghamia; species Cunninghamia lanceolata. Next base: position 1,261,290 of record BSBN01000940.1, read on the forward strand.
AATATTAAACAGTTTCTAATCCACAGAGGTTTAGTCCAGATCTGCCGATACAATAGCTATGAGGGCTAGGAAAAGAGAAAACATAATGTAGTCTATTTTTTGCAAAGCACAGCAAACATAAACATATATTGCATGACAATGCAACAGCAAAAATCAAAACATGGCACTAGTTGAAAGTTGGAACATGAACATATGAATATTAAACAGTTTGTAATCCACAGAGGTTTAGTCCAGATCTTCTAATACAATAGCTACGAGGGCTAGGAAAAGAGGAAACATAACGCAGTCTATTTTTTGCAAAGGACAGGAAACATAAACATATATTGCATGACAATGCAACAACAAAAATCAAAACATGGTGTGCAATTTAAATAGTATGGGGAGTATGGAGGAGTTTGTTGTGTATAAGATATATGTAGTAAAAATGCGAGTTGTTATATTTTAGCAAATGATTGATGACAGCCATGCAATCCAGATTTGTTATGATGATGCGCTATATTTGTTTCCTGCAAGATGAGTATGAAGAGGAATGTGAGTATAGTTTGTTGTATCAAACTAGCTATAGTGAGGTAATACTACAGTATTGGTGCACAAATCAAATTTGAATGTTATAATTTTCATTTATAACGAAGAAATCGCAAGAAAAACTATGGATGTACCTTAGTATATTGGCATCATGTTGTTATTCATGAGGACAGGATGCATTAGTAATGACATTACTCTTATTCAACGTGAAGCTTCCTTTCTTTGAGAAGTCTCGCACCCTGAAGATAACTGCTGACTTATCTTCGAGGTACTCCTGATAGGTAATCTTTTGGAGCTCTGGTAGCAATATCTGAATGATATTGGCAGGGTAGGAACAATGTATGGTTTGATTGTTCTCAGAGATTAGAATGGTTTTGAGATAATGGGAGAAGATGTAAGGGATGTCTTCGTTGCATGTATCACATGTGGCAGTTTCATTATCAAGTGCTCCATAGGTATCAAATTTATAGTTGCATTTCGAGTAGAATGCATTGAAAGGGCTGGTAAATACATTGGCTATTTTCAATGTTCCTTGTACCTGCAACACAGTTTGAAGTATTATTTTATTCGCACTAGGATTTTTTTGTTAATATTATTTTCAATGTGCAGCGATAAAAATTGGAGATTTGAAGAGTAGTTACTTGAAACGTTGAGTGCAGCAAATTGTTTAGGTGATCCAATGTTCTTTTGTCATTCAATGTATTGATGTATGTTGACTGGCTTGTCTGGAGCATGTTGTCTTTGGAACCCATCCGTTTAACAATATTTTTGAAAAGTATTGTTGGAAATTGATTCCTTTTTACTTGCTGTTCTGTTGTTAAGAAATGGTGCTGTAAACTCTGGTGAATTTGTACCTGCAAGTGTAAAAGTGGGAAGTTAGGAACGAAAGTGTATATAAAATAGAGAATTAGGAACTACTGGTGAATGTTTTATTATTAATATAGTATTTGTAAACTCTGCAGCCACTAAACGACTTCGAAATGGTAAGAGGGTTTGTGAGGAAAGAAAATCTATGGCACAAAGTTTTTTCTAGAAATTGCTAGATTATCATTAACAATAAAGATAGCTGTTGATTTTAAAAATTTACTGTGCATTTTGAATATAAGGACAGAAAAGTGCTGCATTACGAATTAGGTAGTAGATCAGTTTTAAGAAATCACTCTAAATTTAGAAAATAAGCTGACGGAATGTCTCTATTACATATTATCAAATAAAAGAGCTGTAAATTTCAAGAAATCACCCAAAAAAAATCAAATATAATGTAAGACAATTGCTGTGAATTTGCAAAAAAAAATACAAACAAGAATGCTTTTTGATTTAGACTTGAAAATTGTTCTAGATTTTCAAAACAAACAAACAGAATGATTCTAAATTATGAAACAATGTGCAAATGAAGTTGTTCTAAACTATGGAAAAAAAAGACAAATATCTAATAGAGAACAGTAAACAAAAATTGCTATACTTATTCAATGCAAATGTACAGTAGCACAGTAGCTGAAGCATCTACAAATACAAAGCTTTTGTTGGTGTGGAACATAGAGGGCTGATTTATGTTAAGGGTACAAGTTTGGGCATAGGGAGTCCAATTGAAGGGGAAGTATATGATTGTCTAAAAGGCTTATGTATTGAAATGAATTCTTGTTTCCATTGAGGGCTTGTCCGAATTCTTATGTTTTGAAGGGTTCAGGTTGCTTCTAGTTACTTCTGTATTGTTGTATAATGAAAGGGTTAGGTTCTACTGGACATATTTCATATTAGAAGCTTTGAAGCATTAGAAATGATACTTGCTATAACTATAAAGAGAACATAAAATGGACTGGAAACAAATATTAAGATGCAAATTGAGGCGTAGATTTGTAAGCACATAGAATACAGCACAATTAACTATCAAGGAAATAGTCTCGATTTGCAAGTACATAAAACAGAGTACGATCAACTATAAAGGAAACATTTGAAGGGCTTTGTGAAGTTGCTTGTGTTTTTTGCATACCTGTGCTTTGTCAAATTCAGAATCTCCATCTTGTACATCTACAATGTATTGTAAAGCCTATGTTTTGACTCTTGTAACCAATACACCAATAGTTCTTGTAGCATATGGTGCTGTACTTGCCATCAATTGTTTTATGGTTGTGCTTGGTATGAATTTATAGCTTAGACAAAGCCGCGGAGTGATTTTGACTGTTGATGAGTTGGTTAAAATCAATATGCAGTCACAATCACCGCGGTCATAATCTGTTTTAGGCGCAACTTGGAAATTGCATATGCATAGTCCTGAACTTGGGACTATTTTGTCTTCATGAATACAAACAAGATCAGTAGTTATGTTTAGTGTAATTGTCATTTCACCTTTTGCATCTGTCAGGTCTGCACGAAGCACATCACGTGTCTTATTTGTTTTATCCAAAAATGCTTTGTACTTGACAATAACATCACCTTCAAAAACATTGCCTACTTTATGGGCATTCAAGTCTTCAATTGACACTGACTTCAAAGTCTTTACTTTTGATCTGCGTGTAGTAAAACAAAACTAGTTTAAGCATAGAGTTTTGATAAGGTATAATGCAGATGCAAATGATGAATATTGTTTACCTTTTCAATGCTTGTTTGTTGCGAGTTGCCAAATGTTCTTCTGGTCTTTTTCCACTGTCCATTGTAAGCTATATTTTTTTTATCCATTTGTCATTTGCACAAATTTGTGTAAGTACAATTACAATATGTTAATGATCTAATGTTATAGTATAATATGGATGATTGGTGTTATGCAATAAAAGGATAGGACAAATTTGCAAGCAACATTTAAAATCAAATTGTATTGAGACGACGAAGCTACACAAATTCCATGTTTGTTGATTTAGACATTTTCAAAGAAGAAATAGTTGACATATTTAAGAATATTCAGTATTTTGAAAGGGCTGAAACTTTAAAAAAGTAGCTAGATGGTTAGTCCAGTATGCTTTTGATTTGTAAACGTGAAAATTTTGTGGTGGTGCATTTGACCATAGATGATCGATCAATGGTCTAGACAGAGCATGAGATTCATTCATCAGAAATTGCATATTGTGATTTTGCATATGGTTTATGAGTAGACTTTTTTTGTAGTTTTCTGTACACATGTCAATGTTGAAATCTCTGACAAGGTACAAGGTTTTGTTTTCATCAAGACATGAAAGTACTTGGTTAATGATTGTTATGACTTCTGTAAATGGAAAATTTGGTTTGGCATAGAAGTTACATATGTTAATTTCATTGTCCATGGTGATTATTGTTAATGTTATTGCTTCTGTATTTGACGTTGAATGTTGTGTTGTTTTAGTGACTGATATGTTTTTGTTAGTTAAAGACATTAGTCCATGTATATGGTATGATGAGTAACAATTGAAACCTTTGAAAGCATTATTGGTATCAGGGACTTGCATATGTGTTTCTTGAAGGCACAAGATATCAGATGCCATTATATCAGTGTCATTGATGATGTCTTCTATATGTAGATGTAGATTGCGAGTATTTAATGTACACAATAGTATCTGTGAACTAGTCTTTTGTTGGATATGCTCATTTTCAAATTGCCAGCGTGCTGTTGATTCTAGACGAGACATTTCAAGTACTATTTTGTTTTTAATTTTGAAATTTTGTTTGATAAGATGGTTTAACAAGAATAGTGTGTGGATTGTTTTTGTTTGTGAAAGTGCTGTTTATGTTAATCCATGTTGGCTTATGCCCGTAGGATCAAATGCCAGTCCTTGCATTGTCAGCCCTTGAGATCTATGTATGGTTCTAGCACAAGCTAGCTGAACTGGAAATTGTTTTCTAATAGTTATTTTTTTGTTGTTCGATATTTTTTGTATAGGCCTAGCAATACAACGTATAGGTCTCCATTCTTTGTCAATACTATTGGTGTAGCATTGTGCCAATTTTGCACTTTGACGGTGGCCAATGTCTAGGTCATTAAATTTGATCCAAACAATGTCAAAGCCATTGGATATGGTATGTGCTTTAAATGTTCCATCTGATCCATTGACTAGACCATCTTGTGTATCATAATTGCCTGCATATATTTCTACGAGCATATTTGGTTTCAAAAGTATTTGGGATGGTAAAGAAGTTGTATGATTATATAGACATAGTTGATTACAATTTTCATTATGTTCATCAATTGCATTCAATATAGTTAGCTCTCCAGCGACCATTGATAACATTCTTTGATTATGTGCATCAACATCTTTCCTTCTATAAAACAGAAAAGGGAATGTTGGATCCATGGGTGGTGAGCGCAAGCAAGTGTTATTCAAGTATTCTATATCATTGTTTGTCTGTGAACCTACACGTATTCTATTGAGTATTGCAACAAAGTTTTCATCTTTTTGTCGCATAGTCGATTGTAGTTCGTAATATTTTATGTTGTCTTTCCAGAAGTTGTATGGCATTAATTCAGTTAGGGTTGCTTTATTTTCGAAGACAACTGAATCATAGACAGGCTGTGCTTGATACAAATCACCACAAAAAATTGTGTCAAGATTACCAAAGTGTGTAGTAGGCATTTGCATTATATCTCTTAGTCGTTTGTCAATGCAACGCAAAAAAGTTGCACCAACTAATGAAATTTCATCTGTTAAGAGTACACGCAATTGTTGGTAGTGCTTTGACATTGCATCTAATGTTTCACTGTTTAATGGAACAAATTCTGATTTGTTGAAAGGTATGTGGAATGCCGAGTGTAATGTTACTCCACCTATGTTGTATGCTGCTTTTCCTGTATAAGCAACTATTAGACCTTTTGGCTTGTCTGGATCACTATCAATGGACTTATTATATATGAGAAGAAGGGATTGATATATTGCTTTTGCAGTAAATGTTTTTCCAGTGCCTGCTCCACCTGTTAGGAACAGGTGTAGTGGAGTTTTGTCATTTTTTAATTTCTTCAACACAATGTCTTTTACAATCGCTTGTTGTTCATTATTTAACATGCGTCTCAATTTGTAGTATTCGATATTGTCCATGATATGTGGAAGTTTTCCAATTTCAAAGGCATTAGAGAAATGACTTTTTGATTTGTTATGCTTTAGTGTTTCAAAATCTTGTTCTATGTTGTATGAATCTTTGTATGGATTTTGATTTAAAATGATTGACTGGTTGGGATTGCAATCATTTTGAGAATCAATCTCACCAATAGCTTTATCAATATCACCCCATTCAGAGTTTATGCTGTAATTGTATTTGATGCGATTAGCATTAATTGTGTTTTTATGATGTGAATAAGCATTATGCCATGAATCAAAATCATGTTTCAGTGTTTTTTCATTTATTGTAAAGGGTACGTAAAGTAGCAGTTGTTCTCTACAATAATTTTCCAAGTCAGTGTGTTTGTTGAAATTCATAAAACGTATAATATTTGGTTTAGCTTTTCGATGCATTGGGTTGCCATCTTTTCTATATTCGGATACAAATTGTGCAAGGCAAATATGCATAATTGTTTTAGGCCGTGCCAAGTAGTAATCTATTAGAGACTTGCAAGCTATGTTTTTTGATTCATCTAGTTCATTGTTTAATTGTTTTACAGACTTTAGAACAAAAGTTCGATCGCCATCAGCTCTTGTATCAATGAATATGCATTTTCTTGAGCTATAGTTTAGTGGAAGCGACAGGACAATGTGGGCAGCTTGCTGCGAAGACATTTGTTGGAGGTTGAGTAATGCATTTCCAAGTTGAGTTATCATTTTAATAGCATCAATATTATTTTGTTGATGGTCCCTGCGAATTCTTTTAAATGCATTTGTCATTGTTTCATCAACTTTTGTCATATAAGAGCTACAATACATTGCTGCAGCATATGCATTAAGCACAAATTGTGCATCTGTATTTGCTTTCCATATCTCAGGTATTTTTTTTGAAAAACTGTTGTTCCATATTTGTGAAGGGCTTCATTTTAAGAAAATTGTAGGTCTACGTATTGTTGATTTAATAGTTGTGATGTAATCATCTTCATTCAAATTGATGTCTTCTAAAAACATTTGAAAGGAGTATGATTGTTCATTATTAGACTGTTCTAACATTGAGAAGATTTTTTTTGCCATTGAAATTATGACTTCATTACTCTCCTTCAAGGGTTCAAGAACCATAGTTTTTTTCATTGGTGGAAATGGAAAATTGTATTTACAATAATGCTGTTTTGATTTTCGACATTGTTTTGTATGGTGGTGCTTGTGTAGAATTGCTATCTCAGGAGGCAGATTATCAGTGTTACAAGTGATGTATTTGTCGACAAATTGTTCAATATTAGCAATACTATGTTCTCCGTATACTGGAGCATTTCTAATCCATAGAAGAAAGTGGTCATGTTCATTGCCACGGTTTTGGAATTCTGTTACAGAGAAATAATCCAAGACTTCTTCGAAGAAAGAGCTATCTGTGCATATCAATTGTTTCAGCGCATTAATTTTGTGTCTGTAATAGCGTACACATGTGACAGGATCTTTCTTGATGTGATAGAAAATATTATTTTCTTGTTTTTTTGTCATATTCTTGTTCTAAAGATGCATGAAATGTATTATGCAACTCTTCAAGTGTTTTTGAAAGGTGTTCCCAATATTGCTCAGCACTGGTAAATGTAAGGAAAAATGTAGGTGGTCCAAGTTGTCGGATCATTGCAAAGACATTTTTTTCAATTGATGTAAATAATCTGGAGATATTCTTATTCTTTTGAAATCAACATATCCAATGTCTGATTTGAGTATTTTCTCTAGGTTGGGTTTGCATTTGACATCTTTTGCTATTAACTTTCTACCTTTTAACTGCCCTTTACGGATTCTTATCCACATTGTAGATAGAACTTGATGTATCAATATCTTGATAGTTTTAAAGAATAGGTTTGTTGTATGATATGCAAATTGTCTATTTGAATGGAGTAGCTCCCATCGTGCAATTTTTTGATATGAGAAATTCTTGACAATGTCGTCATTACGAGGTTTCCCAAAGAAAAGCGTAGGGAAATTCATTTCTTCAACATATTTGTCTTTAAATATTCCAATAGGATAATGATTTTCTGCTGGTGCAACTTCTATAATTTTGTCTTGCATTTCATGGATACGTTTAGATTCTGTGAATCCATGTACCAAGGTCTCACAAGGATTTTGGTCATCTGTATCAGACTCTGAGTTAGTTTCACCTGTAGGAAGTTGATTTTCTATGTCACTTTCATCATTGATTTCAAGAAATTCTTTCCACTTGTTATTAAGATGAACATTTTCCATTCTGTACAATGTTGTCTTGCTTAATTGGGTCAAAGCTTTGATTATAATAGCTGGTCGTACCATTCCCTTTTGATATGCATTTTTATATTGTAGTCGTCTTTTAAGTGGAACTGCTATTGTTAATGTTTCATTTGTAGATCGTGGTAATGCATTTTGTATAATGTTCATGTTGACTGGAACATTGATAATGGATCCAGTCAACCCTATTTGTGGTCTTTTGTATCCTAATTCCCAAATCTGTGCAAATGCAATTCTTAGTGAAACAAGGCGTTCTTCCAATTGTGAAAGCATTTTGACATATTGTAAAGGTTTATTCATTTGGATATGTTGTGGTGCTGCATACTTAGGAAGCTTCAATTGCTTCAATGCTTTATGGCATATGTGACAAATAGAGTGTGTCAATACAATGTGATTTTGATTTGTTAGTTTATAATATGTTTGCTTTTCTTTGTCTTTGAAAGCCATAATATCCTTTCTAAAATGTGAAGTTTGACAAATTGTACAAACATGCTTTGGTGTGTCTTGAATTTTCTTGTGGAATAATTCTATTGGTGATGGTGAGCATTTGCTTTTGTTGCTTGCATTTTCTATATTTTGATTAGCGCGTATTTTTTGTTTGATTTTGTGAAGCGAGTTGGTGTTGCCATTTGTTATGTTTTGTTTTTTATAGAAATACCAAGATGATGTTGTTGATTAGTCCTTAGAAATTGCTTTAATTTCCTAAATGTGATATTTGATTCAGTATTGATTACTTGTGTTTGACAGGGTATAAGTGGTTCAAAATGTCCATGAAGGGGATTTGCGTCATGAAATAAGAGAGAGTATGATTGTCGATGAGATGATTGATTGAAATGCAAGTATTTTTTACCTGATGTCATTGACCAAACACATATTTGTATGTCTAGCCATTTGGATAGCCAGCGAATGCAAAATATGTCCCCCCATAGTCCAACTTCATTGTTATTTGTAGTTGGCACTGCAGAGAGACACATTCTATGCAAGTATTCTTCGACAGTTTGTATATTATGCAATTCATGTAATGTTTGACTATCCAATTCATATTTATATGAGGCTATTGCTTCTGCATGACCTTGTGTGAGGCAATCCAAGAAATAGTCAATAGTCCCATTGCGTAATTGAATTGATGTGTATTGATAATGAAGCAAAAGTTCTAGTGAGTCAAATAAGCAATCGCCTACATTGTATTTAAATGTGTTTGTTCTATGCAATCCCTCATTTCTCAATGCATAATCGATATTTGAAATTTGAGTTTGTAATGTTAATTTGTAATTTTCTACATCTATGATCTGTTTTTGTTTTTTATCTATTGATACTCTTGCTCTTTTCATTTTTTTTAAATAAGGGCGAGCTTGTTGATAGTCAAAACACCAAAAAAATGGTGGACCTGTAAGATGGGCATTATCATTTGTTAGTCAACTTCAATTATTCATAAGAACAAAAGGCATTTTAGAAATTGAAATAAGAAGTAATTGTGTTGTAAAAGCAATGTTGACCTAGAACTTTGAAATCTGCTTTGTTTATGTTTTTTGCTTATTTCAAATTACAAACAAACATTTAAAAATTAAATGAACCTAATTGTTTTTGCAGAAATGCTGACACAAAAATGCAAAACTGTAACAAGAACTTTTCGCAACTTACTATTGTTCTGTCAATTTGCACCTATATTCAAGAATAGTTAACCAGCACCAAAGAAATACAAAAAGAACAATAGATAACATATAAACAATATGCAAAAGTGTACAATGTTGTTGACAGATATGAACAAGAAGGATAACATCACCAGTTAAATGAATAGAATCATGAATCACTCTAATAGGAAATCATCATTAACAGATGCAATGATCTCTTTGGTCTTCTAGACAATTATATAAATTGCAATAACAACAATTTTGACAACTATTCTGAACTTTCTACAATTGCATTTGCCCGATTTGTATAAGGCACTAATCACTTGTTACAATGTGCCTTGAAATTTTTGCTACATGCAAATGTGGTCTGAAAATGTATCCATAAACAAAAAGGATATATTTGTATGTGTCATACAGGATGTAATCAGTGAAACACAGATAGCTGGACACCAAGTAGAGCACACCCATGACCCAAATGAATATATTTGTATATGTGTCATAGAGGATATAGTCAGTGAAATAGAGATACCTCATGATTCAGGTCACAGAAACTCATGAACCCAGATTGCAAATTTGATAAATAACATAAACCAAAAATTATAAAAAAGGCTTTTTAAAAGCAGTCACTTACAAGTTTTATAGTTACAACAATGTAATATTCTCAAACAGCCAGCTTCTGCTAACAGCTCCTAGTCACCACAAAAAATGATGGTGATAGTGGTGAGCACCTACCTTTAACTGCATAAAGAAATTAAAACCAAACAATTTTTTTTTTTTAAAATTGTATATAAAACGTACTGACTTCCATACCTTTTCTTCTTGTAGTGTCTTGCAAGGTCTTCAAAGTATTACATGAAGATTTTCCACAGCCAGACTTGTGGATTATGCAGCCCTCTGAGCATTTACTATGTATCACCGAGAGCTATTAATTGAGAGAAAAGATTTTTTTTACAAAACAGAAGGCTAGCTACGGAACATTCAATGCATACATGAATGTACATTGAATAATTTAATGTTTTCCCAAATTTCAATACACGGAAAAATCTTTTCCAAATCCTCCAAATCTGAATAAACATGATTTAAGAAATATGTTTTAAAAACAGACAAGACATCTATATCAAAAAAAAAATATGATTTTAATAGATAAGACATGTCACAGTACTTAGTTTTAAATGCATTCAATAATATTAAATTTTTTTCAAAATACATTCAAGTGCATTTCATTATTATTTTTATTATTTAAAAAAAACAAAAATTATTTTCTACACTGACTGTTTAGAATCTCATCCAATAGGAAAAGCAATAAATAGTATTTTTAAATTACTCAAAAAAAAAAAAAATTCTAAAACTTTCACAATATGCATCAATATTTTTTAATTCGGCATTTTGATTGGTTGAATAGGAGGAAAAAATGCATCCAGCCGATGCATTAGTATACCTGCCGGTGGCAGGAACTAATAATAAACACATTTGTTGAAGAGAACATGTACATTAATTATTATGTTGAAAAATTTGTATACTAATAATTATCTTATTATTATCCTAAAATTTTAAAATAATATTTGAACATTACTAAAACCTAAAAAGACATTTTTGATTAATCTAAATAATCTATGATGGAGAAGTTTGCGCTTAGCATATCGGCGTGAGATGGACGATCGGAGTACAAGCCGAAAGTCAGAGCGATGGAGAGAGTCTGACCGAGGAGCAAGACAAACAGAATGCATACCGGCAAGAGTATTGAGTTCCATCTGTGTCACCGACGGAGAAGGCATCGGCGTAAGGATTGATATCGGTGTGCCGAAATTAGGTTCTTCCAACGGTGAAAGTCTCACCGATAGTAGTGTTGGCCGAAGACATCGGCGAGAGTGAGGGCATCGTTGAAAGAAATTTGTGAAGGTCCGATAACAAAAGTCTCACCGATGGTTTTATCGTCGGTGAGAGTGGAGAGAAGTCTCGGTGATAGGTTGATATCAGAGTGACACAGGAGTCGAAGTGACAAACTGAAGGGTCGCCGATAGCTAGATGTCTCGCTGAAGGAGAGAAGAGTGAAGGTTCATCGACGTGAACAAAGGCGTCGGCATAACATTTTTGGGGGTTACCGATGAGACTTGTGTTGCCGATGGAAGGGTGCATGGAACATTTCGGTGAGATTTCTTATTTATCTTGCCGATAGGCACATAATCGAAGTCACCCATCGGCGTGAGATTGAGGATCGGAGGACAAGCCGAAAGTCAGAGTGATGGAGAGAGTCTCACCGAGGAGCAAGACAAACAGAATGCACATCGGCAAGAGTATTGAGTTCCATCTGTGTCACCGACGGAGAAGGCATCGGCGTAAGGATTGATATCGGTGTGCCAAAATTAGGTTCTTCCGACGGTGAAAGTCTCACTGATAGTAGTCTTGGCCGAAGACATCGGCGAGGGTGATGGCATCGGTGAATGGAATTTGTGAAGGTCCGATAACGAAAGTCTCACTGATAGTTTTATCATTGGTGAGAGTGGAGAGAAGTCTCGGTGATAGGTTGATATCGGAGTGACACAGGAATTGAAGTCACAAATTGAAGGGTCGCCGATAGCTAGATGTCTTGCCGAAGGAGAGAAGAGTGAAGGTTCATCGGTGTGAACAAAGGCGTCGGCATAACATTTTTGGGGGTTGCCGATGAGACTTGTATTGCCAATGGAAGGGTGCATGGAACATTTCGGTGAGATTTCTTATTTATCCTGCTGATAGGCACATAATCGAAGTCACTCATCGGCGTGAGATTGAGGATCAGAGGACAAGCTGAAAGTCAGAGCGATGGAGAGAGTCTCACCGAGGAGCAAGACAAACAGAATGCATATCAGCAAGAGTATTGAGTTCCATCTGTGTCACCGACGGAGAAGGCATCGGCGTAAGGATTGATATCGGCGTGCCGAAATTAGGTTCTTCCGACGGTGAAAGTCTCACCGATAGTAGTCTTGGCCAAAGACATCGGCGAGAGTGAGGGCATCGGTGAAAGAAATTTGTGAAGGTCCGATAACGAAAGTCTCACTGATAGTTTTATCGTCGATGAGAGTGGAGAGAAGTCTCGGTGATAGGTTGATATCGGAGTGACACAGGAATCGAAGTGACAAACTGAAGGGTCACCGATAGCTACATGTCTCGCTGAAGGAGAGAAGAGTGAAGGTTCATCGGCGTGAACAAAGGCGTCGGCATAACATTTTTGGGGGTTGCCGATGAGACTTGTATTGCCGATGGAAGGGTGCATGGAACATTTCGGTGAGATTTCTTATTTATCCTGCCGATAGGCACATAATCGAAGTCACCCATCGGCGTGAGATTGAGGATCGGAGGACAAGCTGAAAGTCAGAGCGATGGAGAGAGTCTCACCGAGGAGCAAGACAAACAGAATGCATATCGGCAAGAGTATTGAGTTCCATCTGTGTCACCGACTGAGAAGGCATCGGCGTAAGGATTGATATCGGCGTGCCAAAATTAGGTTCTTCCGACGGTGAAAGTCTCACCGATAGTAGTCTTGGCCGAAGACATCGGCGAGAGTGAGGGCATCGGTGAAAGAAATTTGTGAAGGTCCGATAATGAAAGTCTCACCGATGGTTTTATCGTCGGTGAGAGTGGAGAGAAGTCTCGGTGATAGGTTGATATCGGAGTGACACAGGAATTGAAGTGACAAACTGAAGGGTCGCCGATAGCTACATGTCTCACCGAAGGAGAGAAGAGTCAAGGTTCATCGGCTTGAACAAAGGCGTCGGCATAACATTTTTGGGGGTTACCAATGAGACTTGTGTTGCCGATGGAACGGTGCATGGAACATTTCGGTGAGATTTCTTATTTATCCTGTCGATAGGCACATAATCGAAGTCACCCATCGGCGTGAGATTGAGGATCGGAGGACAACCCGAAAGTTAGAGTGATGGAGAGAGTCTCACCGAGGAGCAAGACAAACAGAATGCACATCGGCAAGAGTATTGAGTTCCATCTGTGTCACTGACGGAGAAGGCATCGACGTAAGGATTGATATCGGTGTGCCAAAATTAGGTTCTTCCGACGGTGAAAGTCTCACCGATAGTAGTCTTGGCCGAAGACATCGGCGAGAGTGAGCGCATCGGTGAAAGAAATTTGTGAAGGTCCGATAACGAAAGTCTCACCGATAGTTTTATCGTCGGTGAGAGTGGAGAGAAGTCTCGGTGATATGTTGATATCGGAGTGACACAGGAATCGAAGTGACAAACTGAAGGTCACCGATAGCTAGATGTCTCGCCGAAGGAGAGAAGAGTGAAGGTTCATCGGTGTGAACAAAGGTGCCGGCATAACATTTTTGGGGGTTGCCGATGAGACTTGTGTTGCCGATGGAAGGGTGCATGGAACATTTCGGTGAGATTTCTTATTTATCTTGCCGATAGGCACATAATCGAATTCACCCATCGGCGTGAGATTGACATCGGCAGGAGTGTTAAGGTGGTTGCCGATAGGCTTCTTCTTGCCGATAGGAGAGCGGATGTTTTTGTCGGTGGAACATTTCGATGGTCCTGCCGATGGAAGGCTCATCAGAGAGAGGTAAGGATCGACGAAGGAGAATTTAGCTTGAATAGTTTAACCATTCTTTGCCACCTGTCTCAGAGGTGCACAGTTGTAGCCCAACAGGTTTATCAAGACATGTGTCCTCTTGGAGACCCTACGAATGTCAAAGACAATAAATAAAAGCAGGTTTTTTAATTCATGGCTATGAATCATGCCGAGGGCTTTCTACAGTCACATTTTTTTGGGTGCAGGCGTAGCAACTGTAACTTTTCTTGTACAATCACAGAAGTATGGATATGGCTCTATGGCCTCCCAACAGAATTCTAGGATCCAAGAAATGAAACATCCATTTTCTACTAAATATTGAACTCAGAGCGAGAAAATTATTGATGGATCCAGGTTTCAGAAATTAGAAACTTGAGTTGTTGTGTGAAGTCTTCTGGATGGAAAATGAGAAAGCTAGTTTTTAAATTTTTTTAGGTTTTTTAATTTGCAGTTTTCTATAATATCGAAATACAAAGATACAGGTATCCATGTCTTGAGCAGGTGAACAGAAGATGCTTATTTTTCCTCATTCAATTCACAGATGCAGGATCACAATAAAATCTCCATCATTACACCTAAAGATACGCCGACACATCAAATCCAATTCTAAATTTAAAGAGATCTTTTCGGTAGCTGGAGGAGACAAGCCAAAGCAAGAACATTTCTTTTGACCCAGTAAATTGGCACACACAGCTACCAGATGTATGTGCTCTTAAGTTGTGCCCTATGGCAGCAGCTTATGAAGGTTGAAGGAGCTGAGCAGTTGATGGAGAGCTGACATTTGATGAAGAAGCGCTGCAGGGAAATCTACTTTTCTGGTAAGTTTTTGGGATTTTATTTTTTTACATAGCTAATATTGACTTTTTTTTGCCATTGAAATAGCACTCGATTAATCATTCTCAGTGTTAGGGTTTTGTATACGATGAAGTACGAGGATAATTAGGCGTCTTCCTGTTAATTCTGCTTCTTTCATTTTTTTCCTGAGGTTGATTTTAATTTATGCATCGTTGCTTGGCAGCTAACGGCAGGAACCATTGGAGTCATTGTGTCCCTTTATAAATCTGTAAATCCACTGGGATTATACACTGGCAAATTCAAGAAGCTTACAAAACGTATCAAAAAACATACTCAACACTTAGCTATTTTCAGCTAACTTCAAAGCTAAAAAAGAAGCAAGGAAAAATTACTGGTAGTCTAAAATGCTTATGAAATATAGTAAGTTTTTTTTTTAAAATATTCACCACTGTAAATGAGTTTCAAGTTAGGCAGGCTGTGACTAACTTGTGAGTTCACTAGACAGTTATACGATTCTAGTAGCGTTTTGTTCAGGCATGTATGTTTGAATTGACTGCTGTGATACTCCTAGACATTAGCATTTAAACTGAAAGGAAGTGCAATTTTTCTTCAAGCATTTACAATTTTTTCCTCAAGCATTTACAAGTATACCAGGTATCCCTAGCAAAACAGCCTCCAAACTACAAGTATACAATAACCGCAGAACTTAAGAACCCTAACTTCGACTGCTTACACAGATTAGTTTAGATAAAACATGCACAGCATAATCAAAAACTTACCAAACTGAAACCTTCAGCCTTCTGATGTAGCGCAGAGCTAAATTTAGACAGTAGTAGTATTATAGAACAAAACCAAAGTTTATTTTTCATTTATTATATGCATTGAATCTACCCTATATGCATTTATTAAAAAGATTTCTGACAGATATGCCAACACAGCTCTCCGTCCCTTATCGCAGGAACTAATAAATATGCATTCAATAATGTATACATTCAAGTGCATTTCATTATTATTTTTATTATTTAAAAAAAATAAAAATTATTTTCTACACTGACTGTTTAGAATCTCATCCAATAGGAAAATCAATAAATACTATTTTTAAATTACTCAAAAATAAAATAAGCTCTAAAACTTTCACAATATGCATCAATGTTTTTTAATTCTGCATTTTGATTGGTTGAATAGGAGAAAAAAATGCATCCAGCCGATGCATTAGTATACCTGCCGGCGGCAGGAACTAATAAGTTGCCCCTTTGTTGTGGCAGGTCACATTGATTTTAGAACTTTATAAAGTGAAAGGCTCTTAAGTAGTCGAGGAGTCGGGAGTTTTTAGAACTCCCGAACTCCCGAATCTGTGGTTCAGAAGTTTTAAAAAGGCCCGACACCCTGACCTCTCCTTGTCGGGGGTTTTAGAGTTTTCAAAATATAAGTCTTTGTTGATACGACAGAGCCATGGAATAGCAGGCTGATGCAAATGAGGGAAGTATGCAGCTAAAGACACTACAAATCATATTGATAATATTTCAATCACTGTCTCTACAATCTTTGCCAGCACCTTTTGAGCCCTTGAGCTTCCAATTATGGATACTCATCAAAGACGAGAGAAGTGGCAATTTCTGTTAGATATTATAGTTTGTAATGTTCTGATTAACATGTATGTAGAATGTGGAGAGTGCAGACTGAGCATTTTGCTTCACGAATGGATGATCGTTTTGGCTGTTGTTGCGCGCCATGCAAGAATAGAACAAGAAATTATTGCTCAATCCCTACGAGTGCAAGTGTAAACAAGACAAGGCCATGATTGCAGAATATACACAAAATGAATATGTTGAAAAGGCTTTAGAAACTTTCTTATGAACGCCATTTACAGGTGTAAAATCAGATTTCGCTGCTTTGCCGGCTCCCTCCCATCTCTTGCCCATCAGAGTGAAATGAAATAGAAATTTCAATTAAATCTACAATTGCACTAATGGACGTTGCTGCACAATGTGGACGCATAGACAAAGCCGTGATATTGTTTGACAAAATGCCTTGAAGAAATGGTTTCATGGTGAACAACTGGAAAGTTAAAACACTTTGTTAAAAACTTGGGGTAGGCATTTGGCTTGTAAGTAGTGTCGATGGATACACAGCACTGTGAGATGATAATGTCTATTCATAAAAACAAAAGAAGCATCCGCTTGCAGAATGTTTGACTGGAGATGCTAATGGTAGCAGCTACTTAAATCAAATTTCCTCACAGAAGATACTTAATAACAAGCAACGACAAGTCAAAGGAGCATGCCATTATCCTAGTGTAGCTGCAGGATTGCCTAGTGATAGAGGTTCATTGTTCCTTCCTGGTTGGCAAGCTACATTTGAGCTGTGGAAATCTTCTGTAGAGTTTTGTGCAATGAGGTCACTAACAAGGGTGTCTTTTTCTCAGTAGCTTTTTACACGAGGAGCTTTGTGGAAAAAATCCCTGATATAAAACCACCATTGCTTGAGCTTTATGCATGTTTTTGGTTATTCCCCGTTGTGAGAGATTAAATACAATAAACTCTCCAGAACATGAAGGGACATCTCTTATTAATTCAGATTTAAAGCTGGACTCAGAATAAAGTTCTCAATCTAAACTAATTGATATATTGAGCTGGTTGGATTCATATGAGGCTGAAGATTAGACCCCTATGATTGGGGAAACGAATGGAGAATAAAGTGCTCAAAATTAATAAGCTAATGTGTCAAGAGAAATAATACATTTCATTCCTTGATGGACAAATTTAGTTATGAGAATAGTCTTTTAATGTAACGGGAAGTAAATTAAAAGTGAGTTAAAAAGAAACTGTTACGGGAAGAGTAAGGGATATTATTTTCCCCTTTCATTTTCACCTTCCAAGAATCAGTTACGGGAAGTGAATGGGCTCCCAAAAGCTCTATTTATTTCCAATGAAGTAAGTTGGGAAGGGAGTTCGTTTTCCATCTTTTTCCGGTTGGGGAAACAGGGGAAACAAGGTAGTTTTATTTTCTTTTCAGACAGTTTTGTTGTGCCACTAGGAGGCTTTGAGTTCATGTGAGCATTGGAGAAATAAAGGAAATATTCTGAATCTGTATATTTATCAATGTTTTTCTTTTGATTGCAAGAGAACTATGTTTCTTTGTAATTACACTTCAATGTTTATCTGTTATACTACACTGTGTATATGCTTATTTCTGGGACTTTGAATTCAAACTAAGTCATCTGTTGAGGGAGAATTTGCTATCCATTCTTTTCTTGTTTCTCATCCGTGGGTGTAGGGGAGGTGGACTTTGTGTCATTTTTCTGCATTCACTTAATTCTAAATTTAATTTTTCACATCTATTTCATAGCTATGGGTAGATGGTAGTGTGCCTTTTTTGCTTTCTGGTTAAAAGCATACCTGGTTTCCATTCATTGCATATCTTCCGAAGGTAGCTGCGCCTTGTAAAATAAGCAGAGAGTACTTGCAACTGTCATTGCAAGTGATTCGACTGTTGACCGGATTGTCATTTGTGTGGGCTAAAGAGTATAAACCGAGGTGACAAATCTGTTAACCAACAACATGCAATAGAAATAACTAAGTATTAACTTGAACATCCTTCGATATACTTCAACACACCAAATGATCACATTAATTCATAGTACAGTTTGTATTGGTTATGTTCAAGTCTCAATCTTTATTTCTCTTCTAATCCTCAACCATGGATGAGGATTTACTTGTCTAGGGCGCAATGAAACCACCTTGACGGATGGATTTACTCCGCCTCTCCCTAACAAAACCTTGCCTATCCTAAGGTTGCAGGCAATAGAAACAAATAAGCATTGAGTTAAAACACATACCAAAAGTGTTGTGAATATAATCTATTGGTGTTTTCTCTTATATATTTCATAGCAAGTTTCACAATGCTTATATATATACATGTCTAATGATAATCTTTCAATTATATGCATTTGTCACTACTACCACATGACATTCATCATAATAAACATAGGGTTAGATACATCATACCAAGAGGATGATTCTTGCCTTTGTATCCTTAGAACTCTTAAGTATTTTATTCCTTCCTTCTATGCTATCTACAGCCCAATATACTGCTACATATATATTTCAGATTCTTCTTATTTATTCTTCATATATCTTACACTTCACTCTCCTTTCAAATCTGCATATTTATACTCATATATCTGTTGGTGTATATGATTTATCTTTATCCCTCCATACAAGATCTACTCTTGAAACTCTCCTCTTAAACTCAGAACATATGTTTCTCTTTGTTTTCTTCTTTCTCCCCTTCTACCTCCACCTCTCTCTAAATTTATATCATATATCCCTTATGAAGGGAGGCATCCCTATGAAGGGTGATACCTCTTCATAAAAATAGCTATTCTCAATAGGCATGATCGTTGTTTTGAAGTTGATTATTTCTAAACTAATTCATAACTTATGCCATTCACTGCATATACAAATTGTTGCATGTGTTTTAATAATAATCGTTGCTTTACTTGCTCATCGCTGCCTGTCCACTACCTTAACATGGATCGCAACACTTATTGATGATAGAATTGCTTCATTTGATATTAATAGTTGACTTAGTATATTGTCATATGAACCGTCGTTGTCTTTATATATTAACCTTTTATAAGTATTAATCGACTACCTATACAAATTGCTTATGCATGTAAGTTTTGCCATATTGAATTTGTCTTTAGTCACTTTAGTTATAAATTATTATAATAGTTGCTTATTTTATATAATGTACTTTATTACATATAAAATATATTCATTTATATATATATATATATATATTTATAATATTAATATTTATATTATAATGATTATAATTATAATAATATTTTAATATTAATATAATAATATATTCTTGTTAATTAAAATAAATATATCATATATTATATTTTAATTATATTAGAATATATATTATTTAATATTGTTTAAATATTATATATTAATAATATTATATATATGTGTTAAATATTAATACATACTGTAGATTAGGAAATCAAATTGAAGTCAAAATACAAACTAAATGCAAATAACACAGAGTTATACTTCAACGAGAAGACCCAATCTCATCAAGGGAAGAGGAAGCTTGCACCCAATAGCTCCTAAGACATGATAATCCCTAGATAATGATTCAAATGTGAAATGCTATCCTAATTATGCAACTCACAATTCTAGCTCAATAGACATTTGGACATGGTAACATTACTTAAAAATTGGATCCCCAAATGAGTTGAGAGATGTTGTATTTATAGATTTTTGGAAGGGATTTTGATCCAAGGGTGGAGATTGATTTGGAAGATCAATGGTGGAGGATAAAAGTGATGTGGAGGGCCTAGATTTGATCTTGGAGGAATGGAGGGCTAGGAATAAAAGTAAATCTTTTATTCATTTTGCGAAAAGGGGTAATTAAATGAGCATGGGTGTGAAGGATTATTTTTGAATTAAAGATTCATATGGGGAATGTAAAATGAATTAAAAAATTCATTTGGGGATAAGTAGAAATAAATGAGTATGGGTGAGGTAAGGTGTTGTAAAAAAAATTAATTGTGATGTGGGATGTTTTTAAATAAAAAATTGACTTATGTGGATTTGTTTCAATTTTTTATTTGGAGGATGTGGGGAAGGGTGTTAAACTAGGTTTGACCACCCAAATAAGATGTTAGGATTAATTAAATATAGGTTTTATTTAATTAATCCTAGGGCTAGGATGAGGTAGGCTAGGGTAGGTAATTAAATAATAGCTATTTAATTGTCTAGGGTAGGGATAGGTCAATTAATAAGCTGAATTAATTAGTTAAACATGGTTTAGCTAATTAATTAGATTTAGTAAAAAGGGGGAAATTGATTAAATAAATATTGCATATTTATTAAATCAATTGGCCAAGGTTTGGACTATTGAATTAATGAAATTAATTCAATTTTGGGGATAAAATGGTGTAAAATTAGGTGATGAATGGATAATTAATTAAATAAAAAATTAATTAATTGATTAGGAGGGAAATTGGTATGTTTAGGGATGTCGGGAGTCAGTTGGATGGTAAAAGATATTTTTAGGTGTCTACATTTGCCTCTCTTTGACGTGGCGTCAGGACCTAAGAGGGAAGTGGTGTCAGGTCGAAGAAAAATATGGTACCTGATGGGTTATGCATAAAATTTCTTTAAATGTAGGATGTTCATAGGCTCATCCAGAGGCTACCCCTCAGGTGTTGCAAGCTGATATGCTCTTGATCCATAGTCTGCTGTGACGACATAAGGTCCTAGCTAATTGGGTTTGAACTTTCCTTGCTTAGGATGCTCCTGCAAGTTCTTTTGATTTTCCATAAGGACAAGGTCACCTATTTCAAATTTTTAGTTTTTGATCCTCTTGTTGTAGCTTCTTCTGAGGCAATTTTGATATGCCTGCAGGTGGTTCAACTCATTCAGGCGTTTCTCATCCAGTAGTTCTAGTTGATGCAACCTTGCGACTCTGTATTCCTCATTGGAGATTATGTTTTGCAAGGATACTTGTAGGGATGGGAGCTCGACCTCAATAGGTAAAATGGCTTCAGATCTGAATACTAGGGAAAATGGAGTGGCTCTAGTGGAGGTACGGATGCTTGTGCGGTAGGCCCATAGGGCAGGGTTGAGTTGGAGGTGCCAGTCACGGCCAGCTTCATTGACTGTCTTCTTGAGAATGCGGAGGATGGTTTTATTAGAAGCCTTTTCTTGACTGTTTCCTTGAGGGTAATACGGGGTGGAGAAATAGTGTTTGATTTTGAATTTTTTGCACAAAGTGCGAACTTCTTGGTTCTTGAATGGCTTTCCATTATTAGTGACGATGGAATGAGGGATACCATAGTGGCAGATGATGTAATGGAGGATAAATTTGGAGATTTGGGTGCCAGTGGTGAAGGTGAGTGGTATTGCTTCCACCCACTTTGTGAAGTACTTGGTAGCAGTGATTATAAACTTATGGCCCTTGGAGGATGAGGGATGTATTTTCCCTATGAGGTTGAGTCTCCACTATGAGAAAGGCCACAACGTCGTGATGGGTTGCAACTCTTGTGTTGGTGCATGAATGAGATCACCATGCGGTTGACATGGCAGACATTTTTTGATAAACCTGTAGGCGTCTCGGTCCATGGTTGGCCAATAATATCCGATCCTGAGGATCTTTTTAGAAAGAGCGGGTCCACTTGAATGCGCCCCACAGATGCCTGCGTGTACCTCTTCCAAGGCCACCTCAGCCTCCCTAGAGTCTAAACATCGTAGAAGCGTGCCATCAAGACTCCTTTTATATAGGGTGTCACCTACAAGGATGAAACGGGAGGCTCGGCGGATGAAAGATTTTCTTTGTGAGGTGGATAGGTTAGGTGGGATGATATTATCGTGGAGGTATAGGTAGGTTTCTTGATACCACGGGGACAGGGGACCAATGACTTTGCACACTAGTTTCGATTGAGGAACATCATATGCTGGGATGGGGAGTTCTTCTATCAGGAACTCACATTTCTTGTTGTCTTTCTTCATGTCAACGAGAGATCCGATGGTAGCCATGGCGTCTGCAACTTTGTTGTTGAGCCTTGGGATTTGCTCAAAGTGGATGTCATTGAAGTAGTCTTTGAAGTCATCGACCATCTTTTTGTAGGGCAGGAGCTTATCATCCTTGGTCTTGTACTCATTATTTACCTGCTGGATGACCAGTTGAGAATCTCCATACACAGTCAGGTTCTTAATTTTTTATTTTATTGCCATGCGGAGACTTGTGATGAGGGCCTCATATTCTGCCATGTTATTGGTACATGGGAATGTGATTTTGAAGGACTTAGGGATGGTGTTTCCCTGAGGGGTAACAAACAGGACGCCTGCCCCCGAGCCTCTGTGTGTGTACGATCCATCGAAGTACATCTTCCATGCTTCTGTGGATGGTGTGATTGTCAAGATAGCTTCGTCAGGAAATTCTGCCAGTGTAGGATGTTCTACCGGAATGGGTGCTTCAGCTAGCTGATCGGCTATAACTTGTCCTTTGATAACCTTTCTCTCAGTGTATTCAATGTCAAATTCAGTGAGAATCATGACCCATTTTTCCATTCTCCCAGTAAGAGCCGCTCTGTTTAGCAGATATTTCAAAGGATCGATCTTGGCGATGAGCTTGGTTTTATGATTGAGCATGTAGTGTCTTAATTTTTGTGAAGTGAAGACTAGGGCTAGACATGCTTGTTCAATTTGTGTATAGTTGAGCTCATAGGATATTAGAGTACGATTGATGTAATAGATGGCTCTTTCTTTTCCATGCTCATCGTGCTGTGCTAATAGGGCTCCGATAGCTATCTCTGTTGCTGAGATGTATAGGAGGGGTTCTCCTTGCCTTGGTGGAGTTAGAACATGAGGATTATCCAGGTATTCTTTTAGTTGATCAAAGGCATCCTGACACTGAGTGTTCCAGACAAAAGCTATATCTTTTCAGAGTAGATGCTGGAATGGATGGCATTTATCGGCAAGTTGGGCAATGAACCGACGGATAGACTGGAGTTTTCCTTGCAGACTTCTCAGCTATTTCAATGTTTTCGGAGGAGGCATTTCAGTGATGGCCTTGATCTTTGCAGAATCTACCTCGATTCCTCTTCTGGAGACTATGTATCCCAGGAGTTTTCTGGAGGTGACTCTAAAGACACATTTCTTTGGATTTAGGCGAACATTGTATTGCTCTAATCAGTCAAAGATCTTGGCCAATACATCTAGGTGTTCTTCTCTTGTTTTCAATTTCCCTAGCAAGTCGTCCACATAGTCTTCCATGATGTGGTGGAAAAGGTCATGGAAGATGACAGTCATAGCTCTTTGATATGTAGCTCCGGCATTTTTCAGGCCAAATGACATTATGACCCAACAGTATGTCCCCCATGGACATATGAAAGCTGTCTTATGCTGGTCCTCTTCTGGGATCTGGATTTGGTTGTACCCTGAAAAACTGTCCATGAGGGATAACATCTCATGTCATGCCGTTAGATCCACTATCATGTCAATGTTAGGTAATGGGAAGTCATCCTTTGGGCAGGCTTTGTTGAGATCTGTGAAGTCGGTGCAGCAGTGGATTCAACCATCAGGTTTGGCTACTAGTACTAGGTTTGAAACCCATTCAGGATAATCAATTGGGCGAATGAACCCAACATCTAGTAGTTTCTTTAGCTCTGCTTTGACAAGGAGGGCCACTTGAGGATTCATTTTTCTGAGTTTCTGCTTTACTAGTTTCGCATCAGGGCGTACTACAAGATGATGAGCGACCAAGGCAGGATCTAGCCCTGGCATGTCTGCATAGGTCTATGCAAAATTGTGATTTTAGTGTTTGAAGAATGCCAAAAAGTTTTCCTGTTTGTGTGTGCTGAGAGATTCTGCCCTGAAAGTGATTTTTAGTTCTTCTTCTGTCCCAAGATTCATCTCTTGGGCTGGCTGGACTAAGATAGGTGATCTATCAGGATAAACCTTGTCTATCTTGGGAAGGCCCATGCTTCCATCTCCTAGCACCTTGTGGAGGTTTTCACCAGGAGATACATCTTTTGTTTTTACTTTTTTGGGATCTGACACTGCCGTAGAACAGTTTTCACCATCGGATCCATTTTTGATTTTTATGTTTTTATGACTGGAAGCAGGGGTTGTCTCCATGAAATAGGCATGCATATCAAGTTCCATGATGTATCCTGCTCTGTGATCTCCCAGGGGGAATTGGCTCTAACTCCCATCATTTCAGCGATGGCCTCATCATTTCGTGCTATGTCGAAGATAGGAGGTCCTCGTTGGTCCCAGTCTATGAGGTCTGGGTATACGAGTGGTAAGTTATTAGAGGACGAGGCTAGGGTGGTGACTGTGTGGATGGTGCATATGGATGAGTCAAAGAAATCGGCAAAGTCACTAAAGGAGTCTTGATGTTCCGTTTTGTTGACGTTGTCGACTTCAGGGGAGACTGTAGCAACCTCAGCTAAGATACATTCACTGGTAGTGAGGATACGTTGTCTTTGACCATATCCTAACACTTGGTTATAGGGGTTTCTTATTGCTTGGATTGGTTCCACAATCCCTTGCTCACGAAGGCTAATACTGCCTTGTCCTTTGTAACCCATGTTTTTGATAATTTTTGAACCTTTGCCATAGGTTTCTGTTGGTATGGTGGGAGCTTCCTGCTCAGATTCTTCGTCCTTATATAGCCAGGATGAGATATCTTCAAGTACATCCTGATCCAGGAGATGTTTCTTTTCAAAGATGGGTGATGGTTTACACTTGATGACTACTGTGTTAGCTGTTTCTATCTTCGGGATGCCAAACGTTTTAGGATTGGGTAATGTGCCCACACAAAAGGTACTGTGCAGGTCGTATTCCCCACATCCCATGTCACTGAGCTTGATATTGACCTCAGGGGGTGGAGGTGTTTGGGATGAAGTGGTGGCAATGTTGGCGGGGTCGATATATGAGGTGGAAGCTGTTGGATTGGCTTTGGTGGTAGCTTTGTTGTATGGGCAGAAGGTATGGTTGTGGGCTTCCAAGAAACTGCAGTATTGGAAGGGGCGGGGGTCGGTGTAGACAGTTACTTCCATGCTGTTGTGAGGGAACTTGAGGCATTGATGGAATGTGGATGGGACAGATTGCATGGCATGGATCCATGGTCGGCCAAGAAGAATATCGTAGGGGAGGTCAAGATCAAGGACCTAACATTTTGTTTCCAGTATTTTCTATCCTACTTGAATAGGAAGCTTGATGGTACCTTCAGATAGCCGTTCAGTGTCATCATAGCCTTTGATTGTGATGCACTCGCTGGTGTCGACAACCACATCGGAGTACCCCAAGTGTTTTAGCAGTTTAAGAGTGCACATGTTTAGGCTGGAGCCACCATCTATTAAGACTCTTTTGATTATATGTTTGTGGATATAGACTTTGATGTGTAAGGCGTCATTGTGTAGGTGTTCAGAAGTGGGAAGGTCCTTTTCTGAAAATGTGAGATGGTGAGGTGCGGCGATATGTCCTACCATGGCTTAGAATTGGGTTACATTCAAGTTGGCGAGAACTTGAGTTTCCAAGAGTGCTTTGTCAAGGACGTCTTTGTGAAGGGGTGATGTGCGGAGCAACTCAAGTATGGATATTTGTGCAGGGGTTTTTCCTAGATGCTCTAGGAGGTTATACTGGTTGGTAGGTGATGGACATGTGGTTGGACGAGGGGGTAGGGGATTGGATGTGGATGCAGGCGTTTGTTTAGTGGTGGGGGCTGTGTGGATGGATACACAGCCACGACGGGTTGTGACAACGCACTCGGGTGGTTGTGCCCGAATGGTGATTATGTTAACATGGTGAGATGATGGTTCTATCCGCCCTACAATAGAGTCATAGCATGCAGGTGGTGGGGTGACGTTGTATGCTTGATTGGATGAAGAGGCTTTATTATGGTTGGGCAGTGGATCCTTGTAAGCTTCGAGGTTGGCGTTTGGCGATGGTTGGGTGCTTTGATCAAGGCTGACTTGATTTTGATCTATAAGGTCTTGGATGCAATGCTTTAGTTGCATGCAGTCAGCAGTTTTATGACCCGCAATGCGGTGGTATTCACCATAGTCATTTTCATTATACCACGTGGCTTTGAGCTCATTCTCTTGACGGGGTCTAATAGGTTGGAGTGTGATCAAACCTTTCTTGAGACGTCTGTTGAGGATGTCCTCAATGGGTTCCCCTAAGGATGTAAATTGTCTTCGAGGTTTGCGTGGTTTAGTTTGCCCCCTTTGGTTATTTACATTGGTGGTATAGGCATGTGCAGGTGTTTGATTCTGTATATGTTGGACGACTTTCACATCCGTGACGCCGTCATTCAAAGTGTTCTTGTTCTTCCCCCAATAGCGTGACTTGTCATTTGATTGCGTGTTGGCGTTGTTGTTTGTATTGGGGGTGTTGATATGGGGTTTGTTGTTGTTGTTGTTAGATTTGTAGTCATACAATTTGATGGAGCCCTTGGCGATGAGGGCCCGTTCAATGGTGGTACCTTTGTTGATGACCTTTTCAAAGGTAGACGCGCAAAGGATTTGTAAATGAAACCCTATTTCCTGATTGAGGTTGGTCACAAACATGGTGATGAGTTGTTTTTCAGGAATTGGCCATGGGAGTTTGCTTGCTAAGCTTCTCCACCTTTGCAAGAAGGAAGTGAAGGATTCTCCACTTTTCTATTTTGTGTTGCAAAGGTCGGTCATATATATCTCATGTTTGAAGTTGTAGGAAAAATGGTTAACAAATTTCTCTGCGAGCTCAGGAAAAGACCTAATGCCTGGGGGTAGATGTGCAAACAATTCAGTGGCTTGACCATCGAGACTTCTTGGAAAGAGTCTCACAAGATATGTATCGTTATTGGAGACTTCTAAGCAAGTGAGGTAAAACTCCCTAAGATGATCCCTAGGCTCTCCCTTTCCCTTGTATTTGTCAAATTTATGCGTCTCAAAGTTCTTGGGGAAAGGGGGCATGTATAATGTGCGATCAAATGGATAAGGGTAAATGTCCTCAAAGGAATAGTGCTTACGCTTGCCCCCAGTTTGCATGTCATCTACCTTTTGGATCAAGGCCTGTATAACGTTTGTGAGATCTTGTGGTGGTTGTGGTTGGAGAGTCTAGGCCTGTTGATTGGTGATATGTTGGAGATGAGGTGGGATTTGATGTTGGAGATTTGTTTGGTTGAGGTTTTGGTACTATGGGTTGGTGTTTTGGTTGATTTGTGCCTGATGTTGTTGATATGTGTGGAGTTGTTGGAGAATATGTTGTGGTATTTGGGGATTGGTTTGATGTTGTGTTGATGAAGTTATGGGGTTATGTTGATATGTGACATTGGACAGATTGACGTTGGATGGGTTGGATGCATTGTAAGGTGTTTGTGAGAATAATTGTCTTAGGTAGGCGATGGTTTGGGGGTTGGGTGGAGGCACACTCGTGGAGGTACTTGCATGTGTGATGTCCCCTTGTATGCCCAAGGTGATATGTGGAATGGAAGGGTTTATGGTAGTTGTGGTAGTGGATGTGATGACGGGTTGGGAGGTGGTAGGGATGGACGCACTTGTGGGGATTGTTGATGTGGTAGTGGTAGAGCTTGTGGAGGTGGCAGATACGGTGGCTGTTGATGTTTGTGGGACGATGGGTTGGGTGTTTGATGTAGATGTTTGGGTGTTTGATGTGGTAGGGATGGTGTTAGAGGTGGATGGTTGTGATGAGGTCGAGTTATGGGGTGGTTGGGCACCAATTTTGAGGAGATAATCAAGAAATCTATTTGGATCTGACCTTAGGACTTTGTCAAGCATGTCCATGTTATCAGCGTCTTGTGTGAAGGTCAAGACATCTAGATCATCTTGGGATATGGTGGGGATGTTCTGTGGTGGTGGTGGTGGTTGTTGTTGTAAGAAATGGAAGGTATTTTCATTGGGATTATATGTAGGGATGTGAAAGAATGTGGGTGGGTTGTATGTTTGGTTGATTGGTATGTTGCGGTCATTGGTATTAGGCATTCCTATGCCACCATATTGTCTGGATTCTGCCATTTCTTGATTCTTCCTGTGTTGTGATCTAGTTATGGGCATGCAAGTGTATGGATTTGATTTTGGAGATGGGGTGAAATGGGGATGGAGACCTTAGAGAATTTGGATTAAATCATTGGACCCAAAGATGGAGATGGAGTAGAAGAGAGGATGTGATGGAGGATTGATATGTCTTTCTAAGGTATTAATCTAAGGGTGGGATGAGTGGACGGTATTGACTTTTTGCACAATTTTGGACCAAAAGGTAGGTGATGGTTGATGTTTGTTTTTGAAGAGATTGTTGATGTTTGATTTTGGTGTTTGATATGAGAGATTAGGATGATGTTTTTCAAAAGGATTTGATGGTCAACAAATTGAGCTTAGGTAAGATCTAGATTTGTGTCGCATAAATGGATGTTTTTCTTTGTTTGGGGTAGACTAATGACCTTATGCAAAGAAGGGTGATTATTTCACTTGGAAGGTAGACTATTGACTCTCTAAGCAAGATATGATGCATAGGATGAAATCTAGATCTAGCTTTAGCTCAAAGGGATGATGAGTTTTTTGGTTGATTTTTTTGATGGGTGTTTTGATTTGGAAGATTTTGGATATGTTTTTGGGATTTTGGAATGATTTCTTGTGACAATTATTTTTGTTATGGTCCAAAAAGGTATGCAAAGATCAATGAAGATGAGTGGATATGAAATGAGGTAGTTTTGATATTGTAAAGGGTCTAACAATGATAGTGATTAATCCTCTAAGGTCAAAATGAATGTATGATTTGAAAAATTTTAAGGAGAAAATGTATGGACTGTTGTCAGATTATTGGAAGGTGAATATGGATTATTGCAGAACAGACTATGAAGATCACAACTGAATGGGTCTTAGTCTCAGGTAAGTCAATCTGAAAATAGTGCCAATCCACAGGTGAAATGGCACCAAAATCAGATAGAGATGGCGCTGATACAGGGCAGTGTTGGTCGAGGTCCTGAAAAAGATAGATTTTGATTGCAAATTTGGATTTGTTTTGATTGAGATTTGATCAAATGGTTTTCAATGTCTCTTGGCAAGTTGTTTTGAAAATAATTTAAGCACATTAACACACAATTAAGCACATTAACACACAATAACCAAAATTTTTTGTTTGTGAAAAGACGTGGATTTTGTTAAACAAGCACTTTGCACAACCTAAGGCGAAGATATGACAGTATTTGTTGAATCCCCTAGCTGCGCCTATTCAAAGCGGGTAGCTCCAAGATCTTGGTAGCACCGGCTCCTTAAAATTGCACACACCTCTCACGCATACCAAGATCTGGGTTTCCTATAAGGCTTGTACCTCACCAAACCTTTGGATTGTCCCTACTACCTCGGCCAAGAACCGCATGAATCGGGGCCGCTTCAAAGGTTTCCCTTCTGCGTCAACAAATAGAAGGATTTTGGCTTGCTAAACAAAGGTTCATAATAAGTGCTTTCGTTCAGGTGGTTATATGTGTGGCAACGCTACTCTCCGTTATGGAGTCTTTCAGCTTCCAAGGGTTACACCTTGGAGGGTTTTGGGGGAGGTTGGATGTCGGTATAACACAACAACACCTGTTGCTTGTGACTTTCGTCCCAAACACCTTATTTTATATAGCGGCTCGAAAGAGCTTGGCTTTAGCTTATTGCCGCTTGGGTCGTTCCCACCTTTCGAAGTGAGGTGGCAGGCCCTCTAAGGATTAACAAAGCAATACAACCACAAAAATACTTTTGATCCCCAAGTTCATATAAAGATGCAAGGGGAGAGCATACGTATTTGTTGTGCTTGCATCACACTAAACATGGTTCATTTTAGTTCTTTGGATTTTGTTGGGGGTGATTTATGCAAGTGTTGTGAGAAGCTTTTGATTCCCAAGGTCACCAAATGGTGCGAGGGAAGAGCATACACTTTTCACACTACAAACACAAACCACAAAAACACTTCACACAAATTAGATTGGTTTTCTTGATTATATGAGTGAAGAAATGCAAATTGTTGTTCTTTTTAATCTAATGATTTGATTGATGCAATTTGTGGTTTTTTTTTAAAGCCCAAAATCAAAGTGTTTTGATAGTTGTTGGCACACAATTTGTGAATTTTAAAACACCAAATTCAAATGTTTGACACACACACACACACGCAAAGATTTGTTTGTTTTGTTGATCAATTTTTATAACACCAAATCGAAATGTTGTGTAAACTAGCATGCAAGGGTTTGTTTTAAATTTTCAATTGAAATGTGTGCTAAACTAGAGATAAAGACATCCTGCAAAAGCTTGTTAGTATCTTCGAGATGATGTTGGTGACCTGCAAAACAAATTGTTAGTCCCTGCACAGGCCGCAAAGTCAGTTTCTGGAAATAGCGCTGATACAGAGACCCAATGGTGCCACTGCGGACAACAAATGGTGACACTGACATAAAACAAACTAGAAACCTGACACCCTATACAGATAGAGCCAATTTATCAGATAGCGCTAAAATAAAATACAAAAGGCGCCAGAACAGAATATGGTGCTACAATGCTTTATAGAAGGCACTAGAAAATAAGATAGCGCTACAATGATATATAGAAGGTGCCATAATATGAAATTGCACTAATATCGGTGTAATAAGGTGCCACTGTGCGTGCTGTCAAGTGGTTTGGTCTTAGTTGCAGATAGCGCCAATCTGGGCACCGATAGCGTCGATACGAGTTTGAGTGTGTCCGTCCTGCAAAAAAGAGGTTTTTCAAGTGGAAAAGGAGGTTAGGCTGCACATAGAAGAAGTCCTGTTAGCATTGTTAGTCTTGACAAGTGAAAAACAAGACAAACTAGAAGCCAAAATGCATGCTTAGATTTTATGAAAATTTTGGCATAACTTCCTCCTTTTTTGAAGATTTCTGCAAAAATAGAGAGCAACTAAACAGAAACAAACAACAGATAGAGCATAGAAGAAGGGACTTATGAGTGAGTTTCAAGAAAGAAAATTGCTGCGCGAAATAGCGCTAAAGTAGAATATAGCGCTAAAAGACGCCAGAGATAGCGCCGTTGCGCAGGTAAGATAGTGCTAGACCTACAAAAACATGTATCTAACACCAAAACTCACAAAAATGGATTAGATTCAGACTTTGTGGGTCCCACCGGGCATGCCAATGTAGATTAGGAAATCAAATTGAAGTCAAAATATAAACTAAATGCAAATAACACAAAGAGTTATACCTCAACGAGAAGACCCAATCTCATCAAGGGAAGATGAAGCTTGCACCCAAGAGCTCATAAGACATGATAATCCCTAGATAATGATTCAAATATGAAATGCTATCCTAATTATGCAACTCACAATTCTAGCTCAATAGACATTTGGACATGGTAACATTACTTGAAAATTGGATCCCCAAATGAGTTGAGAGATGTTGTATTTATAGATTTTTGGAAGGGATTTTGATCCAAGGGTAGAGATTGATTTGGAAGATCAATGGTGGAGGATAAAAGTGATGTGGAGGGCCTAGATTTGATCTTGAAGGAATGGAGGGCTAGGAATAAAAGTAAATCTTTTATTCATTTTGGGAAAAGGGGTAATTGAATGAGCATGGGTGTGAAGGATTTTTTTGAATTAAAGATTCATATGGGGAATGTAAAATGAATTAAAAAATTTATTTGGGGATAAGTGGAAATAAATGAGTGTGGGTGAGGTAAGGGGTTGTACGAAGAATTAATTGTGATGTAGGATGTTTTTAAATAAAAAGTTGACTTATGTGGATTTATTTCAATTTTTTATTTGGAGGATGTGGGGAAGGGTGTTAAACTAGGTTTGACCACCCAAATGAGATTCTAGGATTAATTAAATATAGGTTTTATTTAATTAATCCTAGGGCTAAGATGAGGTAGGCTAGGGTAGGTAATTAAATAATAGCTATTTAATTGTCTAGGGTAGGGATAGGTCAATTAATAGGCTGAATTAATTAGTTAAACATGGTTTAGCTAATTAATTGGATTTAGTGAAAAGGGAGAAATTGATTAAATAAATATTGCATATTTATTAAATCAATTGGCCAAGGTTTGGACTATTGAATTAATGAAATTAATTCAATTTTGGGGATAAAATGGTGTAAAATTAGGTGATGAATGGATAATTAATTAAATAAAAAATTAATTAATTGATTAGGAGGGAAATTGGTATGTTTAGGGATGTCGGGAGTCAATTGGATGGTAAAAGACATTTTTAGGTGTCTACACATACGTAATTATCTCTATTCAAATTGACTAAACATCGTATTTCACAAAATTAACTTCACCTTCTTTTATCATGATGTTTAAATTTTTAATTTAAACAATGCCTTTACATCGAGACATCACAATATCAAAGTCTAATTGAGGAAATATCATACAATCTAAGCTTAATCAAGGAGTAGATCATGCAATAAAATTTACAAACCCTAATATAGATAAATTAATGATACATGAATAAGGGGTGGATCCAAACCCTAATCAAATTTGAAATAAATAAACAATAAGAAAAATTAGATCTAAAATCCCAATTTAGAAGTCATAAACCCTAACTCCAAATCATATGAGGTGAAAGATAAGTTGGGTTTGTTGGTGCTCAAACATGCAATTCCACCAATCCTAAAGACTCAACGCTAGAACCTAAGGCCAACGATATGTCGTGCTTAGGCAATGGGTAAGGCTTATGATCAGACAATGACATGAATGGACCAATTTCTATGAGTGGGTAAGTTCACCTTTGTCTTTAGGGTCTACAAGGCCAAGGGGGTATTCCTTGAGGTCTCAACAACATAAAAATTTAAATATTATGTCCTCAAGCAACTATACCCGTTGTGCTATGAACCCCTATAGTTGTCACTAAGTTCATGTCAACACTAGCTACACAGACCTATAACACCTTTGATAAATAGATGCAAATTCACTCTTACCCTGCACCTAAATATGAAGGCTATACTATATTTATCTAACAAATGAATACCACTTAGCATTGCATACACAAGGACAAGAGGAAAGAACACACATGTATGATTCACTAATGATGTTCAACTTCAGAATTGCATAAGGTATGACTAAGTGTACAATATTGAATCATGTGCAAGCATGGTAGGACCTAATCTACCTACAACTAATAGGAGAGAGAGAGAGAATAATAATTTTAAAAGTGTTGGTTCTTCACCAATCAGACTGATGCCTACTCCATTGGGCAACAGAGTCATGGGTTTGCAAAGAGGAAAAAGATGTAGAAATGAAAACATAAATGGAATCTGCTGTGCATCATCATACAATGCATATATCTCATCTCATGCAATGGACATTCTTAGTAATCCAAACAAAACTGCGAAACCCATATGGAACAGAAAGAAAGAGCATTACAAAATCTTTGCAATGAATTAAAATACTGTCACATACTTCTCTAGCTTATGTTACATTCCTATTAGCAAATGTGGCAAGAGAGGACGAGCAACTAGGTTCAAACACCCTCCCCTAGAGACATACCATTACATGCATATGTCTTTGAATAACCTTCCTATGCTTTACAAGGTGCATTTTATCCCTTTACAAATAAGACATCATTTGATGCCCTAGAACATTGGTTCAATGACCAACCTTTTTACATCTTAAAAACATGTATATAGCATTACAATTCACTGTTACATCTTGGACATGGATCTAGATTAGTCAACATGTTTGTAGGTTACCTACATGTTGCATCAGAACCAGATGGGTCGTACCAAAAAACCTTGCATATTTGGAGTGTTTGGCCCATGCTTTGGTACAAAAAGTTCATCATGGAAGGGTCCATAGTAGTGCTAGGGCATATGGAGCTCACCTACCATGCCATTGAGATTCAAAATGATCATTAATGGTGGCCTTGAGAGTTGCTGGAGTGTCCCATCACGTGTTGAAAAAATACAAAAATTCTAAGTACTTGGGTTGGAAATCAAAATCTCAGAAGAACTAGGAACCCTAGAACATCCCAATGTCCATGGAAAACCCAAAATCCCCATGGGGTGCCCCATGGGAAATAGGAAACATGGAAGGATCAGGGACATAGAGATATTTTGAAAAAGTACAAATGTCCTTGGAAAACCCAAAATACCCATGGGGCGTCCCATGGGAAATGGGAAACTCAGAAGAACCACGGAGACATGGATTTTTGGAAAAGTTTTGATGTCCACAGAAAACTTGAAATCCCCATTTGACCCAAATCCCCAAACAAAAGCTCCACATGATAAAAATTACATCATGAAATGGAACGAACTTTGAGGTGTCTTGAAAAATTAATCGTATATTTTATAAACCATGAAAAAATGCCACTACAATAATTCTTTTTAAACACAGGTAATGTGGGGGAGTAATCCATTACACAAGTAACCTAATTAAGAGTACAAAATATCTTTAACATATGTGGTCTTTGACCACAATCAGACAACTAACCTAGGTAGACGAGCATCTAAATGCATGCCATGTTTTAAGTGGTTTTCCAATTTCATAGATCAGTTTCTATTTCTGTAAGCACCATGGAGCTGCCCACTTCACCATTGTTTAAGACCTCACTAGTATAAGTTTACTTTGGATCAGGAAAAAAATGCTATTTATGTCACAAGGCATTACTACAATGACAAGGAGTGGATTTTAATGACACGTGTTCACAAAAATCCCTTAACATAAATGTGATGGCCATTTACACATCATATATCAGTTCAACTACATAATCTCATCTAAAGACCACTAATTACAGAAACCTAGGTACATATACACCTGGAACAAATAGACTACCACATGATATCAGATTTAATAGTAGTATATCACAGTACAAAAATTAACAAGTTTATGACTAGTAGCCAGACTGTCAATGAAATACACATAATAATTCAAATAGAACTTAATGTAAAAGATATAATTTAAAAACAATATTTATATATTATTTATAAATAGAATAATTAATAATTATATATAAGTAATATATTACATTAATTATATTATAATCATATATCTTGGCAATAATAATTAATAACTATATATAAGTAATATATTATATTAATTATATTATATTCATATATCTCGACATCTTTTAGATAGATGTATTTAAGGTATATATACTGGTTTATTTACATTGGGAGGTATTTTATGGTGGGAACTGGGAGAGGGTGAATGTTATGATGGAGTGGTTTTGTGAGGTGGATAAACTTTTTTTGGTTTAGTGAGGTGGATAAAACATTTATCTACAGTGTGGAGCCTTATTTAAACCTAATGTTCTTTTTTGGAAGTGAAGGTTAGAAAAAAGGTGTAAATAAAAAATGGTAATCCTAAGAACGATTAGTAAATATATAATTATGACAAAAAGCACAATCTAATTGTTACCTATATTTAAGCTATATCTGAACCACATTGACATTTTTATATAATAATGATGACAATTACAAATACCATTAAAGTGAAAATAATAATAATTTAAAAATATATGAAATAAATTGTATGATTAAAAGCAATTTAAGCAAATATATTGTAGTACTACATTATTTAAGAAATACTTATATTTATAGATATAAAAGATGAAATCAATTTTAATATGCAATAATATTATATTACCAAAAGCATTTGAATTGCAAGAGAATTTGGAATGCAAGTGATATAGCCCCAACAAAAATCCCAATGATAAGGCAGGTGGGTTGTATTGGCATGAAGTGCTTTCTGTACCTCTTGACGGTTTAGATAATTAAATATCTTATCTCCAATGTAAAGATCAATTCCATTTATTTTCTGCAAACTTTGATGAGAAATAATAGCCAAGCAAAGTGATCCAAAAAAATAGTGTCAAGCAAAAAAACATATTACAAATTTATTTAATTTTGATCTTTGCCAGATTGAAATCGTATTCCTTATATATTAATCTATATCCATTGGAGTCACCTTAATACAATATATGATACATATGATTGCAATTGAGGGTTTGTAATTGCCAAAAAAAGTAAAGGGGAATATTTAGTTTCTATGCTCCAACGTATCTTGCACTTGGCTAATAAGTAACCAGTTATATTTTAAATTTAAAATTGAAATGGATTGAGAATCATTGTACACAAATTTTTGAGGTTAGACGTTTGATTGAGATTGGTTTTGGCCAATTGACATTAGGAACTTAGGTTCTCGACTGAGATGGACAGAAAGTTAAGGTACTAGATCAAGAATCTAAAGAGCACCCAATCGACTTCAGGGAAGTGCTCAATCCAACAATCTTTAGACACTTTGCCTAGTATGATATTGAGCCCAATGATGCCCATATTCCCAATCTCTAGTTAATGATGGCAACGTGTGTTAGTGATGCACATAGTTTCATACTCTTATTAGTGATGGACTATATTATGGTGATGCCCATATTTCCATACTCTAATTGGTTAGAGTAGTGCTTTATATATATATATATATATTTAGTTGGTTAAAAAGTTTACGATTTGCCATGATCTAGTATAATATGTAATGTTGTAATAACTCATTTTGTGAAAGTAATAGCAAGCCAACCTTAATTGGGTTAGGTGTAAGTAGATTATTTATGACATCATATGTCTCTCTTCTCAAGTACTCCTAGGCAAATTGTATTTGGGCTTGATATATTATTTACCTATTGATAAAATAAGATGGAGGACAAAGTTATTTTCGAGTTTAACAAGGGAAAAAATGGTTGGTCAAAGAGTTTACCATGATATGAATCCTCCCTTGATCTCTTGTTGGCATTGCCTGTGTTGGAAGGTCAGATAAACATGCACCTAATGTAACATCATGTATATCCACTGCATCTCCTATATCAGTTGTTATATTGTTGTTCACGTCATTACAAGCTTGTGACCATTCATCTTGGTAGTATTCATTCAAATATCTTGAGTTTTTACAGACAGTTTGGTCCATGAAGTATGAGAAATCTGATATCACACCATATGACCACAAGTATTCTCCATTGTTGACACTTATCTCCAAATCCAGAAGGGGATTCCCTAGCTACAAACACTAATTTAGAATCTATGATGTCAATTAGGGGTTATACGTAAAGTTGGATTCATATGATTAACATAAACATTAAGCAAAATTTTCTTTAAGAACTTAAATTTTGAAATTATTATGTAAGATTAGACATACAAGTATTGCTCTTAGCTTGATGGATGTGATGTTTGGCCTTTTGTTGTAATCCAACACAAGGGTTGCCAATAGGGGTACATAGTGTCGTGCAGTACTAATATTAGAATTAAAAAATTCATTTATGCCTATTTGATATCATTTCTTTCATTGACCCATCTTTCATTAGTAGTGATTTAAGATAAATCCTAACTTACTTACGAGTTGGAGTGGTCCATTTGACAATCATTGCATCAGATTATATGCATAGTATTCTTGGGAATGCATGTAGGTAGTATTGAAACAAACCAAATGAATAGTTCTATATATTCATAGATTATTAAGAACATTGCAAGCATAACCTTTTGTATGAGTGCCAAGTGAACTATTAAAGCTCATGAGTGATGGGTTCTTGTGATGTACTAGTCATGAGAGATGCATCATTGATGCAATGAATGTCAAGCAAACAATTCAAGCTCATCGGTGATAGATTCTTGTGAATAACTACTTATAGGAGATGGATCATTGATAGACAAGTCATTTATCATAATGGCTAATATCTAATAATCCATTTACTTATTAAAAACATTAAAGATGATGTGTAATGATTTGTAAGGCAATGGAGTCTCCAAATGCTTGGACAGATACAATCAAAGAATGGGGCATACCTGCAAAGCTCTCTCCTGCTAAGTAAAAATCTACATCCTTAAATTCGGGGAATTTCTCCAACCAATTAAGAAGGAAAACCAAATTGTCTTGAGTTGTAACATCATACATACCACTGATATGTCCTAAGCATGTATTTTTATATCTAGGACTATCATGCTCCTAAGTATGCACTCAAAACATATACTACAATATCTTTATATCAAATACATGGGACACAACACACAATACCAGATAGTGTATCTATACACAAATTTTAGACAAAATGAAAGATAAAACAATAACATGCATTACCTTTGACCAAACCTTTCAAATACCTCAAATGCCTTGAAAGATTGATGCATGCAAGATTGGTTGACGTAGCCTGATTTGATGTTGATTGCTCATTTATGTAGCATAATGTTGAGATGGAGATTGATAGGATGAAGATTTGATGAAAGAAGATAGATAGAATATTAGAGGATTGGAAGAATATTTCGGTAGAGTAAGGATATCAAACTCAATGCCTTCCAAATGGCTTATGAGGGGGTATATTTATAGACAAGGGCTGATTTTTGATGTGGAGGGAAGAAGATTTGATAAGATTCGATAAGGATTGGATTTTTGCTTTATTAGACAAACGAGGAAATAAAACAAGATAAGATAAGATTTTAAAAAGATAGAAAGATATTGATTTTTTGTTTTAAAGGAAATAAATCCTAAAAAGATGAGAGAAATAATTGATGAATTATCTAATTAAATAAATTAATTAGATATACATGAGTTGCAATTTTAGAAAGAAAGCAAGAGGATTTTATTAGGATTTTATTAATTAAATAAATATTTAATTTATTTAATTAATTTGGATTGTGATGGGAGGTGACGTGGAAAGATAGTTAAATAAATAAAAATTTATTTAATTATAGGAAAATAAATAAGTGACTAATTAAATAATTAAAAATAATTATTTAACTAGAGAGGATTAAAGGCCATGAATAATTAAATAAATAAAAATTATTTAATTATAGAAGATGGGATTATGGGATTGAAAGGGGATAAAATAAATTAGTCAAATAAATAAAATTTATTTAACTAGTTAGGTGATGACATGGGTACCTAGGGCAAAACATGCTAATGACAAGGTGTTGCAAGACATGGACATTTTTGGGTGTCTACATTTTGTCCCTCTTTGAGATGATGTTCGAGATGATGAAATTTGTGTCAAGTAACATCATTTCAAAGAAGCTAAGGTATGGATAGGAAGAAAAAATATGGTGAAGGAAAGATAGGATGAGGATGCCTCCTCGAGAGGATAGGCGGGTTGGACAAATACGGGTAGGCTCTCGACATGAAAGGGATTGGTCAAGGAAGAAATGAATGATGCGTTATGCTACAATGAAAGTGAGCAATCATGATGTTTGATATAGCACTAGATGTTATGCACTAGGGTATGAGTGTTGGCAAGAGACACTATGTGGCTTCATAAGTGTTGTCATTGATGGCAACAAAGTTTATCCCACACATCTGCAGTACATAGTATGCCTATACCAGAAGTCAGATTAAAGATTATTTTGGTCCAGTGAACAAGAACATAGTATGTAATAAGGTCTAACAATCAGGTCCGGATCTCTCAGATGGTGTAACTCAATAAGTTGTGGACTTGAACAAGTCAAGAGGGGTATCATGACTACTGTATTCCAAAGATTTAGCCTCCGGTGATAAAGTAAGAAAAAGATATGAGCATCTGAGTGTTGGGTTCCAGTCAGGCAGAGCAGACAGAGGAAGAACTGACCGACAGAGTATAAGACTTCAATCCAGATGAGTAAAAGGTGTTGATCAAGCAATTTGTGGGATTATACGTTGTTGGCCGACATGATTAATGACTTCTATGCCTATGTTTTTGATATGCATCACAAATCAAGCATGGATTCAGCTGCCAGATTAATAACTTGCAATGTTCTTGTTGTCGACTAGAAAGTTGATAAAAATCCTTGATGCGGATATATATACCAGATAGATTTTAGTATGTAAGTGTGTGTGTGAATAAGTAATGAAATAAAGTGCGAAGAAAAGTAGGGAGAAGTGTGAGAACATCAATTCAATTATGGTATGTGACAGAACAACAACATTAAACAGAGGAAGAATGAAGTGCATCAGATCAGTATATTGTGCCTAAACCGAAACTAAACTCCTGCATTTGTAGATGCGTCTCATCAATTCAAACACTTGATTATCTCATGTAAGATTTGTAGACAGTAAGTCTTTTGTAGGAAGTGTGCCTCTGTGAGTAGTGTGCTCGGGCAGTGAGCCCTAATTGGCAAGTGCCATTTTTGTACTCCTTATTCTTTTAACAGAGAATACAATCTTGGGTTAGTCACCCCGTGGTTTTTCCCTTAATAGGGTTTCCACATAAAAATCCTTGTGTTATGTGTGTTGATTTTATTTCTATTCTTCTGATTACATATGCTTTCATGTTTTGATACAACACTGAATATTAAGATAACAAAAAGAAAAGAAAGTTAAGGAAATTTTGAGATAACTGATTCACCCCCCCTCTCAGTTATCTACCTTGTTTCCAACAATTGGTATTAGAGCCAAATTCCTCTAAACAAAGCCTAAAAGTTTGAGGAAGATCTGGGAACCACAATGGATGCATATGGTATGAAGGAACAACTTCAGTTTGCCTTAGATGATCTTGAACAATCCCACTCTGAAGTCAATAATTTGAGAGAGACTCAAACAAGCTGATGAATTCATAAATGAGATAAAAGAAAAACTTAGTATTTATGTGAAAAACAGAAAGGAACTACTTCAAAAATTACCCAATCAGAGTGAAGTCAATGATACTAATGAAGATCTGAATGAGAAAAATAAGCTATGTGAGATGCTGTCAAAAGAAGTCATTATGGTAAGGCATGAAATGGAATCAGGGGTTATGAGGTTCACTCAAGAAATTGAAGAAAAAAAGAAAGATTGAAGATAATCTAAAACAATCCCTCAAGGAGAAAACATACGACTGCCACAAAATGGACAGAATAATCAGGCATCTTGAATATGATCTTGAAGAAGCCAGAGACAATGAAGAACAACTCGAGAAACAGATAGACACTCTTAAACAAGATCTTCAAACAACAACTGAATACAAAGAGAAATTCAAGATAAGCTCAGCCTAACTTGAAGTTCTTCTTGAAAGCCAAAAGAGGGTAGATGATAAGCGTGGTTTGGGATATGAGAAAGGTGAAAGCTCTGGATCAGGTCAAAAGAACTTTGGATCAGGAAATCAAAGAAACAGGCCTAGAAGACCTCTGGTAAGCCAACCAAATGCCCAAAGATATCCATCCTTCAATGGACACTGCTTCAATTGTAACAATTTTGGTCATAGAGCAACTCAGTGCAGGAGGAGAATGAATCAGAATAATCCATCCTTCTCCGAACAATGTGTTAATTTCAAAAGGTATGGTCAGAAATCTCATGAATGCAGAAATATGCAAATAAATAATTCATTCAATGACAGATTCCTTGCATGCAATAGAATGGGACATATGGCTAATCAATGCAGATCAAGAGGATATCAATCAAATAAGAAAAGAGATGTTGTATGTTACAATTGCAATAGATCCGGTCATATTGCCAAATTCTGCAGAAGCATAAATCAGGATAGAAAAGGTCCGGTGGAACATAATCAAAAACAAGATAAGGAGAAAGGTAAAGTGAATGCAGATGAAGTTTAAAAGGAGATGAGCAAGATTTGGGTGAAGAAGAGTACAAAAAATATTGGGGATGGATCCGCACCGGAATCTGGTGCTGATATTCCTTTCAGAAACTAAAAAGGTGAGCTCTGGCTCAAGGGGAGTCACAGAGAAAAATAATTTTCCCCAACCAGTCAGCTAGTGCCTAAATTTGACACATTGAGTAAACATCTGATGCTGCAGATTAAAGGGTTCTTAGAAAAACCTCCAAATAACCTTCAGTCAAAATGTGAAAGATCTGCATGGAGTTTTACAAGATTTTAAATCACTCAAGTTAATCTAGTTCTGACAGCTATCTAGTAAAGTAGAATTTCATAAATAGATTCGGTATGATTCAAAATTGAAATGCTTTGATCTGCGGACCCATGGCATGATTGAAGAAAAGAAGATATGTTGTCAATCCTCACTAACAATGATTCTAAGTTCGACACAGTGATTCAAGAAGATCTCTCTCAAAACAGAGCAACCAAATAACTTAAGTTGTGCATTTATTACAAAAGGAAATTAGGTTTGCGCAAAGATAAAAGGGTTCTTTCACTCATTAATTGCACACTTGCACTCACGAATAAGAAAAGAAGAGCTCTGCAACAAAGATTCTACAATTCACTCAAGAT
Source organism: Cunninghamia lanceolata (assembly GCA_027924645.1). Taxonomy (NCBI): domain Eukaryota; kingdom Viridiplantae; phylum Streptophyta; class Pinopsida; order Cupressales; family Cupressaceae; genus Cunninghamia; species Cunninghamia lanceolata. Next base: position 1,303,711 of record BSBN01000940.1, read on the forward strand.
CAACTGAAAAATGAATTCAACCAACAATTTGTTTCAACTCCTGTTTCAAATCCTAAAGCGTGAAAAAAGGTACTTCCATTCTGAAAATCTCTCTCTAAATCTCTTGCAAAATGGCTACTCCAATGGTTGTCAAGATCTCTGATAGGCCGCATCCTAAATTCAAGAAACACCCTTATAAATCTCTAGAAGTTGATCCTTTAGGCGCATTTTCTAGCATTCCGCATGGAGTATTGCATGTAGAAGATGTTAGGGTCTATATCCATGCCAACATTGAGGAATTTGGAGACTCAAAATTGATGGACATTTATCACAAACAGCTAATAGATGAGAATTTTGAACTCAAACTTGAATTCAAGGCCCTCTAGGATAAACACTTCAGACATTGCATACATTTTCCATGTTTTGCAGAAGATGATTGAGTCCTGTATGTTCTAAGCATGATGCATGATAATTTCATGTGGCTAATGAGGCCCTTTAAGATAACTAAAGATGCCATCAGGGCAGTGACCGAACTGCATGCATCCAGTGGGTTACCTACACTTAAATCTGAAAAGAACCAAACAGTAACTGAAGCCACCGGATCTAAATTTGACAAAAGAGAAATGACCATAGATGACATCATAGATATGGATGTCAAGTTTGCCTCAATGATAATCAGGTACAAGATCTATCATTCGAGCAGGGAGAATTTTGTGTCTGGCACAACAATCTATGCAGCATATCAAATGTTGAGGGAAGATGCAAACTATGGTCTATGTGAGCTTCTTCTAAATCAACTGTTGGAAAACCTACAGAAGATCAAGAAGGATAAGAATAATTCCTTTAAATATGGTTGTCTAATACTGTGTCTGTTCTTTTATTATATGAATGAGCTACCTGGATCAAGTGGTTGGGTTTGGCAAAATGATAAATCAGTTGCAGTTCAGATCAGAGATTACATGTATGGACTTGGTGATGCTCAAGCCCAAAACATAGCTCTCTGGGGTTACTTCAAGAACTTCTAGAGCATGATGCAAGCTAGAGAGAGAATTCCACAATCCATAGTTGAGAAATACAAGGACACAGTTTGCTTTATGGTTGACACTGATCAATGCATAATGGAGGCAGTTGAGCCAAGGACTGTGTGGATAATGCCTATGGGATATGAAGTCGATGAAAAAATCTTGGAGCTTCATATTCAACATTTGCTGAGCTAGCCCAAGGACACTGAAGCAGAAAGGTTTGGAACCTTTCAAGAGCTAAGTGTAAAAATACATGTTGAGTTAAGACAACCGGAGATAAAGAGGAAAGTAAGAAGGAAGTTAAAGAAATTGCCAAAATATTTGGCCTATCAAATGAGGTTGTGGATGCAAATAGAGAGAAAATTGAGAAGGTTGAGAAAGAGAAACAAGAAGCAAAGAAAGGAGACATTCCGGTACAAGCCTCCTCCTGGACTAGATCTTCTAAGAGCTTTGCACCTGTCACCCCTAAAAGCTCAAAGGCTACTAAACTAGAAGTCAAGCCATCTGGCAAAAGTGAAAAGAGAATGAAGACCAAAGCCTCAAGAACATATACAAGTCATAAGGATGATGAAGAAACAGAATCAGATGAAGAAATCAAGAAAATGAAGAAGAAGAGAACATCTGGAAAGTTCTCTGCTAGCAGAGATAAGGAAGAGAAGGAAAACAAATTTGTTGAAAAACCCACTCTTTCCATTAATAACATCAAGGCAGTAATTGTGGATGGGAACCTACAGCCGGTGACTGAGTTCTATGATGCATACAGTGATGCTGACAAGAGAATTCTGGAAGAGGCTACTGTCAGGTATTTGAACATTTACAATAAATCCTTCATTGAAATTATATCTTTAATTCCTAAGAGCCTAGAAAAGGTACTTGAGCTGAGAAAAGAGAATGCAATGGAAAAAGACCTAGAGATTCGGGAGCAGATAATAATATAGCTCTATCCTTCCATCACTCCAAAACAAATGGACATGATTTTCAAGGAGTGTAAGAATGAGATCCGGAGCAAGGCAAGAATGAACAAACTCATGCTTGGAGAAACAAACCAAGTAGCAAGTGAAACTAAAGATATCCTCTGGAATGCTTTGAAGAGATTCAATCTTCCTATTGTAGAGGAAACAGATGAAGAACCTTCTACCATGGATGTTGAAGGTTTAAATGTAATCAATGAAGAATCTTCTAACAAGGATGTAGAAGGATCAAAGAAAATAGATGAAGAGAAGTCTGAGGACTTAGATTTGTCTGTTCCGAAAGAGGAAGTTCATGAAGTAGTAAACACAGGTGACATCTCTCCTCCGGATCCCACTGCAGACATTCTAGACTCTGAAGCTGAAGGAGAAGGTAGAAGAGAGGAGAAGGTGATTCAAGAAGAAGAGGTTAAGGGAAAAGAAGAAGAACAAGTAGAAAAGACCAATGATGACTGTTCTGATATCCCAAAAGAAAAGAAGACTCAATCACCAGCAAGAGACACTGTAGAGATAGTGAAGAACTTCTTAAATAGAGAAATGATGGAGATAGATGAACCTGAGCTATTTCAAGGACCACTAAATTTTGACTCTCTCCTCAGTTCAGACAATGAAAATAGCTTCTTTTGCTCAAGCCAAAGCAAAAGAAAAACTCTTGAAATCTCACATGGAGGACTGTGAACTGTTGGAGATTACATCCGAGATGCTAGAAAAGATCATGCCATCCTACCAAAAGGATCCTTCAGCCTCACCATGCGGTAACTTGAAAAATTTGGTAAATTATGTCAACACTCATTTTGAATCTCTAGAGAAATCAATAGAAGCAAAGGTCTGGAAGGAGTTTCTAGGAAAAAGATTCACTGAAGTGCAAGGACTTATTGATAATGATAGGAGGACCCTTGACATTGGAATAAAGAGCTTTGAAAATGCTCTTAATGATGGTGGGGACATATACAAATTCTGTTTATCTTGGCCCAAAGTGACAGAGAACATTGAGAAGAAAGTGAAAGAACAAGAAGGAAAACTGTCAAGTTTATCTCAGAATTTTGATCCCCTTACTACCTCTCTAATGAATCAAGAATGCCAGGCTATTGTTATCATAAATGAAATAAAGAGGCTGGACAAAGAAAAGAAGAACATAATGAACAGAATGAGTGAACTCAGAGGGATAATTATCCCTAAGCTAGAGGCAATGCATGAGGCCTTGACAGATGCTCAGACCACTGCCCGGACCAATGATCCAACAGATTTAAGAAGGGCAGAAGCATATGCATTTTTGTTGAGTGGTCACATCTCCATTTTAGATAGGATGAAGCAGAGTTGGGCCATAGAGTTTGTACAACTGAAGACTACTTTTGTGGATATACTTAAGTATATGTAATTATAACATATATATATACTCATGCGGCCATGTATAGGATAATTTTTGCAAATTTTGGTATGCGGATTCCACCCTTTGCCATTGATGTCAAAGGGGGAGTGAGGAATAGTGAAAAATGTGGAATCCAGCTAAGGGGGAGCTCTGGTAAAATAGTGCAAAAGACAGAGCATCAGCCAAGGGGGAGTTACTACGACACTTAGCCATTTTTCACTAAGTGTTGCCATCAATGCCAAAGGGGGAGATTGTTGGCGAGAGACACTATGTGGCTTCATAAGTGTTGTCATTGATGGCAACAAAGTCTATCCCACACATCTGTAGTACATAGTTTGCCTATACCAGAAGTCAGATTGAAGATTGTTTTGGTCTGGTGAACAAGAACAGAGTATGTAACAAGGTCCGACAATCAGGTCCGGATCTCTTAGATGGTGTAACTCAGTAAGTTACAAACTTGAACAAGTCAAGAGGGGTATCATGAATACTATATTCCAAAGATTTAGCCTCCGGTGATAAAGCAAGAAAAAGATATGAGCATCTGAGTGTTGGGTTCCAGTCAGGCAGAGCAGACAGAGGAAGAACTGACCGACAGAGTATCAGACTTCAATCTGGATGAGTAAAAGGTGTTGATCAAGCAATTTGTGGGATTATACGTTGTTGGTCGACATGATTAATGACTTCTATGCCTATGTTTTTGATATGCATCACAAATCAAGCATGGATTCAACTGATAGATTAATAACTTGCAGTGTTCTTGTTGTCGACTAGAAAGTTGATAAAAATCCTTGATGCAAATATATATACCATATAGATTTCAGCATGTAAGTGTGTGTGTGAATAAGTAATGAAATAAAGTGCAAAGAAAAGCAGGGAGAAGTGTGAGAACAACAATTCAAGTCCGGTATGTGACAGAACAACAACATTAAAGAGAGGAAGAATGAAGTGCATCAGATCAGTATATTGTGCCTAAATCGAAACTAAACTCCTGCATTTGTAGATGCCTCTCATCAGTTCAAACACTTGATTATCTTCTATAAGATTTGTAGATAGTGAGTCTTTTGTAGGCAGTGTGCCTCTTGTGAGCAGTGTGCTCAGACAGTGAGCCCTAATTGGCAAGTGCCAATTTTGTACTCCTTATTCTTTTAATAGAGAATACAATCTTGGGTTAGTCACCCCGTGGTTTTTCCCTTAACAGGGTTTCCACATAAAAATCCTTGTGTTATGTGTGTTGATTTTATTTCTGTTCTTCTAATTACATATGCTTTCATGTTTTGATACAACACTGAATATTAAGATAACAAAAAGAAAAGAAAGTCAAGGAAATTTTGAGATAACTGATTCACCCACCCTCTCAGTTATCTACCTTGTTTCCAACAATGAGGACCAAGGTGACGACGTGTCTCGTGCCCTAGCGTAATACAACCTTGTCGAGACATATGAGGAAGAAAACTTAGAGCATTAAAGTCCTAATGCACAAAAGGTATGATGTGACTTTAGATGCGAAGGATAATGCAAGAAGCTATTCCAACATACACAAGATATGAATATTAGCTGGAAATGATACCGATGTGATACGAATGCAATATAAAAAGATAACACACACAAGCAAGCAAGCAAGCATGCACAAATGATTCAAAAACAAACAAGGTATTGCCTCTGTCAAGTTGTAAACCAATAATTAATTGTTTGATTGATGATGATAAAAGTGTTGTCATGGTGGGGAACGATATATCCCTAGATCAACACAAGGATGTGGGAATGATATATCCCATTGATGATGATGATGATTGATTGATTTGGTTTATGACAAGATTAGGATCAAGACCGTTGATGTGGTTGGAAAATTTGACAAGATTGATTGAATTGATTGGTATGGATAAAGGATGACTAGCATTTAGATCATTGCTTGGATTGATTTGATTGGATGATAAGGATGAATGGAAGAAGTGATGATTTGATTGATGAATTTATTTGAAGGATTGAATAAATGAATTGGATTAATATGGAAGAATGTGATTGATTGGAAGAATTGATTTGGATAGAAGAAATAAGAGATGGATGCAGATGATGATTGGATGAAGATTAGAAGAATGGTGAAAGATGGGAGAGGTGTATCGTCTGTGCCTAAATCTGGGTACTTCCTTCGTATCCCAGATTGCCTACATACCCTGTATCCATAGGATCAAGGCACTTAATGATAGAGATGAGATGTAGTTCTGATAGTGTTTTATTGATGGTGATGATGAAGGTGGATAGATTGATCGAGTTATGGATTGATTTGCTTTGATTTGTTAGGTTTAATTGGATTTGTTTTGATGGGTGTGATGTGATTTGATGCATTGAGTTTGATATCCTTATGCTGTCGAATTATCATTAGAACCTTTGCATAATTCATCTTCCTCTCATCCATCCTCTATCTATTTTCTGTTTATCTTCTTCAATCAATCTTCATCCGATCGTTATGCTGCGGGACTGAGCAACCAACATCAACACAATCTTCATCGATGAAATTAGTTGCATCAATCTTTCAAGATATTTGAGGTATTTGAAGGGTTTGGATTAAGGTATTGCATTTATTGTTTTATCTTCATTTTATCCAAATTTTTCAGTTACAGTATCATTGGAATTACGGTCTCAAGTAGTATTGGAATATGAGAATCCCAATCCAACAGGGCTCTCTATATACAACATGTTTGATTCTGCCAACAAAATATTTAGAAATCAGCTACAAGATCCTTGCAAGGAGAATAAAAGGTAAAGGCAAAGGTTTTCAATGTCACCACCAAAAGGCCAGACATAAATTTGGCTTACAAGAATCCTCCCTTTGGAAGTCCATTAGGGAGTCTTCTACATTGTTTAAATTTTGTACTTTTGAATTTCAACCTCATAACCAAACTTCCAAGCAAACCAGACCTTGCCAGCTATGGCACAACTTAATGAATATTACCTTTAGTCCAAGAGTATTGATTTTTCACCAAAAGGCCTCCATTGGTGGGCTTGAAAGGACCATGCTCCATGAATGCCCCATAACCAAGCGATGAGCATCCAGGCCCTGCAATGATTGGACTTATTCAATACTATATAACCTTTTTAAACTATGACATTCAAAATTGAATGTTATAAATAATGTAAACACTAACAATCACAATTACATAGATGTACCTATATAAAAACAAATTAATTGTTCTTACGTCCATTAAACCAGACGGTCAATGGGCTAGATGTAGGCTTGTTCTCTGCCTCTACAAAGTAATAAAATGAGGCTCTCCCATTTACTTCATTTGTGGTGATATACCCACTATACTGTTTGAAACTAACATCTTGTGTTTGGCCTGGCAACTTGGGAATCAGATCATATTTTGGGGCACCTAAGGCAACTTGACATATAATAACTACGAATAAAAGTAATACCGTAGCCAATTGCAATAGTTTGGTGAATACTCCATACCTAAGTCCATATTCCATGTTGAAAAATTAAACAGTTAGTTCACCCCAAGAGGCTTCTATGACAATGCACTAGGGATCATGTACTTAGTATCTATGTACCTAGTGTAAACCAATTTATCAAATTACATGAGACACATCATAAGCTATAAATGTTGAGTGTTTTTAAAGGAAAAAAAATGAATAGCCAACAAATTGGGAAGATGCACATGTCAAAAGTGGTATCAAGTGATGATTATATAAGCCAGAGTTGATAAAAATTTAGGGTGCTTAAAAAAATAAAAGTGGTATCAAGTGATGATTATATAAGTCAAAGCTGATAATAATATAAGGTACTTGAAAAAATAAAAGTGATTTTTTTGATGTCAAAGTGGTATCAAGTGATGATTATATAAGCCAAAGCTGATAAAAATTTAAGGTGATTGAAAAACTATAAGTGATTTTTTTGTAAGGGAAGATAGGTTTGTTAAGAGATATTAGATAAGAAAAATATGATAAATTTTTTTAAAGTGTTCGCATAAGAAGTTATGGTTGGCAATAGGGATTAGGTAAGTAAAGATGATACAATTTATTATATGCTTGGAAAAAAATAAAAACAAAAAACAAAAATTACATTGGAAGATATGTTGGCAAGATGAGAGATTAAAATATGCATTTTTAATGAAACTTATGTTGATTAAAAAATAAAGGGTCCCATAAGAAAATACAATTATGGGATTTGAGATAGGCATGTAATCTCTGATCAATTTATAGTTCCAATGTTAATTTATTTAGTCATGTCAGTTGTAGTGCATGCTTAATTCTTGAATTAAACTTGGAGGCAAAGACAAAAATAAAGACAAATATTGTTATTATGTATTATTATTTTTCACTTGTATTGTAAAACTTTGTAATTCTAATGAAAATAAATAGGCTTTATATAAATTATTTAGGCTAATCAAATAAATGTATTTAATTAAATAATAATTAATTTAGATAAAAGAATTGGGATTGATTATAGAATATTATTGGAATTGAAATATTCTAAAAAATGTGGAAGTTCCATAAATTTAATGTATGGATATGTAGTTCTAATTTTGATATATAAGTCTTTGTCCAGATGTCAAAAATATATTCATAAATGTTATAGAATTTTACATTTTATTGTTGACTTGTAAATTTAATTGTGAATTGTTTAGGGCCACTTTTGCAAATGCATGAGTGATCCTCAAGAGTGCATAACTAATTTTAATGTGTGAAATTAAACCTCTAACTTTGCGGATCTTATATGACAAAATGTGGGTTGCTTACCTTGATTTGAAGAATTTGTTGAGTTGTGAGGGTCAAGTTCTCATTAATTAGACCCTTGGATGGATTGGCTTTATGACTCTAAGCAAAAGATCGAAGACAACAAGCAAGTGTGCAACAAACCTAGGATGATGTGCTTTGATGTAAATCATTGATAATACTTTAAATACACTCAATATGAATGTCCTAGGTGATTTGCAAATTAATGAATCTCTTTAAATATGACAACCAAGCCCACAAATCAATAAAAATATGCATTAGGTTGGCTCATAATAACTAGTGAAATGGTTGACAATGCTTAAACTTGAATTTTTAATTTTAAAAAGTGAATATTTAGATCCATTAGTGTGGAAGTGACTTGGCTGAAGGTTGCACTTACAGATGTGATCTAGGGTGGTGAGTAGTGGATCTAAGGATTAGGAATGCAAGTCTCAAGGACAATGATGAATGCGATTGAGATGTGTGATGTTATGGGTCACATTTATGCAAGAATCTCCTAGGTGATTTCCCAAGGAATGAATGAATGTCTTTAAATACAATAACTAGTCCCACAAATTAATAAAAATGTGGGCTAGGTTAGTTCACAACTAGTGAAATGGTCAACAATGTTTAAATTTAAATTTAAAATTTTAAAAAGTGAAGTTTTAGATTTGGGTGATCCCATAATAGTGTGTCCCATTTTTTGGCCAAAGTGAGACATTGAAATCAACATTTTAACTAGATTTTCACTTTATGTCACCATAGCAACTAAACCATTAAGAATTTGAAGATGTTGTGAAATAGTGATTTTTGAGATTTCATGTCTAGATTCTAAATACACATTTTAAAATTTAAAAAAAAATAATTTGTGAGAATTTTTATATAATTTTTAATAACTTATTTTTTATAGTTAACGATATTTTTAAAAAGTGACATTTATTCCATAATGTATAACCCTTTTTACAAAAGGGATAAAATTATAAATTCTTTAACATCACCAATATCTGGTGTAACATTATAAAGACAATAAAAAGGGACCTTCATTCAAAAGTAGACCTTCTTTTGAAGGCATTTTTAATTTTTTTGGTGCCTTGAGCTCACTTTTTTGCCCCTCCCATAAGTGTGACATGTTATTTTGGGTTCACCCATTTGTGGGTGTGGAAGTGACTTGGGTCAAGTTCACACTCACAGATTTGATCAAGGGTAGTGAATAATGGATCTAGGGACTAGGAATGTAAGCCTTGGGATCAATGGTGAAGGTGGTTAGGATGTGTGATGCTATGAGCTAAATTTATGTGTAAGAATATGCCACTTGTAAAATAATTTTTGCATTTTAGATACTCTTAATTGAAGTGCGACCCAAAACATAAGGGGAGAGGGTATGGTATGCAATTTTCACCATTATTAATTAATTATATTTGAACAAGTATGCACCAATAAAAACTAGAAAGTCATGATTATTTAGAAATAAAATATCATTAATATAAATAATTATTTGTAGAAATTATTTTCAAATGATTTTAAAAACAAATAGTTAATTTTTTATTTTAAAATAATTTTTTTTTGAATAACATAACACATTCTTTTGATTTGATCTGAATCCTATTTTTTTGATTGAATCCGAATTTCCCCTTCGTTGATAGTTCCATCCCCTCCTATGTTAGGTGGTGTGGAGGTCCTTGATCCAATTATGTCTGAACAACTCTTGCTACTACTGGGTCAACTTCATTGCATGATATTTCTATGGCTACAGTGTCAGTCGAGGAGCCCCTCCTCTCACCTCATTCAAAGGATTTAGACTTGGGGTTTTCTTGGATAGTATACCTGTTTAGTATGAAAAAGGAGAATGACAACGACTAGCACACAAACTAGATCAAACTCTTTTCTGTATAACATTCAAGGACAAGGTAGAGCCAAATCACTACCAAATGAAGGAGGACATAGCTACTAACCTTGGATTCATGTATGCTATAGATGGATTAGATTTAACTTAGTCTTTTTCTCAAACCCTAGGATAACAATGCATGAAAACCCTAGTTTTACAATGATTTTCTTATAACAAAGAAAATATTACAGTGATTACATTATACATTCAAAATGTTTATCTTGATGCAAAATTGTGTCACATAGTAAGCATAAAAATCATGCATAGCCTCCACGAGGGCCCCTATGATGATATATGATCCTTGTCACATACATGTAAGCGTGAAATAATGTCCTCTAAGCAGCAGACCTCTTGGTGACATGTCTTTTCTTCATCTTGTGTTGTTTCTTCTTTGTTGTTTTCCCTCTTTCTTTGTCATCGATGCTTTTCGACACTTTTGCGACACGTGTTAATTTGAATTTTTTGAGCTTTCGACCCTGTTCCTAAGCCTTGTATGTGTCTTGTAGGTGAGTTTTCACCTTTCCCCTATGTTTTCATCTTCTCCACCCCCTAGAAGCCTTCTAGAGGTCCCATGGACCCATCTCCCACTTTCAGTTTTTAGTTTCACTCAACCAATCCAAATCTTCCCTTATTATTTCCAGATCTCCCACCGGGAGATCCTACTTCGCAAGTGGAGATTTGGAATCTTCTTACACATGATTGACCTATTTCAGGAGGCAGATCCCCACCTTTTCATCTCATCTACCATCTCCCATCATGCATTTCCTCTTAGATCCCTTTCTTTCCGGATGTCCCGTTGAATGACCCTTAAAATGTAGGATTTTCCCCCGGGCGACCCATGGGCGACCCTACTGGTGAAAGGGGTGACCCTGTCGTGTTTCCAGTTGCGAAAAAACTTAAGTTTCTAACTTGAAATAGCTTTGTTTTTGCCCATTTTTCTTCCAATTCGCATGATTTTTGATGCGTAATATGGAGTTGACTATTTCATGCACCCACACATGCATATTTAACTCCATTTGATCTAAAATTAACAACTCATTCTCTTCTATGTATTCTTTTAACTCCATTTCTTCTTTAGTGATAAGCTATTATTGCATTATCACTCCCAAATTAACTGAGTTCACTGGGTAATCAATCCAGTTCACTCTCTAATCAATCCTTGTTAACTCATCAATCAATTGAGTTAACTTCTCAATCAATTCCTCTCTTCTAACCTATAAATACCCCTCCCTCAAGCACAAAGGGAGGCAAATTCATTGTGCACACAACTCTTGCTAAGTTTTTGCTCCCCAATCAGCATTCTCATGCTCACACAGGACGAATGTGCCTTTTATTTGTTCATTGTTCATCAAAGCTTTCACATAAATCTCTTCAAGCATCATCACGGTGCTTCAATCAAGCCATTGTGCTCATCAACAACTCTCATTGAGCTCGTTTTGTAAAGCTTCCATAGCTTCTTTTGCTTCATTGTGTTGTCTTGTCACTAAGAGGTCTTCCCGTTGCTTCAAGAGGATACGAGGTTGCCATCAAGGATCTTTGAGGGTAGTGGAGTCTCACAAATCTTCATTATTTCAGGTTCCTCTATGCTTTTATCAATTAGTAGTAATTAGAAAATTGAAATTTCTCTTGGGATTAGTAATTTATTGCTTTTTCCTTGATAGAGCAGCCAAATCTAGTATTTTAGAAGTAATTTGCATTCATAGTTTAATTCAATTACTTGCAATTTCCTTTTCTAGATTAGATCATTTCAAAACATTCGAAAACCTAAAAACATAGAATAATTGCATTAAGTGAAATTCATTCTAGTTGCATTCATATTTCCTTTATTAGATTAAAAAGCATCTTTATTTCCAAAAATACCAAAAAAAACACAAGAACAAGTTTTGCATGTCATATAGTTGCATTCATAAAAATACAAAAAAGAACAAAAACAATATGCACTTAGATACATTGCAAACCCTTGATGCCATCACAAGGTCAACAAAAGTCAAACACACAACTAAACCTTAGGTCGACTCAAAACCCTAAGTCTAGTCAAGGTCAGTTCACATACACCTATCCCTTGTCTTGGCTCATTAATGTGCCCAGGATTAAGAGGTGAGTGGGTGAGGGCAGTCCTTGATGAGATTGAGGAAAACCATCTGAGACCTCAACAAGATCCATTTGTCTTACAACAACTAGAAGCATTTAGACAACTCTTCAACTACAACGTGCAATCATTCAATGAATTGAAAGACAAGAAGCCATCAATGAAAGTAACAACTTACCTACACAGAGGTGGAATAGTAGAAACCCTAACAGATGAAAAGAAACTAGTGACCGTTCGAGTCATAGGGTTATCTCCACAACAACACTCATTGAACGAAACATACACATTAGCACACAACAATAAAGGCCCCAGGATGTGCCGACCCCTCTCTGTGAAGTCCATCTCTCTAGCGAGCCAGACCACTGCCGTGTCTTGCCTCCTCTTGACTGGCTACTTCCATGAGAGTGAGAGTGACATGGCGGTTCGCCCCGTGGCAAGGAGGGAAGGGTCTATGTGTGTGCTGAAACCTGACTCGACAACCTTAGGCAATCGAGGTCACAATTTTGAGCATACATATTTTGGTGAACCCGATTTGAATTATAGAATTTTTTGGTTTTGTAGCTTGTGTCCCAAATGTGCAAATCACATCACAACTTTAACATTCAACGCTTCAAAACAAAAACTCGACAAGGATTTTCACTTTATTCTTCATTGTTGGGAATTAAGGTGTCTCAACCTTTGCAAATTCCTAATGTTGTATTTATTTATCCCATGTTGAGTTAGCATAGTCAGCACCTTGTGTATATGCAGGAGGATAAATTTTGGTGACTTTGGCAGCCGCGGTTTCCCCCTTGAATAATTAACGGGGGTTTGGGGGTAGCGCCCCCAAGATGGGGTCAAGGGGCGTAGCCCCTGGCGCGCTCCCTATCGCGGTACAGGGCGGGGTCGAGGGGCAGCGCCCTTGTGGGGGCTCGGGGGCAACGCCTCCGAAACCTCAAACGATTTTTAATTAATGACAAGTGTCGGTGAGTATCTCTGCACGAGAGAAAGGCATCTTTGGGCGGTCAAGGGAGGTTATGACATGTAAGAGGAATATGATATTTTTAGTTAGTGTATGACAGATTCTCTGACAGTTGTAAGGTGCGTAAGAGCATTTGTCATAACCTATCTTGGGACCAGGTGCCCACTTTGGGATGGGATGTTGGACAAATGTCCTTAAGCATGGGTTTTCAGGCATGAGTCCAAGATAGACGCCCATCTCTAGAAGGTTCCATATTTGCCTTGTAAACTCTATATAAATAGGTGCTTGGATGGGAGATAGATAACTTTGGTATAAGTACTGTTATGCTGCCGGAATGTCTCCAGATTCGACATTTAAAGACTCCTGAAAGAGCATTGGCTTTGAAACTGTATTGTAATCTGTTATTGTTTATTGTAATACATTTGAGTTGTATTTTGGAGTGTGGGTTTTTTCACCCGTAAGGGTTTTCCCCACGTATATCTTGTCTCTCTCTGTCTTCTTTCTGGTTCTTGTGTTTTACTGTAATATCTCATGTTAATGGTTTAACATTGCTGTAATAGTTAGGATAAAGTTGAATTTGCATAGCCCTCTCCTCATTAGATTAGTGTAAGAAGCATTTTCCACACACCTAGCTTCCTTTCATTCATAGCTGCCTTCGCCGCTTCAGCTTCTGTCGCCTTCGCCATCATCCGTTCCATTTATTCTGTGGTATCTATGGCACCCCCTGTCACGTCTCATTTTTATGGACTATATTATTGTTCTAGATTAATGAACATTTACCATGATTGTTTTACTTTGAGTAAGTTCCACATGTGTGATGATAATTATTGTGAATTTATATTTGAGTAAATTGAAAAATTGATTTAAATGTTAAATATTATCAATGTGATTACAATGATTTGTTTCGGCTATGTTTTTGGAGACACTAACCTATTGATGTCGAGTTGAGTGCAAATGAATGCAAGTACTCGTTGAAGATGAGAACATGGTTGAGGTAGAGGTGTTCTAGCCACTTGGCAACAATTGATGGGATGATTAACCCTGATGCAATCCAACACTCACATAGACTCATATTGCATTTGGAATGGCTTATTTTTATGCGTCATTGTGTGGTTAATAATTTTGATTGATGATTTGATATCTAGAAAATTTTTGTGTTTTCAATTGTTATGAAAATCCTTTTCGAATGCATGATTTGATTATGAAAATTAATGTTTTTTTGAATTATATTCTAAATGATGTATTGTATTTTAAATAATGAATATATATAAGGTTGTATTTTAAATATTTAAATGAATGATGATAAACGTTTTCTAATTTCATGAGTATAGATGTTTGGAAGACAATATGTTAATTAGATTTAAACAATTATATTAAAAATATAATATATATATATATAATTTTATATTTCACTTGTTGATTTATTTAAAGTGATTGTGTTTTAATAACAATAGTTAAATTATGTTAATGATATCATTATTATATTTAGAATTTTAAGTAAAAAGAATTAAAATCAACTTACTGTCATGCATGCGACAGTAAGCTAATTTAAGTCCTTATTTTAAATAAAATAAAAATTTAGAGCCTTTGAAAAAGGCAGATCTCATGCAAACAAATGGAGAGCTCTAGTTATCTGAAAAAGCAACGTTTGCCTAATTTGGGGGAACTCAAAAATAAGAGGTTTTAGAATAAAAGAAGGGTGTCCAGCAGAGAAAAACCTCACAATCTTTATGCAGCAGGAAGAAATTGATTTCAGTAAGCATTGAAGGAAGAAAGGACATTTATCTGGTGCGACAGAAAGAAGATTCAAGGCAACAATTGGAGGGTAGTAGGAGTGAGCGACTCAGGCATAATCGAACTCTATTTCTAGGTAGATAATTTTGGGTACTTTTCTTGTTTGAGTATCTTATTAAAATGTTGTTTATGACTGTTAAAAAAAATAGACAATTGGCCTGCTAAACAAATCACATTAAACACTTCCTGGCCACTAAATGGCCAACTTATGCTTGCGTTGTCTTTTTCTATTTGAAAATTGCTCTCCCTTGGTTTTATCTTTGCCACTAGCCTTAGAATTCATGGCATCTTGACTCAAAATCAACCCTTTGAAATTGCCTAACCTTAGTTTGTACCTAGCATCAGTTTCTTACTCTATTTTGTTGTGTATTCCTCTCTTACCAGGCGTTGACCTACTGATAGAAGCATTGTTAGCTCATTAAAAATAAGAATCGACCTACCTTTGATTCTTTCCTGCCGCCGATCTTTAACTTAGGCATTGTTATTGCATCAACCTACCATTCCTTGTTCTTGTTTTGCTCAGTAAAATGCCTTCATCTTGATCTTGATACATAGTCGTTGGAAAAATATAGTTAACCAAAATCCCCAGATACTGATAAACTTATTTCTTATTAGACATAAATATGAGAAAATGTTAACTTTCTTGCTTGTTTGGAATCAGCTCTTGTTAAAGAATCGACCTATTTTATTGATTAGAACAATGGGCAAATAACTCTTAAACTTAGATGAAATTAAAAGCTTATGTAGCTGACTGTTTCTTTATTGTTTGTTGTCCAAAACATATTTTTAAAACATTATCATTGAATGATAGTAAAAATTACAAACTCTGTTCTTATATTTATTACTGCTACAATTCCTGTTGCAGTTGTGATAGGAAGACTGTTTATTTGTTTTCTAGAGTTCTTGTCGTAGATTTGACAGTAAGAATATTAAGTAGCTAGATTGTTTATAATATTGAGAAACTATGATTGAAACATGGACTTGGTGATTATATCAATTTGATAACCTCACGGATTCAATTGAATGTAACAAATGATGGATTATTGCTTGGAAAGTGTATTTCCTTGATTGGTGTTTTGGGAAAGGGATTTTAAAGATTTATTAATGAACTTTGATTCTTTTAATTTATTGTTTATTTACTTTCTTCTTGGGGAAATAAGTAGTTTTTATTTAGGAATGTTATTGGGTTACTTTCTGGGCTAGGATGTCGAATGTGGATTTTTAGAGATGGCTTTTCCTCTTTTCAGGAATTGAACCAGGTTACTATTTTAAAGGATTAGATCTAATCAAGTTGACATTGAAAAAGATGTTTATTTTGTCTAGAAAACTTATATATATATATATATATATATATATATATATATATATATATATATATATATATATATATATATACCACATCCTATTATGAGACAATATGCTTTTCATTATTTAGAATTGCACATTCAGACATCAGGGTTGCATCGGGTGTTCCCTTCTTCCAGTTATTTCCAGGTAGCTAGATATTTCGTGCAGGGCTGGGTTTCTTTCATTTCATGAAGGAATCCGGGGAAGTGTATAATTACTTCATGGTTGGGTGGAAAAAGCACCTAGGCCATGTTCCCGTCTCTCAGCTCGTAGGTGGAGGACCACTTGGTTCGTGCGACTGATGAGCGTATTGATTTATTTATTCTTGTTGCACATGATTATTGTAACTTGAAATTGGATGTAATATGGCATGAATGCCTATGGATTTTGTATATTATTTATAGTGCTTTTACCTGGATTGAGCACGTGATTTTGTAAGATTTAATGACATTTTGATTCATATTTATGAGATTGTTCATTTTACTTGTGATATTGTAATTAAGCAGATTAATTACACCCTTTTTATCTTTTATATTGTAATTAAGTGGATTAATTACATTTTTTTATTTTAGATATTGTGATGCTGTATTTAAGTGGATTATTTACTTCATTTACTTTTGTGATGAATATGACAGAACTTGACTTAAACCAAGGGAATATTCCCTCAAGAGAACCTGAAACTCCTTTCGATAGGTATGTGCTGCTGTATCTAGATGCACCAATCACCAACTACTATGCTTACGGAGATTCAAATTGCAAACAAGATCAAAGAGAATCTAGACATTCTCTATCTTTCAACAACCCAGCTTGGGAAAACAATCCAGCCATACCAAATGTGCCGCATAAAGCTAGGAGGGTAAGGTCAGAAATACATCGACCTGATCAACCTTCCACAAGCACATAAAGTACTCACCTTGATGAGGAAGTGAAATGATTAGAAAGACACTTGTAAGAAGTGAAAGATGCTCAAGAGGCATTAAGGGTTGCCTTGCGAGAAGAAAAAAGAGAAAACACTACACAAGAAGAAGCATACCACCATGACCATACTCAAAGAGAAAATCCTAGAAATGAGGAAACACCTAGAGTTGCCACTCCTATAGACTTAATCGCAATTCTAGTACAAAGGATTAGAATCTTGGAAGCAGAACAAGTTGCTCCTAAAAGAAGACAAAAGTCCCATGATGACGTTTGAATTGAACAAGACCAGGGGGCATCTTAAAATTCCCCTTATTTTAACTACTATTCATGAAATGCCAGTAATGACATGTGTCTGAATGGGAATCCTCCTATTCAGAACAATCCAACAAATCCAACAATGGGTTATCAAAACCCACCAATAGGTTAATTGCTATCAACCCCTCAATCTCAAAGTGCCTTTCTTAGAACATACCTCGAGTACTTTAAAAAACCTCTTGATCAAAACACAAGGAACGCGCAATTAGCTCAACCATTGCCTAATCTCCTGAAATTCAAAGGAGAAGGAGATATGAACTCTCATATTAAAGCCTACACCATTGCAATAAGAGAACTCCCTTGGGATGGGGTTGTTACCAAAATCTTTCTAAAAACTCTCAAAGGAATAGTTTTGGATTGGTACTATCATTTGCCAGAGGCTTCAATTCACTCGTTCAAACAACTAGTCATAGAGTTTGTCATGGCATTTGACATGAACAAACTCATCAAAGAGGGATCAAAGAATTCCTCACCATGAAGCAAGAACCAAATGAATCCATAGCCCATTTTGTGACTAGATGGAGGCAAGTCCTCTATTCTTCAACCAGTGCCCCGAATATGGACCATCATGAACTATGTGATCTTTTCTTAGATGCCTTGAACAAGGACATGAGAGAAAACATTCAAAAATTACCATACAGATCTTATGAAGAAGCATTGGAAAGTGCTTTGAGGATAGACCAAGCCACCATTGATAGTGGCAGAAAAGTCTATGGGTCAAATGGAAAGTTAACAAAGGAAGATATATGGAACAACGCTCCTGTCATCAAAATTCTTAAGAATAACAGAAATGCAACCACAGATGGGGTAACAGATCAACCCCCAGTCAAGAAGATAAGAGACGATTACAATGGGAGAGACTATTATCCTCCTAATATCAATGTGATTGACTGACCTAGAAACAATGGATACTACCCTAGAGACAACTATCAGGGTTGGAATCATAACAGAAATGGAAATGATGGAAGGTACGAAAGACCTCCATATGAGTACAACCAATTTTGTTCTTTCCATAGAACAAGGGGACATAGCATAGAATCCTGTAGAGAATATACCTGATTTATAGGAAGGTTGCCAGAAGACCAACAATAGTTGTTCATAGAAATGTTCTTAAACATGCAGGAAGTCACACTGGATAATAAGGACACGAGACAAACCCAAGCCCCAATAGCCCTGCAAAATGCAAACATGAGAATTTATTAAGATTTATTTCTCGCGCATAAGGATGTAGAGACATCGAACCAAAATGAAGTAGCCCAAGGTAGCAACACTGGCATCCCACCACAACTGGGGTAGAAAGGTGAAGCTAGGATGATGGGATTAGTCGAGATTCTACACAATGAAGAAGAAGAGGAAGATCATGAGAACAAAAATGAACAAATTAAAGTATATGAGGGTGTTGTTTCAGTAGTAAAACTAATACCAACTCCAACTGGACCTTATGAACTTATCGAAGACCTAAAGAAGACATATGCTCACATTTCATTCATTGACTTGCTTAGAAACTCTCCTTCACATCGCTCAACATTACTAAAAGCCATAGGGTTAAAATACCTTGACCAAATTACACCACCACCTAGTGAGAAGATCAATCATGTGGGCTATGACATCAGCCCACCAAACTTGGAACTCAAAGATCCAGGGTTCTTCTTCAACTTAAAGCAAATGACTTCTGAGGCCGAGTTAACCAAGAAAGGCAATGCCGCATTGTACTTACAAGTTTGGATCTATGGCACTTGCATTAAACAAACCTTAATTGATGTTGGAGCTGCAGTGAACATAGTTTCATTCTCCCTTCTAGAGAGAATGGGTTATGGGCACACAAATATCACCACTTCACGGGACACCTTGAGTGGGTACGACAACCTAAAGGCCGCTACGATAGGGAAGATCACGCTGCCCATAACTCTAGGGCCTAAGATTGTCCCAACCATATTTTATGTCATCGACAAGGATACATGATACAATTTACTCCTTGGCAGGCCATGGATCCACAAGATGAAAACCGTGCCATTAACGTTATTTCAAGAAGCTCGATTCTTACACTTAGGGAAGGTATATGTCACGAAAGGGGATCCAGAACCTTTTAGCATGTTAAAATCAAACACATCAAACAAGTGTATAGGCATCCCCATAGATTATGAACTTCCCACCAACAAATTGACTGTCCCTAGTCCTACACTGCAATCAATATACATCAAGCGAATAGAAACTCTAGAGAAGACCATAAACACCGCAGAGATGAAAACTTTAGAAGATGAGGTACCATCAAAGACAAAGAAAATTGTTCCCAAGGAGAAAATAATTAAGATCATGGAATGGATAGAGCAAGACGAACCTCTCCAATTCCCTCTAGAAGTGCTCATGATCAACTTTCAACCTGCCTACAAGCTCTTCCCTTGCATAGGGGAGAAACTTCGTAGAGTTGAAGGACCGGTGTTTGAAACCACTATGTTAGATTTGAGAAATGCATACCTGCACGCTTTCTCAGATCTTGAGGAAGACATAACAGAAAGTTAGACTCCTTTGTCACCTTTAAAGAGATAGAATCTTACGAGCCTCTCACACCAATAGAGGATTCATATTGACCATTGACACCCATGAGGAGGTGCATTCTATTGACAATGAGTCAACTAATGCAATAGGAATGCTACCTAGGATGTTCATGGTGTCTCAACTGCAAGAGAAGCGAACCACTTCTGCCTCGGTTTAATCAAACGAACTGGGTGAGTGAGAAGAACCTAAATAGTACAAATCAAAATGGTTGAAAGACTTCCTGATGAAGATGAAGAAAGTGAGGGAACATTTCACAAGGAGTGGAAAATGAGAGTGTTAGTTGGCATTGATGATCCTGTCATCTTTGAGTTGCCAGGAAGTTACATCGGGTATTCCATGGATTTAAGACCAGAACTAAATGGGAGGACATGTATGAGTTTTGTCCCTCCTGATGAGCAAAGGGAGCCGTAAACCCCCCTCAAATTATTTCAATTCTTGCAAAGTGTCCAAGAAATACAAGATGTGAAGATCTACATGCAGGAATAGTTCAGCCTATTAGCAAAGTTATTAAGATTTGATGGAGGCCTGTATTGGACCCCTTCCCATCAGCAAGCCTTTCGAGACTTACTTCGTCTCACGCTGCCAAAAAAACAACTGAGTTGGAAACAATAGAATTAAATGACAAACCCTACAGAGTAGAAGAACTTGTCCTAAGAAGAGGTAGCACGAAAAATAAGAAAAGAAGACGAAAAAAAAACTTTTTCAGAAGATTGGAAAGGACCTTACATGGTTATAGAAGATGTCGGATATGGTGCCTATCTCTTGTGCACAATGGAGGGAGAGGAATTTGGCAAAACAAATAATGCCTTTCACCTCAAGAAATATTATGTCTAAAAAACCAAAAAAAATCATAAAACATAAAAATACAAAAAAGGTATAAAAATCAAAATGTCAAAAATAATTTGTTTCTTGCATTTCAGAATCATTCTGTTCATCTTGCATTACAATCGGTGACTTGCTCTTATATTATTTTCATTTCAATAAGGAGCCTAATGTTGCCTAGATATACGTCATCCTTTCAGGACCTAGAGCTTCCCCATTTTCACAATCGCCATTATCCCCCTTGATCACCAGTGATTCTAATCAAAGCCTAGCTCTTAGCTTTACACTGATCCCAGTCTTAATGAACCAAGATCATGTTAGGTCTAAATAAAGTCAGTATTCAAACCTACATTGTTCAAAAGAAGCTTGCAAGTAGACCTTCCCAATTCTTCCCTAGTAGAAGAGAAGTCCGACTAGATTATAAAAACTTTAGGTGGCACTCAACCCCTTATCTTTCCTGGCCAAAAAACATCATCTAAGAATCAAAACTTTGAAGGAAGAAATCTAAAATTCAAGTGAATAAAAAAAATGAGTGATCAAAATAAAAGTGATCAAGAAAAGTAAGAATTGAGAGATCAAGCTTGCATATCAAAAGTCCCAAAAGCATTCATTTTCCTAAAAAGTCAAAAATCCAAAAATATGAGAAAATCAAGTGAGGAAATACAAAAAAATGAAAAAGTAAGAAAAAGAGATACAAAAAAAAGAGTGAAAAAGAGAAGATTGTTGAATGTTCGTACTCTTGGGTGGAGATCAGTTTAAATTCAAAGCCTCAAGGGTGACATTCTAACAGAGAAAGAAAGGTACAAAGCACACACACACACTAGCTGAGAAAAGCCGAGAGTCTAGTAATCTCTAGGATCATTTTTTATTTTGGGACCCTAGTTCTTTCCCATTTTTCCTTTACCCTGGGTCTATCTTGCTTGCCATCTATGATCTAAGTCTAGCGAACATCAATTAAATTTGTTACTTGTCTAAGTTGAAAGCTTGTCAAAATTATCTTATCTACATAAGGATTAGTGTTTAGCCCTTAGCAAAGCCTAAAATCAGAATCACTCCATTTCAATCCCGCTGCCCACTTGAGTTTTAAAATCCTATCTCACAGTGTTGAATAGGTCTCTTATATCAGGACAATTTGCAATCCCATGGATTGAAAATTGTACTAAAGAGCAGTCATAATGTTTGTTCCACATTGCATTCATACCAAAATTAAAAAAAAAGTCTCAAAGAAATAAAGTCAATGTCATAACTCGTGACATTCAGTAGAAGTAAATGTTTCAGTTTAGCATTTCTTGTGTTTTTGCATTAGCATATCGTAAAACTGCATCTCATATATATGCCACAAAATCACAAAAACATGTCATCGTCATCTCATATATTTGATTGCAACATGCAATGACAGGTACCGGTGTACATAACGGCCCAAGTGGTGAGTTCAATCTGTGCGTCATTTGCCCTCAAGGCAATATTCCATCTGTTTATGCACGGTGCCGTGATGGTTCTATCAGGATCATATGCGCAGGCATTTGCATTGGAGTTCCTCATCTCCTTCAATCTCATGTTCGTCATCACAACCTTCACAACTGACAGTTAAATCATTTTATTTTATAAGTCCAACAATTATTTTACCTATCTAACTTTTTAAAAGCTATCATTTGACTATTACTTTTTAAAAGCTACCATTTGAATATTTAAAAATTAAAATTTAAAAACACACTTGGGACTTTTTTATATTTTGAAGTCATCCATCCAAGACAAACTCAAGAAATATATATAATTGCAAAGGTTTGGAAAATGTCACGACCAATTAATATATTATAGAAACATCATAATTAGCCGATAGGCTTTTATATGTGAGCATTATAGTGCTCGGAATTGTTTCACCCCTGTAAATTTTCTAAACTCGTCGGTTGTTCCTATCGGCGTATTCCTTGAACCCCTATGGGTGCAAGTGCTAGTATATAAGACTAATGTCTTAATGTCATTAATATTCGAGTAGAGGTTTCATAGATGCCTTCAATTCATTTATTTTCCACTTCTCATAAATAAAGCTGTCATAAAGTTAATAATTACACTCCCAAAGTCAATAGAAGTGAAAAAAAATAACCGCTTTATGCTCTCATATGGTGAGTGCATATAAAATAATAATTATTATTATTAACAAAAGTTGCCCTGCTTACCATTCTGAACTCACATAAACAATAAGCCTTTTCTTTTTCAAAACACTATTCTGAGAGATTTTTTATTGGGGATTTAGATAACAGACCTGTAAGCTCTCAGAGTCATGTACAGATACACCTATGGGCCAGTTGGAATAATTTCCCTTGTAGAAGCGATCTTGACACCATTCTCATACAGATGCTTCACCAATCAGTTTTCATGTGCAATACGCACTCAAAATGAGATTCATGACAGCAAACAAACAACTCTTACAACCCTCAACCATTCACTTGATCTAAGCTTTGCAATATACTGAAACCATACACACATAATCAGTTTTTAATGCAAGCAAGTTCATTTTGATTTCATTCCTCATAACAATTGGATACAATTTTGATTTCTCAAACTAAAATCTGCAACTACCCAACTACCCAATTTTGAGAAAATGAAAAGACAATCTTCTGAAGCGTCGCCTACCAATCGATCTCCTCTTGGCAGATTTTAAATGGAAATTTATCGAAGTTTAAAACGTGATCAAATAGAAAATACAATTTCCACGCATTTATTTATCTGTTGACCTCTCCATAGAGGTATTAATGTGGACGCCACATTGAAGATGACCCAATCGTGGTCTTTTGCTGCAAATTCTTTGTTGCTTACTCTAAACCGTCGCAAATTCTTTGTTGCTGCACATGAAGTGTTTAGACTTCCCCAAGGCGTTGCATGGTTCTCATTTAATATGCCTTTAGACAAGGCGTTTTACCTCTTTTATACTTTCTTGTTTTTAAACACTATAGCTTCCAAAAGCTTTGAAATTCCCCAAATCTTTTACCATCAGGATTATATCTGCCAGTGGCGGGGTGATGCAAAAGAAAACGACCGTGCATTCAAGGAAGAAATCAGGGCTGGCCCTAATGAATATGCTAAATATCGATCTCCTTCCAATCCCTGAAGAGAAGGGTGCTTGACATTTTGTGAGGCCACTTTACATGAGAAGTAGAAAGAGCTTCCCAAATTTGAAGCATAATAATGGCGTAAGGACGAGTCTCTTGTGAATCTAGTCATTATGAAGGGAGGATCATAGTCTCGAGAAGAGACTAGATATAAATTTATTGCAAAGTCCACAAAAGGCCGGACACCCTGCCAAAGGTAGTTGAACATTGAAGGAGGATCAACAACAAAGGCCTTAGCTAACCTTCTTCGGTAGTAGTCTGCTGATATCTTTAATGTTGCCATAATTAGACATGTAGAGCCTGATCTGAAATAACAATATTTGTCCTTTGTAAAATTTGATGCCATGAAAGCCACATGCAAACTAAAACTAAAATAAATAACTGAAGATCTTTTTGAGTGATGTTGATTGCTCATTTGCCCGAGATGTTCTTGCATCAGTTGCCCATAGGGTTTCTCCTGTGCTTCTCTAGTCCCGGAGTTGTAGGCTCTTGCTTATCGATGCTTAATTCTTCAACCCATCGAGTAATGTCTTCATTTATCTCCGAGAGTGAGTCCTGCCATGGTTGGTTTTCCCACTTGTCGATTGATGAGAATCGTACAGTTAAATTTTTGGGTTGGTTGAAAAGATCCTCTTCTGTCTCGTCAGGGAGTGGTAACTGCTTTGCTATTTCCTCCCACTCCTTATTTGTATGTTGCCTTGGTTTAGTGCTTTATCGTACATGAGGAATTCTCTTCTCCTCTTAACTACGACTCCGACTAATACTTCTATTCTTTTCTGGCAGTGGGCTTTTGCTATCTTGTAGTAACCTTTCTATTTCCTCGTTGATTCTTTTCAATTGCCTCCTTTCCCTCTGTTCTTGTATTCTTAGTGATCTCCATGTTTGGTATTCTGGTGTTTTATGACCGTTATCGAGTCGTTTATATTTATTTGGATATAAGGGCATTAATTGTAGGGTGTACGATGTCGATCAATGTCACGCTCCTCCTCTTCCCGTTTCATGCGTTCCTTGTATCTTTGTAGTATCTGTTGCTGACGTCGCTCCCTTTCTCTCTCTTTGCGTAGGTCTTCCAGGATTAGGAAGTTCCTTGCCAAGAGCCTAAGCATACGTGTGAGAAGGTTATCGACTTCCCAATTTACTTCTAGGTTTTCCACGATTATTTCTTCTAGAATGTTTCTATGATTGGCTTCATTTCTCACGTGCTATGTCACTGATAGACTCCATAGATACACCAAGTCTTATGTCAAATCATCCTCTCAGTCATTTTCTTCTTGCTCATTGTCTTCTCTATCACTTTCTACATGCTGCTCTTCTATCTCCTTTATCTCTCTTGTGGGTCGTGGTTCTTCACTCATCTAGATAGATCGACCCATTATGATGCCATAGTCATCGTCCACTGTACTCCCGACTATTCAACTTGTCACCGACTATTCAACTTGTCACTGACGATTCAACTCGTCATCCTTCAACCCGACTCCAAATCAGCAACGACGCCAAAATGTTTACCGCCTATTGAGTCTAAATAGATTACACAGAGTAACAGAATATATATAAACTGCAAATAAAATAGCATCATAATAATATGCTCATTGCAATTGCACAGTAGAACTCATATATGTATTATTTAGAACTCGCATATACGATCACATCAAAATTGAATTGTCTATTACAATGATACGACAAGTATATAAAGGAAGCCGACGGTTGCCTAGTGGGCCAACCATCATGACCAACTACAACTGTCAGGGGGTAACAACCTCATCAATCACAACCAACACATAACTAATTACATAAGTATATAATGCGGTTAACAACCATAAGACCTAATATTACTAACTTAAGGGATGTGTGCCACATGTCGGCATCTCCATCCACCTATCCCTAGGTACATAACATTAAATACCAACTTATTCAATATTTTGATGTGTATAAAAATTGAAATTTTTTATTTTAATATTTAATAGATGAGATTGCTTTGGTAATTGCAATATTTTTAGTAGTTCCAAGATTGATCGGCACGTTAGCATGGATATGCTACTTGTTAGGTAAAGGCAACCCTTTGAGGAAAGCTCTGAACAAAGTGAGTGCCTCTGATGGAGAAGTGTATGGAACAGCATGTGATGCTCCCCTCACAGTTCCATAGATGAGAATGGTCTGGTTCTTGCCATTTATTGGTCGCCCGTATGCTTGAGTCCATCCTGCAACCTGTTTCAATCAATGAAGTTTTGATTATATTTCTTATTTACTGGTTGATAAAGATTTATTCCTTGGTTCTTGATCTAAATATTGCTGATGTAACTCACCTGCTTTTGATCATACCATGGGCTGTATCTTAGGAGTCTCAATAGTTTCAACTCCTTAGCCAGATTGTCAACAATGGTTCTTGTGCCTGTAAGTGGCACCACTGCATCTTGATCTCCACTGTAAAATTAATAATTTTTTTAAATGAGTACAGATGTTACAATTCCTAGAATATTGTAGGCATTAATGAATAATTTTCACCTGAATAGAAAAATGGGGAGGCCACCCTCTAGAAGCTTAGCAAGCACCGGCCTTATGTCCCTTGCCATGTTGTTTTCTTGATAGAAAAGTGGCCTAAGATTTAAAATAACATTAATCAATAGGAATTTCTTGATAAGGAGTTTAAAACTTAATGATAGTATATCTATATACATAGATTATGTAATTTGAAACAAGATGAACCATTTATATTTTGGTACAAGGGCTTTCAATCATGAAATGGAATGAACTTTGAGGTGTCTTGAAAAATTAATCATATCTTTTATAAACCATGAAAAAATACTACTACAATAATTTTTTTTAAACACAAGTAATGTGGGGGAGTAATCGATTACACAAGTAACCTAGATAAGAGTACAAATTATCTTTAACATATGTAGTCTTTGACCACAAGCAGACAATTAACCTAGGTAGATGAGCATCTGAAAGCATGCCATGTTTTAAGTGGTTTTCCAATTCATAGAGCAGTTTCTATTTCTGTAAGCATCATGGAGCCACCCACTTCACCATTGTTTAAGCCCTCACTAGTATCAGTTTACCTTGAATCAGAAAAAAATGTTATTTATATGTCACAAGGCATTACTACAATGGTAGTAGGGGTGGATTGTAATGACGTGTTCACAAAAATCTGTTAACTTAAATGTGATGGCCATTTACACATCATATATCCGTTCAACTACATAATCTCATCTAAAGACCACTAATTACTGAAACCTAGGTACATATACACCTGGAACAGATAGACTACCACATGATATCAGATTTAATAACAGCATATCGCAGTACAAAAATTAACAAGTTTATCGCTAGTACCCAGACTACCAACTAAGTACACATAATAATTCAAATAGAACTTAATGTGAAAGATATAATTTAAAAACAATATTTATAAATAGAATAATTAATAATTATATATAAGTAATATATTACATTAATTATATTATATTCAAATATCTCAACAATTATAATTAATAATTATATATAAGTAATATATTATATTAATTATATGATATTCATATATCTCCACATCTTTTAAATATATGTATTTAAGGTATATATATTGGTTTATTTACATTGGGAGGTATTTTATGGTGGGAACTGGGAGAGGGTGAATGTTATGATGGAGTGGTTCTGTGAGGTGGATAAAACATTTTTGTTCTTTGAGGTGGATAAACATTTATCCACAGGGCGGAGCCTTATTTAGACTTAATGTTCTTTTTTGGAAGTGAAGGTTAGAAAAAGGTGTAGATAAAAAATGGTAATCCTAAGAACAATTAGTAAATATATAATTATGACAATAAGCACAATCTAACTGCTACCTATATTTAAGCTATATCTGAACCACATTGACATTTTTATGTAATAATGATGACAATTACAAACACCATTAAAGTGAGAAAAATAATAATTTAAAAATATATAGAACAAATTATATGATTAAAAGCAATTTAAACAAATATATTGCACTACTACATTATTTAAAAAATACTTATATTTGTAGATATAAAGGATGAAATCAATTTTAACATGCAATAATTTTATATTAGGAAAAACATTTGAATTGCAAGAGAATTTGGAATGCAAGTGATATACCCCAAGCAGAAATCCCAATGATAAGGTAGGTGGGTTGTATTGGCATGAAGTGCTTTCTGTACCTCCTGACTGTTTAGATAATTCAATATCTTATCTCCAATGCAGAGATCAATTCCATTTATTTTCAGCAAACTCTGATGAGAAATAATAGCCAGGCAAAGTGAGATCCAAAACAATAGTGTCAAGCAAAAAATATATTACAAATTTATTTAATTTTGATCTTTGCCAGATTGAAATCATATTCCTTACATATTAATCTATATCCATTGGAGTCACTTAATACAATATATGATACATATGATTACAACTGAGGGTTTGTAATTATCAAAAGGTAAAGTGGAATATTTACCCGTTATATTTTAAATTCAAAATTGAAATGGATTGAGAATCATTGTACACAAATTGTTGAGGTTATATGTTTGATTGAGATTGGTTTTGGCCAATTGACATTAGGAACTTAGGCTCTCGATTGAGGGGTAAAGAAAGTCAAGGCACTAGATCAAGAATCTAAAGAGCACCCAATCGACTTTAAGGAAGTGCTCAACCAACAACCTTTAGACACTTAGCCTAGTATGATATTGAGCCCAGTGATGCCCATATTCCCATTCTTAGAGTTAATGATGGACAATGTGTGGTAGTGATGCACATAGTTTCATACTCTTATTAGTGATGGACTATATTATGGTGACGCCCATATTTCCATATTCTAATTGTTTAGAGTAGTGCTATAAATATTTATATTTAGTTGGTTAAAAAGTTTACGATTTGCCATGATCTAGTATAAGATGTAATGTTGTAATAACTCATTTTGTGGAAGGAATAGCAAGCCAACCTTAATTGGGTTAGGTGCAAGTAGATTATTTATGACATCATATGTCTCTCTTCTCAATTACTCCTAGGCAAATTTTATTTGGGTTTGATATATTATTTACCTATTGATAAAATAAGATGGAGGAGAAAGTTGTTTTCGAGTTTAAAAAGGGAAAAAATAGTTGGTCAAAGAGTTTACCATGATATGAATCCTCCCTTGATCTCTTGATGGCATTGCCTATGTTGGAAGGTCAGATAAACATGCACCTAATGTGACATCATGTATATCCACTGCATCTCCTATATCAGTTGTTATATTGTTGGTCACGTCATTACAAGCTTGTGACCATCCATCTTGGTAATATTCATTCAAATATCTTGAGTTGTTACACACAGTTTGGTCCATGAAGTATGAGCTATCTGATATCAAACCATGTGACCACAAGTATTCTCCATTGTTGACACTTATCTCCAAATCCAGAAGGGGATTCCCTAGCTGCAAACATTAATTTAGAATCTATGATGTCAATTAGGGGTTATACAGAAAGTTGGATTCATATGATTAACATAAACATTAAGCAAAATTTTCTTTGAGAACTTAAATTCTGAAATGATTATGTAAGATCAGACATACAAGTATTGCTTTTAGCTTGATGGATGTGATGTTTGGTCTTTTGTTGTAATCCAGCACAAGGTTTGCCAATAGGGGTACATAGTGTCCTACAGTACTAATATTAGAATTAAAAAATTCATTTGTGCCTATTTGATATCATTTCTTTCATTGACCCATCTTTCATTAGTAGTGATTTAAGATAAATCCTAACTTATGAGTTTGAGTGGTCCATTTGACAATCATTGCATCAGATTATATGTGTAGTATTCTTGGGAATGCATTAGGTAGTATTGAAACAAACCAAATGAATAATTCTATATATTCATAGATTATTAGGAACATTGCAAGCATAACCTTTTGTACGAGTGCCAAGTGAACTATTAAAGTTCATGAGTGATAAGTTCTTGTGATGCACTAGTCATGAGAGATGCGTCATTGATGCAATGAATGTCAAGTGAACAATTCAAGCTCATGGGTGATAGATTCTTGTGAATGACTACTTATAAGAGATGGGTCATTGATAGACAAGTCATTTAACCATAATAACTGATATCTAATAATCCATTTACTTATTAAAAACATTAGAGCTGATTTGTAATGATTTGTAAGGCAATGGAGTCTCCAAATGCTTGGACAGATACAATCAAAGAAGAATGGGGCATACCTGCAAAGCTCTCTCCTGCTAAGTAAAAATCTACATCCTTAAATTCGGGGAATTTCTCCAACCAATTAAGAAGGAAAACCAAATTGTCTTGAGCTGTAACATCATACATACCACTGATATGTCCTAAGCATGTATTTTTATATCTCGAACTGTCATGCTCCTAAGTATGCACTCAAAACATATACTACAATATCTTTATATCAAATGCATGGGACACAGCACACGATACCAGATAGTGTATCATTGGAATTTCGGTCTGAAGTAGTATTGGAATATGAGAATCCCACTCCAACAGGGCTCTCTATATACAGCATGTTTGATTCTGCCAACAAAATATTTAGAAATCAGTTACAAGATCCTTGCAAGGAGAATAAAAGGTAAAGGGAAAGGTTTTTCAATGTCACCACCAAAAGCCCAGACATAAATTTGGAGGTGGAAGTCCATTAGGGAATCTTCTACATTGTTTAGATTTTGTACTTTTTAATTTCGACCTCATAACCAAACTTCCAAGCAAACCAGACCTTGCCAGCTAGGCACAACTTAATGAATATTACCTTTATTCCAAGAGTACTGATTTTGCACCAAAAGGCCTCCATTGGTGGGCTTGAAAGGACCATGCTCCATGAATGCCCCATAACCAAGCGATGAGCATCCAGGCCCTGCAATGATTGGACTAATTCAATACCATCTAACGTTTTTAAACCATGACATTCAAAATTGAATGTCATAAACAATGTAAACACTAACACTCATGTGAACCTAGATGTACCTATATAAAAACAAATTAATTGTTCTTACCTCCATTAAACCAGACGGTCAATGGGCTAGATGTAGGCTTGTTCTCTGCCTCTACAAAGTAATAAAACAAGGCTCTCCCATTTACTTCATCTGTGGTGATATACCCACCATACTGTTTGAAGCTAACATCTTGTGTTTGGCCTGGCAACTTGGGAATCAGATCAGATTCAGGGGCGCCTAAGGCAAGCTGACATATAATAACTACGGATAAAAGTAATACCGTAGCCAATTGCAACAGTTTGGTGAGTATTCCATACCTAAGTCCATATTCCATGCTGAAAAATTAAACAGTTAGTTCACCCCAAGAGGCTTCTATGACAATGCACTAGGGATTCGTGTACTTAGTTTCTATGTACCTAGTGTAAACCAATTAACATATCAAATTACATGAGATGCATCATAAGATATAAATGTTGAGTGCTTTTAAAGGAAAAAAATGAATAGCCAACAAATTGGGAAGCCAAAAGTGGTATCAAGTGACGATTATATAAGTCAAAGCTGATAAAAATTTAAGGTGCTTAAAAAATAAAAATGGTATCAAGTGATGATTATATAAGCCAAAGCTGATAATAATTTAAGGTGTTTGAAAAAATAAAAGTGATTTTTTAAGATGTCAAAAGTTGTATCAAGTGATGATTGAATAAGCCAAAGCTGATAAAAATTTAAGGTGAAAGCTGATAAAAATTTAAGGTGATTGAAAAACTAAAGTGAAGAGATACTAGATAAGTAAAATATGATAAATTTTTTTAAAGTGTTTGTATAAGAAGTTATGGTTGGCAATAGGGATTATGTAAGTAAAGATTATTAAATTTTTTATTTGCTTGAAAACAAAAAACAAAAACAAAAAACAAAAAAAAAAACAAAAATTACATTGGAAGATATGTTGGCAAGATTGGAGATTAAAATATGCATTTTTGAATGAAACTTATGTTGATTAAAAAATAAAGGGTATGATAAAAAAATACAATTATGGGATTTAAGATAGGCATGTAATCTCCCATAAATTTATAGTTCCAATGCAACCATGAATTTATAGTTCCAATGCTATTTATTTATTCATGTTAGTTGTAGTGCATGCTTAATTCTTGAATTAAACTTGGAGGCAAAGATAAACATTGTTATTATGTTTTGTTTTTCATTTGTATTGTAAAACTTTATAATTCTAATGAAAACAAATAGGCTTTATATAAATTATTTAAGCTAATCAAATAAATGTATTTAAATAATAATTGATTTAGATAAAAGAAATGGGATTGATTATTGAATATTATTGGAATTGAAATATTCTAATAAATGTGGAAATTCCATAAATTTAATGTATGGATATGTAGTTCTAATTTTGATATAGAAGTCTTTGTCCAGATGTTGGAAATATATTTGTAAATGTTCTAGAATTTTACATTTTATTTCCGACTTATAAATTTAACTTGAATTGTTTAGGGTCACTTTTGCGAATGCATAAGTGATCCTCGAGAGTGAATAACTAATTTTAATGTGTGGAAGCAAACCTCTAACTTTGTGGATCTGATCTGACAAAATGTGGGTTGCTTACCTTGATTTGAAGAATTTGTTGAGTTGTGAGGGTCAAGTTCTCATTAGTTAGACCCTTGGATGGATTGGCTTTATGAATCTAAGCAAAAGATCCAAGACAACAAGCAAGTGTGCAACAAACCTAGGATGATGTGCTTTGATGTAAGTCACTGATAATACTCAAAATACACTCAATATGAATGTCCTAGGTGATGTCCAAATGAATGAATGTCTTTAAATATGACAACCAAGCCCACAAATCAATATTAGGTTGACTCACAATTACTAGTGAAATGGTCAACAATGCTTAAACTTGAATTTTTAATTTTAAAAAGTGAATGTTTAGATCCATTAGTGTAGAAGTGACTTGGCTCAAGGTTGCAATTGCGAATGTGATCTAGGGTAGCAAGTAATGGATCTAGGGATTAGGAATACAAGTCTCAAGATCAATGATGAATGTGATTGAGATGTGTGATATTATGGGCCGCATTTATGCAAGAATCTGCTAGGTGATTTCCTGATGAATGAATGAATGTCTTTAAATACAACAACTAGGCCCATAAATCAATAAAAATGTGAGCTAGGTTAGCTCACAACTAGTGAAATGGTCAACAATGCTTAAATTTAAATTTTAAATTCTAAAAAGTGAAGTTTTAGATTTGGGTGACCCACAATAGTGTGTCCCATTTTTTGGCCAATATTGAAATCAACATTTTAAACCAAATTTTCACTTTTTGTCACCATAGCAACTAAAGCACTACGAATTTGAAGATGATGTGAAATAGTGATTTTTGAGATTTCATGTCTAGATTCTAAATATATATTTTTAAAAAAATTTAAAAATAATTTGTGAAAATTTTAACGTAATTTTTAATAACTTATTTTTTAATAGTTAACGATATTTTTAAAAAGTGACATTTATTCCATAATGCATAACCCTTTTTACTAAAGGGATAAAATTATAAATTCTTAAACATAAATTAGTAACACCAATATCTAGTGTGCATATATTTTTTTATAATTTTTTGTGTGAAATTAATTATAATTCAGAGATAGTTTTATTCCATAACACATAACTTTTTCTGTATATATCCAAATTATTATTATTTTGTTGAAACAAGGACATCAATATGTAGTGCGTAGTTATTTTTCAATTTTGTTTTTCTATTTTTCAATTTTCCATATGTGTGGAACAAAGACCTTGGTGTTTGGTGAAAAACTTATGTTCACTAGAAAATATAAAATAAATATAATAATTAAATTAAATATATTCAAAACTATACTTTTGGAAAGCTTATTTTGAGGGCTACAATCCTACAAAATTTCATGTCCCAATGACTAAGTTTGATGGTCCAACCCATGCTTTGAAACATAAATTTCTTTAGAGAAACAAGTGAGCTTAACGATAGTGGCATCTCAAGTACCTTCATTCGAAGGTACCTTCATACCTTTGAACTTCCCTTTTTGAAAGTGAAACATTAGAAAGAAAATAAAAAGGGACCTTCATTCAAAAGTAGACCTTCTTTTGAAGGCATTTTTCATTTGTTGGTGCCTTGAGCTCACTTTTTTGCCCCTCCCACAAGTGTGTCACATTATTGTGGGTTCACCCATTTGTGGGTGTGGAAGTGACTTGGGTCAATTTCACACTCGTAGATTTGATCAAGGGTAGTGAATAATGGATTGGGACTAGGAATGCAAGTCTTGGGATCAATGGTGAAGGTGGTTAGGATGTGTGATGCTATGAGCCAAATTTATGTAAGAATATGCCACTTGTAAAATAATTATTGCATTTTAGACACTCTTAATTGAAGTGTGACCCAAAACATAAGGGAAAAGGGTATGATATGCACTTTTCACCATTATTAATTAATTATATTTGAACAAGTATGCACCAATACAAATTAGAAAGTCATGATATTTAGAAATAAAATATCATTAATATAAATAATTATTTGTAGAAATTATTTTCAAATGATTTAAAAATAAATAGTTAAATTTTTTATATTAAAAATAAAACTTTTGAATACCATAACACATTCTTTTGATCTAGTCTCAATCCTATTCTTCTGATCAAGTCTTAATTGCCCCTTCGTTGGTAGTTCCACCCACTCCCATGTCAGGTGATGTGGAGATTCTCGATCCAATTGTGTCTGAACAACTCTTCCTGCTATTGGGTTAGCTTCATTGCATGAGATTTATATGGTTGCAGTGTTAGTTGAGGAGCCCCTCCTCTCACCTCATTTAAAGGATTTAGACTTGGGGTTTTCTTAGATAGTAGTCCAATGAAGAAAGAAAGGACTCACTAATTCAGTAGCTACTTTACACCCTCAGGTCAAGGGAGTTAGATTTTCTAGATCATGATATGGTATTGTGTAGGTCCTTTGTTTTGGCTTTGTTGTTTTACAGTGGGGTTGCTGTGTTTGTACTAGATTTGGCCAGGTTGGGCCTTCTTTTCTTTGCCCTTGGGGCATTTGTTATAAAGGGATTATGACCCTCATTTCCTACTTAATCAAAAACACATATAGCACATATATGATTAAATTAAATTTAAGTTAGTCTCACATTAATTAGTAAGATAAGGATGACTTACGGGTTCAACTTGGAATACAACGGTAGTATGAATGAGGTATCTAAGGTCTCTAATTTGGAGCTTCAAACACTAAACTACATTATGAGGATTGTAACTTATTAAAGAAATATATATTTTTTGTAGCTTCAAAAACTAAAATCAAAGTGGGTATATATGTTACACATATGGTTCCTAGGGTTGCCATTGATGCCAACTCTATCACTAGGTTGTCATTGATGTCAACACTATCATGGTGGTGTGATCGTGTTCATGGTTGGATGTCATGTCCCATCCAACAAGAGAAGAAGATACAACTTGTAGAGGAAAACTAATCCGTTGTAGACTTAAACAAAATCCAGGGTTAAACCTAACTGAACAATCCACTCTATCATTGCATTCCTACATTGAATTATCAACCAAGGAGCGTAATCTTATGATGATGTTTGCACTATATATGCCTTCAAGACTCATTTTTATCCTAAACTACCTCATTCAAACTTATTCTAATCAACTTAATTGACTGAAGTTCACAAAAATGAAAGAACAACAAAAACAATTAAAAACCTAGTTGCTACAGGTACCCTCGGCATAAGCTGAAGATAGCTATATTCAACAGAGAATTACAGAATTAACTTGAAATACACAGAATGATAAAATACTTGACACTAACCTCCAGAGGACTTCAATGATGTATTCTATTCATGAATCACAACTATTAGAAATAACAGTCACAATTTCTTACTTATTTCACAATGCAATGTAGAAGATAACATGAAATAGTGATACATGAGCATCCAGTGGTGTAAGAGCAATCTTGCATCACCCAAAAAAAGATGGGTTTCAAAATTGTTGATGTTCTTTCCACTTATTTTCAAAATTTGTGGTTCTGGTTCCATAATTGCTTGAATAATGATGTAGAACTTTCAGTTTTTCTAAACTGCTAAAAATAGCAACCTGCTATTTTTAGAAAGTTTGCATTTGGGCACAGATTGAAGTGAAAATTTATAGGAAGTTTTATAACTAAAAAAAAAACCTTTGGCGAAGGAATCACGTAAAGATCATTTGCGAGCTGAAAGATATTAAAGTTTTTGTTTCCCCAAAAAAGCCTGAAAATTATTCAAACTCAGGTTTGAGGCAGTAAACGGCCCCGTACGGGCCTGAAAATGGCCAGAATCAGCAGAGTTGGTTCTTAGCGCGTAGAGCACTCTGTTAGCTTTCTGACACATAAAATGATTCGTCAATTAGACACCTAGATCAAAAGTTATGGCTCCCGGAAGTTGACCTATTTTTGGAGGGAGATGCAAATTTCAAAATTAGGTCGTTGGTCAGCAAAAAGGCTATTAATAACCATTTTGGGGAACCCTGGGTAGTAGCAGAGTTAAGGGTGGAAGTGTAGAGTCAAGAATAGGTGGGAAAACATAAACCCTAGCTAATTTAGGGTTACAGGAGGCAGATGATTCTAGAGTCTTGTGATAGGAAGCTGTAATGTGTTGCAGCTTGTGGAGGGTTGATTCCTCTGATTGTATTTGAGCTTCTGTAATGTAATAAGTTGTCTAAATCAATAAAGAAAGTTCTATTTTATGTGTGCAATTTCTATTGTTGTGTGTTTTATGATTTACCCCCTTCATCAAGTGGTATCGGAACAAGGGTTCCTAAGTGTGTAGACAGATCGCCGACCATGAGGTAGTTTGCACCAGGACCTGAGGTTGTGAGTTTGCTGCGGAGATCAAGATGCCTCCACGAAGAAATCGTATTGGGAGGAATGCTTTGACGGAAGAGGGTTTTAGAGCCCTGCAAAGGCAAATCGATGCATTGCAAGAGGAGTTGCGAAGAGGGTTTGAGCTAAGAACAAGAGAAGAAAGCAAGGATGAAGCTAAAGAAGAGCTATCTGAGGAAGAACAAGATGCTGCAGGAGATCCTACAGAAGTTAGGTTGTTGAGGGCCATTTCTTAGATCGGAAAGAGGCCTAGGATCAAAGTTTCTACATATTCTAGAGATTTGAATCCGGAATAGCTTATTGATTGGATCAATGACATGGAGGAGTATTTCAAGTATGAAGATGTGAAGGACCTAGATCGGGTCAAGTTTGCAAAAATAAAGTTGAAGGGCCGCACCAGTATTTAGTGGAAGGAGGTCCAATTAGAGAGGAACAGAAGAGGAAAAGGAAAGATCACCAGATGGGATCAGATGGTAGAGAAACTAAAGAAGCAGTTCATTCATGTGGACTATGAAATGGAGTTGCTAAAGAAGCTGCAAGGACTGAAGCAAGGTAACAAGTCTGTTAAGGAGTATACATAAGAGTTTTATAAAATTACTATCAGCACAGGCCATGTAGAGCCCAACAAGGAGAAGGTAGCCCATTACATTAATGGGTTGAGACCAAGTATTCAAGTGGAGCTAAGCCTGGTTAGAATGACCACCATAGAAGATGCATACCAGTTTTCCCTAAAAGTGGAAGAGAAGATGAATACAAGATTTGACAGCAAGCAAAGAGGAAGAGGTCAAGGCAGAAGAACTAGTGGAAGACCTTATGGGGGCCGAAATGAAGATTCAAAGAAAAGTGAAGAAGCCAACACCAGTCGAAATCAGAGAGGAGATAATACCTACCGCCCTCGTGACCAGAACAATGGTGAGCAAAGAGGAAGAGGAAGAGGAAGAGGCAGACCTGGGCAAGGACTTAGAAGAGGAGGTTTCAGAGGAACTTGTTTCCAATGTGGAGAAGAAGGACATCGAGCATATGAGTGTCCACAACATCAAGGAAGGACAAATAGAAGACCTGAAGGTAATGCACGAGTTGCACATGTCGATGAAGATGCACAATCTGAGCGCTCTGAAGATGCTGAAAGGGGAGAAACCCTAGTTGTCAAAAGAACTTTGTTGAATGAGGAGAAAGAACCTAATCAGAGGAAGAGTTTATTCCGTACAAGGTGCAAATGTGAAGGTAAGTGTTGTGATATTATTATTGACAGTGGAAGCACTGATAATCTTGTTTCAGAGGAGATGGTTGACAAGTTGAAGTTGACAAGAAGAAGCATCTGCATCCATATCAGATTGCATGGTTGCAGAAGGACCATAGAGCTTTAGTCAATGAGCGGTGTTTAGTGAAGTTCAAGATTGGTGACTACCATGATGAGGTGATGTGTGACATCATACCGATGGATGCATGTCATATGTTATTGGGGAGGCCATGGCAGTATGATAGGAGCACTATCCATGATGGCTGTGCAAACACATACTCCCTAACAAAGGATGGAGTTCATCATTAGTTGAAGCCCTTGAAGGAGGTGGAAGAAAAGGTATGTAGTACTGCCATAATTTGCTTGGTAGATGGTAGAAATTTTTTGGAGGGTATGAAGCATGAGCATCATTATTTTGCATTGATTCCTAAGATTAGTCAAGAGAAATGTGAAGATGTACCAATAGAAGTTTCAGATATGTTGGAAGAATTTTAGGACATTATCTCTGATAATGTACCAGAGGGTTTACCACCAGTGAGGAAGATAAGTCATCAAATGGATTTGATACCAGGAGCTAGTTTGCCGAATAAGGCCGCCCATAGAATGACTCCAGCAGAGAGTGAAGAGTTGAACAAACAAGTTCAGGAGTTGTTGAGGAAGGGATTGATAAGAGAGAGCCTAAGTCCATGTGCGGTACCTACAGTACTAGCACCAAAGAAAGATGGAGAGCGGAGAATGGGTACAAACTCTCAAGCCATCAATAAGATCACAATCAAGTATAGATTTCCATTGCCCAGAATGGATGACATAATGGACTATTTGAGTGGAGCCAAGTACTTCACGAAGATTGACCTGAAGAGTGGGTATCACCAGATCCATATTAGAGAAGGAGATGAGTGGAAGACATCCTTCAAGACAAAGGAAGGTTTGTATGAGTGGTTAGTCATGCCATTTGGGCTAACTAATGTATCGAGCACATTCATGTGGCTCATGAACGAGGTATTGAAAGAATTTTTGGGAAGTTTTGTTATTGTTTATTTGGATGATATTTTGATTTTCAGTAAGACTTGGGACGAGCATTTGATGCATATCATAAGAGTTTTAGAGAAGCTAAGAGAAGATAAGTTGTTGATTAATTTGAAGAAATGCAATTTTGCAAAGAAGGAGTTGGTATACTCGGGAT
Organism: Cunninghamia lanceolata; assembly: GCA_027924645.1. Taxonomy (NCBI): domain Eukaryota; kingdom Viridiplantae; phylum Streptophyta; class Pinopsida; order Cupressales; family Cupressaceae; genus Cunninghamia; species Cunninghamia lanceolata. Next base: position 1,342,796 of record BSBN01000940.1, read on the forward strand.
TTGTTGTCTCAAAGGAAGGTCTTAAGATGGACCTAGAAAAAGTGAGGGCTATCATTGAATGGCCTACGCCAAGGAGTGCAACGAAGGTATGCTCTTTTCATGGTTTGGCAAGTATTTACAGGAAGTTTATTAGGAATTGTAGCAGCATTTGTGCACCCCTAACTGAGACAATGAGAGAGGATAGAAAAGAGTTTAGATGGACTAAAGGAGCAGACAAGAGCTTTGATACATTGAAGCAGAAAGTCATAGAACAACCTATTTTGGCACTTCCAGATTTCAATAAGGTATTTCAAGTAGATTGTGATGCTAGTAGTAGTGGTATAGGAGCTGTCTTGAGCCAAGAAGGTAAGCCCATTGCCTATTTTAGTGAGAAGCTTAATGATGCCAAGAAAAAAGTATTATGTTTATGATAAGGAGTTTTATGCAATAGTTCAGGCTTTGAAGAAATGGAGACATTATTTGTTGCCAAAGGAGTTTGTTTTATATACTGATCATCAGGCTTTGCAGTATCTTAATAGTCAAGGAAAGTTGAACCAGAGGTACTTAAAATGGGTTGAGTTTTTGTAGATCTATACTTTTGTTTTGAAGCATAGGAGTGGGAAGTCCAACAGAGTTGCAGATGCCTTGAGCAGAAGGCAAAATTTGTTGACAAAAATGAAGATAGAGGTTGTTGGGTTTGATGAGCTTAAAAGTTTGTATCCTGAAGATCCAGATTTTGTAGAGGCCTGGAAAGCTTGTTTGGAACCTGTTACTTTGGACATGACAAAATGGTTGGATTTCATAATCCAAGATGGCATGTTGTTTAGAGGAAGCAAGTTGTGCATTCCAAAGAGCTCCATGAGAGAGAACCTGATTAAGGAGAAGCATAGTGGAGGATTGGCTGGACACTTTGGTTGAGATAAGACCATTGCTATTGTTGGTGAAAATTATTATTGGCCACAGTTGCAGCAGAATGTGAGGAAATTTGTGCAAAGTTGCAGAGTATGTCAGATGGCGAAAGGAGCAAGTGATAATACAGGTCTATATCAGCCACTACCTGTACCAGAGAAGCCATGGGATGATATTAGTATGGATTTTGTTCTTGGTTTACCAAGGACATAGAGAGGACATGATTCCAATTTTATGGTGGTGGACAGATTCTTGAAGATGACACATTTTATTCCTTGCAAGAAGACTAATGATGCTATTCATATTGTAGAGTTATTTTTTAGAGAGGTGGTGAGATTACATGGTCTACCAAAGAGCATAGTTTCAGATCAAGATACCAAGTTTGTTGGTTATTTCTGGAGGACATTATGGAAGAAGTTGAAGATAGATTTGAAGTTTAGTTCTGCATACCATCCACAGACTGATGGACAGATGGAAGTGGTGAATAGGAGGTTGGGTAACCTGCTACGATGCTTAGTAGGAGATAAGCCCAAGGGATGGGATTTGATTTTACCACAGACAAAATTTGCTTACAACAATTCTGTTAATAGGAGTACTGGTAAATCACCTTTCTAGATTGTATATGGCAATAGTCCATGAAATGCTTCAGAGTTAAGGAATTTGGACAAAGGAGGAAAGACAAGTGCTGAGGCTGAAGACTTTGCATAACACATGAAGAATTTGCATGAAGAGGTGAAAAAGCACATTAATAATATGAATATTCAGTATAAGGCTAAGGCAGATCAGAAGAGGAGATATAAGGATTTTCAGGTAGGAGATGAAGTCATGGTTCACTTGAGAAAAGAAAGGTTCCCAATTGGAATATACAATAAGCTAAAAATGAAGAAATTTGGACCATGCAAAATTTTGAAGAAACATGATTTAGGAAATGCATATGAGGTGAAGCTGCTGAGTGAGATCAACATTTCCCCTATTTTCAACATTGCTGATTTATTAGAATATCATGACGGTACAACAGAGGATGGACCAACAGAAGAAAAGTGGAGTATTCCAGCATCTACTTCAATAGAGGAGATAGAAGAGATCTTGGATAGTCATGTGGGAAGAAGTACTCAGAACATGCAATATGAAGAATATTTGGTGAAATGGAAAGGAAGGCCTGTTGAAGATTTTTCTAGGTTGTCTAAGGCAGAAGTTGATCATTTAGGTTTTTCTCACACAAACACCTGAGACGTGATAGGCTCACTTCTCAAATTACCCTAAGTGTTTGATGCAGGAGCATCTAGTGGTGTAAGGGCAATTTTGCATCACCCAAAAAAAGATGTGTTTCAAAATTATTGATGTTCTTTCCATTTCTTTTCAATATTTGTGGTTCTGCTTCCATAATCGCTTGAATAATGATGTAGAACTTTCAATTTTTCCAAACTGTTAAAAATAGCAACCTGATATTTTTAGAAAGTTTGCATTTGGGCACTGATTGAAGTGAAAATTTACAGGAAGTTTCATAACTGAAAAATAAGACCTTTGGCGAAGGAATCAGACAAAGATCATTTGCGAGCTAAAAGATATTAAAGTTTTCATTTCCTGAAAAATGCCTGAAAATTATTCAAACTTAGGTTTGAGGCACTAAATCACCTTGTACGTGCCTGAAAATGGCCAGAACTGGTAGAGTTGGTTCTTAGCGCATAGAGCACTTCGCGAGATTTCCAACGTATAAAACAGTTCGTCAATAGGACACCTAGATCAAAAGTTATCGCTCCTGGAAGTTGACCTATTTTTGGAGGGAGATGTAAATTTTGAAATTAGGTTGTTGGCCAGCAAAAAGGCTATTAATAACCATTTTTGGGAAACCTAGGCAGTAGCAGAGTTAAGGGGGGAAGTGTAGAGTCAAGAATAGGCGGGAAAACAGAAACCCTAGCTGATTTGGGGTTACAGAAGGCAGAAGATTCTAGAGTCTTGTGATAGGAAACTGTAATGTGTTGCACCCTGTGGAGGGTTGATTCCTCTGATTGTATTTGAGGTTTTGTAATGTAATAAGTTGTCCAAATCAATAAAGAAAGTTCTATTTTCTGTGTGTAATTTCTGTTGTTGTGTGTTTTATGATTTACCCCCTTTATCAAACAGTCTAACTAGAAATACATAAATAAATAAATGAATGTATGAAGCGAGAGTTAGTACCTTGAGTGGCCAACTCAGGGAACTATCTCACTTGTTCTGAAAACTAAATCTACTTTAGATCTTCACATATGACACGCAGTTGAATTCAATTCATATCAAATACATAATCTTCTTCATATTTTATTTTAAAATCAAAACATGTCTAGAATGATTCATAACTGTAAAAATAGAGTAACGGCTATATAGATAGAATGTAACAATAACAACTAATCTAATCAACGAACTCATCCCTTAACTTATACAAAAGAGGGAGAGTTGTATGCATTCTTCTAACTAATGTGATCATCAATTCATCCTTGGATATCAGGATATAGTTTTGAGATCAACTTATTAATTATCTAAGACAAAGGAAACAGAGTCCTATTCAAATAGAAATCCCACATAATGGCTCATGAATGAAAACACATAAGCTATGGTTAGAATTCTAGAACAAGTCTTCTTCTCTTGCATTTACTTTTCCATGATGACCACGTTCATCTCCATCGGTCTTCACTTCTGACACTTGGACTGCACTTCAATCAATTCCCTTGTTTTGCACTCTGCTGCAATTACTCCTTTCTGGATGCCATGTCTTTGTTGCACAAGGTTAATTATTCCAACATATATACACAAAATAACCTTTCATATTAAACTTATGAATTCCTTTATATATTACATGCACATCAATAATTCAAATCATCCACTTGATAATATAACCACCATATTCCATTTATCAGCATAGGTTTAAAGTCTCTAAGAAGTATATATGAAACAACATATAATAAAGGTAATGTCTGTAAGGTTCTTGCAAGATCATGTGAAAAGGTCTTAAAAACATATAACAACATTATAAAAGGAAGTCAATATTTTAACCCAACATTTCCCCCCAACTTAAACTTTTGCTTGTCCCTAAGCAAAACCAAGGAACTAACATCTAGGGCAGAAAGTTATAATGCAAAGTGGTTTTTCTAAGGTCCATGTTTTCTTTGACTCCTTGTTTGAGATAAAATCCATTGTAACATGAAAGTCTCTCCATCCTGTTTAGATCAGTACGCCTACACTTATCACTTCTCCCTCCTGTCCAATGTGGTACTGGGTAGAGAAGGATAGGAGGCTGATAAGTAAGAGGCAACCATGATACTCCCTTTTTCTCTAATATCTGGACGTACCTACGTAACTTCTCAAGCATATTCATGAAGTTGTGGAAAGAGTGGGGTTCCTTCTTTTGCAATTATGGAGTTAGGCTATTCCACCTGTTCTACACATACCTTTGATAATTCTGAATGATGGAAACTGCTAATCTCTGTATTCTTCTGTGATCCCTGAGTCTTAAATCCATGATCACCTTACCTGGACCCTTATGAGAAAGTAATGTTATCCTTTGGGTCAGGATCACTTTAGGTTCTAAGGCTTCTTTCCTGATTAGCAGTGGCTCCTTTTCCTACTCCTCATACTGGTCCATCAGTACTCCCCTAAGTTGTTCATTTTTAAAGTATGACATTAGTGCTTTAATCTGTAGGTCTCCAACATAGTTGCTGGGGTTCCATTCTGTGTCCTCATCCATCAGGTAATTATACTGTAACATTGGAAATTGTCCTCCTATATGGAATGGTACAATTTCCCTCAGTTTAGCTCCTCACTCTTGGTGACCTCTCAACCTTTTCTTTTTTGGCCTTCCTGAAACCCTGATTGACTAAGTCTAGGAGCAGTTTATTCACTTTTTGAGGTAACTTGTTGATAGAACCCAGAAAGAGATTTGCGACTTGGGTCCCTAGGACCCCCAAAAATGCAGATTTGAGCTGAAATTGGGGGCTAGGACTTGGGTGCCCGCGCCCTAGTCCTCCCCTGTTTCATGGGATTTTGAATTTTGGCGGGGTGTCGGTTCTCGTCGAGTGCCTCAAGATTTCGTTTTCAAATTCTCATTTTTTGCGCCATATTGAGACGTTATTTTGAAATTTTAATTCCCTAAAGATAGATATAAAAAGACATTTGCAAATCATTTTATCACACACAATTCTTATGCAAGCTTGATGCCAAAACTTTGCTACAATTGCTATTGAAGATCAGTGACTTGTTGAAGCTCTTCGAAGTATTCTTTATTTGCTATCTTGGAGACAATGGATGAAGATTAGGAATCAAGATCTTGAGTCTATCTTGGTCTTCCTAAGGTTTGTACACCCTTTGCATGATCAAGAGAAGGTTTGAAGCCTCCAACAACAAGCTTGGAGATACTCCGCAGACATTGCTGATTCGCCTTCTTGTTCATGCAAGTCTTCATTTATCTCATCTCCTTGAGGTGAAGTTGTATGTATTTATTAATACAAAGAAAGTTGTTGATCTTCCCTTGATTGAGACATCTAGGGTTTGATTTTTATGCATATACACTTGTTAGGTTTGCACACACTTCTGCAAATCTTTATCTCTGGCTATTGTTGAGGTAGAAATACCAAAGATGGGGCTTGACTAAGGCAAGCTCCTATATAGTCGCAACATCTTCCTTCTTTTGTATGTGTAGATTGTGTTTTATAGGTTCTGGCAGAAAGAAGCTACAAAAAGGAGGATATTGCGGGTATAGTCATGACAAACTTTCAGATTTTTGGATCCCGAGACTTGCGGTACATTGGAGCAGCCGCCCTAGTCCAACCAAGGGTTTATTCTGGGATCTGGAAGTCTTTTAACAATCTTAGACACCCTATGCAGAAGATTTTCCTATTCGGAAACTTTTAGGACATTGGAGAGGGCACCCTAGTCCATGCAGCCCTCAAAATCTAGGTACACTGTCTCTGGAACTCTATCTCTGCACTTCTATGATCAGTTTTGCTAGTTGCTTCACCAATTTCTATATATTTTTGATATAAGGCATAATTAGGGTTTTATTTGGTTAAAAGAAAAACACTTGATAAAATCTCGATTAGGGCCTTAGGTTTCATAACCACATGAGCATAAGGGGTAGACAAAGTGATTAGAAGCTTGTTCACAAGCTCGATCCTTGTCCTCCCAATGCTTAGTGGTGAAATGGTAGTATTTAACCTAGTTTGAACAAACTATCAATTTTCACCCTAAACATTTTGGTGAACCCGAGCTTTAAAGAATTTGCATCCTTTTAAACTTTAGATTTGAAATAATTTACTATTCTAGAGCATAATTGGATTGAAAAGCCTCTTTAGTGAAATTGCATCTGTTAAATTGTGAATTACATTCTTTAGCTTTTCACTAAAAGAGTTGGAAATTATCATTTATTGTTGGAAATTGTATTTCATTTGCAAAGGCCATCATTGTGCACTTAAAATCTTGGTTTAATTAGAGCATGTTAAAATCTCGGATTACTTTTTGCAAGATTTTCATGCTTATGATGAGCCGTTTAGTCGTGATGACTTCGATATGTTAGAAGAAGCCCTTGAGGACTTTATCTCGATTGAACATTCCACTACGACCTCTAAGCCATCACTATTCCAAAGATTTGTAAATGCGATTTATGTTCCTAAACTTAAAGAAGAGATCGAAAAACCAAAAAATTGTGGTTACTCTATGTGCAAATTTGGTTCAACCACCCTCTAAACCTGTGCTTGTTGTTAAAGGTCTTTCATCCTCTTCTCAATCTCCTGATCACATTTATGATTATGGAAAACAAATAGCGAAACAAGACTCACAAACTAATCATAATGTGGTTGCTCATGCATATAACACTCAAAATAACAAACAAAGGACAAAACAAATGAATGTTTCGATATCTTTACCAGCTTCTCAGCCTATGCTTCCTCAAGCACCTCGTTTAACATATAAAGGTGGTAAAGACTATGATCTTGTAGAGCAGCTTCGTGCTACTCCTGCAAACATATCTCTTTGGGAACTTATACAAACTTCACCTACTTACCATGGAATGCTACAAGAAGCTTTACAAAAGGTGATTGTCCCTCTTGTTGTTAAGCCAAATGATGTTGCCCCTTTACTAGATTGTATGCATGCAACAAAAATAGACATTTTATTTCAACAACATGAGTTACCATCTCTCGAGGTTCAGAAGCAGTATGACCCTTTGGTTATCTTTATTACGATCAACAAAACATTGGTTAAAAGAGTTATGATTGATAATGGGTCAACCCTTAACGTTTGTGGATTTGATTTATTGCATAAGGTTAAAGTTGATGTATTTGCTATCAAACCGGAGTCGTTAAGTATCTGTGGCTTTGATAATGTTGGACGACAATCTATGGGCACTATAACGCTACCTATACAAGTTGGACCTGTGATGGTGTCTACCTTGATTCATGTAATTCCTTGTTCTCTATCTTATAACATGATTTTGGGTAGACCTTGGATACATGCATTAGGAGTGGTTCCTTCTACTTTACACTGTTTGATTAAGTTTATATTTAAAGGTAAATTGAATACTATCCATTTGGATCCTGAACGGGATAATTATTTGCAAATGGAAGTGCATAAACGTGTTGGTCCTAAGATTTTAAACAATCTGAAAGTTGAATTGTCATCTCCTCTTGCCTCTAAAAATGTTATGCAAGAGACCAAGCAATCAAATGCATTTGTTGGTGACGATTGGGGTTCGTTAGATTTTGCATCTTCCTCCACAGGAGAATATAATCTTAAAAACCTCGTCCCGAAACATCAAATATTGCATCGATCACATCACTGCTTCGAATGATAAACATAAGACTTCTTTGGTGACAAATAAAGACAATACCCTGAGTTATACTACTAATTATGAGACTTATGAAGCTCCGCCTTCCTCCAAAGAAATGGTCTCTCTCTATGGTAGAGGATTCCGAATCCTTTACAAAAATTGTGACTATGTAGGTAATGGTTGTGGCATAAATCAACAAGGAATCAAAGTCCCTATAGAATCCTCTTTGGAACATTACTCAAGTGGCATTGGATATAATCCTTTTAAGGATTCCAAACCCCACAAACACCCTACTCTAAATGTGAATACAATATCAATACTTAGTTTGATATTCCTTGAGATGATTGACACAAATTGTCCTCCAGGATCACTTCCATTAGATATGTTTATGGCAGATGAAGCGATAATGGACTTCTTAGGTGCTTATGATGGTATTCCTCGTTATCACCATAAGCATGACCTACCTTATTGTTTAAACAATGATGCATATTTTGGAAAGACTACTAGCACAATAACTACTACAGTAGAGCAAAATGAAGAACTTGAAGAATAATTACAATCCTACAATCCCCCTGACCATAGTACTCTCCTTAATGGAAAGACTATTGATGTTGTTATGGATAAGGATAATCCTAAAAAAGTTATCCGTATTGGTGATTATTTAGATGCGGAATAAAAAGAAGAAATGACTAAATCATTGAGTGAATTCTTGGAATTATTCAGACATGCTTGGTATAGATCCTCAGATTGTAACGCATAATATTGTGTTGAAACCAAATGTTAAGCCATTCAAACAAAATATTCATAAGATGAATCCTAAGATTGCTTTGCTTGTCAAAACTGAAATAGAAAACCTCTTACAAGTTGGCTTTATTCGACCTATTGATTACTCTCTGTGGATCTCGAATATTGTTGCCGTCGCTAAACATAATGGTCGTATAAGAATGTGCACAGATTTTTGAGATTTAAATTTAGCATCTTTGAAAGACAACTTTCTGCTCCCTAATATCGATATGATAGTTGATTCCATAGCTGGACATGAGTTGCTTTCTTTTATGGATGGATTTTCGGGATATAATCAAATCCTTATAAATCCTCTCAATCAATATAAAATAGCCTTTATAACACCTTGGGGTACATTTTCTTGGGTAGTCATGCCGTTTGGACTTAAGAATGTAGGAGCTACTTACCAACATGCGATGACTCTTATATTTTATGATTATATGCACAATATTCTAGAAGATTATGTTGACAACATCCTAGTGAAGTCTATCCATCGTAAGGATCATGTGACAAATCTTCGACAGATATTTGAGAGCATACAAAAATATAATATGCGATTGAATCCCCGAAAGTGCATTTTTGGTGTGGACAGTGGAAAGTTACTTGGATTTATTGTTTCAAATCGAGGTATAGAAGTTGACACGAAAAAGATAGATTTGATTGTTAATATGCCAATACCTAAGAACATATCTCAACTTCGTAGTTTGCAGGGAAAGATATAGGCCATTCGCTGATTTGTTTCACAACTCGCAGATAGGACTCACCCCTTCACACAACTACTGAAGAAGGATTCTCGCTTTCAATGGAATTCTGAATGTCAAAATCTTTCAATGATTTAAAGGATTACTTAGCTAATTTGCATGTTTTGCAACCTTTCTGATAAACCATTTCTGTTATACATCTCAGCATCTAACAATGCCCTAGTAGCTTTGTTAGCACAACATAATGATGAAGGAAAAGAATGTGTTGTCTATTACATCAGTCATACTTTTCTTGATTATGAAGTGTGATACACAGTCATGGAGAAGCATTGCTTAGTTTTAGTGTTCACCACTCAAAATCTTAGACACTATCTCTTAAATGCTAAAGTGCATGTAATGGTAAAATTTGACCCTTTGAAACATCTCTTTGCAAGAACAGATTTATCAGGTCGTCTTGCTAAGTGGGTTATGTTGTTAACAGAATTCGATCTCAAATTTATTTCACAAAAAGCAATTAAAGGGCAAGTGATAGTTGATCAGTTAGCTGAAGCTCCCTTGCCCTTTTCTATACAAAATGTCAATGCTTTTCCTGATGAACAGATTTTAACAATCTCTACGGATGAAAAATGGGAGTTATACTTTGAAAGATCAAAATTTCGCACTGGCTCCGGGGCTAGTGTATATTAATACCTCTCATTGGTAAGTTGATTCCCTTATCTTACCGCTTAGAATTTTTATGCACAAACAATATAGCTGAATACAAAGCTCTTATTGCTGGACTTCGTGCAACCTTGGCTCTTAATATCAAAAACATTACAATATACGGTGATTCTTAGTTGATTGTTAAAAAAATCATGGGATTGTATCAAACTAAGCACGATAAACTTTCTCAATATCATGAGTTTGCATTATCTCTCTTAAAACAATTTAAATCATATATGATCGATACCATTCCTAGGAAAGATAACCGGTATGTGGATGCAATGGCAAGCGCAGCTTCCCTTATATCCCCTGATGGTTCTCCTAAGGAATTTACCTTCATTGTTCATATTCTTAAGACACTAATAATCGATGACCCTATAGTTGTGAATTCAGAACTCTATGGTAATACATACACTGATGAATGGTTCTCCTATATATTCAATTATTTACGCGATGGAACCATTCTAGACTCGACATCTAAGAATGCCCGACTCCGTTTATACAAACTAGCAGCACGATACATTATATTATTGAATGTATTGTATCGACAAAGTTATAATGGTGTTTTACTCTGATGTTTAAGTAATGCAGAGATTCTGATAGCTTTAGAAGAAGCTCATTCTGGTGCCTGTGGAGGGGATTTCAGTGGAAAATCGTTGGTATAAAAATTGTTACGTATGGGGTACTATTGGCAGCATATGGAATAAGATTCCTTTGCTTACGTCAAGAGATGCCTATAATGTCAACAAAATAAACACCTCATCCATGCTCCTGCTCAAGAGCTTCGTGCCCAGGTGTCACCATGGCCATTTTCTATCTAGGGCTTGGATCTCGTAGGTAAAATTTCCCCACCCTCCTCTCAAGGACATACATTCATCATTATTGCTATTGATTATTTTACAAAATGGGTCGAAGCGGTCCCTTTGCGATCCATGACTGCCGATGTAATCTATCGATTCATACAAGATAACATAATTTCTCAAATTGGAATACTATCTTCCTTGGTTTCAGACAATGGTACACCATTTAAGAACAAGGATGTGAAAAAGTTGCTCAAAAAATATCATATACAACATTGCTTCTCTACGCCTTATTACCCTCAATCCAACGGCCAAGCAGAAGCTTCAAACAAGGTTATTATACAGATTCTAAGGAAAACTGTTAATAAACATCAAAAAGATTGGCATACACAATTATCCTATGCACTATGGGCCTACAGAACAAGCATTCGAACAGCTACAGGTAACACACTATATAATCTTGTCTATGGCATAGACAATAATGCCCTTGGAGTTAGAAATTCCTTCTTTGCGAATTTCCCTAAGAGACATCATGGATGATGACATAGAATGAGAGAAAAGATTACAGGAACTTGAGATGCTTGATGAAAGACGTATTAACACTCTTGAACATCTCAAGGCTTATAAAAAAGGAATACAACAAGCCTATAATGCGCAAGTCATACAACGTTCATTTAATGTTGGGGACTTGGTTCTTTATGAAAATCAACACAACATAAACACCCACCTGGTGAAAAAGATAAGTTTAGCCCTAATTAGCTTGGATCGTATATAATTATTGAGGCCTTTGGATCCGAAGCGTATAAATTAGCCGATGAACAAGGTACGCCACTTAAAGAACCCATTAATGCCGCGCATCTCAAAAGATTTTATGCTTAAAGATTTAATGTTAAATGTTCCTAAGCTAATTTAGCACATAGATTAGCTTCAATTTTGACAAGATAGTATTGTTTTGTCTTAATTCATTTTACATTATATCTTTGTTCAGTTGATCATTGTTGCATCGTGTTTAAGTAATAATCACTTAGATCACTTTTGTATTAACTGAATATAGCATGAAAGTTAATAGTTATGTTTAAGATAATTAATCATTGTGTTTGTTACTACATGTCCTTTTTAGAATTGTTAGTATACCACAATAGTATTAATTATAGCATTTAGACATCATCACTAGTTGCATTTTTACAAAAATCATATTTGATAGATCAAAAAGCCATTACACATAAATAAAAAGAAGTAAACATCATATATATATCTTAGTTTCATGTATACATCCAAGTCGACTATCCCTCAAAACAAAATGGGATGTCGTAGTGCCTAAATTCTATGAATCACATAGCTGAGCCTCGATCGCCAGTACCCTTAGGCCCTCGTGATGTGTGAGTGACAGAAGCCTAACCATGCATGGCTACAGATCGTGAATGACTCCTAGAGATACTTTGTGATCGTAACCCCTTGATCTCGCCTCTCATCTCTATCATCTGCTCATGTGCCTCCTGGTACATCCTCTGGTATCAGTCTCTCTCAGCCTGAATCCTATCTCTGTCAGCTCTTGCCTGCTAGACCTCCCACAGTAAGAACTCACTGACATCTGGCTCTCCCTCTGATGTAGGAACTGCTACCGTTTGCTCTCGCTGTGCCTTGAACTTAGCCTCGGCGTGCTTAGCTCTCTATCAGAACTCCTCTCTCTCTCTCATGCAGACTACTCTAGTATGGCCTCTATAGCAGTCCTGTATCTGATGATAGGCATAAATATCTCAGCATGCTGCCCAACAGATGATCGTGGCGAATAACCTGCCCACACTCACTGCTCTGAGGCATCTGTCGGTACTATGTCTCCTAGGACGTGACTCACAAAGTCTCACCGTGCATTAGTCCCAACTGTAACACAAAGGATGAGATAGATGTAAGACTCCCATATAAATATCACATATAATAAACTATACAAAACATAAACCAATAAATCAAACCTAACCTGGATCTCCATCTCACCAGGATGGATCGTGGATTGCCGATGGTGTGATGAGTTGCGCTGTCTGATTTGCAGCTAGGGGCATAGACCTACTACTCTCCCCTCACTCTGTCTGACTAGGCCTCACATCGTCTATGGGAGTAGGACCACGATCCTTGGATCGCGGTCTCGACTCGGTCTCCTCGTCAGTGTCTATCTCCTGTTGGCTCTATCACAATCTTGCTCTGAAGATGTACTGTGATGGGACCTCCTCGGACTCATCCTCATCCTCATCCATACCCTCCTCAAGATTGTAGAATCCCGTGAAGTCACTGACATCGTCCTCCACCCCTGTGTCACCAGTGACTGGGCCAAGGTTGGGCATATCCTATAGGATGCCCGGGTGGAAAGATAGATGCAGGCTGTGCTGTGTGCCACCAGGTCTGATATGCTCGGGTACACTTGACATCATCTGCGTCTGATACTGGCTTTGCATCCTCAAGACCCTCGTTGTCACTAATTGGTACGTCTGCTATAGTCAGCCGTCAGACAGTATTGGCTCTGACTACACTCTGAGCTACATGTGCATAGCTCAGATGAACTGCAGGAACATCCTGTACCTGTCTGAACTGTCATGCCACCCTGTCAAAGTAGAACCAAGATACATCATGATCGAGGTGATCGACCATCAGCTAATCCCTCTGCATCCGAGCTAACTGCCCCTGCTCGCTAGGCCATTTGATGTAGCCATGATACAGTCTCCAGATGATGTCACGAGGCTGTAATCTGTCAAATACTACTCTCCAGTATAGCATATTGCCGTACCTCCAACATCTGACTAGTGGATACGCATAGACACGCAGATGGGTGAATGCTGCCTCTATAGGAAAACTCATCAGCCATGTGTACTTGATGTGCTCAAAGGCCCAAACCTGCAATAAGGTGTAGACCATCAGACTCTACATCTCGTAGTGGACATATCACCCTAAGTCACGATATAGGTGCGCAAGCATACTGCGCCCCCATGTGTAGACGTTTGATGCTCCTCCATCACTCTGATAGTGAGAATGAGACCCCTGTGAAGGTGAGTACCTCGTCCATCTGGTGCAATAGCTAGTGCAACCATGGCAATCATAATCCTCCATATAAGGGAATGTCTCTGCATCCCTGGTCTAGTAAACGGAGTTGAATGTGTCCTCACTCTACCTGAGAAACAGTGTGACCCAAGAAATATAACTGACTCTCACGAGTATACTCCTCTAATTGATGTCCAACAACCCTCACTGTCTCTCCTCAGATCGGTAATCGAAGGATCTTGAATACATCCTCCAGTGTGATGGTAATCTTGCCAGTCGGTAAATGGAATGTGGATGTATCTGCATCCCATCTCTCCATCAGTGCCATAAGCATCGCGCAGTGGAATCTAATTGTGGGCATCTCAAACACCCACCATAGGCCCACCATCTGTAAATGCTTTGTCTCTGCGGCAGTCAAAGCTCTAGCACGCTCTCGTAGAAGTGTCATCAGACGACCGCCTATGTGCTCACGGATCTCAGGGACATCCTGCAGATTAGAAAGCAAGCAAGAGTATCAGAATCCCCGCTAGAAACCAAAATAAGCTAACACGAACTAAGCAGAATGCCTGTGCCTAGGGCTGATGTCCTCTGTGGACCAGGGTGCCCTAGGAAGACTAGGTCGCCCCAGAGGGACACTAGTGCCTCTGTGGGACTAGGGCGCCCCAGAAAGACTTTGGCGCCCTAGGTGGACCTGGGCGCCCCTGTCTGGGAACCCTGTCCACCTTCCCCTCTTGGCATAGACATCGACAAATGTGAAAGCAAAAGTACAAGAAAAGATGATAGAAAGATGGAATCGGGACCCTATCTTGGCCTCGAAGCGTCTCTCTGCCACTCAGGCTCGGAGCATCTCCAGTCGTGGTGGATGGTAGGGATGTCGGCTCAGCATGGTTGTTCTCCTATTCTCCTTCTCTCGCTCTGCAATGATAAGAAACAAGAACGAGTTAAGTGACAAGTGACAACTCCCTTTTACATAAAGTGAGTGAGAAATCCTATCCCTAATTGGGTGCAAAAGTGTGCTCTTTCACTCTGGAGCCATTTTCTTGAGTTGTCAAACTTTGATTCCAGTGCCGTTTGTTGCATTGGAATCTTGGTTCCGCTCTCTTTCTCACCCAATGTGTTATGTCTGAGTGTTGTTTCTTTAAATGACCCTCATAACACATTTCCCTTGAAATCGATGCATGTGGATATCTCCTTGTTTCTCCTCTTAGACTAAGAAAGCAGAAACAAGGGGGGTATGTATCTCCCTTGATTTCCTACTTGCCTCATCACTCAACCCCCTTAGCATTTTGATATTGACTCATTGGTGGTGGTTGCAGGTTGATTTGATTCGTAATTTTTCTGATAAGTGTTCCTTTGCAAGATGCGGTTCCTAACTTTGTGGTCTTGCAGAATTGCAGACTTGGGGGCTTCTTCCTTCTCGGTGATAATGCTTCAGCTTCCCCTATAGTATCCTTTTGGGTATCCTTTTCATGATTGATGTATTTACTTTCCTTTAGTTGCATATGCACGTAGTGTCATATGGCCACTAAAGTGGGGGATACATGTAACACCAAAAATTGTCCTCCTGTATGGAATGGTACAATTTCCCTCGGTTTAGCTCCTCACTCTTGGTGACTTCTAAACCTTTTCTTTTTCGGCCTTCCCGAAACCCCGATTGACTAAGTCTAGGAGTAGTTTATTCACTTTTTGAGGTAACTTGTTGATAGAACCCGGAAAGAGATTTGAGACTTGGGTCCCTAGGACCCCCAAAAATGTAGATCTGAGATGAAATTGGGGGCTAGGACTTGGGTGCTCGCGCCCTAGTCCTCCCCTATTTCACGGGATTTTAAATTTTGGCAGGGTGTCAGTTCTCCCCGAGTGCCTCGAGATTCTGTTTTCAAATTCTTGGTTTTCGCGCGATATCGAGACGTTAATTCAAAATTTGAATTCCCTAAAGCTAGATATAAAAAGACATTTGCAAATCATTTTATCACACACAATTTATGCAAGCTTGATGCCAAAACTCTGCTACAATTGCTATTGAAGATCAGTGACTTGTTGAAGCTCTTCAAAGTATTCTTTATTTTCTATCTTGGAGACAGTGGATGAAGATTAGGAATCAAGATCTTGAGTCTATCTTGCGCTTCCTAAGGTTTGTACACCCTTTGTATGATCGGGAGAAGGGTTGAAGCCTCCAACAACAAGCTTGGAGATCCTCTGTGGACATTGCTGATTTGCCTTCTTGTTCATGCAAGTCTTCATTTATCTCATCTCCTTGAGGTGAAGTTGTATTTGTTTATTAATGCAAAGCAAATTGTTGATCTTCCCTTGATTGAGACATCTAGGGTTTGATTTTTATGCATACATACATTGTTAGGTTTGCACACACTTCTGCAAATCTTTATCTCTGGCTATTGTTGAGGTAGAAATACCAAAGATGGGGCTTGATCGAGGCAAGCTCCTATATAGCCGCAACATCTTTCTTCTTTTGTATGTGCATGTCGTGTTTTATAGGTTCTAGCGGAAAGAAGCTACTGAAAGGAGGATATTGTGGGTATAGTCATGATAGACTTTCAAATTTTTAGATTTTGAGACTTGCAGGACATTGGAGTGGGTGCCCTAGCCCAACCAGGGCTTTATTCTGGGATCTGGAAGCCTTTTAATAGTCTCAGACACCTTGTGCAGAAGATTTTCCTATTCAGGAACTTTCAGGACATTACAGCGGGTGCCCTAGTCCATGCAGCCCTCAAAATCTTGTTACACTGTCTCTGGAACTCTATCTCTGCACTTCTGTGATCAATTTTGCCAGTTGCTTCATCAGTTTCTGTATATTTTTGATATAAGGCATAATTAGGGTTTTATTTGGTTAAAAGGAAAAACACTTGATAAAATCTTGATTAGGGCCTTAGGTTTCATAACCATGCAAGCATAAGGGGCAGATAAAGTGATTAGAAGCTTATTCACAAGCTTGATCCTTGTCCTCCCAATGCTTAGTGGTGAAATGGTAGTATTTAACCTAGTTTAAACAAACTATCAATTTTCACCCTAAACATATACAGATAGTATTCACACAACTGGTCCTGTTCTTCTAAACTGACCTCTTTGAAATAATTACAAAAAGTGTGCCTTGAATGTAAGTCAGTTTGATTATTGATAAATCTATTAAACTAAAAACTAAGGAATTTCTCTTTCATAAACAATGCATAAACCCTGGGTGGAGGCCCGCATCCAATGATTTGCTTGGCTCTATCAATAACTTCTGCCAGACGATCCTCCAACCTTTTGATTATTAAATCCTTTTCTGCAACTGATGCATTGAAACTATGTTTTTCTTTTTCCCAATTCTCTTTTTCTTGCTTAGTCTTATCAGTCAATTTCATTAGCTCAAAGCCCAAAGATAGGGTAGTATGGTACTCTGGGGTCTTTGTCTTAGGAGGTTAGAGAGTAAGTACTTCTCCTTCCTCAATTTTTGTTTTATTTTCAGCCAACTGTTCCAACAAGTCTAAGTTAGAACCATGGCCATAAGTTTGGATCTTCTCCTCCAACTCCTGAATTCTTCTCTCTTTCTCTTTATCCTTTTCTTCATATCCCCTTACCTGTTCCTACAGCTGATACATACCTAAACTCTGGATGGGTCTCATGTTGTGGCTCTTCCTACTCAGTTTCGAAAGGAGGCACATGATCATATGGAATCTCATCTTCTGGTTCTGGTGCCTCTAAAAGTGTTGAAATGTCTACACATTGTTTAAAAGCTTCCCACCCAATCTGTGGGTACTGAATCCTTAAACTCCTCTTTATTAGCAGAACTATTAAACAATGGTGAGAAAGAGTAGTGTCTGTCTATTTTCACTGATATTCTGAAGACATCCTTTTCAACATACTATACAGATAATTTGGAACATTGACAGGTTTGTCATGCCATAAATGATTGAGTAGTTTGAGTTGTGCAGTATATAACATATTGTATCTACCATCACAGGTAATATACTTGATAATATAATAGGCACAGTTCCCCTAAAATAAAGGAAGAGATAGTCGCTTGGTACCTTGTGTGGTAGAATCTAGGTGTTCACCTCTTTCACAGAACTCCTCCCTAGCTGTGGCTACATCAGCTCTAGCTAGGTACTTGGACCCAGTCTGTGGCAACCCTGTGACCTAAACAATAGCTAACTCAGAAGCATCTATAGTTAACCCCTTCACCATTGCTTCATCATACTGTAGAGTAAATGCAAATTCCTTCGCCATATCTTCATCAAACTCTGTCAATTTTAGGAAGTAATCCAACCAACCTACTCTCATAAAGAGTGGGAGAACCATCACATCCTCCAGTAGTTCCTTATGGGCTGAAGGTTCCCTTCTAATTATGTCCCCTCCCATTACTGCTATGAATTGCAAACTCTACAGTGTCAATTTTTTACACAATGTCAATTTTTGTTACTCAATTCCTGCTGCTTCAGCTCGCCACCCCAAAAGAACCAATCTTACAATCTGCCTCTTCTTCCCTTTGCGCTATAACTTCCTTAGGGTACTATTCACTTGTTGGCAGAATAAGGTAAGTTCATGGCACAAAATATTTATCTGTGGTTTTTTTTTGAAAGGCAAGGTTTTCAAAGGGAACGATGTTCAAATGGCAAAAATCAAAACAAAACCCTCCCCCAACTTAATTATGAAGTGAGCACACTTCATGTGGCAAGTATTACGGAATGAAGAGAAGTGATTAAAAGAAATGGTGATAATATTTGTCGCATGCATGAAATGAACTATGACTAAACATGAATATAAAAAGAAATCTACTTGTAATAATTGAAAGTTATTGAATGTACATATGAAGTGGAAATGAATAATTAACATACCTTGGAAATTGTGAACAACTCGGATGATTTGAGATGATATGCATGTGGCGAACGAGATATAGGGTGAGAGAAGGTGGCGGGTATGATTGGAGAGATATAATGTGATATCTTAAGATGATGGAGAAAAGTACCAACTCATAAATGTGAATTGATACGTGGAGCAATAGAATGAAGTAGTTTAAAATGGATACGAGCATGTGGAATGGGCGGGAGAACTTAGGTAGTGTTCACCAAGTGATGGAAGAGAGCGACATACAGATGGTGCTACGGGTGCCTTCAACACAGGTCCCGACAATATAATTGTAAACACAATATATCAGGTCCCATCTGAGTCAGGTCCCAACTGAATGAGTGAAAAACATGTCCTAGTGGAAATAACTTGTTGTAACCATGAAAATTGTGTTGTGTGTGCATGTGATTTTTAAAACAAAGAGAATTATGTTTCAGCAATAGGGGTTGAATATTGTAACTCAACATCCACATCACTGGACAGTGTTGGTGGATCAGAATCAGAAGGTGTATCATCTAGTGTCACAACATCATCATCAGGAGTATCAGGAGGAGCATACTAAGTAGCTAAGGAAACAAGAAAGTCATCCTTCTAAAGTGGCTTTTTATCCAATTTTAGCCTGTGCCCATTTACCAGTAGTGAAAACCTAACTGCATCAATAGTCTGCAACTCAAATACACCATTAGGAAAGGCTTGCTTGATCTCATATGGGCCTAGCCAATGTGACTGAAGCTTGCCCTTGAAGTCCTTATACCTTGAATCATAAAGGAGTGCCCAGTCACCTGCAGTGAATTCCTTTTTTTTTATGTACTTGTCATGCCATTTTGCCCTTTGTTTCTGTATGACCTCGGTATGATGAATGACCTCCAACTAGATTTCATCTAAAGCATTCAAATGTTGTAGCCGTTTCTGTTGTGTAGTGGTCAAATCATTCCTAAGTCCATTGCTGTCCTTAGGGTTTTGTGTTCAAATTCAATAAGTAGGATTGCTGTCTTTCCATAGACCAACTCATAAGGTGTAAACCCTGTAGTTGTCTTCCAGGTTGTTCTGTATACCCAAACAGCTTCTGGGAGCCTAGAAACCCAATCTCTTCTGTGAAGTTGGACTATCTTGGTCAGGATGTTCTCAATTTCTCTATTAGTGACTTCCACCTAACCATTAGCCTATGGATGGTATGGAGTGGATTTCTTATGCCTGATCTGATATTCTGCAACCAATTTGGTTATTAAATCATATGTAAATTGTGGCCCTTGGTCAGTTACTATTTCTCTTGGAACACCATACCTAGTGAAGATGTCTTCATACAAGAATTTGGCCACATTGCCATCTCTGGCAAACTGTAATGCCTTCACTTCAACCCATTTAGTTAAGTAGTCAGTACACACCAGGATATATTCTTTGTTGTTTGATGTAGGAGATATAGGACCCACAAAATCCAAACCCCACTTGTCAAAAGGAGCCAATGAGATTTGTGGTTGCTGTTGGTTCTTTCTCTTCGAATCGACAAAGGGTTTGCCAGTTCCAATGCACAGGCAGATTCGGCCAACAAATACAAGAGGTTGCGTGAGATGCCTCCCCTTCACTTCTAGTTCTGTCGCACCAAGGGGGGTATCCCTATAGCTAAAGATTTAACTTTGACTCGCCCAATGACAAAAATATTTATCTTTACAATAACAGGCAGAATACTCTCATGTTTGGACCAAGATTTGCATGATAAATCACAGGGCTGGCAATGTTCTTGGACATATCTAATTGGTTGAGGATGAGAGTATGTAGGGGTCCTATTTCTACTCCTACAACTAACAGGTTGGAATTATGAAATGATTTGTATTAAATTTTTGATGTAAGACAGGGGTTCTTAGGTCATAACTACTACACAAGGGTAGACCAGTGCCTATCTCGGGGCAAGGAGTCAACTAGACGTATACAAATGAATGATTTGCATTGGCATTCAAGTTTCAAGGGGTCAGATTGGTATTTGCCTTACAAACACCTCCCAAGACTGAGTATTTAGCTGCCTCTACTTACACGTATCCCAGCTGACATACATTCTTCTTCATAGTTAACCTAAAATAGTTTAATCCACTCCTTGAATGGAAGTCACAAATCAAGCATGCAATACATAAAGTCTATATTCTAGAATCTGAGGAACCCTTAGCAACCAGATTTAGAAGAAGCGATGCATACAACAAATGGAGACAAACAACTAAACACATGCAAAGAAGCATTTTTCATATAAACACAACATGAAACTGAACATATGTGTAACATGCACTCAAATGCAACTCATAAAGTCCAAAAGAGACAGAACAACCAAGAAATGCTCTGTTTTTCATTATTTCTCCAAAAAATTTTGCCCGAAGTCTTCAACAACGTTTTAAAAATGAGTGACATAGTCCTCATATACCCAGAATGTGCACTTAGCATTAATTACACTGGTCTTTTCAAAATGCTGCCAGATACAATGCACCATCAGAATGGTGCCCAAAACATTCAATGTAACAAAGAGACAAAGAGGAAAGGGCAGGTGGGTTCGAGATGTGAGCCGCCGACTGAAGATTTTCGCCCTTAATCAGGTAGGTGACCTATCAATCAAGACCATGCCCCTGTAAATTTTGCCATTAATGGCCAACCTACCTATTTTGAAATGCAACAATTTGCGTGTTTTGAAATTCTTCCATTTGGAATGTAGCTACGAACATGCAGAAATCCTTCGCTGAAATTTTGAAACAGGGCCGTCGATTTCCTCTTCATCACCAAGATCAATGGATTCAAACCGCACTGAAAAGTCATTGGCCAATGAAAACGTGCCACGCAGGTGTATTTTCCTTTTTGACTTTTCAAGGCACGAGCATACATTTTACCTTTTTCGCCAATGCATATTCAAACTTCTCTGTATATGCAACCACATATACATACAACTGCAAACATACAAGGGCGGACCCCAAATCCTTTGTAAAACAAACTGATATCGCATTCGGGTCCAGCTTGCATCTTACTTCCTTTGTATATCGCCTTGTATATTGCATATACAATGTGCAACATACAACCCGCGGACATCAAAATGATTATTAACCAAATTGTAACTTTGCAACAGGTCCAGCTTGTATCTCTTCTTCTTTGTATATTTCATTGTATATCGCACATACAATGTGCAATATACAACCCGCGGACTCCAAACTGAAATCTGCCAAAACACATTCTCCCTTCGCGTCCGAGTTGTATTTACACCTTTGTACATTGCATTGTATATTGCACAAACATACAACCCACGGAACATACAATTGCATGGGCCCCACCATGCTTTTGAAACTTTGACTTTGACCATAACCGCTTTGCATATTTCTTTGTATCTTGACTTGTATGTTCGATTGTATATTGGGAACATACAATCCCAATATACAATGGCAGATTTCACCCAGTTCACAAATGCAGTTAATTCACTGGCCGCGTCCACCCTTTGCACCTGCCTGCTTGTATATTTCCTTTGTATCTTTTCTTCTTTGCACATTGCCTTGTATGTGCGCTTTGTATGTTTGATATACATTCACCTTTGTGTCTGCATCGGCTGTCGGGGAGACCTCAAACTGAGCCGCTAATAGATGTTGTCACACTGAAAAAACCTTTGTATGTCCCCCTTGTATGTCGGCCTTGTATGTTACTTTGTATATGCATTGGGCCTTTGTATCTTTCGCCTTGTATGTTACCGCCTTTGTATATGCATCGGGCTATCGGTGAGACTGTTGTATGAGTCATCGATACACATTGTTTCGTTGATGATCCCTTGTACATTGACTTTGCATATCGCCTTTGTATCTTACCCATTGTATATCAAATATACAACAACATATTCATGCAAAGCCTACATACAAGCACGGAATCTTCGATGGAATATGCGATATACAACCACCTTTTTTATTTCCAGAAATGCATCTGAATGACAAATACAAACCTGATATGCATACAACGATGCATACAACCATTTTTCTCCATTCTGAAGCTGATTTAACTCTTTTTTTGGGTCCGCCAATGCACATCTGCACTCGTACATACAAAGATATATGCATACAACTACACAAGCCGAAGGCCTTAGAAATGTTTTGGGTTTTTATGAAAAATGCCTGCGGATTCAAATGCTCGAAACCCAAACTTGTAGCAGGCACCAATAGTTACAAAGGCATCTCATCACTTCTAGTAGACCTCCCCATGCTCTGGCATCTATCACAGCTCCTAGTGTACCTGACAACATATTTATGAAGAGTTGGCTAGTAATATCCTATTTTTAGTATCTTGAAGGTCGTCCGCTTAGCTACAAAATGTCCCCCACAAGGCTCATCATGAAAAGCCTTCATTATATCAAATACTTCATCCTCCCTGATACATCTTCGCATAATATTGTCTGGTCCAGTGTAAAATAAAAATCCTAAAATCCAAGAGTAAGAGAAACATTTATGAACCAGCTGCCTCTTCTCCCTTGCAGAGAAGTATCCTGGAATTTGTCTTGTAACCAAATAATTGGCTATATTTGCATACCATGGATTGTGTATAGTGAGAGAAAATAGATGCTCATCAGGAAAAGAATCATCAACCACTCCATTTGAAGACTGTGTAGGTAGTTTGGATAGAAAATCAACAACAACATTGGCCTTGCCTGGCTTGTCAACAATTGTAATATCAAACTCCTGCAAAAACAATAACCACCTTACAAGTCTGCCACCCACTATGGGTTTATTCATCAAATATCTAATTACAACATGATCTATGTGTATGAACACCTTGTAACCAGTTATATAGTGCCTGAATTTGTTGATTGCATAGACAACTACCAACATCTCTTTCTTTGTCACAGTGTAGTTTAACTTAGCTCCTTTTAGATTCTTACTCACATAGTATATGGCATATTCCTTAGTTCCTTCTTGTTGACCCAGTACTACCCCAATGGAAAAATTAGATGCATCTATATGGATGTGAAAAGGTAGTGACCAATTCAGACCTCTCAGAATAGGGGCTTGTGTGAAGGATGTTTTTAGCTTTTTAAAAGAGATCTGACAATCTAATGTCCATTCAAATTCACTGTCCTTGGTCAGTAGGGTAAACAGAGGGGCAACAATCTTGCTAAAATAATGAATGAACCTCCTATAATATCCTACATGGACTAGGAAGCTCGTTACATCCTTCTATTTTTGTGGAATAGGCAGGGTAGATATGATCTCAATCTTCTTTGGATCAACTTGGATGCTTGCACTTGAGATAAAGTGTCCTAATACTACTCCTTATGTCATCATCAGAAAACACTTTTCATTACTCAAAGAGAGGTTATGCTCTGTACATCACTTCAATACCTTCTCCAGATTGTGTAGAGCTTCATCATATGTGTCACCATATGTGGTGAAGTCATCCATATAAATCTCCATACTGTCATGGGCAAAATCAGAGAAAATGCTTAAGACTACTATTTGAAATGTAGCTGGAGCATTACACAACCCAAAGGGTAAGATAGAGTATGTATATGTCCCCCAAGGGCAGGTAAACGTTGTCTTATCCTGATCCTCTGGAGCAATCTTTTTTCTGGTTATAACCACTAAAACCATCACGAAAGGAAAAATATTTCTTGCCTGCTAAAGAGTCAAGAACTTCGTCAATAAAAGGCAATGGAAAGTGATCCTTTTTGGTAACAGTATTAAATTTTCTATAATCAACACAAACCCTCCATTTTCCACCTTTCTTGGGGACTATAACCAATGGTGAAACCCATTCACTGTCTGAAATGGGGTATATAAAGCCTGCATCTAGAAGCTTTTGCAGCTCAGCTTTCACAATCTCTCTTAGGGCTGGATTCATTCACCTCTGTTGCTGCTTGATGGGTCTATGACCATCTTCAATGTATATCTTGTGCATGCACAAGGCATGATCAATGCCTTGCATATCATTGTAATCCCAAGCAAATGCTCCTGAGTGTGTATGTAATATTTCATGTAGGGATTGCTGTTGTTTATCAGTCAATGTATTGTTAATGTTCAACATCTTTCCTGGCTTGACTTCTACTTGTTTGGACAGTTCTTGAACGGAAGACAAATCAAGGCTGGGTAACACAGGTAAACATTGCTAAGGTAATAATGCATGGAAGATTTGGGAGACTTCTTCTGATGAACTACTGGGTATTATACTGCTCAAAGGGTCTTGTAAGCAAGATAGTCAGTCTTACTGCTGTGGATGTCTCCCACAAGTCTTTTGTATAACATGAGCAATTAATTCATCCTCATTTGGAATATGCAATAAAGGGATGCATTCTATAGTCATCAGGGTTTGCAGGGAATAGGTGTCCTCATCCTCTAGGCTAGGCCAAATGGTCTTCTCAAGCTCATGGTATGGCTGGACTGGTGGATATAAAACCAATTTCTTGGTCACTGTCCCATTGGATATAATCATGTTACTGGACCTGCAACCTATAAATGCATCAGTAGTGGTAAGCCATGGTCTGCCTAGTATAAGAGGATATCCAGCAAGATTAACCTTAGGCTACAAAACTATAAAATTAGTAGGGTATTCCCAAGAATCTAATGCAATGACCAAATCTTCTATGACTCCTTTAGGTTTGACTGTAGACCTATCGGCTAATTGCAACACTGTTTGAGTAGGCCTAAGGTTGTTCAATTGGAGTGTCTGCATGGTCTCCTTGGTCATGACATGAATTGCAGCTCCTAGATCTATCAAAGTATTCTTAATCAGAGTCCCATTGATCTTTACATCCACCACTGGACTACCTAGATATGTGTACTTGGGAACAATTATATTACCCAACATGATATTAGCAAGATTACCTAAAACATGCATTGTCTGAGGGTCTATTCTCTTCCTTCCTGGCTTCTTTATGCAAAGATCCCTAATAGTTTTGGTATAGATAGGAATATCCTTGATGGCTTGGATTAAGGGAATCTTGATGCTTATATCTTTTAGCTAGCTGAGAATGATAGTATTAGCTTGGGCTATTTGCTTTTGCATGGCCAAGCGCTCAGGGAAAGGAGGAGACTTCTATGGTAAGGTAGTTTGGGCATCTTGGGTTGATTCAGGTTCCAAGGGTGGCTTTTCTGAGGATTCATCAATGGGTTCTTCATCTTCAAGCTTGGTAAATTAGGGAGATGAAGGCCCTACAAGTTGCTTCCCTGATCTAAGATGAACATTACTCACTTCCACCCCATAGGTGGGATATTGCATTACTTCGTTAGTATAAGCCTGCTGGACAGGCTTGTTGTTAGGGTTAGGTGCAAGTTGGGCAGGGATTTGAGTAGGTCTAGGAGGTGGATTTTGAGGTGGTGGCATTATAGCTGGCTGTTGTGGCTGAGATGAAATCATAGGTTGCTGAAATTATGCATTTTGCTGCCATTGTTGGCCCTTGTTCCACCGAGGCTACCATTGTTGCTGATGAGTAGGCCATTGAGGGTTATAGTTGGGACCTTAGAAATTTTGTTGAGGCCATGAGTTTGGTTGTTTTTGGTTCCAACTAGCTTGTAGAGTAGGCCATTGGGGAGTAGGCCATTGGGGGTTTTGCCATGCATTTGGATTGCCAGGCCATTGTTAAGCATTCCAAGCAGAGAAGTTCTGATTTGCAGTAGGAAAGGGAGAATTAAAACTGAGTGGATCATAGGGTGTACCTTGCCTTTACTGCCAAGGTCTCCTTTGAGAAATGAAGAACAATTGCTCATCTTCTCCTTTAAATGGCTACAACTCAGGTCTTTCAATTTTTTCTTACTGGATACTGGCCACCCTCTTGCATTTACAGTTGGCCTTCCTCTGTCTATAGCTGGGGCAATACTCGGTAAGCATTGCATCTGCCTCTTCCTATTTCTTCATGATATGGAGAGTGTTCAGCTGTGTAGCCATATGGCTAATAATGTCCTCCTTCATATTGGTCAGCAGATTACTAATCTCCACTCTTGAAACTCCATTAGTTGCCTTGCTTGTGATGGCTGCTCTTTCTCCCCTTGGTTTTCTAGAAAATGTTCTAGAATAATTTCTGCATGCTGTGCAGATATCTTCAAAGGGAAGTTAAGATATATCCCCTGTTCCAATGAGGTTGAGGGCATCCATGCATTCATCGTTAACTCCTCTCAGAAAGACCAGCTTCAATGATTCTTCATACAATCTATTCTGAGGGTTTTTCAAGGCAAACTAGAATCTTTCCACATAGTCTTCTAGTGATTCATCCTCTTTCTGTGACATCCTAAAAATGTCATCTCTTCTCCTATCATGTCCTCTGCAATAGTCTTTATATTTTGCTAGGAACTTTGTCTTCATGGTATCCTAGTCTGGAATGACATCTTTCCCCAACCCCATAAACCACCTTAAAGCAACATCTTTTAGTGTGGCAAAGAACATCTTGAGTATGTAAGTATAAGTGGTGTAGTCATAACTCCTACACAAGACATCAAACTCAAATAGGAAAGTGTCGGGATCTTCGGTCACCAAGCCGTAGAAAATAGGCAATGCAGAAGGTGGTATATTTTTTAGAGTAGCAACATGTACTTGGTCTGGGATAGGGAATTCAAATGTTACTTGTCTTGGAGGATCATCTACTACAGCATCTCCCATGGTTTTGAAAGTTCCCTCTGTAGCAGTGGAGGAAGTTGATGGAGATGTAGGGGGTGTTGATGAAGATGTAAAAGGAAACTCTCCTTCAGCACTTCCTACTGTTTAATTGTTGAAATCAATTATGCCCTTATTATTTTGAGAAGTCGAAGGGAGGAATCTACCTCAGTTATCTCTTTGCCTCTGCATACAATAATTTGAGCTTTATGTTTCAGCAGTCCTGCATAGTGTTAGTAGAATGCCCGGTATCTCTTGAAAAATGAATTTATTAAATCTAATGTTGAAATCAAGATTTAACTATGAAAGCATATAAAACTAATGAGACTATGAAGATAGCACCATCCCTGGCAACGATGCCAAAAATGTAGGCAAAAACTAATGCGTTGTAGACTTAAACAAAATCCAGGGTTAAACCTAACTGAACAATCCACTCTATCATTGCATTCCTACATTGAATTATCGACCAAGGAGTGTAAGATTATGATGATGCTTTCACTATATATGCCTTCAAGACTCATTTTTATCCTAAACTACCTCATACAAACTTATTCTAATCAACTTAATTGACTGAAGTTATAGAAATGAAAGAACAACAAAAATAGTTAAAAACCTAGTTGCTACAGGTACCCTCGGCATAAGCTGAAGATAGCTATATTCAATAGAGAATTACAGAGTTAACTTGAAATACACAGAATGATAAAATAATTGACACTAACCTCTGAAGGATATCAATTATGTATTCTATTCATGAATCACAACTATTAGAAATAGCAATCACGATTTCTTACTTATTTCACAATGCAATGTATAAGATAACATGAAACATTCTAACTAGAAATGCATAAATAAATAAATAAATAAATGTATGAAGCAAGAGTTAGTACCTCAAGTGGCCAGATCAGGGAACTATCTCACTTCTTTTGGAAACTAAATCTACTTCAGATCTTCACACATTTTTCATGACACGTAGTTGAATTCAATTCATATCAAAGACATAATCTTCTTCAGTTTTATTTTAAAATCAAAATATGTCTGGAATGATTCATAATTGTAAAAAAAGAGTAATGGCTATATAGATAGAAAGTAACAATAACAATTAATCTAATCAATGAACTCATCCCTTAACTTATACAAAAGAGGGAGAGTTGTATGTGGTCTTCTAACTACTGTGATCATCAATTCATCCCTGGATATCAGGATATAGTTTTGAGATCAACTTATTAATTATCTAAGACAAAAGAAACATAGTCCTATTTGAATAGAAATCCCACCTAATGGCTCATGAATGAAAACACATAAGCTGCGGTTAGACTTCTAGAACAAGTCTTCTTCCCTTGCATTTACTTTTCCATGATGACCACGTTCATCTCCATCAGTCTTCACTTCTGGCACTTGGACTACACTTCAATCAATTCCCCTGTTTCTGTTGCCATTACTCCTTTCTGGATGCTATTTCTTTGCTACACAAGGTTAATTATTCTAACATAAATACACAAAATAACCTTTCATATTAAAGTTATGAAATCCTTTCTATATTACATGCATATCAATAATTCAAATCATCCACTTGATAATATAACCACCATATTCCATTTATCAATATAGGTTTAAAGTCTCTGAGAAGTATATATGAAACAACATATAATAAAGGTAATGTCTGTAAGGTTCTTGCAAGATCATGTGAAAAGGTCTTAAAAACATATAACAACATTATAAAAGGAAGTCAATACTTTAACCCAACACAACTCATGGTTAGATGTCATATCCCATCCAACAAGAGAAGAAGATACAGTTCATGGTTGGATGTCATGTCCCTTATGATGAGGTATAAACAACCTCATTCTTATGATGAGCTAAATACCCCTTTTTGTTCTTGCCAACCACCTTAGCCATGCCAATTTATTTAATTTTAGAAGAAATAATTGTCTACTTTTTATAAAATGGTGTATAAATCTTTATTTCTCAAATTGATTAGAATTTTCTAACTAATGTTGATATAATGGTATAGACTTTGAGTAATTGTGTAGGACTTATGCATGGCCTATGAAAGGAGTGGACTTCAAGTGGTTGAAGTCAGAGCACCAGAAGTTGGGGCATTGGAAATTTAGGCATGCATAGTGGGAGATTTCTTTTAAGGCATTCTGTTATTTTCTATTAAAGACTATTTGAGACTTTACGGCTCCACTTAGAGCCTTTATTATGTTTTATGTCATGAACATTAGTTAGTTGTAATTCTATTTAAGACTTTTTCAATGGTATTTTCCCGCCATCTGCAAATTAGGATTTTGTAGTAATGTAGTATATAGATGTGTAGCTGCTAAAAACAAGGATATATTGTTATGATAATATTCTAAATATTGTTCAATTATGGTCTCTGTGCTGTTACACTTTTATAATATGAATGAATGAATATCACCAGATTGTTCTGAGTAATGGAAGTGCTATGAATGGATTTACTTTGAAGCTGCAAAAGTGCTATATGTGATTTGAGCTATTAGTAGGAATGCCCAAGAGCTGGCCACTTGAGGGATCTCGTAGAGTAGATAAGTATTTTTATCGTTAATGTTGTTATTTATGTTATGTGCATACATTATGTTTAGAGAAATGTTATTCTGTATTTAGTTTTGTTGTGTGTCCCTACAGGTTGTGTTTTTTTAAGTTATTGATCTCTGAGTTTTGTTTATTTGAAAATTTTGAAGCATCCACTATGTTCTTAAAACTATTGTTAGTTATTGACTTAAAAATGTTAAGTGTACTTTCGATTAGTAGTTAGTCGTTAGTAGGTAGTCACCTTTGTTTCAATTTCATAGTTAAACTACAAGTGTTGATTCTTAGATAGTTTACATGCTTTTCTTAGATAGTTTACATGCTTTATAGAATGAGAATTTGAATGCTTTCTAACTTAAACAATTTCATGCTTTCTAATTTAAATTCTATTTTCAATCATTTCAAAAATTTAGAAAATCTTACTAAGAGAGATGGCCAAACTATCCCCCATTGTATACAACCTTTGGACACTACTCGGTCGACATAATTGATATAGTTCTTAACTAAAGTGCTAGGACATCATGATAGCCTGTCACTTTTTGGATACCTCTTTTAGAAAAAAATATAGTTGTTAGACCTCTTTTTTTGCATGGTCAGGAAACAAGGTCGACACGAAAGATTCATACCAAGAACCCCCCAATAGTAGTTCCAACCATAAGTAGGGAGGTAGAAGTCTCAGCTGAAGAACTTAGTTATGAATTGAACAAGCAGGATCAACCTGAGACCTCCCAAAATACTCCAAAAGTTCAACCATCAGACCTGACCTTCGAAGAGGAAATCATTCAGCCAATAAACCTGATCTTTGAGGAAGAGAACATTCCTTTTAACATCATGGCTGATAATAACAACAATGACCCTTTCAATGGACAGAGAGCAAACCATGGAGATGGAAGAGCAAGCCAAGGAGATGGTGATAACCCAAGAAGAGGAGCACATACATTTACTAATCCTATTGTTCTCAATGAAGATGATGATGCACCTATGAAAAACATTTCACCTTCCATTTTACCAACTTTCAGAGGATTATCCTGTGAAGATCTTGACCAGTTCCTCTGTGAGTTCAAAGTCTTGTGCCAAACATATGACTACAAAAATGATAACCAAAAACTTAAACTCTTTCCCTCCACTTTGAGAGACACTACAATGCATTGGTTCATGGGATTAGTTTCAGGGTCAATAACTACATGGGATGACATGGAAACCGTCTTTTTAGACAAATACCAGAGTTACTACAGAGTTAGTGACAGGAAAGAGGAATTTTCAAACTAAGGCAAAAAGAAGATGAGAATCTAGAAGATTATCTTGATAGGTTCATCTTCCTAACCAAATGATGTGGTGAAGAAGCTTAAGCCCAAAAATCCTGAAGACCATATTTCTCAAAGGACTTGACAAGGATGCTAGAAGAAGTCTAGACTTAATAGGAAAGGGAGATGTGTCCCAACTTGAACTCAGTGATATTGCTGAGTTATGCTAGAATTTCTTCTGTACTTGGGGAGGTATCCATAAATCTAGTCTTTTAAGAGGTTCAAATGAAATAGGTAAACTGTGCAAGGAAAGAGCAAACTTGAAAACTGACATTCTTGTTTAATTAAACACCACTCTAGATGGAAGACAGGCCAAAACACATAATCCTGAAACCTATGCATCTACTGCCCTAGGTGCCAAAATAAACATCTATTAAGAGAGTGCCCTTTGGATAAATTTGACAAGTGCCAAATTTGTGAAAAGAGCCATGCCACTGACCAATGTGAGATACTGGATGCAATCAAAAATTCCAAGAAAAGGACATCTCACACTGAGGAGGAGGTCAATTTTGTAAATCAAAGACCTGGAGGGAATTTCTTTTATGGCTGGAATTCAAATCCCTCCTGGTGACCTCTAAATAATTGGAATAATAATCAATGGACAACACCTTGGCCTCAAGCACCACCTAGTTGGGGACCTTACCCTTGGGAGCCACCTGAGTGGGCAAAATAGTCCTAGGGAAACCCTCAATGGCCAAACTAGACTCAATAGAAATGGTATCCTCAAAATCCAATGCCTCAATGGAATCAGGCTCCAAATCAATTCTATCATGGACCAAGGAGGATGCCTAATCCACAGTAGAACCTTTTAACAGCTCCCCAAAACTCTAAACAAAATGAGTAGGTCAACCAATCACAATTCCTAGAACAACCTATTCCTAATCCAAAAAATAATCATCAAACCACACTCTACGGAACAAGAAAACACAACTGGAGTTAATGTCATCTATTGTGGAAACCTACAGTTGAGGTCAGGAAAAACACTCTAGTAACCTACCATAGTTGAGATCCTTGACAAACCAAATGTAGCATTTGCTGAAGGGACCAAGACACCTTCCATGCCTTCAGATAAAAACCCATTGAGCAACCAAGACAATCCTCTTCGACAATCCTCACCTAGAGCTTCCGAGTCACCTTAAGAAGAAGTTGGTCAGTGTTCAACAAAGGAGGATCCCACTATGAGAAAGAGATCTCAAGCACCTTTTCTTGAGCGCCTAAAGGCAACTCCTTTGAATAAACCTCCGTAAATGATCTTACCTACTAAAACCATGTTAATTCAAGAAATTAAGCGACTCCATATTGAGATTCCCTTGTTACAGGTGATTACAGAAATTTCTAAACTAAACCAACTAGTTTAACAATTGTGCATAAAAACACCAAGAAGGAAACCGAAACAAATTGATACTGTGCATATCAATAGATACCTAGTTGACCTTCTGGCTGGTGAAACCTCAACCCCAAAATATGGTGACCCAGGCAGTC
Source organism: Cunninghamia lanceolata (assembly GCA_027924645.1). Lineage (NCBI taxonomy): Eukaryota > Viridiplantae > Streptophyta > Pinopsida > Cupressales > Cupressaceae > Cunninghamia > Cunninghamia lanceolata. The sequence goes on from BSBN01000940.1 coordinate 1,375,254, forward strand.
CACTCATAATAGTAATAATCAATAAGGTAGCAATACCCAATGCACTCGTGGACTTGGGAGCAACCATTAATGTCATAATGGTGGATGTTAAGGAAAAAATAGGACTCACTGATTTACGTCCCATAACCACCGTATTGCAAATGGAAAATTAGTCTATAGCTATTCCCAAAGGTGTCTTAGAAAATGTTCCTGTTAAGGTCGATGATTGGGAATAGCCAATGGATTTCCAAATAATCTAGTCTCTCACACCCAAGGACAGTTACCCGATAACATTGGGTAGACTGTGGTTAACTATAGTTGCAGCTAAGATTGACTGCAGAGCAGGAGGAATGACCATTTCACATGGTCCTAATAGAAAACACTTGTTCCTGTATCCCCCCGCTCAACCTGCTGAGCATAACCAAGTTTGGGTTAATGAACTAGATGGTTCTGACAAACAAGAGAATCTAGCCTTACTTGTTATGGTAGTCATTAAACAACATGGTGAAGAGTTAGAAGATGAACTGGAAAACAACATGCAAGATCTTATCGTAGACTCAGGTGATGAAGAAATTTTGGAAGTAGAAGAGATTTTAGGACAGTCGATTCATACTAATGGCATCAAACATGATTACACCAACTTCACAGCATTACCTTGTCATCTAGATAATATCATTCTAAAAATAGATCACTTCTTTGAAGATATTACCAAATTTCATAGAACTATACCGCATAGCTGCCCTCTCAATACTTTAACAAGAGAAGTTCATACCATCACTTCCAATTATCCTAGAACCAAAACTATCATGTTACTACCAGAAAAAACTTTATATATCAATAGCTGGTTGACAGAGTCAAATGAGCTCAAATTGTTTGATGTTTTGGTAAATAGATCCAAAGCTTTTGCTTGGGAGTATACAGACATGAGAGGAATACACCCGAGTTTTTGTACCCATCACATCTATACTGAAGATGTTAGACTTGTTCATCAACCTTAGTGAAGACTCAACCCTGCTCTCAAGGATATTGTTAAAACAGAGATTGAGAAACTCCTACAAGTAGGATTTATCTATCCCATCTCTGACAGCAAATGGGTTTCATCTTTGGTAGTTGTTCCAAAGAAAAATGGGAAGTGGAGAGTGTGTGTTGATTATAGAGAGCTCAACAAAGCTACCTATAGAGATTACTTCCCTTTACCTTTCATAGACCAAGTCCTGGATAATTTAGCTGGAAGGAAGTATTTCTCATTCCTGGACAGATTCAATGGATATAGTAGCAGAAGACTAGGACAAAACAAATTTTACTTGCTCCTGGGGAACATTCGCATATCGAGTCCTTCCTTTCGGGCTATGCAACACTCCTGTAACATTTCAGAGAGCTGTTCTGGCCATATTTGTTGAGCTAGAAGATGACTATGTGGAAGTCTATATGGATTAATTCACAGTGTATGGCTCCACTTTTTATGGAGTTAAAAATTTGGACAAGGTATTGAAGCGATGTGAGGACCATCAACTATTTATGAGTCATGAAAAATGTCTAATAATGGTAGAACAAGGGATAGTGTTGGGACACCACATTTTAGCTGAAGGGATAAAAGTAGATCCTAAGAAAATTGAGGTGATACAACAACTAGAAACTCCAAAGAACCAAATTGAAGTCAAAAGTTTCTTAGGACATGCTGGATACTACCAAAGATTCATAGAAAACTTCAGCAAGATTGCAGCCCCCATGTTCTCCCTTCTCCAAAAGGACATAGATTTTGTCTAGACAATAAAATGTCAAACATCATTTGAGATCATTAAGGAGAAACTCATCTCTGCTCCTTTCCTACGTGGACCTAACTGGAACCTTCCGTTCCATATTTATGTAGATGCTTCCAATGATGCTATTGGAGTAGTTTTAGGTAAGGAAGATGAGAATGGAGGAAAATACACCATCTATTTCATTGGTAAGAATTTGACTCCCACTGAACGAAACTATACCACTATGGAGAAAGAATTCTTAGCTGTGGTGCAAGCAATCAATAAATTTTGACATTATATCACAGGGTACAAAGTAACTGTGTTCATAGACCATTCAACTATCAAGTACCTAATGAACAAACCTACAGTGAATGGAAGAATAATCAGGTGGTTATTATTTCTCTAAGAATTCAATGTAACCATCATTGACAAACTAGGAAAGTTCAATATAGTCACAGATTTCTTATCCCAGATCAAACAAGACAATGGAGATTGTGCTCCTATACAAGATGAATTCCCAGATGAATATTTATTTGCTATCTCCATTAAAACCCCATGGTTTACAAACATCACTAACAATTTGGCTACTTCTGAGTTCCCACCGAACTTTATGACAAAACAAAAGAAATGCCTCATCCAGGACAGTGTTTAGTTCAATGGATTAATGGAATACTATTTCAATGTGGCCCTAATCTAGTTTTACAACATTGTGTCAGATTAGATGAAACATACAACATCCTTAGAGCCTGCCATGATGATCCCTCTAGAGGTCATTACTCCGCCAAGAGAATGTCCCATAAAATCTTAGGTACGGGATATTACTGGCCCTCGATGCATAAAGACGTGAAAAACTATGTTCGTTGTTGTGATGAATGCCAACAGGTAGGAAGACCCACGACATCCAATGAAATGTCTCTACAACTGCATGTAGTTTTTGAACCATTTGAAAAGTGGGGATTGGATTTTATCGGTCCCATAGATCCTCCTTCACAAGGCAAAGAGTACATTTTGGTCTGTACTGACTATCTGGCTTAGTGGGTGGAAGTCCAAGACCTTAGAGTGGCTAGGGAAGAACAAGTTGGTGACTTCCTATATAATAGGAACTTTCTTAGATTTGGAGCCCCTAGATCAATTGTCACAGATCAAGGACCCCAGTTTATGTCAAAATTTTTGCTAGCCTTTAGTGATCATTTCCAGGTAGGCCATAAAAAGTCTTCATCTTATCACCCTCAAGCAAATAGTCAAGTAGAAGTCACTAATAGGGAACTTGAAAATATCTTGACAAAAATAGTTTCATTGGGAAGAAAAGACTGGGTCAGAAAATTGCCTAAAGCCGTTTTAGCCAATAATACAACTTGGAAATCAACCATTGGTCTTACTCCTTATGAATTAGTCTTTGGGAAGAAACCTCTTCTACCCATTGAATTTGAACTCCAAACTCTTAGAACGATGATGGAGTTAGGCTTAGACCTCGACCGAGCTTAGGTAGAAAGAGTCTTGCAGCTTAGTGAATTAGATGAACTCCGCTTAGAAGCTATCCACTAGACTGAGCTAATGCAACAACAATGAAAGGCTTGGCATGATAAACACATAAAGGAAAGATAGTTCCACAATGGAGATTGGGCACTGTTATTTGATTCCTGATATAAAGATCAAAAAGGGAAACTAAAGACTCATTGGTTGGGTCCATATGAAATTTCTGAAGTATTTCCAAATGGAGTAGTGCAACTAAAACCCATCGATGGTGACACTCGAACTCTTTTAGTCAATGGTCATCGATTAAAAATCTACCACAAACCTATGAATAAAGAAGAATTTACGAGAATGGTAGAAATGCAAGAAAAAACCCAATGCATTGACTCTACTATGGTAGAGCTAGTATAATTTTTAGCTATAGTTAAAAAAAATAAAAAACAAAAAAATAAAATAATTTTTTTTTTTTTTTTGCATGTGTATGTACTTATAATCACTTCGGAGCATTTTTGTTGTATTGTCGATCTTTTGGGCTTGTATAAATTTTATTTATGTTTTGCAGGACTTCATTTTTTAATAGAATACAAATTCTGGTGCATCTTGCAATGATGCTCTGGAACTTGTCCGTTCAATTGTTTCCATTCCCTTGTTTGTTCCTGCATTTCAGCGCATGTTCCAGCGATGCTCCAAAATGTGTTGAGTCCAAAGTGAATCATCCTATTCCATTCCCCCTACATTCTGGTCGCATCTTTCAGCGATGCTCCAGAACTTTGTTCCTGCATTCTAGCTACATCTTTCAACGATGCTCCAGAACTTTGTTCCTGCATTCCGACTGCATCTTTCAGCGATGCTCCAAAACTTTGTTCCTACATTTCAGCTGCATCTTTCAGCAATGCTCTAGAACTTTGTTCCTACATTCTGGTTGCATCTTTGAATGATGCTCCAGAACTTTGTTCCTGCATTCTAACTACATCTTTCATCAATGCTCCAGAACTTTGTTCCTTCATTCCAGTTGCATCTTTCAGCGATGCTCTGGAACTTTGTTCCTGCATTTCAGCTGCATCTTTCAGCGATGATCTGGAACTTTGTTCCTACATTCTAGTTGTATCTTTCAGCGATGCTCCAAAACTTTGTTCTTGCATTCCAGCTGCATCTTTCAGTGATGCTTTGGAACTTTGTTCTTGCATTCCGGCTACATCTTTCAACGATGCTCCGAAACTTTGTTCTTTTGTCTTGATTGCATCTTTCAGTGATGTTCCAGAATTTTATGATTTTCCTTTCTTTGCAAGTGCTCTGACAATCCCAACAACATACCCATGATCATCACTAATTCTTTTCTACCACTTTCGAAATTCACACCCGATGCTACCATCTCGTACCATAATAAATAAAAAATTATTGTGACCACTTTTTTTCATAATAATTAGAACCCTTATTAGCCATCCCATCTTTATTCATAATAAATTCATTACAAACCTTTGCCATCCCATCCGAATTTAATTACACCACCACTCATGATGCTATTACATCAGCATAAGGAAAGCGACTTTGAAATCAATGATGAGACATGAGGTATGTACATCTTTTATTTTAAGTAGGTATATTATTGTGGATAAAAATAAATGAATTGGCACGTCCCACCTTCCTTTCCAAATCTAGTAAATTGTGTGGACTGTACCTTCGCTAGAGAGGTGGCGACTCATGCACTTTATCCCATGCAAAATAATGATTCAAATGCAGCTAAGCTAAATGCTTGAATTAATCATTGTCCCATCAGTATTGTCAAAGTACGGGTGGTCATAAGATTGCATTTCCTTTAGTCTACATAACAGTCTTGTTGAAATAGTTTTTCACCATTAGAGTGCCACAAATTTAGTAGACACTTAGTAGAATTGCAAGTAAGAAGCAGAATGGCTGGGGCTAAGTGCAAATCAAAACCAATTTCCCTAGATTAACTGTTGGCGCTGAGTAGTATTTCCAAGCTATTTCAAAGGATAGTTGGCTTGAGTTTATGAAGAAATTAGAGGGGCATAACACATAGCTGGTCAAGGAATTTGCAGAAAACTTCTCAGATGGGCAGACGATAGTACGTGCAAGAAGTTTAAGGTAAGCCCTTGAATCATTTCTAATTTGTCTGATATTGAAAATGAAGGTGTGAATTTAACATAAATCACAAACATTTCTTATCAAAGAATGATATAACTCTTCATAAGGGAGGGAGAACCTCATCCTCTGCTAGTTGTGAATATCGGTGGGCAAAATAAGAGGTTTCAGAGAATGTCTATTATAGATCCGTGGAGAACGGTGGTTTCCTGGATCATCAAATACTTTACATGTGAAGGGCAATGTGCCACCATAGTTGGTCCCCCCTTATGGTTACTCACTCACCTGTGCCATGGCACTGAAAACCCTAAATTAAGGGTTAACCTCCTCGCTTTCCTCAGTGATTCCATTGTCAACATGATAGAGAGGTTTAAAATTGACTCAAGCCCATTGAAACATCATGGTCTCATTCATCTAATTTGCAAACATCATTTCCTGAAGAAAAGAAAATCAGAAGAAAAATGGTAGAAATTTCTTCAGAAATTTGAAAACCCTGAACCCTTAAGACATTTTGAAGAAGGTGAGTCATCCGGATTGGTGGCTCAAAATGTAAAAGAACCTTCCTCTATGCCTCAAGGTTCCCTTTTGCCTCAAGATACCCTTGTGCCTCAAGATACCAGAAAAGCTCCTGATGGCGAAGCACTAGAAAATCCATCAAACCTTTCAAACCCTGAGGAGAGACCTAAACCACAGAATGTACCAAAGACCCCAGAGAAGCAAGAAAATGTGGATTTAGTGAATTCTAAAGATGAGAATACTCAGTACCACAAAAAAGAAAAGAGGCCAAAGGTGAAATTGCAAAGACCTCCTCCTTAAAGGAGAAGCAAACGATTGACTACATAATTTAGTTGTGCTACGGCTTGTGATCAACCGCATGTTCCTGAAAAGAAAAGATAAGATAGGAAATTTCATGAAACTGTAGCCCAATCATATGAAAATGTGGCCCAATCATGTGAAAACATACCTCAGTTATGTAAGGCCCCACGTCTCCACCAATGTAGGACCCCTCCTTGGTACCACCGTTATGACAGGAAGTGATTTCATATTTTGTTGCTATGATACTATGATAAGACTTCGTGCATTTGAATTTAATGTTTATTAGGCTATGACTATGGTGAACATACTATTTTGGATATATGATTATAGCTTAGACCATGTTTGATACATATTCTATATATATGCTCATGTGCTTTTGTTGTTTCATATGACGTTCAGGATGATAAGATAGGTTCTAATTTCATTTGAGGATGATATTTTGAATATAAGGGATATGATTTCTAATAGGTGAAAATGATGATTGTAATCTGTTACAAGATGCAATAGTATGATCTTTCATATGTGGATTTGTATTTCATGAAACATGTTTAGTATTATTGTTATCTTGATTTTGTTATCTATATGAAAGAGATATTTCCATTTACCTATTGAATTATCTTGTGAATGATGAAATTCTTATATGTTATGTGAAAGATTAATATAATATATTAATGATGAAGTTAATGGTTTTGGTATCTTTGCTTTGGCTATTTTATCTTAATCACAACTAACAGTTGAAAAACAAGTGTGCAGGTTTCTCAGCCAGTGAAAATGGGGGAAACACTTGGAGACCTATTGTGGTTCCCCAATTAGTTGACCTAGCCTATTTGGAGAGGCTTAGGTCCATTGTGTGATTATTTGTATGTGGTATTAAGTTAGTTTGGAAGAATGTGGGTCTATGTGAATCATGACAAATTAATGTGAATTATGTAATGTCTTTTGAAACAAGTGTTGTAAATGTGGGTTGGGATGTTGCCAGATTGTAATGCATGGTAAACCTTGTGAAGTTGTTCCTTATGTTAAGGGGTTTACATAATTGTTTAGTCATTCTATTCATCAAGAGGAATTTTATATACCTAATTTAAAAAGAAAATAGTAGGCCTAAGCCATAGGCCAAGGTGGAACCCCTCTTGAAAAAAGAACATAGTAAATTTTAAAAAAATGATTTTTTAGCACTTTTTTTGGGGTATTTTTATTATGATGAGATTCACATAGAATTTAATTAAATAATGTTTTAGGTGTGAGATATGTGTAGTTTGTGGGGAAGGTCAAGTGGAGAAACAAGGTGGAGACACCTGCTATCCACATCTTGAGACACATGTTGTCTCAAAGAGACTGGTGGAAGCAAGTAGAAGGGCAAGGTTAGACATTATTTGGGGGATGGGAAAAATTAGGCTATTTTTGGGGGCTAGACCATGGCTGAAAAAAAAGGGGAAAGAAATAGATAGGAGGAAGGAGAAAACAGAGGGGAATTCAAAAGGTGAATTTGTATAGAGGAAGAAAGAAGACTGAAGGAAAAAGGAGATTTATGTGGAGTTGAACCAACCCACAAATCTTGCTTAACCTCTAGGTAGGTTCCTATATTATCATCTGGATATTGTAAAACTCTTTGAGTGAAGTAAGTCAATGGTTTGATATGAATTCTTTTATAAAAGTGTAGTTAGAAAGCTTGTTCTATGTGTAAGGAATGTTGTAAAGTTGTTGTTGTGATTATGTGCAAATTGTGGACTTGCAAATGGTTGTATGACTCTATATCGGGGGGCAGAGGGAATTTGATGTCCTTGCTAAATGGGTATGAGTACCCTGATTAGACTTACAAAAGAAAATGAAATGGGTAAAGAGTAACCCTGATAAAATTAAAGATTTCTACAGAAATACTTATGGTGACTATTTGTGAGAAACTTGTAAATAATGTATGATTGTGTCCTATGTGTATGTTTTTATTAATGGTGTAGAAGTGTGTGTGTGTGTTCCCTGGTCTCCCTATGTTTTCCCCTAGCTCGGGGGTGGGCAGCTACTGCCCTAGGCTGGGAGGTGAGCATTGCTGGCTAGAGATACAATTTCTTGCAGGTCCTGGTAGAGGTATCTAGTTTAATGGAGAAAATTTTGCTAAGGGGGAAATTTTTGGAAAGATAAAATCTCATGTTACTAGAAGGAGAGCAAATGGGAATTGCTACTGTATTGTATTACTAAGGAAACTGTGTTGTTAAGTCTGTGTAATTTATTCCTTATTTTTTTCATGAAATACTGGGAAATGAAGTAAAAAGAAGATGTAAGCATCATGCAACAAATAAGTGTACTATATGAGAAAAAAGATACACTTGTTATGAAGGTTTCTATTAGTGCATAAACTGGGTAAATATGTATACAGAGAAGGTCAACATTATATTTAAGCATGCTATAATCTCCCTGCTTAGACCTATAAATATGAACAGATATGTGTTATAATTATTTTATGAGTCCTGTATATCCTTCTCTTTGACCTGTCTATGAAATCAATCAATAAATAAAATTAACAGATATATGGATCTAGTTTGAGATTAAAATCAATATGAGTGACATCGTTGTATTCAATTTTTATTTTTTTGTTACAAAGATGCTCTCATGTTCGCAAATAGATGCTCACACTAGAAAATTAACTTTTTTCTCCATAACAGTAAATATAAAGAAAAAGATTGGAACTTAACTACAGTAATTTCATTTTGGAGCTACTGAGGCAATGTACACGTGCTTTTTAGCACACCTCAGCTCAAGTAATACAATAGAAAATTTCTCCAGCAGTGGGCTATGCAATGATTGCTTATTAAGCCACCAGAGATGGAGTAATATGAGATTTTATGCAGCATAAGATATGCACTAGCTTCTAGAGGCATGTGGCCCAAGGAATACACTTAATTGTAGGAAGAATTGTAAATCAGAAGAAGCTATCCTACCCATCTTCTACAAATTCTATAACTGGGTTTAGATATGAGCCTATTCTGCCCATATATGGCTAGATTAGGCATATATATAACAGCTTAGTTCCCTAGACGGCAATACTCATTCATATTTTTGAACCCAGGCTAATGAAAAAGTAAACATACCTCATCCTCAAACCTAGACATAGATGCAATTTTTCTAGCATAATTAAATTAGTAAATATGTATAGATTCACCTTATTTATTTTTCTGCAAAATGTCCTAACTAAGAAAGAATTTATGGCGAGTAGCTAAAAGGATGTGTGAGTAATACCATAGAAATATGAATGTGAGCAAAAAAAAGACAAATTCCAGCATTTTCCAATTCTTCACATGAAGCCCACAAGTTATTGGAAAAACCCCAACCACTCAATTAATAAAAAAAAGACTTGGCTCCAAAGAAAAGGAATTGTCTTTGTATTAGGAAACCCAATAAAATATTTCTCATAAGACAAAGAAATTGAATCCAAGGAATAAACAACAGTTGAAACCATATTATGGAAGCTAAAAGAATCCCTCAAACCCCAATGAGCTAAATTCCTACAGGGAGAAACCAACGATGATATCACAGATGCAAGCGTATACCGGCTGTAGCAACCCCATGCATCCATATAAGGAATTTGGTTTATGATTCAAACCCCTGACTCCACAACAAATTTCCCCTGGTTGCCATCTAGGGTTTTCCCTATGTGCTCAGAAGAATATGAACTAAATGCACTTCTTTGGGGCTAGGAAAAAATTAGGGTTACAGAGCTCTGATAAGGGTTAGGTAGCTCACACCAAGTGTAGGGAAGAGATCCTTAATTTTATGATAAGTTTAATCTTTATATTCAAAATTTCTTGTTTAATCAATTTGAGAAGGAAACATGCTGTATCATGTGAGGATTTTGTGATAATGTTAGGCCAACAATTAAGGATTTATTGATTTAGAAATGATATCACAACATTAGACCTTAGCTTCACCTTTTTCTTCTATTTTATTCAAGGTTTGTGAGGTGCGTTGCCTTCATAATGTTGGGCATAATTTTTTTTTGAAATATATACATATTAATTTCTCCTTTCCTTAATTTCTTTGATGTATGTGCTACCAGCTGGAAAGTGAGTGTTATTAATATATTCAATGCTTGGTTTCCTAAATATATTATTCTTTTAGTTTATTCCTTGTGTAGCTGGGTATAAGTTAATATTAATGAAAGTTTTTTTAAAAATTTATGCATTCCTTTCATTGTAATAACATGTTTCTTTTTTTTGTATTTCTATTTTTGAGCTCTACAACTTTTTGGCTTTCTATTTTGAATTTGGCACTGGGCGGGAATGGATGACGATAGTCCAGGGGAGCGTGACACAGTCCCCTCCCCTGACTTTGAGGGCTTCTGTTGCTGGCACGAGTTGTTGGAGGGATCACGTGCTTCACTCTACGAAGCAGGATCCCAAGAAGTGGAAGGAGGCACTGGTGGGTACTGCTTTGGGCAAGGACAATTGTTTGGTTAGCCTGTCGATCATCTTAGAGATAGAAGGAGCTAAGGCATTCAAGCTACTTGATTAGACAATTTTAAGAGTGGTGGCATCTATGGATAACACCCTTGTAGATAAATTTTTCTCCTTCAAGCCCAACATTGATCTTGTCCATTGATGGATGGCAGTCAAATGGTCTCTTAAGGGGAGCATCTCTGCAAGTGCCATGGCGGGGGGCTATTCTTGTTTAAATTTACCTCTCAGGAAGACATGATGTCAATTCTGGCGGGTGGTCCTTGGCTGTACGGGAAGCACTCGCTCTCGTTATGCAAATAGAAACCTAGCTTCGACCCCAAAGTAGACCTTAATCAGTCAGCTCCCATTTGGGTGCGCCTGCTGGGTCTACCCTTGGAGTTTTGGGATGAGGAAATTTTTGCTTGGATAGGAAATACTTTTGGGGACTATGTGATGGTGGACAAAGTCACTAAAGCTAAGGCAAGGCTTGTCTATGCTAGCTTCTATGTCAATGTGGATATCCTCAAAGTCCTCCCTACCGGTATTATCTTGGAATCCAAGTACAGGAAATGGACTCAGGGTATCCAATATGAGAACTCCCAAGTCTTTTGTCAGAACTATATGAAACCTGGCCATGTCTTCACCCAGTGTAGGGCCCCCAAGCACCCTCCATCTCTGAAGGAGGTGGAGGTGTCGGTGGCTATAGATGAAGCCTCAGAGGATTACCCCTTCAAGGAAGACATCTTGAAAATAGTGGACTCATCCCCTATCTCTCCGGGGAAGTCAATGGTAGGTTCAGTGGATACCACTAAGCAAGCCCCTTCTGGGGAGCAAGTTTAGCCTTTAGCTTCTGATCTCACAGAGGTAGATGAACACTTGACGAGCAACAATGAGGGGACTCAGAAGGCCGATGGACTCGATGCAGAGGAAATCCCTATTCAGGTGGTGGTTGAGACCACTGTGGTTGATGGGAGATAGGAGGACTTGGAAGAAGGAGCCTCTCCAAACTTGGGATGAGCTCTTTGTAGAGGAGTTTCTCTCCATCCCCAGGGGCAGGTCCTAGTAAGGAGGCGAAGGACTAGGAGGGGTGGTCTATTGTGAAGAAGAAGGGAAAAGGAAGCAGTAGAAAAATAACTGATGTGGGGGGAGATAGCACTAGAGGCAGACCATCATAGATGAAGACCAGACAGAGAGAGATGGAACAAGAAATTGCTAGGGGGAAGTAGTCCACTTTGTTGGTGGTGTAGGAGCACCCCTCTGAAATAAAGAATAAGTCTAATTATAGTATGTTTTACATTATGATGTAATAAGGTCCATGTGACCAATTCTTATGTTTTAAGTCAATCTAGGTTTATGTGCAAGTCAGTTAGAAGTTTGTTATGCTAGCTATCCTCTCCCAGCCACTTGGAAGTCTCCCAGCCGCTGGGAATCAACTCTGTACTACTCGGGAGGAGTTGATATATATGACCTAGCTCAGTTTGTTTTATAGAGACATTTCGCATAGCAGAAACATAGACATTGTGTTTTGGAGATCAGACTGAGCATTGTGATACGGTGGGGCTGTGATATTTGTATGCATTTCTGTTATTGAAATAAAGAAGATCCCATTGTTTCATTTGTCTAATCTTCGATCTATTTGTGTAGTCAATTTTGATTTTGCAGGCGAAATGGATTCATTCATCCATTCCACCAGTTGATTCTGTGAATCAGTGGAATGGGCACGTACAATAGTTTAGTTTTCTTTTGTCTTTATGTTGATGCATTTCATGTTTTTGGGATCAATTTGCAGCATGCTATGATCTATCCTAGCATCCTCATGTTGGATCTAGGGCATACAACTGAGAGGGGGGGTGAATCAATTGTATAAAACTTCTTCTTCTTTCAAACACTTGATTCTTGTTGTTAGTTAGCAGCATATCAATTAATCATCCATGAAAGCATGATACATAAACACAAGAGCAGATCAACACATTGAACACCAAGATTTTGACGTGGAAAACCCGGTTAAGGGAAAAACCACGGGGTGATTAACCCAAGAATTATTCTCTGTTAGAAGAATAAAGAAAAAATGAATGGCACATGCCAATTAGGGCTCACTGCCCGAGCACACTGCTCACAAAGAGGCCCACTACCTACAAGGAGACACACTGTCTACAAAGTGATAAAAATCACAGTCTTGAACTGGAGAATGACATCTCTACCATGTCTGGATCAGTTCCAATTAAGCCCAAAAACTTCTGCTCTGCCTTTCGCACTTCCCTTCACTATGCCACACTCATCCACAAAAAACCACACTTTGAAATGAACTCACAAACCGTTATTTATACAAGACATCAACTTAGGAACAAACATCTAAGTCGGCAAACAACCATAAGAGTATCCGCAAGATGAATAACACATCCGGTCGGCCACCACAAGAACATTCGCAGGATGAACAACTCATCCGGTCGGCTAAACAGAGCAAGAACTTCATCCGGAAGAATAACTTCAATTCCGGGCTCTACCATCAATGCGGACCAACAACACAACCTAAACATGATCCAAGAACCTTCACAAGCCTGTCTGAATGACCGAATACATCCGCACTTCCTCTACTTACTGGAATCTCTTGTCTTCCTCATCCGGAACTTCAAGAACACAGTCTGTCGCCACTGTCATAATGCAAGAGGTACTTCCGGACCTCCAAATCATACAAATCAGGATGACACATCACAAGGACATCCCAAACACTCCTTCCAATCCGCAGATTAGGATAATACAATTCCGGACCTCACCGGACCTTTTTGTGATCCTCTGTCACCTCTGGATACTTGCCGGAACCGGTTCTATACCGACAGTCACAACTCCTTCAGATCTTCATGCGGACCTCTGAAATCTTAACTGAAGCATCTCAAGACTCATATCTACTAACCCTTTAATCCGCATCCTCCGGTTCTCATCCTATACAGTACATTTGCCTTCTTCTCATCACTGTTCTTCACTGTTCCTGACTGAGGCTAATTTTCTCAATATCCTCAGCACACAGCTCATTAGATCCTTCTTGTCAATGCAATATGAGTATGTTGACATCAATGACAACACTGGCTCACCTCATACTTGCAACAATCTCCCCCTTTGTCATTGATGGCAACATATGATGTGAAAAACCATTAAGACAGGAACTTCAACTTTTCACATGTCTTCTCTTCCTTTACTGCTCCCCCTTTGATCATCAACCACTTATTTTTCACATGTCTTCTCTCCCCCTTTGACATCAATGGCAAAGGGCTCATACTTGCAATTCTCATACATCAGAATCATACCAGCTGCTCCCCCTTAGTTGCAGCTCCCCATCAGTCCGGATCACAAGATATGACTGTGATAGCCACCGGACTGATGCACATCAGTGCATCTTAGTTCATCACCGGAGGGGCCATGACCCCTAACTTCTCCCGGAGATATTCAAAAGAGTCCTTGGGAAGAGGTTTTGTAAAGATATCTACAATCTGATCCTTGGAGGGAACATACTCCAATCTGACTTCTTCCTTGTTTACTTGTTCTCTTAAAAAGTGAAATTTGATAGATATGTGCTTAGTCTTAGAATGCAATACCGGATTCTTGGAAATATTAATTGCACTTGAATTATCACAGAAAATTGTGATAGGCTCCTCATATTCAACTTTGATGTCTCTTAGCATCTGCTTCATCCATAAGATTTGAGTGCAACTACCTGCTGCTACAATGTATTCTGCTTCAGTTGTAGACAGAGATATTGCATCTTGTTTCTTGCTTAGCCAAGAAACCAATCTCTTCCCCAAAAAGAATGCTCCACCACTAGTGCTTTTCCGGTCATCCACATCTCCTGCCCAATCTGCATCTGTGTAAGCATGAAGAGAGAAATCTGGATCTCTAGGGTACCATAGACCATACTCAACTGTTCCTTTCAAGTACCTAAAAATTCTTTTGATTGCCATAACATGAGATTCTCTAGGATCAGCCTGGAATCTTGCCACAAGAACAACAGCCTGCATTATATCTGGTCTAGTTTGAGTGAGATACAACAATCCACCAATCATTGATCTATACTTTGTCTGATCTGCCTTTGGAGAATCATCATCTTTGCTTAACTTACATCCGGTTGCCATAGGAGTGTTCATTGGCTTTGAGTCTTCCATACCAAATTTCCTTAACAATTCTTTCACATATTTGGTCTGAGAAATGAAGATCCCTTCTTTTGTTTGAGCAATTTGCAGACCCAAGAAGAAATTCATTTCACCAAGCATAGACATTTCAAACTCACTTTTCATCTGATTTGCAAAAGTTTTGCACATACTATCTCTTCCTCCAAAAATGATATCATCCACAAACACTTCAACAATCAAAATGTTTTCATGATCAATTTTGAAATATAAGTTACTGTCAGCAGTACCTTTGTTGAATCCAATCTGCACAAGATGCTTATCCAACCTTTCATACCATGCTCTTGGGGCTTGCTTTAATCCATACAAAGCTTTCTTCAACTTGCAGACCATATCATCATTATCAGACAATTGAAATCCATCCGGTTGTTCAATGTAGACTTCTTCTTCTAGATCACCATTTAGGAAGGCAGACTTGACATCCATCTGATATACCTTGAAGTCTTTGAAGGTAGCAAATGCAAGAAGTAATCTGACTGCTTCAATTCTTGCCACCGGAGCAAAAGTCTCTTCAAAGTCAATTCCTTCTATTTGAGAGTAGCCTTTGCAGACCAATCTAGCTTTGTTTCTGATTACTTCACCAGCTTCATTTAGTTTGTTCCGGAAGACCCACTTGGTTCCAATTACATTCCTGTCTCTAGGTCTGGGAACAAGATCCCAAGTATGATTTTTCTCAATTTGCATCAATTCATCTTCCATTGCTTTGGTCCAGTTTTCATCATTGCAGGCTTCATTTATTGTTTTAGGTTCAATCTTTGAAATCAGACAGCATTCATCCTGATTTTGAGCAATATTCCTTCTAGTTTGTACACCTTTGCTTCTGTCACCTATGATCTGATCTTCAGAGTGGTTCAGTCTTACATACCTTGGAATTTTGGGAGTATCCAGCACTGTTGTTTCTTGATCAGGCTCATTCAAACCTATCTCTTCTTCCTAATTTACCGGATCAGGCTGACTCTGTCTCACCGGAGAGGATTGAGTTCCTTGAACACTGTCTTGGTCATCTTCATCAAGCTCATAAAATCTTAAAGGTTTCTCAATTCCTTCATCAACTTTCACATTGGTGCTTTCTATCATCTTCCTCAATCTCTTATTGTAACACCGGTATGCTTTGCTTTGAGTGGAGTAGCCCAAGAAAATTCCCTCATCACTTATAGCATCAAACTTTCCTAGATCTTCATCTCTTTTAATATAACACTTGCTACCAAATACTCTGAAATATTTCACAGTAGGAGTGATGCCAAACCAAAGTTCATAGGGGGTCTTACCGGTGTTGTTTCTGATTTGAACTCGATTTAGAGTGTAGACTGCGGTGCTGATAGCTTCTTTCCAAAACATTTGAGGAACATTTGCTTCCAACATCATTGTCCTAGCAGCTTCCTGGATGGTCCGGTTCTTTCTCTCAACTACTCCATTCTGCTGTGGAGTCTTAGGAGCAGACAACTGTCTCCTTATACCCTGTTTCTCACAAAAGTCAATGAATTCACCAGATGTAAATTCACCACCTCTATCAGACCTTAGACACTTTAGTTTCAATCCGGTTTGATTCTCCACCATAGCTTTGAAGATTTTGAACTTCTCAAAAGCTTCTGATTTTTATTTTAGAAAGGTAACCCACATCATCCGGGAATGATCATCAATTAACAACATGAAATATCTATCACCTTGCAGACTCTTGATTCTTGTCGGACCACATAGATCAGTATGTACTAATTCCAACAATCCGGTAGAAGACTGATCTTTGCTTTTGAAAGAGACTCTGCTTTGTTTACCTAACTGACATTCTTTACACACACTATTTATAGGTTTCATCAATTTTGGAAGATCTCTCACAGCCTGAGTATTGCTTATCTTGATGATGTTATCAAAATTTACATGACACATTCTTCTATGCCATAACCAACTCTGATCAATTTGAACAAACAAACAACTTTTATTTGAACCAACCAGATGAAAGATATTACCTTTTGTCTGAGTACCGGATGCAATTTCAGTTCCGGAGCTTGTAAAGATTCTGCATTTTCCATTCTTGAACCGGAGATCATAGCCTTTGTCCACTAACTGACCAACACTGAGAAGATTGTGCTTCAATCCTTCAACATACAGTACATTACCTGTTTTTCTCTTACCATCAAAGGAAATAGTTCCCCTACCTCTGATTCTGCCAGCAGAATTGTCACCAAACTTTACCATTCCTCCTTCATATCTTTCCAAATCTAAGAACTTATTCTTGTCACCAGTCATATGGTGAGAACATCCACTGTCAATAACCCAATCATCCTTTTCTTCCACTTGAGCAGCCAAAGCTTTTTCAACAACTTTGTGATTGACAGATTCAGAGAGTATTGAATCTTCTTCCTTGATGGCAATAAACACCCACTCATTTCTGGATTTGCTTCCTAGTTCTGATTCATCATCTGTTACTCCTTCATTGTCATCTTCTTCATGAACATAATAGCAATTCTTTTGAAACCTTTGTCTGTTATTATTAGACCTTGCAGATCTTTCCGGACATCTTGAAGCAAAATGACCAATCTTATTGCAGTTGAAACACTTAAAGGGTAGTTTTCCTTCATACTTACCGGATCCTCTTGGTAGTCTCTTTGCAATGAGGGCTTCAAGTTGAGCTATTTCTGCTTCTTCTTCTTCCATGTCTCTTCTTGCTTGATCATACCATGACATCTTCCTTGATGAGTTTTCTCCCGGATCAAATCTCTGCTTGCCTTTCACATAGGCACTGGCTTTGAAGGCAGATTCAGTCTTGGGAGGATCATCTCCAAACTTGGTCATTTCAAATGCAGCTAGTTTGCCAGCCAGTTGTTCTCTTGTGACAGTTGTGTGGGCTCTGAATTCATCAATGGCAGCAACCTTGATTTTGTAGGCAGCAGGAAGGGACCTTAGGATTTTGCAGACAATCTCATTTTCATCTAAAGTTCCACCAGCATTTCTGATTCCACATACCAGCTCATTCACTCTTGGCATAAAGGTAGTGATGTTTTCATCATCTCTCATTTTCAATCTTTCAAATTTCCCTTTCAGACTTTGCAACCTTGCACTTTTGACAAACTCATCTCCTTCATACAAAAGTTCCAGTTTAGTCAGGATCTCATATGCAGTTGGTAGGTCAATAACATTCGAGAGATCTGAGTCATTCAATGCGCTTAGAAGAGCTTCCTTGGTCCGCAGATTGTTTTCAGCTTCTGTGATTTCATTCAGAGTTGTCAGACCACCTTGTGGAGGTACATATGGTTTTGAAACCATAGCCAAGTATGCTTTTCCCATACATTCCAAGTGACACTTCATGCGACCTTTCCAGAGAGTGAAGTTGGTTCCATAGAACTTCAGACTATCCTTCTTGTATGACGACATCCTGGATCTCCTCAAGCGGTTAAGCTCCTATCAGAGGAACTTAGCTCTGATACCAATTGTTGGATCTAGGGCATACAACTGAGAGGGGGGGGGTGAATCAGTTGTATAAAACTTCTTCTTCTTTCAAACACTTGATTCTTGTTGTTAGTTAGCAGCATATCAATTAATCATCCATGAAAGCATGATACATAAACACAAGAGCAGATCAACACATTGAACACCAAGATTTTGACGTGGAAAACCCGGTTAAGGGAAAAACCACGGGGTGATTAACCCAAGAATTATTCTCTGTTAGAAGAATAAAGAAAAAATGAATGGCACATGCCAATTAGGGCTCACTGCCCGAGCACACTGCTCACAAAGAGGCCCACTGCCTACAAGGAGACACACTGTCTACAAAGTGATAAAAATCATAGTCTTGAACTAGAGAATGACATCTCTACCATGTCCGGATCAGTTCCAATTAAGCCCAAAAACTTCTGCTCTGCCTTTCGCACTTCCCTTCACTATGCCACACTCATCCACAAAAAACCACACTTTGAAATGAACTCACAAACCGTTATTTATACAAGACATCGACTTAGGAACAAACATCTAAGTCGGAAAACAACCATAAGAGTATCCGCAAGATGAATAACACATCCGGTCGGCCACCACAAGAACATTCGCAGGATGAACAACTCATCCGGTCGGCTAAATAGAGCAAGAACTTCATCCGGAAGAATAACTTCAATTCCGGGCTCTACCATCAATGCGAACCAACAACACAACCTAAACATGATCCAAGAACCTTCACAAGCCTGTCTGAATGACCGAATACATCCGCACTTCCTCTACTTACTGGAATCTCTTGTCTTCCTCATCCGGAACTTCAAGAACACAGTCTGTCGCCACTGTCATAATGCAAGAGGTACTTCCGGACCTCCAAATCATACAAATCAGGATGACACATCACAAGGACATCCCAAACACTCCTTCCAATCCGCAGATTAGGATAATACAATTCCGGACCTCACCGGACCTTTTTGTGATCCTCTGTCACCTCTGGATACTTGCCGGAACTGGTTCTATACCGACAGTCACAACTCCTTCAGATCTTCATGCGGACCTCTGAAATCTTAACTGAAGCATCTCAAGACTCATATCTACTAACCCTTTAATCCGCATCCTCCGGTTCTCATCCTATACAGTACATTTGCCTTCTTCTCATCACTGTTCTTCACTGTTCCTGACTGAGGCTAATTTTCTCAATATCCTCAGCACACAGCTCATCAGATCCTTCTTGTCAATGCAATATGAGTATGTTGACATCAATGACAACACTGGCTCACCTCATACTTGCAACACCTCATGTGCTAGGGTTTTAAGGATAAAATCTAAGTTAAGATTGCCCAGGAAACCGGTCAGCTCGACCTTAGCATTTTCTGTGCGAAATTTGTGAAGTTTCGTGGGTCTTGGTTGAAATGTACATTTGACGTATATACAGTGTTTGTATGCGACATATAATCTGTGTGTATATCGCATTTGTATCTGTGCGTATATCGCTAAATAGATTGGGTGTTAAAACATGTTAAAAATGCATGTTTCAAAGGTACAGAGGTGAAGTAGCCAGATATACAATTCCTGTGTATATTGCTTTTGTTTGTTGGGGACAATTGATGTGTATATCGCTTTTGCACCTGAGGATCATTTTGTGTGTATCTATCATTTGCATATCGCTGTTGTATGTTGGAACATACAAGCAGCCGGAGGTACATTTGCTACATACAAGCGGGTCAATGGCGAGTCAAAGATACATTCACCAAAGATAGATGGGAGATGCATCTTTTGTTTGCATGTCGGGTTTGTACATTCTAAATGTACATTGAAAATATACATTCAAGATATACAAAGTTTGTGTATATTACTGAGGGGCATTGGGTCATACATGTTCTGAGTATACATCTTTTGGTATACATTTTGCAAGTATGCTGCAGATGCATGTTTCTATGTATCCATCAAATGCATTTTGTGGTTTGCATATAGCGAGTGTATACTTCAACATACACTCAGTTGATACAAGGGAAGGTCAATTGTCAGCGGATTGCAGAAGGAATATCCCAAGGGATATTTGATGAATGCATATTGAGACATACAAATTTTTGCAGATATAAGTATTGACCGATAGGACAAGTCAAGGCTCCGAACTCAATGGTGATAAGAGGTCAAAGTTTGTATGTATCGTCGTGACAACAGTCATCGGGATAGCTCGGTTTGGAGAAGTTGATAGACGAAGTCTTGCTGATAGGTACATAAACGAAGTACTCATCGAGGTGAGATGGGTATCGGGGTGAGATGTATAGGAGGTGCCAATAGTTATTGTCAGGTCAATAGGGTATATCGGTAAGACAGTTAGACAACTCTTGCCGATGAAATAAGAAATATCAAATTCCACCATTCCATTGAACGTTTCTGGCTGTGGCTCTGCATCATAGTGGTATCAGAGAAAAGGAAGGATCTTCTAGAAAAGATAAGAAGATAGCAAGATGTCGTATGAAGAAGGAACATCAGAGATTCCAGCAAGGATGACCAACACCAAGTTGGTAGTTCTGGTAAAGAAGCAGATTACAAAGAGCATTGCTGTAAAGGCTCAGAATCAGGCATTGAAAAATGAGTTGGAGAAGTTGAGGGACAGAGTAGGTTCTGGTAAAGAAGAAGATAGGGAAGAAGAGATCCCTAGGTGGAATGAGGAAGACGTTCTTGCAAACCAGAGACCCTTGATTAATGCCCTCAAATCCATGGAGAGGAGAACCATGGATGTGAAACTAGATTTGCTAGTGTTTATAGGAAAGATGGATCCTGATTCGGTGATGGAGTGGATAGACTCCTTAAACAATTTCTTTGAGACAGAGGAGATACCAAAACACCAGAGGGTAAAGATAGCCCAATCAAAAATGAAAGAGGCTACATTAACTTGGTGGAATTTCATCCAAGATGACAGAGTACAAGAAGGAAAGCGTAGAGTTGCTACATGGAAGAAGATGATGGCTTTAGTGAAAGAAGCCTATGTTCCATTGGATTACAACATCTAATTACATAAGAGGAAACAAAATTTGAAGCAGAAGGAGCTAGATGTCAGCTCATATACAGAAGAGTTCATGAAGCTTTGTGTCAAGACAAAGGTAAAAGAGAGTGAGGAAGAAAAGGTAGCTAGATACCTTAATGGATTGAGGTTCAACATTCAGGAAGATTTGAATCTGCATAACCCAGATACAGTTCAGAAATGTTTTCAGTTGGCATTGAAAGTGGACGAGAAGTTAAAGAGAAGACAAGAACAGAACAATAGGGGAAGAGGAAAACAACAAAGAGGTGGAAGAGGTCCTTTCAGAGGCAGAGGACACAGATTTGGATATCAGGGAGAATCCAGTCATGACAACAGTAAGTGAGATAACAGTCAAAACCAGAGAGGAAGTTACAATCAGCAAGGAAACTTCAGAGGCAGAAGACCTTTCAGAGGAAGATCCCAGGGCAAAGGATCTATCAGATGTTATAACTATAATAAAGAAGGCCATATAGCCAGCAAATGTCTAGAAAAGGCAACAAGTTCAACAGGAGAAAGGAGAACAAATCTGATCCAAGAACCTGATAGCCAAAGTGCAACAAGCTCAAACGCTTTTCAAAGTGTGAATGCTCCTGAAAATTATGGATATCCAGAGAGTGGAGAATCTCTGATGATGAGGAGAACAACGACTACCATGAAGGTACCTGACAAAGAACCCCCACAAAGAAAGTCTCTTTTCAGAACTACATGCAAGGCAGGAGGTAAGGCATGTAAAGTTTTAATTAATTCTGGTTCTATTGGAAATTTTGTATTTGATGAAATGGTAACAAAGCTTAAGCTTAGAAGATTGCCTCACCCATCCCCATATAAAGTCTCATGGCTTACCCAAGGTCAGCAAACAGTTGTAGAAGAGCAGGCTTGGGTAGAATTTTAGATTGGAGCATATAAGGACAAGTTGTTGTTTGATATCATCAAGATGGATGCTTGCCATCTTTTGTTTGGAAGATCATGGCAGTATGATTTGAAGGCACACCATGATGGTGTTAGGAACACCTATACAATCACCAAAGATGGTATGGTGACAGAGTTGATCCCACAGACAGAGAAGGAGGAAAAATCAAAAGGAAAAGAGGTGAAGGTAATGCTGATGGAAGGAAAACAATTTATGAAAGAAGTAATAGCAGAAGGTGCAGTTGCATATGCCCTGATTCCATGTCTCACAATGAAAAAAGAACAACTGCAAGAAGTCAAGAAAGAGAAGAAGCAGAGGTTCATAGACCCAGCTGTCCAAGAGCTATTAGATAAGTATAAAGGCATCATCTCTGATGGAATGCTAAGATCCCTACCTCTTGTAAGGGATATTAGCCATTGCATAGATCTAATCCCAAGATCTACACTTCCAAACAAAGCAACATACAAGCTAACTCCATAACAGAATGCAGAAGTAGCAAGACAAATTGAGGAATTGCTAGACACAGGTCTGATTGGCAAAAGTTTAAGCCCATGTGCAGTACCAGCTGTACTAGCACCAAAGAAAGAAGGCACTTGGAGGCTTTGCACAGATTCCAGGGCTATTAATAAGATCACAATTAGGTATAGGTTTCCAATACCTAGGATAGAGGATTTACTTGACTGTTTGGGAGGTGCTAAGTATTTTACAAAAATAGATCTGAAGAGTGGTTATCATCAGATCAGGATTAGGCCAGGAGATGAATGGAAAACAACATTCAAAACAATGAAGGGTTGTATGAGTGGAAATTTATGCCTTTTGGTTTATCTAATGCACCTAGTACTTTTATGAGATTGATGAATGAGGTTTTGAGGGAATTCATGGGAAAGTTTGTCATAGTATATCTAGATGACATTCTGATTTTCAGCAACACAAAGGAAGAACATCTCAGACATATAGATTTGGTTCTCAAGAGGTTACATGAAGAGCAGCTGATGATAAATTTGGACAAGTGTTTGCTCATGCAGGAGGAGATCACATATTTGGGTTTTGTCATTTCACAAGGAAAGCTGCAAATGGATAAGGAGAAGGTGAGTGCCATATTGTCTTGGCCAACTCCAAGGACTATGAATGATGTCAGAAGTTTCCATGGGTTAGCAACCTTCTACAGAAGGTTTATAAGAGGGTTTAGTCATATTTGTGCACCCATGCTTGATACTATAAAAGGAGGACAGAAGTGTAGATTTGCTTGGACTAAGGAGGCAGATGATTCCTTTGAAACATTGAAGAAGAAAGTGGCATAGTAGCCAGTCCTCGCACTTCCAGATTTTAACAAAATTTTTTAGGTAGAATGTGATGCAAGTCACATGGCAATTGGAGTAGTACTTAGCCAAGAAGGTAGGCCAATTGCATTTTTCAGTGAGAAGCTCAATGATGCTAAAAAGAGGTATTCATCATATGATTTGGAAATGTATGCTTTAGTCCAGTCACTCAAGAAGTGGAGGCATTACTTGATGCCAAAAGAATTCATAGTATTCACAGATAATCAGGCATCAAGCTTGATAAACAGCCAAAAAAAGTTGAACCACAGGCATATGAAATGGGTGGAAACTTTACAAGCTTTTACTTTCACATTGAAGCATAAGAAAGGAGTCAAAAATAAGGTAGCTGATGCCTTGAGTAGGAGAGCTCTAACAGTCAACCAAATTCAGTTGGAAAGTGTTGGTATTGATTCATTGAAGACCATGTATGATGCTGATGAAGATTTTGTAGAGATATATCAGGTATGTACTTCTTTTGGAGATAAATATCATGCTGAGTTCTCTGAATTTTTGATCCAAGATGGATTGCTGTTCAAAGGTGGACAGTTGTGTATTCCAAGGTGTTCTATGAGGTTCAACATCATAAAAGAGAAACATTGTGGCGCTATGGTAGGACATTTTGGTTTAGACAAGACTCTTGATCTTGTTCGAAGACATTATTATTGGCCTAAGTTACAATCAGATGTCAGAAAATTTGTAGAGAATGTGTGATATGTCAGAAAGCAAAAGGAAGATCAACTAATGCAGGTTTATATCAACCTTTACCCATTCCTTCTAGACCATGGGAAAGCATAAGTATGGATTTTGTGTTGGGTTTACCCAGAACCAGAAAAGGATATGATAGTGTTTTTGTTGTAGTGGACAGATTCAGCAAAATGGCACATTTCTTGCCATGCAAAACCACTGCTAATGCTTCCTATATTGCAGATTTGTTTTTCAAAGAAATAGTAAGAATACATGGATTGCCATTGAGCATAGTGTCAGATAGGGATGTGAAGTTTATTGGTCATTTCTGGAGAACTCTGTGGAAGAAGCTTGGAACAAATTTGTCTTTCTCATCCGTATATCATCCTCAAACGGATGGACAGACTGAAGTGGTAAATCGTTCTTTATGAAATTTGCTCAGATGTTTGACAAGACAGCATGGAGACAAGTGGGATAATATCCTATCTCAGGCAAAATTTTCCTATAATGATACTGTCAATAGAAGCACAGGGAAATCACCTTTTCAAATAGTCTATGGTATACATCCGCGAGGTATTTTGGAGCTGAGAGATCTACCTACAGGAGATTCTGTTAGTGCAAATGGTGAAGCTTTTGCAGAAGCCATAAAAGAGGTACATGATCAGGTCAAAAACCAACTCCAACAAACTACCTTAAAGTATAAGGAGTATGCTGATAAAAAGAAGAAAGATGTACAGTTTGATGTTGGAGATTTGGTATGGGTTCATTTGAAAAATGAAAGACTTCCTAAAGGTAAATATACTAAACTCATGCAGAGGAAGATTGGACCATGTCAGATTTTGAAGAAATGTGGGCCAAATGCTTATGAGATACAACTTCCTTATGATCTTGGTTTATCACCTATATTCAATGTATGTGATTTAACTCCATACAAGCATAATCTAGATGAAGAACAAGAACTACTACAGGATACAGCAGCTGATGACATTCCAAAACATGATCCACCACAGTTGTAGAAGATTTTGGACACAAGAGTGATCAAGAAGACCCGGAACAAAAAATATTTGGAATATTTGGTGGCTTGGTAGGGAAAACCTGATTCAGAAGCAGTGTGGATGACTGAAGAACAGATCAACCAACATGGTTCATACCTACATACTCTCATCTCAAGTGGACTTGAGATTTCTTCTTTTGGGGAGTATGGTGTAGGAGCATTCCTCTGAAATAAAGAATAAGTCTCATTATAGTATGTTTTACATTATGATGTAATAAGGTCCATGTGACCAATTCTTATGTTTTAAGTCAATCTAGGTTTATGTGCAAGTCAGTTAGAAGTTTGTTATGCTAGCTGTCCTCTCCTAGCCACTGGGAATCGACTCTGTACTACTTGGGAGGAGTAGATATATATGACCTAGCTCAGTTTGTTTTACAGAGACGTTTCACATAGGAGAAACAAAGACATTGTGTTTTGGAGATCAGACTGAGCATTGCGATACAGTGGGGTTGTGATATTTGTATGCATTTCTGTTATTGAAATAAAGAAGATCCATTGTTTCATTTGTCTGATCTTCGATCTATCTGTGTAGTTGATTTTAATTTTGCAGGCAAAATGGATTCATTCATCCATTCCACCGGTTGATTCTCTGAACCGGTGGAATGGGCACGTATAATAGTTTAGTTCTCTTTTCTGTCTTTATGTTCATACATTTCATGTTTTTGGGATTGATTTGCAGCATGCTATGATCTATCCTAGCATCCTCATGTGCTAGGGTTTGAAGGATAAAATCTAAGTTAAGATTGCCCAAGAAACCGGTCGGCTCGACCTCAGCGTTTTCTGTGCAAAATTTGTGAAGTTTCGCGGGTTTTGGTTGAAATGTACATTTGACGTATATACAGATTGAAGTTTAGCATTTGTATCTGTGCGTATATCACTAAACAGATTGGGTGTTAAAACATGTTAAAAATGCATGTTTCGAAGGTACAGAGGTGAAGCAGCCGAATATACAATTCCTATGTATATTGCTTTTGTTTGTTGGGGACAATTGATGTGTATATCACTTTTGCACCTGAGGATCATTTTGTGTGTATCTGTCATTTGCATATCACTGTTGTATGTTGGAACATACAAGTAGCCCGAGGTACATTTGCTACATACAAGCGGGTCAACGGTGAGTCAAAGATACATTCGCCAAAGATAGATGGGAGATGCATCTTTTGTTTGCATGTCAGGTTTGTACATTCTAAATGTACATTGAAAAGATACATTCAAGATATACAAAGTTTGTGTATATCGCCGAGGGGCATCGGGTCATACAAGTTCTGAGTATACATCTTTTGGTATACATTTTGTGAGTATACTGCAAATGCATGTTTCTACGTATCCATCAAATGCATTTTGTGGTTTGCATATAGCGAGTGTATACTTCAACATACACTCGGTTGATACAAGGGAAGGTCAACGGTCAGCGGATTGCGGAAGGAATATCCCAAGGGATATTTGATGAATGCATATTGAGACATACAAATTTTTGCGAATATAAGTATTGACCGATAAGACAAGTCAAGGCTCCGAACTCACCGGCGATAAGAGGTCAAAGTTTGTATGTATCGTCGTGACAACAGTCATCGGGATAACTTGGTTTGGAGAAGTCGACAGACAAAGTCTTGCTGATAGGCACATAAATGAAATACTCATCAGGGTGAGATGTGTATTGGGGTGAGATGTATTGGAGGTGCCGATAGTTATTGTTAGGCTGATAGGGTATATCAGTAAGACAGTTAGACAGCTCTTGCCGATGAAATAAGAAATATCAAATTCCACCATTCCATTGAACGTTTCCGGCTATGGCTCTGCATCAGTTGGCCCCTCCTAGGAGGATAAAAAAATGAAGATTATATCATGGAACATAAGGGGGCTTAATATCCCTCAAAAGCAGTTACTGGTGAGGAACTCCATTTTTGATAATAGAGTGGATATCCTCTTGTTGCAGGAAATCAAGATGACGGAGGAAAACTTCAAACTTGCTCTAAAAAACATCTGACCCGATGCAAACTATGCCATTAGTGGGGCTCATGAAGCTTTGGGTGGTATTGCAAATTTATGGAGCCATAATATTATTGGGTATCTGAGATCCTATGATAGGCACTTCATTTAAGTCTCATTTCAGTGTAACTTTGATAGGTGGAATCTTATTAACGTCTATGCCCCTAATACTCATAGCAACAGGAAGGAGGTCTGGGATAACTTGGCAAATAAAATTAAAAATAATAAAGGTACGAATTGGATGGTGGCAGGGGACCTCAATTCCCCCATGTATCCTTCAGAAAAATTGAGGGGACTTACAGACTACTCTGACAACATGGCTGACCTGGCTGACTTCTTAGGAAATGCAGGCCTCGTGGATATTGATCTGATGGGGCAAAATTTTACTTGGTCCAACAGGAGGCAAGGGAGCAGTCTTATCTAGGTAAATCTTGATAGATTTCTTATTTCCTCTTATTGGGCCATTACTAATCTGGTGCATTTGTCGGCCCTCCCCCGGGTGGGCTTTGACCATAATCCTATGTTGCTCAACTAGTCAGAAAGGTGTAGAAGAGGTCCCTTTCCTTTCAGATTTGAAATGATGTGGACTCTTCATTTTGACTTTAGATTCTGTCTTGCTGAGTGGTGGAATATCCCTGTCCAAGGACCGGTGATGTACAGATTAGCCAGAAATTAGACAATGTGAGGAGCAAGGTGAAAGGATGGAATAAGTACACTTTTGGCAATGTCTTGAACATAAAGAAAAACATATTGGAGTAGCTAAAGGAGGTGTAAAGTAGAATGGAACAGGGGGACAGGTCGGAGAAGTTGTAACCTCTTGAGATGAACCTCTCTAGGGAGTGGGCTCAGACTATCAAAGAAGAAGAGATCTACTGGAAGAAGAAGTCTAGGGTCTAATGGCTGAGGGAAGGAGACAAGACACTGCTTTCTTCCACTAATCTACCTTAAGGTACAGGAAGAGAAACTCCATCAAGATGTTGAAAGATGAGCAGGGGAGGGAGTTTAAGGAGGATGAGGATTTAGGGGGCCTTGCCTCAAATCACTTTGAAACTCTGCTTGCTGGCCAGCATACCAGTGTTCTTGCTAAAGACATTGATTCTCTGATTAGGGTTATTTCTACCATACTTTCAGAAGATGATAATTGCTCCCTGACTAAATCTATCTCAGAAGAGGAGGTCAAGTTTGCTATTTTTTCCATGGGTACTTTCAAAGCCCCAGGCCCAGATGGGTTCCCCTCGGCTTTCTTCCAAACTTTCTAGGAGATTGTCATAAATGATGTCTGTAGGGCAGCCAAGGACTTCTTTAGGATGGGCAGACTTTTACGGTAGTTGAATAGCACCTTTATTTCCTTAATTCTAAAGAAACTTGTTGCGAAGCTTATGATAGACTACATACCTATTAGCCTTTGCAATACAGTGTACGAAGTCTTCACCAAAATTTTGGCCTTCAGGTTGCAACCCCTTCTGGACAAACTCATTGCTCCTAACCAAAAGGGTCTTGTCCTGGGGAGACAAATTTTGGATGCGGCTATCGCCACCCATGAAATCACACATTCCATCCATAGGAGCAATAACCCAGGTATGATATTCAAACTAGACATTTCAAAAGCCTACGATAGGGTTAGTTGGGATTTTTTGTTTAAGGTCCTCAGGAAATTTGGCTTTAATGAGATGATTGTCAATATTATCAAAGAATGTATTACTATGGTGTGGTTCTCAGTGTTGGTCAATGGCTCTTTCAGAGGATTCTTTCCCTCAGGGAGAGGTCTTAGACAAGGCGACCCTCTCTCGCCCTATCTTTTCATATTGCTTGCAATTTGTTGTCGCAGGGGATTCTTTGGGGCATCAAACCTACCTCTACTGCTCAGATGGCAGTTATTCAATAGTTCATGGATGACACCATTCTCTTTGGAAAATCCTCTGTTGTTGAAGCTAGAGGATGGAAAGAGCTCCTCATTTCTTATGAGAGGGTCTTGGGGTAGAGCATTAACTTTGAGAAAACCACATCTATTTCCTAAACACCCCAAAGGACTTACAACAGAGGATCACTAGAGATTTGGGATTCTCTAGCAAAAATCTTCCATCTATTTATCTGGGCCTCCCTCTAACTACCTCTAAAGTTTTTGCCAATTTTTGGAAAGGGTTGCTGGAGAGAATGCAAAGGAAATTGGCTGGACGGAAAGGGGCCCTTCTGAGTCAGGCAGGGAAATTCTAGCTCCTAAAAGCCTCCCTCCAGGGGATGCCTAACTATTCTCTAAGCCTCTTCAAGATTCATAATTTTGTGGCGGATAAGATAGAATAGATCGAGAAGAAATTCCTTTGGTTTGGGGTTGAGGAGAAATGGAGAATTACCCTCATTAGGTGGGAAAAGGCTTGCACCCCCAGGTATCAAGGAGGTCTTGGATTAAGAAGAATACATCTGTTGAATCATGACCTCTTATTCAAGGTGGGATGAAACCTTGTTCATGGTAATACGGACTGGGGAGACATCATGTTTACTAAGTATCTCAATGGGGATGAGGGTAGAAGTATACTCTCAAATAATGGACTCCCCAAAGGCTCGGTTATTTGGAATGGGATCCTCAAGACCCAGGGTCTTCTTCACTATGGCATTAGGTGGAAGATTGGGGACGGTAGGGAAGTTTATTTCTGGAAGGACAGATGGCTAAAGGATAAACCCTTGATAGAATTGGAGTATGGAAGAATTGCTGACAAGACTGACAGGGTTTTTGGTCCTAGGGTGGCCGATTTTATAAGGTCCAATGGGGGTCTCAGGAGCTGGATGGATATGTCTATTGGTGATTTGGAAAGTGGGGAGGTTAGGTTGTTATCTCTACGACTCTAGAAAGAGCTGAATGACTACAGACTCTCCTTGTTTCCTAAAAGAGATTGGATGATTTGGGATAAAGATAATAAAAGCTTGTTCACTGTCAAAAGTGCCTATGGTCTGCTGCTTGACCCTGGTGAGAATCCTTTATGGAGAAGAGTTTGGAAACCAAGACTTATACCAAAAGTTAGTTTCTTTTGGTGGATTTTGATACATAACAAAATTCTGACCATAGATAACTTGAGGAAGAGGGGATTCTAAATACCGAGTAGATGCACTCTCTATGGTTCAGAGGAAGAGACGACTGGTCATCTTTTTCTTCACTATAGTTTCACTTGGGAGGTGTGGGGTTTAGTCCTTGAAAAACTAAGTATGAATTGGTCCTTCAACAACAATCTTGAAGCCTTGGTCTGGGATTGGAGGCCCCCCTTCAGGCTAGTCCTCTCGGTGACTAGGGAGCTTTGGTCACAAATTCCTCCTCATTTAGTTTAGAGCCTATGGAAAGAACACAATAACAAATTTTTAGGGAGAAGTGTAGAACCCCTAAGGAGGTCTTCTTGGGCTTCTCCAAATTTCTTATGGAGAACATTAGTTCATGCAAGTATAAAGCCGTGGAGAGCACTCCAGGAGGGGATGAGCAGAGGTTATTAAAATAGTGGAGCATTGGACCTGACTATTGTCAGGTAGACAACTCTAAAAAGATTGCTAGGGCCAAAATCAGATGGGCCTTACCTCAGAAAGGGTGGTTCAAGGTCAATTTCAATGGAGCTGCTAAGGGGAATCAGGGGGTGGCTAGTGGAAGAGGAATCATCAAGTTTGACGCGAGATACTTTGTGGTTGCCTTTGTGGGGGGAATTGGGCTAAAGAGTAACAATGAGGTAGAAGCGCTTGCTATGCTGTGGGGGATTAAGCTGGCCACCTCTTTGAACATCAAGCTTCTTCATGTAGAAAGAGATTCTCAAATTATAGTTAATGCAGCCCTAGGTTCGACTCAAATTGGGTGGAACTTAATGGACATCATGGGAGACATCAAACTACTTCTAAACGGAATGGAGAATTTCAAGATCTCACATATCTACAGAGAAGGAAATATTGTCGCTAATACTTTGGCCAATGTGGGCAGTGGCAGAGAAGGATGGCATTGTTAGAGGAGCATTTCCATCTTGCCTAAGGAAGTTCATACCCTTGTCCTGAAGGATGGTGATAGCCACAAGAATTAGGGAAGTTAGTGTTGTCGTCACTCTTTGGTGTTGGTGGGAGAGTGGTGGGATTGGTGTGTCTGCCTACAACAGGCTGAAGAAAGATTGCCATCTGATTCATAGAAGGGACGGGTCTAGCATTGTGAACTTTCAAAATTGTATGTGCGAGACTTTTCAAAATTATAAAGGTGGGAATGGTGAAGCCTTGGATAGGCTGAGGTCTATTCAGTGGATTGATAGTCCTAAGCGGGGTTATGAGGATTACATGGATTATTGGAGTGCCACTTCACCTCTTGTCAGATGGACGACTAAGATGACAAGATGGCACATCATTATATTTATTGGCATCGAGAATAGGAGATTTTTGAAGATTGGGTCTAGTTGGTTAAAAAGGACACCACCCGGTCAGTTGATTGAGTTACGATGGGTTGATTGGATGAGATTCCAGAGGGGCAATTATATTTGGGTTATGTCCACGGCGGGTGACGTCCATCTTCACATGAGGTGACAGCTAAATTCTTTCCCCAAGGAGATGTTTTTAAGTGGCAAGGATGTGGTGTATCTCCTTATTAATTATGCCATCATTATTATCTTTTTGCTAAGGCTTGATCATTATTACGGGATTTCTTATTTAACAGGCCTATTTCTAATTACCTAAGCTACTTTAATAACCGTAAGCTCTACAGGCTCTGTAACTTTCAAGCTGTCATGATGGGTGGAGATATTGTCAAGATCAAACCCAACTCTATGGAGGAATTCAAACAAGACCCTATAGTGTGGCATATTATCCATGAGGGGGAGATGGTTCCTTTTTTGGAAGGGATGATTGTCCATGATGAGAATCTCTCGAGCTAGTTTGTGGAGTCTTGGGATGATGCTACCAGAGAAGTCAAGATTGGTGGCATTGGTTTTCAGGTGTTTGAAGAAGTGATCGAGCAGGCTACTAGGTTGCTAATCAGAGGGAAAAAGCACTTGAGATGCAGTAGGGTGGCCGAGTCTGAACACATGGCTCTTTTCTTCAGAGAGGGGGAGGCGCCTGTGAAGCTTCATGGAGGGTTCGAAAGAGAAAAGCTTCTGGAGCCATGGGGGCAAATCTACCTCATGATTATGAAATTCTTCACATTGGAGGGAATATTTAAGGTTTTTTACCACTACCACTTTTCTCTCCTTAACAATTTTAGGAATAAGCTGGAAATTAGTTTTCCTTTCTTTCTCCTTTCTTCTTTGGATACTTCTATCAAGTCGGTGCAGGAGATTAGAGCTAAAAATTATGGCCATCTGCTTGTTCCCATCCATCAAGGCCTTATTTTGCGTCTTTACCACTTTCACCTCACTTTATGTCCCTCGAAACAAATTAAAGTCAAACTGCTTGAGGACCCACAGCGGTGTGTTTCCCCTAATTCTGTTGGAAAGGTGAAGACCTATGTGGGGACCCCTAAGATTGCTCTTAAAAACCCTAAGGGTGACCCTTGTATCGAGGAGGATACACCAGTTTGAAGCCCAACCACCTCTAAGAAGAAACTGCAAGGTACCACCCAGATGACTGGGAAGAGGCCGACCAAAAGAGATAGAGTGGAGATTGAGGATGAAGGAGCGACTACTGAGAAAAAAGCCAAGAAAGGAAAAGAGACTGTGTCTACAGCGAAGCCTGAGGAGGAAGGGGTTGCCACTAAGGAAAAAACTAAAAAGGGTAAGGAGGCTGTGATTATGGTGGAGGCTGTGAAAATTATTGAGTTGGATTCTGGGACAAAGATAGCGGGTAGTGGGGAAGGTGTGGAGGCTGTTAACATGGGGGTTTGTCGGTCTATCCACATTACTGGCAAACCTTCTACTTCTCCTCAAGTGGTGGAGATCTCTGATGAGTCAGAGTTTGTAGAAGAAACTATGGAGGAGGGAGGGGAAGAAACCCCCATTGAGTCAGTTCATGAGGTGGAGGGGACCAACCACTTCATCTCCATGAAAAAATCCAGCTTTGAGGAAGTGGGTGAAGCTGCTAAAGTGTATGGGGGTCAGGACAACAAGGGAAGTTGTTCTTTGTGTGTTAAGACTACCAAGAACCTGAGGTGCCTCCAGGAGAAGATGGCAAGTATGCAGAAGAAGTGGAAGGTGATGGCAGAGTTTGTTGCTAAAGCCCTTCACAAGGCTGTGTCAATCTTCGTGCATGTCAAAGACTTGGATGATAAGGTCAAGCAGGTGGGGGGGGATAACCTGGGGGATTACAAAGATATGGTGGAATTCTTGGCCAAGTATGGGAAGACTGACAATCCCTAGTTTCTTGTTGTTTCAGTTGTTTTTGCTATTTTTGATTAGTCATTTTTTGTCTGCTGTTCTTGAGTTGTTAATGTGTTGTTAATGGGTTGTTTCTGGCAAGCTTAAGGCTTTTTTCCCTGGGGGCTATTTTGTAAAGGGTTCAGGACCCTCTTTCCTACTGAACTAATAAAAAACATGTTTCTTTTATCCATATTTTACAGCTTGTGTTTTATACCCTATAGGAAGGAATAATGGATTCTCTAGCTAGAGAGCAATGTTTCCAAAGAAGTTAAAAGTTATATTGGTATTCATGTGTTTTAAAAAAAATAAAAGAGAAGAATAAAAAAAAAAAAACAAATTTGAGTGCTTTGTGGTCCATTATTGCGTAATCCATGCTGTGGCATTATATTAGGCATATTTAATTCTAATACAAAGAATTACTTAGTGTGAGGCTAAGGGAAAATAAAGAAAGTGATAATTAAAGGTTAAGTTCTAAGATATTATACTATCCTCTACTAACCCCACTACTGAATTAGCATGTTCGTGTTTTTGTGTGCTTTTGAAAGGGCCCTCACTTTACTTGTATAAATAAATATGTGCGTTTTTGAGAAGATACCGAGCTTACAAGTCCTTGTCTGAATAGCGTAGTGTTATGTTATCTTAAGGTGCCCCACAAGTTTAGTGTCTATGTGACCTAATCATCTTTTCATCAATTTGAATCTTTTAAATGAATGTATATATAGTTAGTTATTTATCATGATATTTGGGGTTGGGTTTAGTGTCTTATCGCTCCACTTAGAAAGAGTGTGGGCATTAAAAAGAAAAAAAATAATCTTGAGGTCACCACCCCATTTTAGCGTTCCCAACTTGACCATTAATTTAAGAGGTAGGCAAAGATGTTGAGCCTGGTTGACACGAGCTATTTTATCTACTTAAGAGTAATTTTCATTTTACAATGATTTTATTTATTTTAGAGTTATTTTATCTACTTAAGAGTAATTTTCATTTTACAATGATTTTATTTATTTAAGAGTTATTTTATCTACTTAAGAGTAGTTTTCATTTTACAATAATTTTATTTATTTAAGAGTTATTTTATCTACTTAAGAGTAATTTTCATTTTACAATGATTTTATTTATTTAAGAGTTATTTTATCTATTTAAGAGTAATTTTCATTTTACAATGATTTTATTTATTTAAGAGTTATTTCATCTACTTAAGAGTAATTTTCATTTTACAATGATTTTATTTAAGAATTATTTCAATTACCTAAGAGTTATTTTAGCTACTTAAGAATAATTTCATTTTACTTTACAAGTGTTACTTCCTTCTAGTTAGCTTGGTGGATTGTAAGATTATTATGACTTAACGACTTTAGAGGTAATTTAGTTCTTTTTTGAAATACATTATTATTATTATTATTTTAAAGACATTTGATTAAAATTTCATGGCTTGCATTTTATGCACGTTAAGAAAAAAAATTACGTTTTATTGTAGCACTTTTAGTGTTGTGAGTTGTGGCATTACAAGTTAGGTGAAAAACAAACTCTAGATAGCAATAAGCCCCCTGAGTCTGAAAAGGAGGATGTCCCATTTGAGACAGGACAAGAAGAAATAGGAGCACAATTGCCAAACTATATACTTGTTGAGGATGAGTCTGTAGAACCACTTTCCCCTTCACAGTAGCCCTTGGAAACACGGGAAATTAACACTCCCCCTAAGTTAATTATTGTCTCTCCTGGTTGCCGATGACATAGAATAGAGTCCATTGGAAGTAAATAATGCATAACATGTGATTGACAGTAATGCAGATATATCTATTTTTCCCCCTTCCACTGATGCAGAAATTGGAAAAGATGATCGCATAAAAATAGAATTAGAAGAGTTGAAGGCATAAATTATTCAGTTAAAAGATAAATTGTAGCAAAAAGAGGAGCAGATAAACAAGAAACAACAAGAAATAAACACACAAACTGAACTTTTGAAGGGAAAGGATCAAGAAATCACAGCTTTAGGGGCTCAATTAGAATAGAAGGATAAAACTATTGGAGAGTTGCAGTCTCAAGTGCAACAAATTGATGAGAAAGATAAAGAGTGTTTGGCTAGTTTATCTAAAAAAGATAAAAAGATTAAGAGTTTAACTAATATTCTGGTGCAATCTCTCCAAGCATTTGCATAAAAACAAGAAAAACAAACACTTGAACTCAATGCAGCTTTGAGCAGAATTGTTGAGCTAGAGCAGGATTTGCAAGAAACCAATGTGAAACCAATGATGGAATCAAAAGAAGTGTAGTCTGAGCCAACTAAGATGGAATGGTTTCAAATTCACATTTCTCCAATGTTGGCCAAGTGGATGCAGAGATGCTATTTCTTGAGGCAAGAAGGGGCAGAAAATGCCAAACTTAAGCAAGAAATAGTGTTATTAAAAGAATCCTATGATAAACTCTACCAGGCTAAAATTGATGCATGTCAAATTGGAGAATTGTTAATAGCTTGTAGAAAGCCATCCCAATTATATTCCATATTTCTAAATGAACAGTTGTTAAGATGGAAGCTTTTGAGGATCTCTTGCAATTTATCCCATGACCCAGATGATAAATAGTTCCTACAAGCATTCAAAGAGGCAACCCCTGTTTAACAAAATCTGTTGTGTGAATTTTTCATACATAATCTATTTTTAGAAAAATACAGTGATTTCTTTATCAACCTTTTTGTTGGGGAGGTACAGCTTAGAGCCTTCATGTCTAATATGCACAATCAAATCCATTGGCAAGATAGAACCAGGGAGTATTTACAAGCAGAGAGAACTATAGGACTCCAAATGAGATATCCCAACCGAAATCCCTTTGCCTTCAAATCCCAATTCCAAAGGATTAAAAGATATGAAGCTATGAAGAATAAATATAATGACACTATCAGATTTGCTTCAAAAATTTCAAAGTTCATGGGCCACAGTTAATAGAAAGGGCATGGAGTGCCTGTGAGGAACGGTACACTCCCCTACCTATGTATCTCAAACGGAGGGAGATGATCTCCCCCACCAAATTAAGGTGGTCCTACAGAAGAGTTGAAGCATTAACTAAAATATTACAATAGCTCAAGACCAAGTGGATAGGGATGCGATACAAACCTCCATTGCTCCTTTAGCCACCCCCTATAGTTTTGGTCACTGCGAAGCAAAATCCTAGAGAATTATATGCATAGAAGATGAGGGTTAAATTCAACAAAGGTTTTCTTAAACACCCTAATCATTTGGATGAAGAGGCAGAAGACATGTATGATTTGTTGGCAAGAGACACATTGTAGCTTCATGAGTGTTGTCATTGATGGCAACAAAGTTCATCTCACCCATCCGTAGGACATGGTGTGTCTATACCAGAAGTCAGATTGTAGAGTAACTTGGTTTGGTGACCAAGAACAGAGTATGCAGCAAGGTTTGACAATCAGGTCCGGATCTCTCAGAGGAAGTATCTATGTAAAGTATGGACTTGGGGAAGTCAAGAGAAGTACCTTGATTGATAGATTCCAGGGATTGAGCCTCCGGTGATGAAAGAGTGAAGAGATATAAGCACCTAAGTATTGGGTTCCTATTTGGCAGAGTAGACTGAGGAAGAACTGACCGGTAGAGCATTAGACCTTGATCCGAATGAGATATTGATGGTGATCAAGCTTACTAAGGTATCATTCATGATTGGCCAACATGATTGATGAATTCTATGAACATATCTTTGATACGCATCACTTGATAAATAAGGATTCAACCGACAGAGAAGGAGTTTGGGAAAATAGTAAGTATCCTGGATGCCGACTAGAAAGTGGATGAAATCCTTGGTGCGAATATATATACCAGATTGATTTCAGTATGAAGGTGTGTGTTGTGTGTTAAGTGTGTGAATAAAAGCAGAAGAGTAGTGTGGAAGTAGTAAGGCAGGTCCGATATGTGACAGGATAGCAGTACCAAAGAAGAGGAAGAATGAAGTGCAGCAGATCAGTGTATTGAGCCTAACCGGAATTGAACCTTAGCATAGGTGGATGCTTCTCATCAGTTCAAGTATCTAGTTTCCTTGTATAAACTATTGTAGGTAGTGAGCCTCTTGTGAGCAGTGTGCTTAGGTAGTGAGCCCTAATTGGCAAGTGCCATTCTATACTATCTTATTCTTTTAACAAAGAATACAATCTTGGGTTAGTCACCCCGTGGTTTTTCCCTTAACAGGGTTTTCCACGTCAAAATCATTGTGTTATGTATCTTGACTTTATTTCTTCTTTCTTGATTATGAATGCTTATTTGTTTTGATGTTGCACTAGTTGTTAAAGAAGAACATAAAGTTAAATTGTTGATAACTGATTCACCCCCCCTCTCAGTTATCAGCAATTGGTATCAAAGCTAAGTTCCTCCAAACAGAGCCTAACAACTTGAGGAAGATTTGGGAATTCAAATGGATGTGTATGGTATGAGGGAACAACTTCAGTCTGCCCTAGATGATCTTGAGCAATCTAACTCTAAAGTCAATGAATTAAAGGAAAGACTCAAACAAGATGATGATTTCATAAATGAACTAAAAGGGAAACTGAGTATCTCTATGAAAAAGAGAAAGGATCTACTTCAGCAATTGGCAAGTCAAAGTGAAGCCAATGATACAAATGAAGATCTGAAGGAGAAAACTAAGTTATGTGAAAAGTTATCAAAAGAAGTCATTATGGTAAGACATGAAATGGAATCAGGAGTTATGAAATTCACTCAAGAAATTGAAGAGAAAAGAAAAATTGAAGATGATCTAAGACAATCTCTCAAGGAGAAATCAGAAGACTGCCACAAAATGGATAGAATAATCAGGCATCTAGAATCTGATCTTAAAGAAGCTAGAGATAATGAAGAACAACTTGAGAATCAAATTGACACTCTTAAAAGGGATCTTCAAACAACAAATGAATACAAAGAGAAATTCAAGATAAGCTCTACTCAACTTGAAGTT
This sequence comes from Cunninghamia lanceolata, assembly GCA_027924645.1. Taxonomy (NCBI): domain Eukaryota; kingdom Viridiplantae; phylum Streptophyta; class Pinopsida; order Cupressales; family Cupressaceae; genus Cunninghamia; species Cunninghamia lanceolata. The sequence goes on from BSBN01000940.1 coordinate 1,413,628, forward strand.
CTTCAAAGCCACAAGAGGGTAGATGACAAGCAAGGCTTGGGGTATGAAAAAGGTGAAAGCTCCGGATCCGGTCAGAAGAACTCTAGATCAGAAAATCCAAGAAACAGACCTAGAAGACCTCCGGTAAGGCAACCAAATGCTCAAAGATATCCTTCCTTCAATGGATACTACCACAATTGCAATAACTTTGGTCATAAAGCAAATCAGTGTAGAAGAAGAATAAATCAGAATAATTCATCCTTCTCCGGACAGTGCTTTAATTGCAAAAGGTATGGTCACAAAACTCATGAATGCAAAAATATGGAAATGAACAATTCATTGAATGGTAGATGTTTTGCATGCAATAGAATGGGACATATGGCTAATCAGTGTAGATCAAGAGGATATCAGTCAAATATGAAAAAAAATGTTGTTTTCTACAATTGCAATAGATCTGGTCATATTGCCAAATTCTACAGAAGTAAGAATCAGGATAAAAGGGGTCTGGTGCATCATAATCAGAATCAAGACAAAGGAAAAGGAAAAGTGAATGCGGATGAAGTTAAAAGGGAGATGAACAAGATTTGGATGAAGAGAAGTACAGAAAATGTTGGGGATGGATCCGCACCAGAATCTGGTGTTGATATTCCTTCCAGAAATTAAATGGTGAGCTTTGGCTCAGGGGGAGACACAAGGAAAAACATTTTCCCCCAGCCAGTTAATTGGTGCCTGAAATTGGCACAAGGAAAGTTGCGGATTAAAGGGTTCATAGAGGAACATATAAATAAGCTTTGGTAAAGAGATGGAATATCTGCAAGAAGTTTTGAATAGGTTAATCTTCCAAGACTAATTTGGTTCAACAGTCATCTGGTAAGAAGTAGGTCTTTCACAGTTAGATTCAATATGATTCAAACTAAGGAATCTTGATCTGCGGATAGATGAAATGTTTGGAGAAAGGTAGATAGATTGTCAATCGTCACCAAGAATAGCTCTAAATGCTTCTTAGTAATCTGGAAAAGATTTTTCTCAGAACAAGGAGAACAAGGCAAACCAGAATGACTTAAGTTACGCATTTATTGCAAAATAAAATTAGGGTTTGCAGAGAAATATAAGGGTTCTCTTATTGAACATTTTCTCATTTTACATCCGAGAAGAAGAGAAAAGGAGCTCTGCAACAAATTGCCTCAAGCCCATCAAAGATCACCTGCAGAAGTGGATTCATCCAGCAATCCGATTTGGTTCATATCGTGAACCCTAGAAGCATAAAAGGTATTTTCTACTCTTGAAAATCTCTCTGTGAATCTTTGAAAGATGGCTACTCTGAATGTGGTGAAGATCACTGATAGGCCGTGCCCTAAATTTAGAAAACATCCCTATAAATCCCTAGAAGTTGATCCCCTAGGTGCATTTTCTAGCATTCCACATGGAATTCTACATGTAGAAGACATTAGGGTTTACATTCACGCAATCATTAAAGAATTTGGTGAATCCAAGCTAATGGATATCTACCACAAGGAACTGATAGATGAATCATTTGAACTAAAACCTCAGTATAAGGCCATTCGGGATAAACATTTTGGACAGTGCATTCATTTCCCCTATTTTGCTGAAGATGATTGGGTCCGGTATGTTTTGAGTAGAATGCATGACAACTTTATGTGGTTGATGAGGCCATTCAAGATAACCAAGGAAGCAATTAGGGCACTAATCGGATTGCACTCATCCGGTGGGCTACCTACTCTAAAATCAGTCAAAAACCAAACTGTGAGTGAGGCTACTGGATCTAAATTTGATAAAAGAGCAATGACAGTTGAGGATATCATAGATCCAGACATAAAGTTTGCCTCCATGATTATTGGCTACAAGATATATCACTCCAGCAGAGAAAACTCTATATCCGGAACAACAATCTACACTACTTATGAAATGTTGAGAAATAATGCAGATTATGATCTTTGTGAACTCCTTCTTAGCCAACTGATGGAAAACCTACAAAAGATCAAGAAGGACAAGAAGAACTCCTTCAAGTATGGTGGGTTGATACTATGTTTATTCTTCTACTTTATGAATGAGCTGCCTGGATCCAGTGGTTGGGTATGGCAGAATGACAGACTTGTTGCAATTCAAATCAGAGATTACTTGCATGGGCTTGGTGATGCCAAGGCTCAAAACACTGCACTATGGGGTTAATTCAAAAACTTCCAAAGCATGATGCAGGCTAGAGAAAGAATTCCCCAATCCCTAGTTGAAAAATACAAGGATACAGTGTGCTTTATGGTAGACACTGATCAATGTCTGATGGAGGCAGTAGAACCAAGAATAGTATGGATCATGCCAATGGGGTATGAGGTTGATGAGAAGATCCTAGAACTGCATATCCAACATTTGCTGAGCTAGCCCAAAGATCCTAAGGCAGAAAGGTTTGGAACTTACCAAGAACTAAGTGTAAAAGTACATGTTGAACTGAGACAGCCTGAGATCAAGAGAAAGGTAAGGAGGGAAGTAGAAGATTTTGCCAAGAGGCATGGAGTTTCAAAGGAGGAACTTGATGCAAATACAAAGAAGATAGAAAGGGCAGAGAAAGAAAAAGAAAAAGCAGCGAAAGAAGGTGCTCTGGTGGAAGTCCCCTCCCAGACTAGATCCTCTAAGACCTCTGCACCTACCATTGCTAAGAGCTCAAAGGCATCAAAACTAGAAGAAAAATCATCCGGTAAAGGAGAGAAGAGAACTAAGACAAAGGCCACAAGATCTTATGCCAGTCAAAAGGATGATGAAGAGACCTAATCTGATGAAGAGGTCAAGAAAATGAAGAAGAAGAAGAAAACATCCGGTGAACCCTCTACCGGTCAAGACAAGGAAGAGAAGGTAGAGGAATTTGTTGAAAAGCCCACTCTTTGCATTAATGATATCATCAAATCAGTTACTGTGGATGGGAACCTAAAACCAATGATTGAATTCTATGATGAGTATAATGAAGCTAACCAGAAGATCTTGCAAGAAGCTATAGTCAGGTATCTGAATATCTACAATAAGGCTTTTATTGAAATCATATCTCTCATTCCCAAAAGCCTAGAGAAGGAATTAGAAATAAGGAAGAATAATGCTAAGGCAAAGGATCTTGAGATCTAAGAACAGATAGCTATTCAGCTATATCCTTCAATCACTCCGAAGCAAATGAATATGATCTTCAAAGATTGCAAGGATGAGTTCTGGAGCAAAGCTAGAATGAATCAGCTTATGCTCGGAGAAACTGACAAAGTAGGAGACAGAAGAGATCCTCCTGAATGCATACAAAAGATTCAACATTCCCATTATAGAGGACATAAGTGATGAACCTTCTGATGTTGAAAGGCAAAGTGCATCGAAGAAAGATCCTATTGAAAAGATTGCAGAAGAAACAAAGGAGATAGGTGAGGAGAAGTCCAAAGACCAGGATTTCTCTGTTTTAGAAGAAGAAGTCCAAGAAGAAGAAAATATCTCTCATCCAGATTCCCCAGCAATCTCTGGATCTAAAGGAGGAGAAAGATTAGAGGAAAAAGAAGAAGTGAAGGAAAGAGAAGAAGGTCAAAGTAAGAAGACCACAAGTGACAGTGCTGAAGCTGCAGAAGGAAAGAAAACTCTGTCTCCGGCAAGAGACACTGCAAAAATTGTCAAAGATTTCTTAACTATAGAAATGATGGAGATTGATGAACTGGAGCTACTTCAAGGACCATTCGACTTTGATTCTCTCTCCCCGGTTCAAACAATGAAGATAACATCCTTTGCCCAAGCAAAGGCAAAAGAGAAACTTCTAAAGTCTCACATGGAAGACTGTGAGTTGCTAGAGATAGCATCCGGTGTGTTGGAAAAGATCATGCCATCCTTTCAGAAGGATTCCTCAGCCTCTTCATCCGGTAATCTCAAGTCTCTTGTTAGTTCTGTCAGCACTCATTTTGAGTCTTTGGAGAAATCAGCTGAGGAGAAGGTCCGGAAAGAGTTTATGGATAAGAGATTCACTGAGTTACAAGGTCTAATTTCAAATGATAGGAGAGTTATGGATATTGGGATAAAGAGCTTAGAAAATGCTCTCAAAGATGACAGAGATATATATAAATTTTGTTTATCCTGGTCTAAAGTGACCAAGGATATTGAGAAGAAAGAAAAAGAGCAAGAGGATAAACTGTTAAGTTTATCTCAAAGTTTTGACCCTCTCTCCTATTCCATAGTAAATCAAGAATGTCAGACTATTGCAGTCATAGATGAAATAAGGAAGCTAGAGAAGGAGAAGAAAAATAAAACAAACAGGTTAAGTGAACTTAGAGGGATCATTATCCCTAAGTTAGAGGCCATGCATGAGGCCCTAACCGATGCTCAGACAACAGCTCGGACCATTGATCCGACAGATCTAAAAAGGGCAGAAGCTTTTGCATTCCTGTTGAGTGGTCACATCTTAATTTTGGACAGGATGAAGCAGAGTTGGGTGACATAAGTTGTACAGTTGAAGAATACTTTTGTAGATATACTTCAGTATATGTAAGTATAGCATGTATATATACTTATGCAGCTAAGTGTAGATTGTTTTTGGGAAATTTTAGTTTGCAGACCCTACCCTTTGCCATTGATGTCAAAGGGTGAGTGAGGAGCAATGAAAAATGTGGAGCATAGCTAAGGGGGAGCTCCAGAAAAATGTACATTAGAACAAAGCATCAGCCAAGGGGGGGTGTAGTATAACACTTAGTCATTTTTCACTAAGTGTTGCCATCAATGCCAAAGGGGGAGATTGTTGGCAAGAGACACCTTGTAGCTTCATGAGTGTTGTCATTGATGGCAACAAAGTTCATCTTGCCCATCTGCAGGACATGGTGTGTCTATACCAGAAGTCAGATTGTAGAGTAACTTGGTCCGGTGACCAAGAACAAAGTATGCAGCAAGGTCTGACAATCAGGTTTGGATCTCTCTGAGGAAGTATCTATGTAAAGTGTAGACTTGGGGAAGTCAAGAGGAGTACCTTGACTGATAGATTCCAGGGATTGAGCCTCCGATGATGAAAGAGTGAAGAGATATAAGCACCTAAGTATTGGGTTCCTATTTGGCAGAGTAGACTGAGGAAGAACCGACCGGTAGAGCATTAGACCTTGATCCGAATGAGATATTGATGGTGATCAAGCTTACTAAGGTATCATTCATGATTGGCTGACATGATTGACGACTTCTATGAGCATCTCTTTGATACACATCACTTGATAAGCAAGGATTCAGCTGACAGACCAAGAGTTTGGGAAAATAGTAAGTATTCTAGATGCCGACTAGAAAGTGGATGAAATCCTTGGTGCGGATATATATACCAGATTGATTTCGGTATGAAGGTGTGTGTTGTGTGTTAAGTGTGCGAATAAAAGAAGAAGAGTAGTGTGGAAGTTGTAAGGCAAGTCTAGTATGTGACAGGACAGCAGTACTAAAGAAGAGGAAGAATGAAGTGTAGCATATCAGTGTATTGAACCTAACCGGAACTGAACCTCAGCATATGTGGATGCTTCTCATCAGTTCAAGTATCTAGTTTCCTTGTATAAACTATTGTAGGCAGTGAGCCTCTTATAAGCAGTGTGCTCGGGTAGTGAGCCCTAATTGGCAAGTGCCATTCTGTACTATCTTATTCTTTTAACAGAGAATACAATCTTGGGTTAGTCACCCCGTGGTTTTTCCCTTAACAGGGTTTTCCACATCAAAATCATTGTGTTATGTATCTTGACTTTGTTTCTGCTTTCTTGATTATGAATGCTTATTTGTTTTGATGCTGCACTAGTTGTTAAAGAAGAACAGAAAGTTAAATTAATTAAGATAACTGATTCACCCCCCCTCTCAGTTATCAACATGATCTCAGCTCCAAATATGATGAGTTGAATAAGAAAAGGGATGCAAAGAGGTAGAGGACTCATTAGAGAGAAGAAGGACATGCTCAAGTTTAGGAAGGGGAGGAATGTTGAGGTATAAATAACTTCATTCTTATGATGAGCTAAATACCCCTTTTTGTTCTTGCCAACCACCTCAACCATGCCAGTTTGTTTAATTTTAAAAGCAATAATTGTCTACTTTTTATAAAATGGTGTATAAATCTTTATTTCTCAAATTGATTGGAATTTGCAAACTAATGTTGACATAATGTTATAGACTTTGAGTAATTATGCAGGACTTATGCATGGCCTATGAAAGGAGTGGACTTCAAGTGGTTGAAGTCAGAGCGCTGGAAGTTGGGGCGCCAGAAATTTAGGCATGCATAGTGGGAGATTTCTTTTAAGGCATTCTGTTATTTTCTGTTAAAGACTATTTGAGACTTTACAGCTCCAGTCAAAGCCTCTATTATGTTTTATGTCATGAACATTAGTTAGTTGTAATTTAGTTTAAGACTTTTTCAATGGTATTTTCCTGCCATCTATAAATTAGGTTTTTGTAGTAATGCAGTATATAGATGTGTAGCTACTAAAAACAAGGATATATTGTTATGATAATATTCTAAATATTGTTCGGTTATGGTATCTATGCTATTACACTTTTATGATATGAATGAATGAATATCACCAGATTGTTCTGAGAAATTTGTTCTAAGTAATGAAAGTGCTATGAATGGATTTACTTTGAAGCTGCAAAAGTACTATATGTGATTTGAGCTATTAGTAGGAATGCCCAAGAGCTGGCCACTCGAGGGATCTCGTAGAGTAGATAAGTATTTTTATTGTTAATGTTGTTATTTCTATTCTATGCATGTTATGTTTAGATAAATGTTATTCTGTATTTAGTTCTATTGTGTGTCCCTGTAGGTTGTGTTTTTTTAAGTTACTGATCTCTAAGTTTTGTTTATTTGAAATTTTCAGAGCATCCACTCTGTTATTAAAACTGTGGTTAGTTATTGACTTAAAAATGTTAAGTGTACTTTCAATTAGTAGTTATTCATTAGTAGGTAATCACCTTTGTTTCAATTTCATAGTTAAACTACAAGTGTTGATTCTTAGATAGTTTACATGCTTTTCTTAGATAGTTTACATGCTTTATAGAATAAGAATTTGAATGCTTTGTAGCTTAAATAATTTCATGCTTTCTAGTTTAAATTATGTTTTCAATCATTTCAAAAAATTAGAAAATCTTACTAAGAGAGATGGCTAAACTATTCCCTATTGCATACAACCTTTGGACACTACCCAGTCGACATAATTGATATAGTTTTTAACTAAAGTGCTAGGACCTCATGACAGCCTGTCACCATCCAACAAGAGAAGGGAGAAGATATAGTTTATATTAATATGGGAATTAGAAGCACAAAGATGAACATATGTATTGTTGATGTTACTGATGGTTTGAAGCATGTATGTTCCATGTTCCATGATGATTGGACTAACGAAAGGGTGTTTTTCTGTTGAAGACAGTGTTGTCTCTACGAAGGTGTTTTGTATAGGACAATGGAATGCTCTGTATTCCTTTGCATTTGCAGATATGGCCATGCAGTTCTGGAACTATGTTCAGGGTACAGTGAAGGTGATAATTCCATGGTTTTAGATCATTTGTCCTTCCGCTATGAAAGTTATGCATGATAGAGTGTCGGCATGTATTCTGGCATAGTAAGATAGTGTTGAAGGTCTATTAGAATGCTTCGCATTCCTCTAGAAATGAATAATTGCCCTTGCAGTTTTGAGGACATGTTTATGGATGTGTATTATATGCTTCCTTGTAGCTTCAAGGTTCTTAGTGATCCACAGTTTAGTTTTCAAATGATAACATGTTGCAGTGTCTTTCGAATGACATATTGTTCTCAGAGTTCATGATTGAAGATGTACGGCACAAATTCTTTGATGTGCAGAGGTAAAGGAGTGTTTGGGGATGTTGTATGAGTCTTGTAGACTAATCTGGAAAAGTTATATGAAGATCTTTCTTATTTCTAGTACCGCACAAGGTTTTCAAGTTGATGTGGCCATTATGCTTCAAGGTTCATGTGTTTTTGCTTTAAGTCATCCTATTTTCAAATGAGTGGAGTGTGCATATGTAATTCCTTGGTGTTTGAAGCTGTCAATGATGTTTTGGACCTGGTTAAGCAAGTGTTGGTGTCCACAAGGCATGGGTCTTTTTTTAGTGTAACATGTGGTTTTACTTAGGACCTATCTTCTACATGTTTCATGTTGTGTGTTATCTGGCTGACTTGTAAATGCATTTTTCATGTTATATCTAGCCAAAAAATAATGTAATCAATGTAATATCTTGTATAAATTGTAAATCAAATTGAGTGAGACGATGTGTGATTGCAAGTTGATTGAAAAGGTTTGCAAGTAGATGAGAATCAGAATGGATGCATTTTTTATGTGCAACTGAAGGAGAAAGAGCAAAAGTTATAGATGTTGTAGTGATTCATCTTAAAGTCATATTTGTGATAGTGATCAAGTATCTAGAGTGTGCCTAACTGATCTGATCATCAAAAGAAAGTGTGGAGAGGCAGAATTGCAATCATCAAAGGTGTGAATTTCAATTTTAGTTTTCAGATAGTAGAAGGACTGTCATACTATAATCTTTTGTAAGTGTGTTCCCAATTCATGGAGTAGAAGCTTCTTTGGGTGTAACCCTAAAAAAAGTCTTCAAGGAGTAGTAGCTTCCTTGGGAATGACCCTAAATCAAAGTTTTCAAGGAGTAGTAGCTTTCTTGGGTTGTAGCCCTAAAACAAAGTTGTTATTTGAGCTTCATATATTATGAGTTAATCCTCACCGTGGTTTTTCACTTCTTGGGGTTTCCATGTATATCTAGTGTTATGTGTTGATGTATATTGTGTTAATCTTTCATGCTTATGTTAATACTGTGATGCTTAAGTTTTAATTTGCTCCTGATAAGTTGAAGTTGTTAAAATTGAATATTGTTAAGATATTGATGAACCCCCCCTCTTAGTATCTTGGTGTGTTCAATAATTGGTATCAAAGCCAAGTTCCTTTGAGGGAAGCTTAACCACTTGAGGAAGGTTCAGGATGGCACATAATGGATCCAACAAGATACCTAGGTTTGATGGGACAAATTATGCTTTTTGGAAGCTGATGATGGAAGCCTATATCAACTCTATAGGGTGTGGTGTTTGAGAATCTGTCAAGACTAGTTACAAAGTTCCTAGTACTATTCCTACAGATGCAGATGAAGTTAAGAAGTATGATAACAATTCCAAGGCAAAGTTTGCTATCATGAGTGGGTTAGCTGATTCAAAACTTTCAAAGGTAATGAGTTGCAGTTGTGCTAAATAAGTTTGGGATAAACTTGAAACCATTTATGAAGGAGATAAGAAAGTTAAGTAAGCCAAGATGTAGATATTCAAGAGCAGATTTGAGAACATAAAAATTTCAAAGGATGAAGACATTGCTAGATATATGCTCTGGGTGAATGAAGTGGATAATGGCATCATAGGTCTTGGTGGAGAAGTGAAAGAATATGAGATTATAAAAAAGGTTTCAAGATCTCTTCCCAAATCTTAAAGTCATAAGGTATCTGCCATTGAGGAGAATGCAGACTCGGATACATACACCATAGACAAACTATTTGGTTCCCTTACTGCCTTTGAAATGAGAGAATTTAGCAGTGATGCTCCAAAGAAAGAAGTTGTTTTCAAAGCCAATGTGAAGACAAAGGAAGAATTTGTTGATGAAGATGAAAGCTCTGATGAAGTTGAAGAAAATTTTGTGAGAAGATTGAAGAAAGGCACTGGGAAATACAAATGTAAGCTACCCTTCAAATGTTTCAATTGTGGAAAGGTTGGTCATTTTGCTTCCAAATGTCCTTTTAAGGAATAAAGAGGTAGTTACAAGAGAGACAAGTTCAAAAGAAGTTTGTATTCCATAGAGAGCAATTATTCTTTAGAAGATGAGGGTCATGATGATCCAAATGATGAAACACTTTTCATGGCTTTGAGTGTTGGTGACAAAAAGGATGATGTTGAAAAATGTGAGAAGACTGATGCCTTGCAAACAAACCAGAATAATGAAATATCAATGGTTGTATGGACTTCCTTTCATGCAAAAGAAGAAGCCAAGGCTTGGGTAATTGATAGTGGATGCTCAAATCATATGACTGGTGATAAGGAGAAGTTTTTAGCCTTGAAAGTGGGATGGTGGTGTTGTCAAGTTTAGTGGTGATGAGTCAACACAGATCTATGTAAAAGGTACTATAACTATTGATGGGAAGAACATGACTGAGAATATTCTCTATGTCAAAGGGCTAAAACGCGATCTTCTTAGTATTAGTCAGATGTGTAATAAGGGGTATAATCTCACCTTTTATGCCAAGGGTTGTGAAATCAAGAAGGTAGGGTTTGAAAACTAGTTGCAGAAGGTATCAAGACATATGGCGACATTTATCATCTGAAGGAGGTGAATGGAAGAACATGTTTGTTGGTCCAATCTAGTGAATGTTGGCTATGGAACAAGAGAATGGGACACAACAATTTTGATAATATGGTAAAGATCAGTTCTACTCATGCAGTGAGAGCTATGCCTAAGATAATCAAGCCTACAAATATAGTATGCAGGGAATGTCAAATGGGAAGGTAGACAAAGACAAACTTCAAAAGCAAGGAGTTTCTTCTTAAAAGATAATGGAGTTGATTCACACTGATCTATGTGGCCCTACAAGAGTAAAGAGTCAACAAGGTGAGAGGTATTTCATGTTGCTTATTGATGATTATTCTAAAATGACTTGGGTTACTTTCTTAAGAGAATGCCCTTGATCAATTTAAAGTGTTCAAAGCTATGGTTGAGAATGAAGTAGATGCCAAGATCAAATGTTTGAGGTCTGATAGAGGAGGTGAGTTTAATTCAAATGAATTTGAAATTTTTTGTGAAGATTATGGTATTAGGAGACATCTATCAACCCCTAGGACCCCTTAGCAAAATGGGGTAGTGGAAAGAAAGAATAGGATTGTGCAAGAAATGTCTAGGGCAATGTTGAAAGATGTAGATCTACCTGATATTTAGTAGAAGGATGCAATTCATACTTTTGTCTATCTAATTAACAGAGTACAACTGAGGGTCAACAACACTAAGACCCCTTATGAGCTATGGTATGAAAGACCTCCCATAGTCAGATACTTCATGGTCTCTGGCAGCAAATGCTATATCAGAAGAGATGAAGAAGACCTAGGAAAGTTTGATTCAAGAAGTGATGAAGGAATCTTTCTTGGCTACTCAACTAGAAGCAAGGCTTATAGATGCTAGAACAAGAGGTCAAGAAAGATGATTGAAAGCACAAATGTCAAGGTAGATGAAGATCTATGTCAGATCTCACATGAATCAGAGGACTCCAAATTTGATATCTTTCCATGCATTGTATATGAAGAAGAAGTGAAAGAAGAAAAGGAACAAGAACTAGAGTAGATGCCTAAGACTCCAACAAAGTATGTTCAGAAGAAACACTCAACAGATCAGATCATTGGAGATAAGGATGAAGGTGTGCAGACAAGGAGAAGGCTTACTAAGACACATGAGCAAGTAAACTTGTGTTTGTTATCAAAAGTGAAACCCAAAAACTTTACTGATGCCAACAAAGATGATGGATGGATAAAAGCCATAGAAGAAGGATTGGATCAGATTGAGAAGAATCAAACATGGGAATTGGATCCCAAACCAACAAATAAGAATGTTATCGGAACAAAATGGGTGTTCCAGAACAAACTGAATGAAGAAGGTGAAGTTATAAGGAATAAGGCAAGACTGGTATGCAAAGGATACACACAAGTTGAAGGTATTGATTTTGAGGAGACTTTTTCTCTGGTAGAAAGGATGGAAGTAGTTGCTCTTGCTACTTATAAGAACTTCAAGGTATATCAAATGGATGTTAAGTTAGCATTTTTGAATGGTGATCTAGAGGAAGAGATTTATATTGAACAACCAGATGGTTTCTAGATATCAAAAGTTCCAGACATGATGTGCAAACTCAAGAAGGCTCTATATGGTCTTAAGCAAGCACGTAGAGCTTTGTATTCTAGGTTAGACAAGTACTTACTTCAGCATGGCTTCAAGAAAGGAACTACAGATAGCAATCTTTACATCAAGGAAGAAGGAGACATGATATTGATAGTTGCAGTATATGTTGATGACATCATCTTTGGTGGATATGATGATATGTGTGAGAGGTTTACAGAGGAGATGTAAAAAGAGTTTGAGATGTTTATGATTGGTGAAATGTCTTTCTTCCTTGGACTTCAAATTACTTAGCTAGATGGTGGTATCTTTATTTCTCAAGCTAAGTATGTCAAAGAGTTGTTGAAGAAGTTTGGTATGGAGGATTCAAAATCAGTAAGTACTCCCATGGTCACTAGATGTCACTTGAGCAAAGATGATGAGTCTCTAGAGGTGGATCAGACTATCTATAGATCTATTATTAGAGGACTATTGTACTTGACTACTTCTAGACCTGATATTATGCATGCAGAATGTGTGGTTTCCAGATATCAAGCCAATCCCAAGAAAACACATGAGAAGGCGGTGAAAAGGATATTCAGATACTTGAAAGGAACTCTAGACTATGGCCTATGGTATCCAAGAGGCAATGACTTTGATTTGAGTGCTTACATTGATGTTGAATGGGCTGGTTGTGTTGATGATAGAATAAGTACAAGTGGTGGTGCTTTCCTTTTAGGAAGCAAGTTGGTTTCATGGCATAGCAAGAAGCAAGATTCAGTGTCCTTATCTATTGTAGAGGCAGAGTACATTGCAGTAGCATCCTGTTGTACACACGTGTTGTGGATGAAGCAAACCCTAAAGGATATCAAGGTATTGTATGATGAGCCTATTCCTATCTTGTGTGACAATACAAGTTCTATCAACATTTCCAAGAATCTAGTGATGCATTCTAGAACCAAGCATATAGCAATCAAGTATCACTTTTTGAGAGAGAAGGTTGCAGATAAGGAAGTGAAGTTGGAATATGTTCCAACAAAGGATTAGATAGCAGATATTTTCACAAAGGCTCTTGCAAAGGATACTTTTGAGGATCTTTGATAGAGGTTAGGGATAATTGCCCCTCCTTGCTAGATGCATAATGGTACATCTGTCTAGGGGGAGTTCATGTTATATCTTATTCCTAGATTGATGTTGGCTAACTCTCAGGGGGAGCAGGTAGTGGTTGCTAGTGATAGGGGGAGTTTGTTTTCTGCAAGAAGTCATGCCTTGAGAAAGAATGTGCAAGTATGTGGTATTTGATGAGTAGGTAGTGGTTGCCCTTTGTCCTTGATGTCAAAGGGGGAGAGAAGTAGAGATGTGTTGCCATCAATGCCAAAGGGGGAGATTGTTACACATATGGTTACTAGGGTTGTCATTGATGTCAACTCTATAACTAGGTTGTCATTGATGTCAACACTATCATGGTGGTGTGATGGTGTTCATGGTTGGATGTCATGTCCCATCCAACAAGAGAAGAAGATACAGTTCATGGTTGGATGCCATGTCCCATCCAACAAGAGAAGGGAGAAGATATAGTTCATATTAATATGAAAATTAGAAGCACAAAGATGAACAGATGTATCGCTGATGTTACTAATGGCATGAAGCATGTATGTTCCAAGTTCCATGATGATTGGATTACCAGAAGAGTGTTTTGTTGTTGAAGACAACATTGTCTTTGTGAAGGTGTTCTGTGTAGAACAATGGAATGCTTTACATCCCTCGGCATTTGCAGATATGGCCATGCGGTTCTAGAACTATGTTTAGGGTACAGTGAAGGTGATAATTCCAAGTTTTTAGATCATTTGTCCTTCTGCTGAGAAAGTTATGCATAATAGAGTACCAACATGTGTTGTAGCAGAGTAAGATAATGTTGAAGGTCTGTTGGAATGCTCCACATTCCTATGGAAATGAATGATTGACCTTGTGGTTTTGAGGACATGTTTATCGATGTGTATTACATGCTTCCTTACAGTTTCAAGGTTCTTGGTGGTTCGCAACTCAGTTTTCAAATGACAACATGTTGTAGTGTCTTCCAGATGATAGATTATTCTCAGAGTTCATGATTGAAGATGTGTGGCACAAATTATTTGATGTGCAGAGGTAAAGGGCATTTGGGGATGTTGTATGAGTCTTGTAGACTCATCTAGAAAAGTTTCATGAAGATCTTCCTTGTTTCTAATACCGCACAGGGTTTTCAAGTTGATTTGGCCGTTATGCTTCAAGGTTCATGTGTTTTTTATTAAAGTTATCCTATTTTCAAATGAGAGGAGTGTGCGGATGTAATTACTTGGTGTTTGAATCTATGAAGGATGTTTTGGACCTAGTTAAGCAAGTGTTGGTGTTTGCAAGGCATGGGTCTTCTGCTGGTGTAACGTGTGGTTTTACTTAGGACCTATCTTCTACACATTTCATGTTGTGTGTTGCCTGGCCTACTTGTAAATGCATTTTTCATGTTATATATAGCCGACAAACAATGTAATCAATGTAATATCTTGTATGAATTGTAAATTAAATTGAGTGAGGTGATGTGTGAGTGCAAGTTTATTGAAAAGGTTTGCAAGCATATGAGAAGCGGAATGAATGCATTTTTGATGTGCGACTAAAGGAGAAAGAGCTTGTAGATGATGTCCTGATTCATCTTGAAGACATATTTGTGATAGAGATCAAGTATAGAGTGTGCCTAACTGATCCGATCATTAGAAGAAAGTGTGAAGAGGTAGAATTGCAATCATCAAAGTTGTGAATTTCAATGTCAGTTTTTAGATAGTAGAAGGATTGTTATACTGTAATATTTTGTAAGTGTGTGCCCAATTCAAGGAGTAGCAAATTCCTTGGGTGTAACCCTAAAACAAAGTCTTTAGGGAGTAGTAGCTTCCTTGGGAGTGACCCTAAATCAAATTTTTCAGGGAGTAGTAGCTTCCTTGGGTTGTAGCCCTAAAACACAGTTGTTATTTAAGTTTCATATATTGTGAGTTAATCCTCACCGTGGTTTTTCACTTCTTGGGTTTTCCACGTATATCTAGTTTTATGTGTTGATGTGCATTGTGTTAATCTTTCATGCTTATGTTAATATTGTGATGATTAAGTTTTAATCTACTCTGGATAAGTTGAAGTTGTTAAAATTGAAGATTATTAAGATACTGATTCACCCCCCTCTTAGTATCTTGGAGTGTTCAACAATATATATAAATAAGAGGATACTACCAACACATTTTAAAAATGGAGAAACCTTTAGTATAAATATATATACCTGTTGGAGTATTTCAGCATAAATAAAAATGTTTGGAAAAATGAAGCATTGGTTTAGAGTATGAATGGACCCATGATAATTGTAACTTAAAAAAATATTATTAATTGTGGAAATAATTTAAATTTTTTTCTCCAACAAAGTGAATGATATATATTTAATATATAATCAAATAATAAATATAATCAAATTGAAATTAAAAGGAGTTAGATTTGAAATTTGAGAAAAGATATGAATAGTTTTTTTGAAATGATGTGTCAATGTTGAGCTTTTGATGTTGACTCATTGATCTATTATAGTTGACTATATACATTTGTAATTTGATAATGGATTTAGTATTAGGTGCCTATAACTAACTTTTATCCCTTACACAAACATACCAAGAAAAAATATTGAGAAAAATAGAAGATTCTAACTTATACAATGAGTAGTGTGTAATTCACATGTTTCCATTTGAAAGTTAAAAAATGACATAATCCTTGACTAAGCTTCATTCCATACATCCAAGGGTCCAAACTTGATCTATAGATTCCCCATTCCCTAACTTGTGTCAAATCCATAATTGTAGATTTGGACTTGGTTAGATGTGTAGCTACATATTTGACTTTGAACTTTCAAATTCATTTCAAATCCTTTCCAATTGGTCATTACTTCTTGATTTGATCACTAAATATTTAAATTTGAATGCTTATGTGGTATATAAAAAGATAAACCCTAATTATTTTAGATGAATGAGGACTTATCTAAGAGATATCTAGTGATCATTGTTGTCTCCCAGATTTGTACCCTTGCTGATATGTAAAAAACTTGGCAATCTGGGGAAACATGGGATCTTTCCAGGTATGTGGGTCACCTGGGTTGGAAAGAACCTCCAGAGAAGGCCGGCTTCCTATCTAGTTATCACCTAATATCTACTGGATTTGCAGAGGAAAAGGGAGAAGGAATGCTTTTTAAAAAAAGAAAGATAAAACATGAAAACTTGAAAATGAGGGTGATTCACCAGGTTGAATATAAGAACCCTCACAGAACTAAGAAAATGCACAACACAACCAGATACAGCAAGTAGATATACATAGATTCAGATGATTCTAGCATAGATAAGAAACAAAATGGTTGAGAGGAACAAAACGTTCACAGACAATCATTTGCAGATTCACGCTAAACTAAAAAAACCATAAAAGAGGTAAAATAACTTGCATATATTCAATAGGAAGGCATGGTTACAATAGAGGAATCCTCTGTTTGGAATTAGAAGGATTGATTTCCTAAATCTTTCAACTTCCAACCCTTTTTACATCTTATGTTTGTGTATATATAGCATTTTGCATTTGATCTAAGTCGGTTACAATGAATTCTAGAAACTGGGCTCTGTCAGAAAATATCATCACCAGAAGGGACGTCCACCTACAAGAAGTTATGGCATAAAATATCTGGAACAGGGGCAGATGGAAGATATTTTGAAACTTCAATGTGAGCTGCTAAATCATCGACCTGTACCCATAAATGTAACAAATATCTGCATCTGCATATGCCAAAATGGTCGCTGAAATGTCTAGTCGATCGAGCATGCAAATCTAGATCATATTTTGAAATTGAGAATATTCCCCTCAAATGCCTGCCAAATGAAAGAGGAGGCAAAAATAAGCACTTTTGCCTTTTGAAGCATGTTTGAAATTTGCCAGGATGAGGGAGATATGGGTGGTCAAAGTTACGGTCAACTGCATCTTGCATCTGTATATCGCTTTACTTCTGCACTTGTATATGCAATACACTGCTAGGTTCACTTTATAAATTTATGCAATTTCTTTCCTTTCACCTTTTGCATATGTCTTTGTATGTGCTTTTGTATCTGCACATTGTATATGCACATGTATATGCTTTCTATATGTACAATACGATGGCCAATATACAAAAGCGTGCCTTTATCTTTGTATCACCCTTTGCACCTGTCTTTACCATGTGTCAACATCTGATTTGCCGTTGCACTGAAACTAAGACCCATCGCTGAACATTTGCATGCTTTATTAGTCATCAGAAAAACCTTAAACTGAGCCGCTGATGCACTAAGTCTCACCGAAATCCTTTGTATGTGACCTTTTGTATATCTGATTGTATATGAGATACAATCGCATATACATACAATGCGGAACTCCAAGGAGATTATCAACCATAATTGAACTTTAGAATAGGTCCGGCCTTGTATTCTTTCCCTTTTGTATGTTGCACCTTTCAGACCTTGTATATGCAATATACAACTGCGGACCCCAAATGATTATCCGCCACATTTGATTTTTCATTCGCGTCCAGATTGTATGCATTCCCCTTTGCATCTCCCTTTGTATATCACATATACATTGTGAATATACAAACAAAACTGCATACAAACATTGCATCTGACCTCGCATCTCTCCCTTGTATATGCTCTTTGTATATTGCCTTGTATCTGCCCATTGTATATGCACACATACAATGCGAACATACATACAAAGATGCATACAACCGCATCTGCCTTTCTAAAACAAATTACATACTCTTTTGGGTCTGGGAATGTATCTGAGGATTGTATATGGACTTGTATATATGATTGTATGTGCAAAGATACAATTGCATATACATACAAAAGGCAGAGCCCACCCTTTATATCTAACCCTTACATGTCGCCTTGTATATGCGCTTGTATATTGAATTGCATAGACAAGGATAACCCGATTCACTTTTGCATCCCACCCCTTGTATCTTTTCCTTGTATATTGACTTTGCATCTTCCCCTTTGTATATACAATTGTATATGCGATTGTAAATGAGACACAATCGATATACATACAATGAAACATACAATTATATATGCATATGAAAATGACTGAGAATTATCTACAATAGAAGGCACTTGAGGACAAAAGATTTCTGGGTTTTTCTGGGTTTTTGGCAAAGAATCTCCAGGAAAGATTTTGGGATTTTTGTAAGGCACAACATGGGTTTTTTTAAATAATTTAAGCTTTTTCTCCTTCTATTTAGGCTTTCTCTGATCGGATTTCTTTGATAGAAAGAGGGGAAACAGAAATATTTTGGGGGGGGGAAATATGACAACATCTTTGGTGACCTCTTAGGGATGTTTGCTTGCTAAGCAAATTGATCAATGGCCTTATACATCCATTGGGCATGGAGTCAAAAGAGACTGCAACAAGAATAGAGGAGCCGGAACACTGATCAAGGTACCAAGCCAAAACAAAAAAAAAGCAAACATGTATCTCCTAATGAGAATACAGCAAAGTGCAAGGGCACTTATTGAAAGGAAACCTAAAACTGAAATAAAACCTACTCTAATCCTAAACTAACCAGTCAGAGATGACCTTAAACAAAGCCATTAACAGGTTCTTGAAAGTAACTGCCCTTCCTTAACAATTTACAATGTTTCTCATACATGTGGGCAGTTAAAAAGAGGTGAGGGGGAAATGGGCATATGATAAATTGATAAAACACCCCCCATAAAATGGAGATAAACTCACCTAACCACCGGGACTGATTGCTGATGCTGCTAACTTGTGGTGAATAAATAGGTTGATCCCACTCATTTTGATGCTCAACTTCATGCTTAGAGGTAAGCATGACAAGTGGTGACTTCTCTTGATATGTCTCCAGCTAGGCTAGATGCCTGATTGGGCATCCCCTTGAAGTGACATGCAAATCATCATGGTTGATCTCATGTCTCTGTTCTGATTCTTTCTCTTCTTGCTGGTTGGAATGCCCCATTTGAAGTGTAAGATTTCCTTCCTCCAAAGATGTTTCACCTTCTATCTCAATTTGAATATGATATGGAAGAGTTGGTTCACATGAATGAAATGGAGGAATGCTCACCTCTTTATTCTCATCTACATATTCAGGCAATTCATCAAATAAAACAGCTAAATCCTGAGATTCAACCTCTATTTCCTTCTCCAAAACATGTTCAACCTAATCTTGTCTACCATCTAAGTTTGACAGAAAGGATTCAAGATCATTCCAAAATGAGTCTTCATCAGATCTTTCTTGGTCTTTTGATAAAAAGGGAGTGCTTTTCACCTCACGAACCATCTTTTCCTCATGCTTAATTTCATCTTTCAGCTGTTCCAAGACTTGACTATCAAATTGATTGTCCTCTGTCAGCAACTCATCAGATTGTTTAACCTTTTCCTGCTCATTCAGCTCGATAAAAGAAGGGAGTTCATCAAACAAAAACATGAAATCATTGCTTTTAATATCTTTTTCAAGCTTCTCAACCTGCTGTCCTGACTGATCATGTTCATTTTCTTGTAAGATGCCTAATTTTTCCTCTTTTTTAACACATATAGGTTCATGAAAAGTAGTCTCCTCTTTTATCTTAGGAAACTCATTCTTTTGTCCACTAAACCTGCTATCCTGATAGACAATATGTCCCCCTGGACAAAGATAGATAGTAAAAGGACAGGAAGCTGATTCGACAAGGAAACCTGAGGAAATGGCTTGGTGTCTTGCAGATATATAGTTTTTTCTTGTTCAAGTGTAGGTTCTTTCAGTGGATGAGACCCTCTAAAATTTGGAATATTCAATTCAGGAGACTTAGGAGACTCACTTTGCTTGAAGCTTGGTATTATGAACTTGGAAACCTCTTCTTCAAAGAATGGATTTAGAAAAAAAATAGCTAATTGAGTCTCCAACCTTTGAAATGGAGCCAACAAAATCCTCTTTTGCTCCTGTTATGCTAGCTAGATGCTAGAGCATGTTTCCGTTTGTATGTTTGGTGGAGGGTCTTCACAGGGTGGAAAAGATGGCCCTTTCCAACTTGGAACCTTAAAGGTAGAAGGTTGCCTAAAACTTGGAATTATGATAGGCTTGGATTCTACAACTTTTTCCTTTACCTAATTTTGAATTGGTATGAGAGGATTGACCTTTACAAGGTTTGGTATTTTGCAACCAAGATGCGTGGTCCAAGAAGGCTGCCATGGTAGAGAAGTTTGAGGCTCTTGCGCTTGAGCAAGCAACTATTATATTTGTTTCTCCTTGGCTGCAAGTTGCATGTTCAAGCATTCTTCCTCATACACCCTTCTATTTTCTGCCTCCTGCTGGTGCAAATAAGCTTGATATGCAAGCTCTTCTTGCTGCATGTTATATTGTGCTTCTCTATCTATTTCTGAAATTTGCCTTTGGAAATCCAGTAACAAACTCTTAAAGCTACCCAAATCAGCATCATTTTGGGACTGACTAGGGAGGTTGCATGTTTGATTTAGAGTAGAATGAGTTTCACAAGGCTGACTATAGGAATGAACAGGCTGCAAATAAGGATAAGCAAGAGTGGTTTGAAAATGCTCCTGCTGGTAATGCTAATTATAATGAGGCAAAGAGCTGTTTGGAGGCCAAAAGTCTGAATTTTCATGAAATGGAGGAGAAAAACCATTGTGGTGTTGATAACTAGACATTGCAACGGTAAATCATGAAGTATAGACAAGTCTAGATAACAAATTAGGAATGAATATGGACAACAAGGGCTTGAAACACTAGGATGCAAGTTAGAACACCAAATAGAGTCACCAGGTGTTGAGAAAGTAGCTTTAAATGATAGAAAACTAACAAGTAGCACCAACCTCATTAGCTGCTTGTAACTAGACTGCTGAAACCAGTTGATTCTTCACTTGTAGAGTCGCCAGGTGTGAGAATATTGCCTCTACAGGCTAATGTTGTTGACATACACACCAAATATCAAGAATGAATAAAGGACTTGTGGACTATGATAGTCCAATTAGTCCCACCAGGTGTGCCAAAAACTATTGTCTCCCAGATTTGCACCCTTGCTGAGTTGTAAAAAACTTGGCAATTTGGGGAAACATGGGATCTTTCTAGGTCTATGGGTCACCTGAGTTGGAAAGAACCTTTGGAGAAGGCCGACTTCCAATCTAGTTATCACCTAAAATCTACTGGATTTACAAAGGAAAAGGGAGAAGGAATGCTTTTTTAAAAAAGAAAGATAAAATAGGACAACTTGAAAATAAGGGTGATTCACCAGGTTGAATATAAGAACCCTCATAGAACTGAGAAAATGCACAACACAACCAGATACAACAAGTAGATATACATAGATTCAGATGATTCTAGTAGAGGTAAGAAACAAAATGGTTGAGAGGAACAAAACGTTCACAGACAATCATTTGTAGATTCACACTAAACTAAAAAATTTGTAAAAGAGGTAAAATAACTTGCATATATTCAATAAGAAGGCATAGTTACAGTAGAGGAATGCTCTGTTTGGAATCAGAAGCATAGATTTCCTAAATCTTCCAACTTCCAACCCTTTTTACATCTTATGTTTGTGTATATATAGCATTTTGCATTTGACCTAAGTCGGTTACAATGAATTCTAGAAACTGGGCTCTGTCAGAAAATATCATTGCCAGAAGGGACATCCACCTGCAAGAAGTTATGGTATAAAATATCTGGAACAGGTGCAGATGGAAGATATTTTGAAACTTCAATATGAGCTGTTGAATTATCAACCTGCACCCATAAATGCAATAAATATCTGCATCTGCATATGCCAAAATGGTCGTTGAAACGTCCAGTCGATCGAGCATGCAAATCCAGATCATATTTTGAAATTGAGAATATTCCCCTCAAAAGCCTGCCAGATGAAAGAGGAGGCAAAAATAAGCACTTTTGCCTTTTGAAGCATGTTTGAAATTCGCCAAGATGAGGGAGATATGGGCAGTCAAAGTTACGGTCAACTGCATATTGCATCTGTATATCGCTTTGCATCTGTACTTGTATATGCAATACACTGCTAGGTTCACTTTATACATTTATGCAATTTCTTTCCTTTTGCCTTTTACATGTCTTTGTATGTGCTTTTGTATGTGCACATTGTATATGCACATGTATATGTACAATACAATGGCCAATATACAAAAGCGTGCCTTTGTCTTTGTATCACCCTTTGCACCTACCTTTGCCACGTGTCAGCATCTGATTTACCACTGCGTTGAAACTAAGACCCATTGCTGAACATTTGCATGCTTTATCAGCCGTCAGAAAAAACTTAAACTGAGCCGCCGATGCACTAAGTCTCGTCGAAATCCTTTGTATGTGACCTTTTGTATATCTGATTGTATATGAGATACAATCGCATATACATACAATGCAGAACTCCAAGGAGATTATCAACCATAATGGAACTTTAGAATAGGTCTAGCCTTCTATCCTTTCCCTTTTGTATGTTGCACCTTTCAGACCTTGTATATGCAATATACAACTATGGACCCCAAATGATTATCCGCCACATTTGATTTTTCATTCGCGTCCATATTGTATATATTCCCCTTTGCATCTCCCTTTGTATATCACATATACAATGTGAATATATAAACAAAATTGCATACAAACATTGCATCTGACCTCGTATCTCTCCCTTGTATATTGCCTTGTATCAGCCCGTTGTATATGCACACATACAATGTGAACATACATACAAAGATGCATACAACCGCATCTACCTTTCTAAAACAAATTGCATACTCTTTCGGGTCCAGGAATGTATCTCAGGATTGTATAGGGACTTGTGTATATGATTGTACTTGCAAAGATACAATCGCATATACATAGAATAGGCAGACCCCACCCTTTGTATCTGACACTTGCATGTCGCCTTGTATATGCACTTGTATATTGAATTGCATATACAAGGATAACCCGATTCACTTTTGCATCCCGCCCCTTGTATCTTTTCCTTGTATATTGACTTTGCATCTTCCCCTTTGTATATACAATTGTATATGCGATTGTATATGAGATACAATCGATATACATACAATGAAACATACAATTGTATATGCATATGAAAATGACTGAGAATTATCTGCAATGGAAGGCACTTGAGGACAAAAGATTTCTGGGTTTTTCTAGGTTTTTGGTAAGGATTCTCCAGGCTAGATTTTGGGATTTTTGTAAGGCACAACATGGGTTTTTTTAAATAATTTAAGCTTTTTCTCCTTCTATTTAGGCTTTATCCAATTGGATTTCTTTGATAGAAAGAGGGGAAACAAGAATATTTTTTTTGGGGGGGGGGCAAATTATGACAACAATCATCTTATGACATCATGATTTATCATCACATTGAATCATTATATTAGCATATGCATTTATAAGGACATATTAGGCATTTTTCATGGTTGTTTGAAGTGTCTTTGAAATTTTCAAAACCATGGAATTAGTTCACGGGTTTCATAAGACAAGGAGGGGAACAAGTCACCTCTTGTCCCTAGCATAATAAACTCTACTAGTGTTTGTCGACACCATCATGTTCAAATCTAAAAGAGACCTAAACATAATTCTACAAAGTTAGGTCACAAGTTCAAATTTGCATTAAAAATGGAATCCACTAAAAAGTTCCAAATCTACAAGTGTGGGGATTAGATCAACAACTATAAAAATGACTTAGAATAGTGCACTTTAAATTTTATAGTATGTTTGGGACATTCTAATATAGATTTGATCATTGGATGCATGGACTAATCACATAACATTGTTTTTCATAGAATATTCTTCATTGAACCCTAGAGATGAGTACCGTAGTTCTTTTTTAATTTTTACTCTTATTTATGAACATGTTTTAGTAATTATTTCTATCTCAGCTCATAATAGCTAGGCACATTTTTATTATTGTTTTGTTATGTTGATTTAACCTAGATTATTATGTATGGAGTATTTTATTTCCTCATAGAAATTGGTGAACCTAACATAGCTCACACCCCTTAGGATTTCTCCTTCTAATTTTTTATTTTAGGTTTGATAGTTTTAATTATGTTTATTCTCCATTTCATATTTGACATTACTTCACTTTATCTAGGGTTGTCTTTGGTTTATCATTCATCTTTTCCATTGTTCATTAATTACTACATCATTCATATGGATCCTTATGAGACTTCACCATGGGATCATATTCATGCATATATCAAGGATTATAAGGTGTTTCCACACTTCATTGATTATTATCCTTTAATCCTTATTAATATTGCATTCCTTTTCCATATGGATGATGCAACATCTTCCACAAATGAGTATTTTTAATGCATATTTAGCTTCTCATCTGTCATTGACCTTATTAGTGGTTTTCCTTCCATTTTAGATGACTTTGCTTCATTTATTTACTTTATTCATGATTATTATACTTCTTATGTCATGGATGATTATGATGTAGCCCTGTCTTTGAAGAGATACATCTAGGGATGATGCTTTATGTTATGAGGTTACACTTTCATTAGCTATTCATGAAGTTGTTGAACCTAGTGATGCCACTCTTTTCATATGTCATGACAACCCTATTTTTACATTCTTATGTTTATGTTTCTTTTGACTTTGCATCTTATAAGGTGCCAAGGGATAGTGATTCATATGATCTACAGGTTCTTTTATACATGATGATTATTAAAGTATTATTGTAATATTTAATGGTCAATTAGTTGTTAGAATAGACTTTACGAATATTTTTTTCTTTTATTTATGTTCTTATCCTTTTGTTTTACTAGTTGTCACTTAGTTGTCATTCTTATCCTTTCTAGATAAAGCATTTGTAATCTCTTATTTAAGGATGCTTTCTCTCCTTAGTTAATATCAAATAATATCAAATATCTTTGTAATAATTCTATGTTTTATATTATTTTATGGTATTAGAGCCCAGGTTGGAAACTTCAGGATCGGTGACATAGTGTACCAAACGTTTTTTGGCGATATAAAAAAAAATCTCAGATTTCATGTAATTGAATCACAAGTTTTTGGCAGATTTTTTTTTATATAAAAATTGTGCAAGTTTCTGGTTAATTTTTTGGATGATTTTTGGACAAAAACTGTAGGGTTTCTACAAGGACAAATCACGAGTTTTTGAAAGCTGAAAATTCATGGGTTTAGTGAAGAGGTGAATTTTGTTTGAAATCACACTTAGATTTGTTAGAAATTGCACCCAATAAAGTGGGAGATTTTTGGCAGGTTTCTTGATTTCCAAATCATGTTTCAAAACCCTAGAAATCACATGTGGTTTCATATTGATTTTTGGTTGCGCCTAGGTGTGTTTGAGGCTGAGAAACTAGGAAATCATGCTTATATTCATTCTTTTCTTGGTGGATCTTGTTTGTAGCTCGCGCCAGCATTTGTGGGCATCTTCTGGGACATTTTTTAAATCACGTGGGTTTTCTTCCTGGTCACGTGGGTTTGTGCAAGGTCTGCAAGGTTGAGCCATGCTGAGAAAGGATTTTTTGGCAGATTCTTCATAGAATTTGTGCCTATTTTTTTGCCTTCTCTATAGGTCGCGCTCCTAGCAAATGTATTATTGTGCCCAATAGAGGTATTTCGTGCTTGTTTTTATAAATTCATGGGTTTTACATCACTGTTTTGAACATTTTTCACAAAAAATGTGAGATGCCTAAGGTTTTTTTGGTGATTTTTAGTCTAGTTTTTTTTATGTTTTTACAAAACGTGGACACTTAGGGTTTCTGGGTATATTACAGATCTGTTAGTGGAAGTTTTTCACCAAATTTTACATGATTATAGAAAAAATTGTGGTCTTTTTCTAAGTGCCTAGGGTTTTGGCATGTTTTAGACCTATCTTTTAGCTATTTTTTTTTACAAAATAACAGGTTTTCAGTTCAAAATCGTGGGTTCAACACTATTTTTTGGTGACGCCTAGGGTTTTACGCAAATTTTAGCTCAATTTTGGTGATTTTTTTCACAAAAGCGTGGGTGCATTTTGTTGCCTAAGGTTTTGGAAAGTTTGATACAGCAAGTTTTTTGACAATTTTTTATTTAATCATTGTTGTTTGGTGACTGGTTGGTGACAACAGAAGCTTTTTTGTTTATTTTTCATGATTTCAAGTTGCAGGAGGTATGGATTTGTTACCCACCATTATGTTGGAAGGTAGTCAATGCTTTAGTGGTAAAAATTATAACACTTGGAAGTAATGCATTCTCACGATCTTCAAGTACAAATGTCTTGACAAGATCATCCTCGGTACCGATGCTCGGCCAATGACTGTGGGAAAAGACTAGGACAAGTTTGACAAGCATGATAGAGAAGTCATCATATTGATAAAGCTATTAGTTATTGATGAAATGCTTTTGAAGGTTTAGACAGGAAAAACCTCTATGAAAATTTGGAAGCACCTACGAGATCTGCACCAGATGTCTGATAAAGGCATGGCCTTCTTCCTCAAAAATATGTTATTTTCAATTATAATGAATGAGACAACATCCTTGTAGGAGCATTTGCTCAAAGTGAAGGACATCAGAGACCAGTTGTTTGCCATAGGTTAGAAGATGGAAGAAGAAGATATGGTGGTTATTACACTGAAAATCTTACTACAGGCCTATGAACATTTAATTGAGACACTCAATATCACATCTACCAACATTGACTTGAAGTTTGAAGAGTTGTGCAAAAAGCTCTTTCAACATGACAAATGGAAGAAATAGTCTGGCAGTAGTAGTGATACACAAAGTATGGAACATGCATTTGCAGCCAAGGACAAAGGCACAGGAAAATGGCCTGAGAAGAAAGATCAAGGGGATAATGAGGATACTTAAAAAAATATGAAAAGTATCACATGTCACTATTGTGGTAAACTTGGTCATATAAAGAAGCACTAGAGAAAGAGGTTGGCTGAAAAGAATTCCAACTAGGGAGGGCCTCCACCAAAGGCTTATGTCATAGAGCATTATAAGGAGAAGGATTCAGCCTTCTATGCTTTCTAGATTTGGGATAACCTTGGTGTAGATAGTACATTGACAATTAAGGGAGGGTATTAAAGTATTATTGTAATATTTAATGGTCAATTAGTTTTTAGGCTAGACTTTAGGAATATTTTTTTCTTTTAGTTATATTCTTATCCTTTTGCTTTATTAGTTGTCACTTAGTTGTCGCTCTTATCCTTTCCAGATAAAGTGTTTGTAATCTTGTATTTAAGGATGCTTTCTCTCCTTAGTTAATATCAAATATCTTGGTAATCATTTTATGTTTTATATTATTTTATGATGATATTTATTTTGCATCTGACGTTTATTCTATAGGTATTCATGATGATACACTACTTTTTGATACATTACATGATGTTGTTGTGCCTTATCATGATAGTTCTCTTGCATCTCATATGGATATTCATGATGATTAACTTCTTTATGCTAAATTACATTATTATATTTGTGATCTTAGTGAGGAATTAATGTTTAATAACTTTGATGGTAATAGTGATGCATATTTACACATTAAGTTATTTTTAATTACCAACTATGTATACACAAACGATCAATATATTGTTGATGAGTGAATCTAGACTTACTTTAATTGATGGAGCATTGAAATGGTTTGATCCATCTTGTATTCTTTCTAGTTCATTTATGACATTAACACATGATTTTAATGAGTATTTATCTTGCCCTAGAATGATTGCACAAGCAATTTGAACTCGTCTATGCCTTCCCTAGTTATATTTTTAGATTCTTATCCATCCCCTTTACTTGATCTTCATATAAATTATTAATTTCATGTAATGCCTTTGATCTCTTAGATATTAGATATCCCCTTTATGTTATCTAATAAGTATGACCAATGCTCCAATGGTATTATAATATTATGAACTTGAATATTATTATTAGATAATGGCTTGAATAGAGAAAACTATATCTAATGAGTTATTTTCGCTAATACTAATCTTAATCTTTCTCCTACACCTAAGATAACAACCAAGACATATGCCATAATTTTGGCTTCAAAGTAAATAGGCTAAGATTTCTCTTTAAGACTTATTGCATACATCATATATATATTACAATTTTTTTAGAAAAGATTTAAGTGAATTTAAATGTTCAAACATATATAATTGCTTCTATATATTATACTCTACTGGTACTTAAAAGCATGAAATATTTTTTGATTCTATAGAGCTCCCACCTAATTTGATTATTAAGGATCCTTTACCTTTACATATCATGGTGAAATATGGTGATTCAAAGGGAAAATGTGCCTTGTTTGATAATGGATCTAGTTTGAATATATGTTAAACTCAAATGTAATGTGCTTTCAAACACTCATGCTATGTCCATTTCTTTTGTGTATATTCTACTAATATCTTTTATTGATTAATGTTTAGATTTCAACACAAGAAGTGGGAGAAGGCACAATAAATTCAAATATGAGGGTAGAAAAGTTGCTTGAAGATTTCTTGCAAAGCATAGATGATGATCGAACACTAGCCTTTTTGGAAAATGGGTTAGAAAACTAGATAAATAGGGATAGAGACATGACACTATCTAGTAAAATTGGACTACAACACCCCACTACGCAATCGTTCAAGTGTGTCGTGAATGGCATGGCACTACACTTTGTAGGGAGAGAGACTTGATTGAAATAATGAATATTAGGAGACGTCCAACCATCTCTCAAGGTTTAACTTTGTTTCCTACTCCATCTTGTTCAAAGAACAAGAAGAAGCGTACTTAGCATGATGATTTGGATAGAGCAGCAAAACGTGATAAGAATAGGAGTGAAACATCTTAATTTAGGGCAAACATTATTAAGCTTATTTTTAGATATACATTTATTGTCAAACCTACTTTTTATTTAATGATTAATCACTTTTTGAAATAATGACTCTTCTTCCTGATGTCTTGATATCCATATAGTTTTTTGTCTTTGGATATAAATTATAGGAGAATTCAGTCTCATTTTTTTAATAATTAAGCATGGGAGGATCTTAGGCTTGTTGCATTTTGCAATCTTGTTAAGTTTGTTTCCTTTTTTGAATTCTTCTAGAGAAGTTCATTCAATTTACTATTATCCTATTTATTATTAGATCTAAAAAATATTAGATTAGAGATTATTAGTTTAGTGCTTGTAAATTAAAAGGAACAATTCAGTGCTTGTAAATGAACTCGTTTTCCAAATTTTGTGACCTACATCTATGCATAGGAGTGTTAGAAATGAAGGTGCAAACCACACAATGAAAATCTGATTCAAACCTTATTATCCTCTAAACAATGTAGAATCAATGGAGATTGTAGCAGAAATTAAAACCCACTACACAGAAATAACAAGCATTAAGATCATAACACATAACACGGTATGTAACATGGAGAAAACCCTTTTAGGTAAAAAACTCCACCAAGAAAAGAGGCTCCAAGTTGTATTATCTTCAAATATATGAGATTACAATACATGCACTTCCTCTCTCCTTTAGTCTTCAATCTAGCGGCGTCTGTTACTCTCAACTCTGATAAAAATGTAGTACAAATATCCTTATAAAAGTGGGTTGCCTTCTAGGGCAAGATAACTGACAAAATATCGACCGTCAAATCTGTGACCTAATGACGAATGGTCCAGATTCATAATAATAAAATATCAAATAAAATGTGGTTTCAGGGGCGCTGTCCCCAAACCTCCACCGGGGTGCACGGCCTCTGGACCGTTCACCGGGGGAATGATCCCCCTAGACCCCTCGCAGGGGGAAACCCCCCTGCGACCCCCTGTCGCGGATGAATGAACATCGAGGACTGGATATAAAATTGTAGCTAAAACAAGACCACTGTTGGTGAAACCTTTCATCCCTTATGGGTGATTTACAAATAATATTAGGAGTAATTAATTACATATGATTTACAAGGTTGATGTCACCTTAATCCTAACATTCTCCCACTTAACATCATACATTGTAAATACCCATAGGAAAACCATAAAATAATTAGGCACTAGAAGCAAGGCCCATGGCCTCTCTACACTAAACAAATTTCTCTGTGCTCATAGGCTTGGTCAAAGCATCTATAACATTCTCTTGAGTGTCTACCTTCTTCAGCTTAATATGTCCATTTGCAACCATTTCTTGAACAAAGTGATACTGTACATCAACATGCTTAGTCTGAGCATGATACATAGGATTCTTGGCCAAACATATAGCACTCTGGGTATCAGAACCAATCTGAATGGTCCTACAATCAAATCTGATACCTATACACAGTCTCCTCAACCAAACTGCCTCCTTAGAGACATGAGTAGCAGCCATATACTCTATTTCTATGGTGGACAAAGTAACTGTGGGCTGCCTCTTACTCATCCAACTCACTGCTCCTCCAAACAGAGTAAACACATAGCCACTAGTGGACCTTTGACTATCCAAGTCACCTGCCAAATCTACATCAACAAAATCTTGTATGTCTAATGATTTATCAGCACTATCAGTACCAGAGTAAACCAAACAATAATCAGGAGTACCTGCAAGATATTTAAGCACCCTCTTCGCATAATTCCAATGATGTCTACTAGGGTTAGACATAAATCTGCTCAAAACTCCCACTGCTTGGGCAATATATGGCCTAGTGCAAACCGTTGCATACATCAAACTCCCTACAACACTAGCATATGGCACATTAGACACATCCTCAAGATCCTCCTCAATCTTTGGACACATATCTAATGAAAGCTTAGTACCAATGGGTAAATGAACTCTAACTGGGTTACAATCCTGCATACTAAATCTCTACAAAATGGTACTCACATACTTACTTTGTGACAACCAAAGCTTTCTGTTAACCCTATCCCTACTAATCTTCATTCCCAGAATATACCTGGCAGCTCCAAGATCCTTCATATCAAATGTACCTGAAAGTTGGGCTTTAAGCTCACTGATCATACCCTTAGTATTACTGAAAAATAACATGTCATCAACATACAATACAATAACCAATATAGAATCATCAACACAATAAATGTAA
This sequence comes from Cunninghamia lanceolata, assembly GCA_027924645.1. NCBI lineage: Eukaryota > Viridiplantae > Streptophyta > Pinopsida > Cupressales > Cupressaceae > Cunninghamia > Cunninghamia lanceolata. The sequence goes on from BSBN01000940.1 coordinate 1,444,537, forward strand.
ACATAGTGATCCTCCTTACTTCTAACAAAATTCAATTTCAACATAAATGAATCAAACTTTTGATACCACATTCTGGGGGACTGTTTTAAACCATAGAGAGACCACTTTAACTTGCAAACCCATTTTTCTTTCCCTTTTACCTCAAAACCTATAGGTCATTGCATATAATTTTCTTCCTAAAGATCTCCATGCAAGAACACAGTCTTAACATCCATTTGCTCAATCTCCCAATCATAAGCTGCAGCAATGGATAAAAGAAATCTAATAGAAGTCAATTTAGCAACATGAGAGAATATTTCACCAAAATCAACTCCCTCTCTCTAGGAGTAGCCCTTGGCTACCAGTCTAGCCTTGTACTTCTCTAATGACCCGTCTACTCCAAACTTCTTCTTGAAGACCCACTTACAACCTATGGCCTATCTTCCTTTGGGAAAACGAACAAGATCCTAGTTGTTACAAGAGTCTAAAGCCATCATCTCCTCCTGTATGGCTAACTTCCAAGACTCACTATCATATGAAAGAATAGCTTCCCTGTAGGATCTAGGCTCATCGTTAGTACTCAATAAAGCAAATACACAACAAAAATCTGGTGGGCTATACCTGTCAACTGGATTCCATTGTCTTGTTGATGCAGGAGCATCCAGTGGTGTAAGGGCAATCTTGCATCACCCAAAAAAAAGATCTGTTTCAAAATTGTTGATATTCTTTCCATTTATTTTCAAAATTTGTGGTTCTGGTTCCATAATCGCTTGGATAATGATGTAGAACTTTCAGTTTTTCTAAACTACTAAAAATAGCAACCTGCTATTTTTAGAAAGTTTGCATTTGGGCATGGATTGAAATAAAAATTTACAGGAAGCTTCGTAACTGAAAAATAAGACCTTTGGCAAAGCAATCACGCAAAGATCATTTGCGAGTTGAAAGATATTAAAGTTTTTGTTTCCTGAAAAATGCCTAAAAATTATTCAAACTCAGGTTTGAGGCACTAAACGGCCCCATACGAGCCTGAAAATGGCCAGAACTAGCAAAGCAGGTTCTTGGCACGTAGAGCACTCTGTGAGATTTTTGACGTATAAAACGGTTTGTCAATCGGACACCCGGATCAAAAGTTATGGCTCCCAGAAGTTGACTTATTTTTGGAGGGAGATGCAAATTTTGAAATTAGGTTGTTGGCCGCCAAAAAGGCTATTAATAACCATTTTTTGGAACCCTGGGTAGTAGTAGAGTTAATGGGGAAAGTGTAGAGTCAAGAATACGTGGGAAAACATAAACCTTAGCAGATTTGGGGTTACAGATGGCAGATGATTCCAGAGTCTTGTGAGAGGAAGTTGTAATGTGTTGCAGCCTGTGGAGGGTTGATTCCTCTTATTGTATTTGAGCTTCTGTAATGTAATAAGTTGTCCAAATCAATAAAAGAAAGTTCTATTTTCTATGTGTAATTTCTGTTGTTGTGTGTTTTATGATTTACCCCCTTCATCAAGTGGTATCAGAGCAAGGGTTCCTGAGTGTGTAGATAGATCGCCAACCATGAGGCAGTTTGCACCAGGACCTGAGGTTGTGGGTTTGCTGCAGAGATTAAGATGCCTCCATGAATAAATCATATTGGGAGGAATGCTTTGATGGAAGAGGGTTTTAGAGCCCTGTAAAGGTAAATTAATGCATTGCAAGAGGAGCTATGAAGAGGGTTTGAGTTGAGAACAAGAGAAGAAAGCGAAGATGAAGCTAAAGAAGAGCTATCTGAGGAAGAACAAGAAGCTGTAGGAGATCCTACAAAAGTTAGGTTGTTGAGAGCCATTTTGAAGATCGAAAAGAGGCCCAGGATCAAAGTTTCTACATATTCTAGAGATTTGAATCTGGAACAGCTTATTGATTGGATCAATGACATGAAGGAGTATTTCGAGTATGAAGATGTGGAGGACCTAGATTGGGTCAAGTTTGCAAAAACAAAGTTGAAGGGCCACACCAGTATTTGGTGGAGAGAGGTCTAATTAGAAAGGAATGGAAGAGGAAAAGGAAAGATCACCATATGGGATAGGATGGTGGAGAAACTGAAGAAGCAGTTCATTCCTGTGGACTATGAGATGGAGCTGCTGAAGAAGCTGCAAGGACTGAAGCAAGGTAACAAGTCCGTTAAGGAGTATACAGAAGAGTTATATAAAATTACTATCAAGATAGGCCATATAGAGCCCAACAAGGAGAAGGTAGCCTATTACATTAATGGGTTGAGGCCGAGTATTCAAGAGGAGCTGAGCCTGGTCAAAATGACCACCATAGAAGATGTGTACCAATTTTCCCTTAAGGTGGAAGAGAAGCTAAATAAAATATTCGATAGCAAGTAAAAGGGAAGAGGTTAAGGCAAAAGGACTGGTGGAAGACCCTATGGAGGTCGTAATGAAGATCAAAAGGAAAGTGAAGAAGCTGGCACCAGTCAAAATCATAGAGGAGATAATACCTACCACCCTCGTAACCAGAACAATGGTGAGCAAAGAGGAAGAGGAAGAGGTAGACCTCGGCAAGGACCCGGAAGAGGAAGTTTCAGAAGAACCTGTTTCCAATGTGGAGAAGACAAGCATCAAGCATACAAGTGTCTGCAACATCAAGGAAGGACAAATAGAAGACCTAAAGGTAATGCACGAGTTGCACATGTCAATGAAGATGCTTAATCTGAGTGCTCTGAAAATGCTGAAAGGGGAGAAACCCTAGTTGTCAGAAGAACTTTGTTGAATGAGGAGAAAGAACCCAATCAGAGGAAGAGTTTATTCCGCACAAGGTGCAAATGTGAAGTTAAGTGTTGTGATATTATTATTGACAGTGGAAGCACTGATAATCTTGTTTCAGAGGAGATGGTTGACAAGTTGAAGTTGACAAGAAGAAAGCATCTACATCCATATCAGATTGCATGGTTGTAGAAGGACCATAGAGCTTTGGTCAATGAGTAGTGTTTAGTGAAGTTCAAGATTGGTGACTAGCATGATGAGGTGTTGTGTGACATCATACCAATGGATGCATGTCATATGTTATTGGGGAGGCCATGGTAGTATGATAGGAGCACTATCCATGACAGTCGTGTGAACACATACTCCCTAACAAAGGATGGAGTATGTCATAAGTTGAAGCCCTTGAAGGAGGTGGAAGAAAAGGTATGTAGTACTACCAGAATTTGCTTGGTAGATGGTAGAAAATTTTTGGAGGGTATGAAGCATGAGCATCATTGCTTTGCATTGATTCCTAAGATTAGTCAAGAGAAATGTGACGATGTACCAGCAGAAGTCTCAGATATGTTGGAAGAATTTTAGGATATTATCTCTGATAATGTACCAAATAAGGTAGCCCACAGAATGACTGTTGTAGAGAGTGAAGAGCTAAACAGACAAGTTCAAGAGCTATTAAGGAAGGGACTGATAAAGGAGAGCCTAAGTCCATGTGCGGTACCTGCAATACTAGCACCAAAGAAAAATGGAGCATGGTGAAGGTGTACAGACTCTTGAGCCAACAATAAGATCAGGATCAAGTACAGATTTCCATTGCCCAGAATGGATGACATAATGGACTATTTGAGTGGAGCCAAGTACTTCACAAAGATTGACGTGAAGAGTGGGTATCACCAGATCCGTATCAGAGAAGGAGACGAGTGGAAGATAGCTTTCAAGACAAAGGAAGGTTTGTATGAGTGGTTAGTTATGCCATTTGGGCTAACTAATGCACCGAGCACATTCATGTGGCTCATGAACGAGGTACTAAAAAGAATTTTTGGGAATTTTTGTTATTGTTTATTTAGATGACATTTTGATTTTCAGTAAGACTTGGGATGAGCATATGATGCATATCAGAAGAGTTTTGGAGAATCTGAGGGAGGAGAAGTTGTTGATCAATCTGGAGAAATGTAGCTTTACAAAGAAGGAGTTGGTATACGTGGGATTTGTTGTCTCAGAGGAAGGTCTTAAGATGGACCTAGAGAAGGTGAGGGCTATCATTGAATGGCCTTTGCCAAGGAGTGCTTCTGAGGTAAGATCTTTTCACGGTTTGGCAAGTTTTTACAAAAAGTTTATTAGGAATTTTAGTAGCATTTGTGCACCCCTAACTAAGACAATGAGAGGGGACAGAAAATAGTTTAGATGGACTAAAGGAGCAGATAAAAGATTTGATACATTGAAGCAGAAAGTCACAGAGCAACCTATTTTGGCACTTCCAAATTTCAATAAGGTATTTTAGGTAGATTGTGATGTTAGTGGCAGTGCTATAGGAGCTGTTTTGAGCCAAGAAGGTAAGCCCATTACCTATTTTAGTGAGAAACTTAATGATGCCAAGAAAAAGTATTCTGTTTATGATCAGGAGTTGCAATAGTTCAGGCTTTGAAGAAATGGAGACATTATTTGTTTCCAAAAGAGTTTGTTTTACATACTGATCATCAGGCTTTGTAGTATCTCAATAGTCATGGAAAGTTGAACCAGAGGCACTTAAAATAGGTTGACCTTTTGCAGAGCTGTACTTTTGTTTTGAAGCACAGGAGTGGGAATTCCAACAGAGTTGTAGATGCCTTGAGTAAAAGGCAAATTTTGTTGATAGAAATGAAGATAGAGGTTGTTGGGTTTGGTGAGCTCAAAAGTTTGTATCCTAAAGATCCAACTTTTGTAGAGGCCTAGCAAGTTTGTTGGGAACCTATTACTTTGGACAGGACAAAGTGGTTGGATTTCATAATCCAAGATGGCATGTTGTTTAGAGGAAGCTAGTTGTGAATTCTAAGGAGTTCCACGAGAGAGAACCTGATAAAGGAGAAGCATAGTGGAGGATTGGTTGGACACTTTGGTCAAGATAAGACCATTGCTATTATTGGTGAAAATTATTATTGGCCACAGTTGTAGCAGGATGTGAGGAAATTTATGTAGAGTTGCAGAGTATGACAGATGGCAAAAGGAACAAGTCAGAATACAGGGCTATATCAGCCATTACCTATATCGGAGAAGCCATGGGATGATATTAGTATGGATTTTGTTTTTGGCTTACCAAGGACACAGAGAGGACATGATTCCATTTTTGTGGTGGTAGATAGATTCTTGAAGTTGGCACATTTTATTCCTTGCAAGAAGACTAATGATGTTGTTCATATTGCAGAGTTATTTTTCAGGGAGGTGGTTAGATTACATGGTCTACCAAAGAGCATAGTTTCAGATTGAGATACCAAATTTGTTGGTTATTTCTGGAGGACTTTGTGGAAGAAGTTGAAGACAGATTTGAAGTTTAGTTCTGCGCACCATCCACAGACTGATGGACAGACCAAAGTGGTGAATAGGAGTTTGGGTGTAACCTACTACGATGCTTAGTATGAGATAAGCCCAAGGGATGGGATTTGATTTTACCACAGGCAGAATTTGCATAAAAAAATTCTATCAATAGGAGTACTGGTAAATCACCATTCTAGATTGTATATGGGAATAGTCCAAGAAATACTTTAGAGGTAAGGAATCTAGACAAAGGAGAAAAGACAACTGCCGAGGCTAAAGACTTTGCAGAACACATGAAGAATTTGCATGAAGAGGTGAGAAAGCACATTAATAAGATGAATATTTAGTACAAGGCTAAGGCAGATTAGAAGAGGAAATATAAGGAGTTCCAGGTAGGAGATGAAGTCATGGTTCACTTGAGAAAAGAAAGGTTCCCAATTGGAACATACAATAAGTTAAAAATGAAGAAATTTGGACCGTGCATAATCTTGAAGAAGCATGATTCAGAAAATGCATATGAGGTGGAGCTACCGAGTGAGATCAACATTTCCCCTATTTTCAACATTGTTGATTTATCATAGTATCATGAAGGTGGAATAGAGGATGGACCAATAAAGAACAGTGGAGCATTCTGGCATCTACTTCAACAGAGGAGATAGAAGAGATCTTGGATAGCTGTGTGGGAAGAAGTACTCGGAATAGGCAATATGAAGAATATCTAGTGAAATAGAAAGGAAGGCATGTTGAAGATTCTTCTTGGTTGTCTAAGGCAGAGGTTGACCATTTGGGTTTTCCTCACACAAACACCTAAGACGTGATAGGGTCACTTCTCAAATTACCCTAGGTGTTTGATGCAGGAGCATCCAGTGGTGTAAGGGCAATCTTGCATCACCCAAAAAAAAGATGTGTTTCAAAATTGTTGATGTTCTTTCCATTTCTTTTCAAAATTTGTGGTTTTGGTTCCATAATCACTTGAATAATGATGTAGAACTTTCAGTTTTTTCAAACTGCTAAAAATAGCAACCTGCTATTTTTAGAAATTTTGCATTTGGGCATGGATTGAAGTGAAAATTTACAGGAAGCTTCGTAACTAAAAAATAAGACCTTTGGTGAAGGAATCACGCAAAGATCATTTGCAAGCTGAAATATATTAAAGTTTCCATTTCTCAAAAAAACACTTGAAAATTATTCAAACTCAGGTTTGAGGCACTAAACAGCCCCGTACGGGCCTGAAAATGGCCAGAATTGGCAGAGCGGGTTCTTAGCATGTAGAGAACTTTGTGAGCTTTCCGACACATAAAATGATTTGTTAATCAAACACCTAGATCAAAAGTTATGGCTCCCAAAAGTTGGCCTATTTTTGGAAGGAGATGCAAATTTTAAAATTAGATTGTTGGCCGCCAAAAAGGCTATTAATAACCATTTTTCAGAACCTTGGGTAGCAGTAGAGTTAAGGGGGAAAGTGTAGAGTCAAGAATAGGTGGGAAAATAGAAAGCCTAGTAGATTTGGGGTTATAGATGGCAGACGATTCCAGAGTCTTGTGAGAGGAAGTTGTAATGTGTTGCAGCATGTGGAGGGTTGATTCCTCTGATTGTATTTGAGCTTCTGTAATGTAATAAGTTGTCTAAATCAATAAAAGAAAGTTTTATTTTCTATGTGCAATTTTTGTTGTTGTGTGTTTTATGATTTACCCCCTTCATCACTTGTGGATCTCCTCAAGGGTGGAGTAAGGGTCTCAACTTGTTCTTCTGCATGATCATATGTACCAACTTCCTCTGTAACAACAGACTCATCTTAATTAGAACTACTCGAATCTTCTTCTTCTTCACCCCCCAATCCATCATTCTGTTCTTCTGAAGGTGCATCTTGCTGCTCTAACTCAAAGTGCACTCTCTTTACCTTTTCATCTTTTTCTTTTGGCTACCTAGGTTCAAAAATAGCTCTAAGTTCCCTGAAAATAACATCTCTAGAATAGATAATCTTACGGGTTAGTGGATTCCAAATCTTATAACCTTTGACATTATTACCATATCCAATGAATGTACACTTTTCATCTTTTAGATCCAACTTAGATCATTTTTGCTTAGGCACATGAACAAAAGCCTCATAGCCAAAAACCCTTAAATGTGAAACAGAAGGTTTCTTATCTGTCCACACTTCATAAGGTGTCGAATCAAGAGCCTTACAAGGAGACCTGTTTAACAAGTAGCAAGCAGTACACACATCCTCTAACCAAAAACATTTATCCAGCTATGCATCACTCAGCATGCTTTTGGCCCTTTCCATGATTATTCAGTTCATCCTTTCTGCAACACCATTCTGTTGTGGTGTATACGGAGTTGTCTTTTGTCTGATAATACCTGTGTGCTTGCAAAACTTATCAAATTCCTTAGAGAAATATTCCCCTACATTGTTAGATGTTAATATTTTTATCTTCAACCCTGATTGGTTCTCTACTAAGACTTTAAATTCCTTAAACTTAGTGAAAACTTCATATTTGTGTTTCATAAAATAAATCCATGTAAATCTGGACACATCAACAATGAAGGTAACAAAATAATGAGGTTTTCTGATAGAATAACTATCGACAGGTCCAAACACATCTATATGAATAATTTCTAACTTCTCTTTTGCTCTATTGCTCTCTAAAGGAAATAATTTTCTATTTTGTTTACCAAACACACATTGCTCACAAAAATTAAAGTGCTCATCAAAATAAGAGAAACTGTCCAACAAATCTTTATTCTTAATAGTTTTCAAAACATTATTGCTAGTGTGGCCCAATCTATGGTGCCACAACATACATGTATTTTCAGTACTGGCCTCAGATACATAGGAGACATTACAAACTGTAGTCGCTTCAAGCTTGATCAGGTTTCCCAATCTCTTCTCCTTCGCTACCACCAAGTTCCCTCTCACCAATCTACGGCCATGCTTATCAAAAGTCACACACATTCCCAAATCATTTAGCTTTGAAACAGAAATCAAATTTCTAGCTAATCCAAGAACATGATAAACGTTAGGGAGGGTTTTAATCCTCCCATCACTAAAACACAACAATACCTTGCCTTTACCAACTATTGGATATGTAGAGTTTTCTCCAAGATAGATATTACCTCCATCATATTCTTCATATGTGGAGAACCATTCCTTATGCGGGGTCATATGAAATGAGCATCTTGAGTCAGTAGTTTTCATTAGAAACAACATTACATGTAGAAAGTAAAACATCTTCACCTACATTCGAGGACTTATCAGAAGCACTCTCCCACTATTTCTTTGGGTTCCTACACTCCTTTACATGTCCCCTTTTACCGCAGTTCCAACACTTAACTTTGTTCTTCTTCCCAAGAGTCTTAGATCCACCCTTGGACTTATCCTTAGCCCCTTTATGATTTCCTTGTGGTCCTCTTTCCATAGACCTTCCCCTGACACTAAGAGCATTGCTTGAACTATCTAAACTTTTCTTCCTCAATTCATGTGATAGCAAAACTGAAACAAGAGCATCCAACTTCGGATCTATGAGGTTAGCAGTGATAGCCAAAACAACATTCTCCCATGACTCAAGCAAAGAATAGAGAAGCAATATACATTTATCTTCCTCATTCAACTTCACATCTACATATGCTAGTTGACTCAATAACAAATTAAACGAATTCAAATGCTTTGCAATCGATTCACCCTCTTTCATTTTCATGGAAAATAAGTTATGCTTTAAATAAAGTTTATTTACCATACTCGTGGCTTGGTAGAACTCACCCAGACGCTTCCACAAGGTATGTGTGGACTTCTCACTCGCAACATTCAGTAGAACAGAATCTGCAAGACACAGATGGATTGTACCTCGTGCCTTTTTATCCTGTCTTTCCCACTCATCAAGAGCAACATCATCAGGTTTCTTCTCTTTCATAACAGCCAACCACTAGTTTCTTTCTTCCAGCAAATCCTCCATTTTCTGCTTCAACAATTCATACCCCATGCCATTGAACTTTTCAATGTCCAACCGAGAGGTAGAAGTAATAGTGGATGAAGCCATGATATCTACATAAGATCTGCAAACAAAAACAACCAAATCTCCCACTGTAGCTAAAAAACCTTCACACTACCACCTAAGAATCAAAATTGGCTAGGCTCTAATACCAAATGTTAGAAATGAAGGTGCAAACCACACAATGAAAATATGATTCAAACCTTATTATCCTCTAAACAATGTAGAATCAATGGAGATTGCAGTATAAATTAAAACCCACTGCACAGAAATATCAAACATTAAGAATAGAATGCATAACACAGTATGTAACGTGGAGAAAACCCTTTCAGGTAAAAAACTCCACCAAAAAAAGAGGATCCACATTGTATTATCTTCAAATATCTGAGATTACAATACATGCACTTCCTCTCTCCTTCAGTCTTCAATCCAACGGCGCCTGTTACTCTCAACTTTGATAAAAATGTAGTACAAATATTCTTATAAAAGGGGGTTGCCTTCTAGGGCAAGATAACCAACAAAATATCAACCGTTAGATCTATGACCTAATGACAACGATCTAGATTCACAATAATAAAATATCAAATAAAATATGGTTTCAGGGGCATTGCCCCCGAACCCCCACTGAGGCGCATGGCCCCTAGACCCCTTGTCGAGGGGATGGTCCCCTCGGACCCCTCGTAGGGGGGAAACCCCTATACGACCCCCCATCACAGATGAATGAGCATCGAGGACTAGATATAAACATGTAACTGAAACAAGACCACTACTGGTGAAACCTTTCATCCCTTATGGGTGATTTACAAACAATATTAGGAGTAATTAATTACATAGGATTTACAAGGTTGATGGCATCTTAATCCTAACAAGGAGGATGTATTGTGCTACCACATAAATCAATGCTTGCTATCATGCTCATGCCCACAACCTGCACTTTATTTCTATCAAATGACTATGCATTGTTTAGTTGTGTGTCATGTGACAAAAGAAAGGGTATTTCTAATGAATTGCCCATATTTCTCATAAAATATCAATTTAGAACAACAAAGTGACTTAGTCTTTAAATACATACAATGTGTGAGGAATGATCAAATATCTCTTTCATCAAAGTGTTATCATTGCCCACATCATCCATCTCATATCATTTCTAATTATGTTCTCATAAAAGACAATGGATCATTTTGATAAAGCATCTACCACAACCATTTTAGTAACGTAAAGTATAATGTATACATATGAAATTAGTAATATATGTGAGACTTACAAATGTGAAAGTATAACTTGTGTGATATTAGTAAATGGGGCACTAATAAGTGATGTGAACTAGAATAAGTCTCATATATTTACAATAATTCTTGTCAACAAACTATACCCCTACTTTCTTACTACAATAGTAATGTCTTGTCAAATAGAACTTTAACATCATAGGATCATAATACGATTATTCCAATTCATTATGATCAAATGATTCAAGTAATTCATAACCATTATTGATTAATATCACACAGTGTGTGCCAAACAACATCAAGCTTTAACTTAGTAGATTAACCATCTCCAAGTTAACCATAATGGTTGTATAAGTTCTCATCCATCTCCATGGAAATTTAACTATTACATTAACCACAATAATTTTATAAGCTCTTTTATTTAGCTAAGAACTAATTTTATTTTCCACATAATTATAAAATTATATAAAACATACATTTGTACAAGTAAGTGTTAAGAGTGTTTAAGATTGTGCTACCTTTAAATGAAACTCAAGAAACTATGTAGTTTTTTGTAAAATCCTTAACTAAAAGGGATTGCAAGGAATTTCTCTAAACACATTCACTATGAAGTAGCCTTTGTATACTTCTATAAATGGAGCAAAGGCTACTAAGATGATTCAAGGTAACAAGTAGAATCTAAACATGTTTAAACACTGGTAGAATTTCTCTACTCACACTGGTAGCCAATAGATATGGTTGATCAATACGGAAATCATCTTCATTGTTGATAGATATCAATCCTGCTGCACTGACCTCCTTCACAAGCCTTTCCATTTTGGTCAAATTGTCCCTAGGATAGCACAACACAACTTTACCTTTGAAAATGTGTGGGTCAAGACCAAGGTCGCTACAATAAAATTCAAAAATGAATCAAATAATAGAACCAATTTTATGGTAATAAACTCAGGGACTAATTCTCAAGAGAATTTGGGTAGAATGGTGGTAGGTCAGGCAAAGGCAAACTATGTAAGTTTGCACTCTATTGTGTCTCTCATTACCTTGTTAACTTATATGTTATTTTTCTTAGTCCTCATGTGTGATCCAATATAGTTAAAGATTGATTTTATAAGCATACATTATATGTTAATGAAGTGAAGAGATTATGTAAGGATAAGATTTTAAAGTTAATAGTGACATTATGAGATTTAAGTTAATACTGCTAATTGAGATTAGAGTAGGATTAATATTAGATTTTAATGAATTACAAAGTTTATAATGAATAGATAGGTGTGTATACTAAGTAGGATATGGAAATGCAAGGTGGTAAACCTCACTATAGAGGTTGCAAGCTCTAAGGCCTTAGAAAAAATTTACACAACTAAAATTTAAAATCACTCAATAATGAGTATGTAGTTAGTTGTCTAAAGTTTTATAATATTAAATTTGTATTAATTTAGTAAGTTACGTCATAACAATCTTATGAACTAATGTAAGGGCCCATTACAAAGGATTTCATATTATAATATGATTATAACATTGGATATCCTTGACCCATAATATATAGTAGGACATCATATGGAGCCACATCAACTCTTTGCATATATGTTGCACTATAAAAATATTAAGTCCATTGAAGTCATGTGCTCTGTTATGATTGGATTTATTTTATATTGATAATGTTATGCATATGTCTATGTATGGTTATGATTATGGGAATGGTAGAAGTGTTGTGGATGTATGTGCATGTCAAGCATAAATTCTAATAGATTAAATGACATAAGTGTAAATCTCATTGCTCCTTCAAAGTGTTGCAATTATAGGTGACTCTAGTCTCAATATTTTAGATTGTGTAAGTGAATGATCTTCATATTATAACATATGTCGTGATTGATCAAGAGCATGCCACCGTTTCTTAAATTCCATGAGTAGTGCAATGCTTAAAAATGGATAATTGTTTTGGATAATTAAACACCCTATTCTCCTTTCCTTGTGATGAATTACATGAAAACAATACCTTGAATTATGACATACCATTATGTAGCTCTCTTCTGGTGATATTTGTGAGGTCACTCAAAATAGAATGAGATGACACAATATCAACTAGCTTATAATCGACACTATATTTCAAGTACCTAATCACAAGGTATTGTCTCATTGATCTATGAGGCAGGTGAGGTATATGTAGGGTGCAATCATCAGGATATCGAATGTGGAAGGATATCTTGGGTATGTAATTATTATGGAATGATTGTTTTGGGTATGAATCGAGTATTGTCCCTATTAAAGAAAGTTTGCTAAACTAAGAACATGGTTGGGTTTCCCTGAATACTATTTAGTACTATTTGATTGTTGGGGTTCATTTAGAGGAACCTTGTTGAGATATGGAGTAGAAATCCAAGAATTGGGTGTTTTGTTATTAATCATCGAACTTGGTGAGTCTTGGTTTGTTTTGGAATGAGTATTGATAACTAGTGTTGTATTACATTGTTTAGGATTAAAAATTTTATGGTTATCCTCCTTTAGTATTCATTTTATTTCACTTCTAGGAGGAAAGCTACTTTTGTGGCAATGAAACCCAAAGGATAGGAACCTATGTGATTAACTCTTGGGAAATTAAAGTGAGGAAAACTACATGTGACTTCGATCCCATTTAGAAGCGGGTATGTAGGAAATTATTGGGCTTAGGATGCCCCTGGACCTCAAGACCATAGGGGAGGGGTTTAGGGAATGACTCCAAGGTATGGGATGTTCCTGAACTTGATCAACCTTCCCTCTTCGGTATGTTCAACTTGAGGCTAAAACTACATCAGATGGCTATGATCTCACCTTCTAATTAATAAGTCCCACTATATAGGCCTAATCCTGTAAAAGACACTCTATTAACACTAAGCTCATCTACTCAGAGGTCATTAGGTTAGGCTCTCAAAATCTCCTCCAATCTTGGATGAACTTTTAGAATCGTCATCTTCATGGTTTGTCTCTACTGTCAATGCACGAAGGGCCTTGGGACTTGTCTAGACTTAAATAATTAGAATTTCATATGTTAAACACTCTAGGCAATTAATGGTGTGGATTAACAACTATGTATGGTGTTTTTCCTTTACACATGTTGGTGGATAATAGTATGCTAAGATTTGTGATTGGTGTTATGCAAGTGTTAGAAACTTAGAAATAGAAGATTGTCTAATATTACTGTTATCAACTCAGATTGCACCCGTGATGCAAAGATGTGAGGCTTGGCAATCCTATGTAACATGGGAATACCTTCAGGTTGTGGGTGCCCTATGGTGAAGGTAGACCTCCAAATTGTGGGCTAGTTCCCTTATGATTGATCTAATGGTAAACTAAATTTGGAGGAAAAAGGATAGGAGGAATTGTAGTGAAACAATAAACTAAAATTGAAAATGTGGTGATGCACCTATATGATGATAAAATCCTATAGAATAATTCACAGCTATTCTCAGAGACACTAGTTACACAATTCATAAATGATGACTTAATCACAAAAATGTTTCTAAAGAAGGCCAACTAGTTTGTCCTTTCAAGAGGAAAATAAAATTTCATGCAGTTTTAAGGCAAAAATGAAACAAGCACAACTTGAGACCTGTGATGGATGCACAATAATAAATGAGACAAACTTAAAGGATTTAATGATTAAAACACAATAATTTCATCAAATCATTCATAAAGGCATTTGCATATTTCTGAGAAGGCAAATTTGGTGTATTCTAAATGAAAAATAGAAGGAAAAGCACTTCATAAGACAAAAATATGAACCTATAACCTAATGTACTATATAGATCTTAAAAAATGAGTTACAAAACCTCTTCTTCTCTACAATGTGTGTGAGAAAAAAGAAGGCAAGAACTAAGAAAAACCTAAGTTTTTCTCCAATATATCAAAAATGAACTCACAAGTGCATGGAAAAAATACTGCAGTTCAACTGCACTCTAAAAATATCTCCTCCCAGTTGATTCATGAGCAAAAGATAAAAGCCTAGAAATGAGGCCTCACAACTGATCCAAATTGAGAAAAAATAGCTCCAAACCGCCTCTCACATCCAATTTGACCATGTGGAACTCCAAACTCCTCCTAGTTTGACCAAAAATCAAGCAAAAGGCTCCAAAACACCTCAGTTACCTCTACATCCCGATTTTGCATGATTTTGGGATGAAGAAAACAATGTGAACAAATAATAAAGTAATCATCATGATTTACTTTAGTATTTGTTATGATTTTGTCTATTCTAAACTTTTACAACTTTATGATAAATAATAAAGTAATTTATAATTTATTACTTTATTATTTGTTTACATTTGTTCATTAGTTTCCAAGTCATGCAAAACTGAGGAGAAACAAATTATTTTCAAAACGTTAAAAATAGTAATAAATCTCCTTATAATTGTTGGATTAGGTCTGGACAACTGAGAGGGGGGGTGAATCAGTTGTCCCACAATTTAAACTTTTCTACCTTTAATCTTCCTTTACAACTTATAATCAAATTAGTGATGTAAACATTTTAGCATCAAACAATAACACATGTGCAGAAATATAAATAACACACTTGACACCAAGATTTTTGAAGTGGAAACCCGGTTAAGGGAAAAACCATGGTGGGGGTTAACCCACAAAAATTAATACCTTGTTAAAAGTATTTTTACAAATGAGAATGCACATGCATTCAGGCTCACTACCCAGAGCTCACTGCTCAAATAGAGGCTCACTGCCTACAAATGTTTATAGAAAAATACAGAGATTTTGAACTGATGAGAAGCATCTACTAATGCATGAATTCAGTTTCGATTAAGCACAAAACACTGATCTTACACATTTCATCTTCACTCTACCCTATTTACTGTTCTGCCTTCATTCAAATCTTAGATCTCTGCTCCTTTTGCATTTACTCCATATTCACAACACACACACACAATTCATTCAAATCCATCGGGTATATATATCTGCATCCTGATCTTTAATCACTTTTAAGTCGACTTCAAGAACACTTAGAAATTTATTGAATACTCTGCTCTGTCGGCTAGATCCATGCATAACTTGAGTCGTGGACCAAAACTTGCACTTACAATTCATTAACCAGGTTTGCCATTATCACTAGTCATCACTAATTGCCCAATCAACAACTTCTATACATTCAGAACCAAGATCATTTACAAGGTCGACATGTTCTTCTTCTGTCTACTCTATCAAACTATTAAACCGATACTCAGATATTAATAACTACTGAATCCTTCATCACCGGAGACCAAAACTCTGGATTTAGATTATTCTGACAATGCTTATGACTACCTCAGATCCGTAGCAAATTATAACTTTCCACTGGAGAGATCCGGACCAAGATACTAGACCCTGTCACATACTCTGTTCTTGACTTCCCAGACTTAGACAAATCTTCAATCTGATTTCTGGTATGGGTAAATTAAGCAATGCGGATGTGTAGTAGAGACTTAGTTGCCATCAATGACAACACTTATCATGCCTAGCAATGGCTCTTGCCAACAATCTCCCCCTTTGGCATTGATGGCAACATTTAGTGAAAAATGACTAAGTGTCAGAATACTCCCCCTTTACTTGTGCTCCATACTGTTGTTCACACTACTTTCTGGTGCTCCCCCTTTGTTGGATTTCTCATTTTTTATTGCTCTTCACTCCCCCTTTTACATCAATGGAAAAGGGTGGGATCTGCAATCACTAATGATGCAAAAACTCTGTATATATGACCGCATATGTACAAACAATCCATATGTTATATTTACATATACTTAAGGATATCTGCGAAAATACTCTTTAACTATACAAATTCAGTGTCCAACTTCTCTTTGAATACTATCCAAAATTGAAATGTGTCCACTTAGCAGAAATGCATATGCTTCTGCTTTCCTTTGATTTGAGGGATCACTTGTTCGGGCAGTACTTTGGGCCTCTGACAAAGTATTAAACATTGTTTCCAACTTAGGGGTAATCAGTCCCTAGAGCTCACCCATTCTTTTCATAATGTTCTTCTTTTCCTTGATAAGTTTCTTTATTTCATTTGTCAGGCTAATTGCTTGACATTCTTGGCTCACCAGAGATACTGTTAAACGATCAAAACTTTGAGATAGGTCTAGCAGATTTTTCTCCTGCTCCTTTATCTTTTTCTCAATATCCTCTACTATTTTGGGCCATGATAAACAAAACTTATATACATCACCACCATCCTTAAGAGCATTTTCAATACTCTTTATACTAATATCAAGTGTTTTTCTATCATTATCTATAAGACCTTTTAGTTCACTAAACCTCTTATCCAAAAAATCTTTCCAGACCTTTATTTCGGCTGACTTCTCAAAGGACTCAGAATTTGCATTTACAAAATGCACAAGATTTTTCAAATTACCAAAAGGAGAATCAGATGTATTTTTCTGATATGTGGGCATGATCTTCTCTAGTGCTCTAGATGCTAGGCTTATCAACTCATTGTCTTCTATGTGAGACTTCAGTAATTTCTCCCTTGCCTTGGCCTATGTGAATGATGATATCTTCAGTATTTGATCTAGAGAGAGTGTCATAATTGATTGGTCCTTGTATTAGTTCCAGCTCATATAACTCTAGCATCTCCTTGCTAAGAAAACTCTGTATTGCACTTGTAGTGTCTCTTGCCACAATTACTATTTCAGATTCCTTCCCTTCTACTTTGTCAGTGGCAGCAACCGGACTATTTCGCTTTTGTGTATTAGCACCATCTCCGTCCGCTAGATCTTCTTTTCCCTCTACCTCTTCCTCTTCCTTCTTTTTCTCCTTTTCTTCTTCTTTCTCTTCGCCCTTTCTAGAGTCATCAATAGCAGGAGGATTTGGAGGATCATGGCCAACATTTGCTTCTTCTATTAGTACTTCCTCTCCTTCATTTTGCACTTCCTCTTCTGGAATAGATGAGTCTAGGGTTTCAGTCTATTGGTTATTTCCCTTTAATCCTTCAACATCCATGTCTAAGGACTCAATCTCTACATTTACCTCCTCTACAATAGGAAGATTGTGCTTTTTCAAAGCACACCGAAGAATCTCTTTGGTTTCCTCTGCAATCTTGTCTATTTCCCCTAGCATAAGCTTATTCATTCATTTCTTGCTTCAAAACTCATCCTTGGCTTCTTTGAATATCAAGTTCATTTGCTTCGGAGTAATTTGGGGGCATAATTGTATCAATATTTGCTCTCGGATCTCAAGATCCTTGCTCTTTGCATTGTCTTTTCTCATTTCCAAAGTTTTCTCAAGGATTTTTGGTATTAATGAACATATCTCAATAAGAGCCTCGTTGTAGATATTCAAATATCTTACCATTGCTTCCTCAAGTACTCTAGCATCACTATAGTCATCATAGAATTCTGTCATTGGAGCCAAGTTTCCATCCACAGTTACTGATTTAATGATGTCATCTACTAAAAGGGTAGTCTTCTCTACATATTCCTCTATCTTTTGCCTCTTTCTTTCCCTTTTTCTTCCGGAGGGCATCTCCTTGGATATCTTGGCCACTTTTGTCCCTGTGGCTTTTAGTTCCTTGATTTCAATGTCAGAATATGTATCTTCTTGTTCTTCTCTTGTGCTTTCATAGGGCCAAGATGCTTTTGTTTTCTTCCTTTTCTCCCTTTTTCCAAATGATTTTGCTTTTGGTTTTGCAATCTTGGGAGGAACAGGGGCAGCAACAGAGCTCCTAGTAGTTCTTGAAGTGGAAGAGGGTTCCACCGAAGAACTTTTTTATTTCTTATCTTGTTTCTCTTTCTCAGCCTTTTTAGTTCTTTCTCTGAATTTCCTCACAACCTCCTTAGTTAGGCCCAAATTTTCAGCCAACTGCTCAACTTCTTTTCTTCCTTTCCTATTAGTTTCAGGTTCTCTGAGCTTAGTATGCAGTTTTAAATTCAACTCCTCATAAGTTCCAAATATTTCAACCGTTGTGTCTTTAGGCTTGCTTAGAAGATGTTGAGCATACATATTCAAGATTTTTTTATCTACTTCATACCCCATGGGCATGATCCAAGCAGTTCTAAGTTCCACTGCTTCAATTAGACACTGATCAATGTCAACCATGAAGCATATTTCATTTTTGTACTTCTCAACAATTGATTTAGGGATTCTTTCCCTTGAATGCATCATACTCTGAAAATTCTTGAAGTAACCCCATATTGTAGTTTTTTGAGCTTTGAAATCCTCAATGTTGCGAAGATGATCTCTGATCTAAATGGCAACTGGCTCATCCTTAGTCTAGTGCACACCTTTTACCCCAGGTACCTCATTCATAAAGTAAAATAATAGACATAGAACCAATGTACCATACTTGAAAGTATTTTTCTTATCTTTCTTGATTTTGTTTAAATTTTTAATCAGTTGATTCTGTAGTAATTCACACAAGTCATAATCAGTATTTTCTTTTAGCATCTTGTATGCAGCATATATGGCTGTTTTGGAAACATAATTCTCCCTGCTAGAGTGATAAATCTTGTAGCCAATCACCATGGAAGCAAATTTAACATCTGGTTCTAAAATATCATTGATGGTCATTACCCTTCTGTCAAACTTGGCACCGGTAGCATCAGTCACTATCTGGTTTTTCACGACTTTCAGCATGGGTAATCCACTAGTTGAATTTAACCCAGTTACAATTCTGATAACATCCTTGGTAATCTTGAATGGTTTTAACAACCAAATGAATTCATCATGCATTTGACTCAAAACATATCAGAACCATTCATCTTCATCAAATGTTGGAAACCCCATAATATGAATAAAGTGTTTATCCTATAGTGCCTTATACTCTGGTTTAAGTTCATGATTTTCATCCCTGAGTTGTTTCTCAAACAAGTCTACATACCTTGAATCTCTAAATTCATCTATGTTTGCATGAATATAAACCCTAATGTCTTCAACATGCAGCACACCATACAGAACAGTTGAGAAAGCACCTAACGGGTCAACTTCTATTGATTTGTGAGGATGCTTCTTAAATTTGGGTCAAGGCCTTTTAGTAATATCAACAACATGAGGAGTAGCCATCTCAACAGATTTTAGATTCAAAGCTTTTCAGAGAAGTGCCTCTTTTTTTTTCTTCCGCGGGGTTAGGGTTGATCAATTGCTGGTTGAATTCGCTCTTTGTGCTTCAATCTCTGGATTTGCAGCTCTGATGCTCTTCCTCTTGTTTCCTCCGAATGCAAAGTGATTCAAATGTGTGACCAAATGACCTTTTATCTTTTGCAAAACCTAATTTGGCATTGTAATAAGTGCATTGCCCTAACTTTATCCGGTTACTCTATTTTTGACAGTTCTTCATGAATCACTCCGCAAGCTTTCATATCAACATCTTTTCTTCCAGAAATCCTTCCAAAGGTTCTGAACCAATTCAAAATATCCTCTTTTATTGTGCTAGATTTAGGCACCCACTTACTGACTAGGGGAATTTGATGTTCAATGCAACTCCACCTGAGCCAGAGCTCCTGACTTAATTCTCGGAGGAATTATCAGCACCGGATTTTGGTGCGGACCCATCACCATTGTTTATTGTATCTTTCTTTACCCAAGTCTTGTTCATTTCGCTCTATATCTCATTCACATCAATTTTTCTTTTGCCTTTGTCTTGTCTCTGCTCATCCAGTTTTCTGTTTATTAGACCTCTTCTTCCATTGTTCCTACTTCTACAAAATTTTGTAATATGACTAGATTTATTGCAATTAAAGCACACAATATTTCCTTTCTTATAAACTTGATTTCCTCTTGATCTGCACTGATTAGCCATGTGTCCAAACCCATTGCAAGCAAAACAGTAATCATTGAAAGAATTGTCAATTCCTTAATTGTTATCAGTATTCATTATCATACTTCTGCATTCATTTGATCTATGACCATACCTCTTACACTTGAAGCATTGATCGGAGAAGGATGGATAATTTTGATTTACTTTGCTTATGCACTAAGTAGCTTTATGACCAAATTTATTGCAATTGAAACAATTTCCATTGAATGATGGATATCGTTGAGCATTAGGCTGTCTTACCGGAGGTTTTCTAGTTTTGTTTCTCCCATTCCTTGGTTGAAGATTTCTTTGTTTGGATCCAGAACTTTCACCTTTCTCATATCCAAGATCATGCTTGTCATCTGTAGACACCTAAAAATATCTCGACCACCAAACTGACTCCCGACATCCCTAAACATACCAATTTCCTTTCCAACCAATTAATTAAATTTTTATTTAATTAATTACCCCTTTCACTTCCTAAATCCACACCATTTCATCCCCAAAATTGAATTAATTCTGTTGATTCAATAGTCCAAACCTTAGCCAATTGATTTAATAAATATGCAAAATTTATTAAATCAATTCCCCCATTTTTCCTAAATCCAATTAATTAGTTAAAACCATGTCAACTAATTAATCCAGCCTACTAATTAGCCTATCCCTACCC
Source organism: Cunninghamia lanceolata (assembly GCA_027924645.1). NCBI lineage: Eukaryota > Viridiplantae > Streptophyta > Pinopsida > Cupressales > Cupressaceae > Cunninghamia > Cunninghamia lanceolata. The sequence goes on from BSBN01000940.1 coordinate 1,465,395, forward strand.
TAGACAATTAAATAACTATTATTTAAATGCCTACTCTAGCCTACCTCATCCTAGCCTTAGGATTAATTAATTAAATCACTGATTAATTAATTTTATCCTCCCTCTAATCCCTCTACTAATTTATTCCAGCCACATTAATTAGGCTAATCACCTTAATTAAGTGAGTCAAACCCTCATTAGCACTTCTCTCCACATCCCCAAATTTAAAATTCAAATAAATCACACATCACATTTACTCCTCTTACACATCCCTTACACATGTCATAACTAATAAATATCCACTCTTCCCCAAATAAATTTTTAATTCATTTTACCCTTCCCCATGTGAATTTTTAATTCACAAATAATCCATCTCACCCAACCTCATTTATTCACCCTTTTCCTAAAAATGAATAAAAGATTTGCTTTTATTCCTAGCCCTCCATCTTCCAAGATCAAATCTAGGCCCTCCACATCACTTTCATCCTCCACCATTGATATTTCCAATCAATCTCCACCCTTGGATTAAAATCCCTTCCAAAAGTCTATAAATACAACCTCTCACAAGTCATTTTCACCATCCAATTTCATGCAAAGTTACCATGCCAAAATCACCTTTGAGTTAGATAGTGAGTTGCACAATTGAAGAGCATTTCACATTTGAATCCATAGTCTAGGGATAATCTTGGTCTTGGGAGCTCCTTTTGGGTGCAAAGGCTCCTTCTTCCCTTGATGGGATTAGGTTGTGTTTTATGAGGTATAATCTTGTGTTTTATTTGCATTTGATTTAGTGTTTTGCCTTCATTACATTTACCTAATCTACATTGGCACGCCCTGTGGGACCCACAAGGTCCGAATCTAATCTTTGTTTGTGAGTTTTTGTGTTAGTATCTGATTTTTGCAGGTTCAGCGCTATTCAACCATCGCAGCAGCGCTATCTCAACCGTATTTTAGTGCTATTCCTGTTTTAGCGCTATCTCTGCACAAATTTTTTTTATATATACTAACCCTACTCACGTGTTGTTGTTTCTTTTTGCTTTTCTTGTTGTTTTCTGTGGTGTTTGCTTTCTGTTTTGCAGGAAAACCTGGAATTATAGGGGGAGGTTATGGCAAATTTTTGAAAGAATGAAACACTAGCACCAGTTTCCTGTTTTGACGCTATCCTTCATATTAGCGTCATCTGCGTTTCCCCCTAGACTCTGAAACATTGTGCAGTGGCGCCTTCACAAATACTAATCATCGCCATCCTCTGTATCAACGCCTCACTTAGGACTTATTAGCGCTAAATTATGTATCAACGCCATTATGTTAATTAGCGTGATAGTAGTGTTTAATTAGCGCCATAAATTATTGTAGCGCCTTCTTTCGTAAGTCAGGTTGTTCTGCCCGCAGTGGCGCCTGTGTATGATTGTTTTAGCGCTATTTGTGAAAATTGCTTTGCTCTCTGTTGCATGTACTGTGGATACTAACACAGCTTTTATTTGCAGGGTGGTTTGTTGTAGTTAGCTAACACTTTGATTTTGGAAACTAAAATGAACCCTTTTTTGCTTTGTTAGGACTTAAACAACATTTCAATTTGGTGTTTTAAAAATCAATCCAAACAAACTCCTTGTGTGAAGTGTGTGTGATTATAACATTTATTTTGGTGCTCTAAAATATACTTCTTTTGTGTGCCAACAAACAAACAATCAAACACTTCAGTTTGGGCTATAAAAAGAACCACAAATTGCATACATCATTGGATAAAAAGAACAACAAACTTGCATTTTCCACGCATCTAATCAAGACAATCTAATACTTGTGTGAAGTGTCTTCGTGGTTGTGTCAAGTAGAGTGAGAAGTGTATGCTCTTCCCTCACACCCTTTGGTGATCTTGGGAATCAAAAACTTCTCACAACACTTTGCATTAATCACCCCCCATCTAATCCAAAGATCTAAAATTGAACCATGTTTAGTGTGATATAATCATAGGGAACACGTATGCTCTCCCCTCGCATCTTTGTATGAACTTGGGGATCAAAAGTGTTTTCATGATTGTATTGCTTTTGTAATCCTTAGAGGGCCTGCCACCCCGCTTTGAAAGGTGGGAACGACCCAAGTGGCATTAAGCTAAAGCCAAGCTCTTCCAAGCCGCTATATAAAATAAGGCGTTTGGGATGAAAGTCTCAAGTGACAGGTGTTGTTTTGTTATACCGACAACCAACCTCCCCATAAACCCTCCAAGGCGCAACGCTTGGAGGCTGGGAGACTCCATAACGGAGAGTAGCGCTGCCGCACGTATAACCACCTAAATGGATGCCCTTACTAAGAGCCCTTGTTTTAGTAAGCCAAAATCCTTCTATTTGTTGACGCAGAGGGCAAAACCCTTGAAGCGGCCTCGATTCATGCGGTTCTTAGCCGAGGTAGCAGGGACAATCTAAAGGTTTGGTGAGGGACAAGCCTTATAAGAAACTTGGATCTTGGTATGCGTGAGAAGTGTGTGCAATTGTAAGGAGAAGCCAGTGCTACCAAGATCCTGGAGCTACCCGCTTTGAATAGGCACAGCTAGGGGATTCAACAAATATTGTCACATTCTCACCTTAGGTTGTAAAAAAGTGCTTGTTTTAAACAAAGTCATATGTCATATCACAAACAAAAATTATTGCTTGTTTTGTGTTCAAATGTGTGTTAAAGTGCTTTGATTTTTCACAAACAAATTGCCAAGAGACAAAACAAATCAGTCAGTCACATTCCAAACAAACAGATCCAAAAATTTGTCATCAGAAATCTATCTATCCTATTTTAGCGCCATATCTATCTTATTGTAGTGCCTTTTCATCTATGGATTGGTGCTATTTTGAGATTCACTTGCCTGAAACGAAGTAAATCAGTCAGTCACATTCCAAACAAACAGATCCAAAAATTTTCCATCAGAAATCTGTCTATCCTGTTTCAGCGCCATATCTGTCTTATTGTAGCGCCTTTTCATCTGTGGATTGGCTTTATTTTGAGATTGACTTGCCTAAAACGAAGTAAACCAGTCAGTCACATTCCAAACAAACAGATCCAAAATTTGCCATCAAAAATCTGTCTACCTTGTTTCAGCGCTATATCTGTCTGATTGTGGCGCCATTGCACCCGTGCATTGGCGCTATATTTAGATTGACTTGCCTGAAACAAAGACCCATTTGGTTGTGATCTACACCCTCTGCTCTGCCATAATCCATATACATCTTGCAAAAATCCATCAACAGTCCAGCCATTTTCTTCAAAAATTTTCCAAAATTGCACTTTCTTTTTGACCTTAGAGAATTAATCACCACCATTGTTGGACCCCATTATCAGCCCAAATACATATCTATCCATCCCCTTTCAATCTTTTTGCATATCTCCTTGGACCAAGACAAATCATTTCAAACAAATCCACACCCAAATCAAAACACCATCAACAATCAAAGCTTGTCATCCTTTTGAGCCAAAGTTAGATCTAGATCTTATCATTAACATCACATTTTCCTTGAAAAGTCATTAGTCTACATTTCAAGAAAAACAAATCACCTCTCTTTGCGTAAGGTCATTAGTCTACCCCAAACAAAGAAAATCGTCATCCTTTTTGTGCCAAATCAAAATCTAGATCTTATCCAAAAGCTCAATTCAAAAAACATCAACAACATCATCCTCACCATCCTAAATCAATCAAAAAATCAAAAACATCACAATTCCAAATCCCTTTCTCATCATCCATCTTTGGTCCAAAATTTGTGCAAAAAATCAATATCACCCATTCATATCACCCTTAGGATAAAACCTTTGGAAAAACATATCGATCTTCACCATACCCTTCTACTCCATCTCACTACCACATCCATCTTTGGGTCCAACAAAATCAATTCGATTCTCTAAGGTCTCCATCTCATCCCACGGCTAGAAATCAAATCCATACGTGTATGCCCATCACGAGATCACAACACAAAAGGAATCAAGAAATGGCGGAACAATGGCCCTTTAGCATGCCTAACACCAACAATAGCAACATACCCATTTATCAAACATACAATCCACCTACATATTCCTTCATCCCCCCATTTGGCGCCAACGACCCTTTTCACTTCTTACCACAAGCACCAACACTACCACCACCACCACCACCACAAAATGTCTCCACCATATCCCAAGATGACCTAGATGTCTTGAGCTTCATGCAAGATGCCGATAATATGGACCTACTTGATAAAGTCCTAAGATCGGACCCAAAGAGATATCTTGACCATCTTCTCAAGCTTGGTGCTCAACTTCCCCCCATCACAACATCATCACAACCATCCACTTCTACAATTGTCCCTACCACATCAAATACCCAAGCATCTACATCACATACCCAACCCACCATCTCTCAAACGTCAACACCTAATGTATCTACCACCTCCACAACCTCAACCGCTACCACATCTACAATTTCCACATCCATTGCTATGCTTAACATCTCCCAACCTGTCATCACTTCTACTACCACAACTATCATCAACCCTTCCGCTTCACTCACAATGGGCATACAAGGCAACATCACACAAGCAAGTACCTCCACAAGTGTGCCCCCACCAAACCCTCACACCCTTGCTTACCTACGACAACTATTCTCACAACAATCTCACAACACATCTAACCAATCCAACATACACATACCCAACGTCAATCCCATAAGTCAACATAATCCCAATTCCCAAATACCCCCACATATTCTCCAACAAATCTACGCAAACCAACAACAGTAGGCACTAATCAATCCAAACCCCAACCTGCAACACCAACATCTCAACCAAACCAATCCCCAACATCAACTCCCGCCCCATCTCCAATATCTCACCAACCAACAACCCTACACGTTTCAACCACAACAACCACAGGATTTCAACACCGTCCTACAAAGCTTAATCCAAAAGGTGGATGACCTACAAACTAGGGGCAAATGCAAATACTATTCTTTTGAGGATATTTGCCCCTACCCATTTGACCGCACCTTATACATGCCCCCTTTCCCTAAAAACTTTGAAACGCCAAAATTTGACAAATACAAGGGAAAGGGAGACCCTAGGGACCACCTTAGGGAATTCTACATTGCTTGCCTCGAAGTCTCTCACAACGACACATATCTTATGAGACTCTTCCCAAGAAGTCTTGGCAGCCAAGCCGCTGAATGGTTTGCCCATCTTCCACCTGGAATTCAAACATTTCCCGAGCTTGCGGAGAAGTTTGTCAAACACTTCTCCTACAACTTTGAACATGAGGTGTCTATGACCGACCTTTGTAACACCAAACAAAGGAATGGCGAAGCTTTCACTTCTTTCTTACAAAGGTGGAGGGGCCTAGCAAGCAAGCTCCCATGGCCTATTCCTGAAAAATAACTTGTCACCATGTTCGTGGCCAATCTCAATCAGGAATTAGGGTTTCACTTACAGATTCTTTGCACATCTACCTTTGAAGAGGTTATCAACAAAGGCACCACTATTGAACGAGCCCTCATTGCCAAGGGTTCCATCAAACTTTACGATCCCAAATCCAACAACAACAACAATAACAAAAACCACAAAACCAATCACAGCACCCCCAATACCAACAACAATACCAACATGCAATCTAATGATAAATCACGTTATTGGGGGAAGAACAAGAATAATCTGAACGACGGCATCACCGATGTGAAGGTTGTCCAACACATCCAAAACCACACACTAGCACACACGTATGCAGCAAACGCCAATAACCAAAGAAGACCAAATAAACCCCGCAAACCTCGCTGAAATTTCACACCGTTAGCAGAACCTATTGAGGACATCCTCGATAGATGTCTCAAGCAAGGAGAAATCACACTCCCGCCTGTTAGACCACGCCAAGACAATGACCTCAAGGCAACATGGTATAATGAAAATGACTATTGCGAATACCACCGCGTGGCAGGCCATAAAACAACTGACTGTATGTAATTAAAACATTGCATCCAAGACCTAATAGATCAAAATCTCGTCAACCTCGAGCACAGTGCACAGCCATCACCAAACGCTAACCTTGGAGCTTACAAGGATCCTTTGCCTAACCATAACAAAGCTTCATCATCCAACCAAGCGTACAATGTCACTCCACCACCCGCACACTACGACTCCATTGACGGTCGCATCGAACCCTCATCCCACTATGTCAACACAATCACCATTCAGGCACAAGCACTCGATTGCACCATAACAACCCGTCGAGGCCGTGTCTCAATCCGCACTGCCCCTCCTGCTGAATCGACACCCCCATCCACATTCGATCCCCTCCCCCCTCGTCCAAACACCCGTCCATCACCCAACACTTGATTTAACATCCTAGACCATCTAGGAAAGACACCCGCGCAAATCTCCATCCTTGAGCTGCTTCGCACATCACCCCGCCACAAGGACATTCTCGACAAGGCCCTTTTGGAAACACAAGTCCCTGCAAACTTGGATGTCAATCAATTTCAAGCCATGGTCAGCCATATTGCTACACCACACCATATCACGTTTTCTGAAAAAGATCCCCCTGCTTCCGAACACCTACATAATGATGCACTACACATCGAGGTCCGCATTCACAAACACACCATTAAAAGGGTCCTAATAGATGGTGGTTCTAGCCTAAATATATGCACTCTAAAATTGTTAAAACACTTGGGGTGCTCAGATGTGGTTGTGGATGCTAGCGAGTGCATAACAATCAAAGGATATGATCACACCGAGAGACTATCCGAGGGCACCATAAAGCTCCCTATTCAAGTAGGACAGAAAATCCTTGAAACCAAATGTCAGGTTCTAGATCTTGACCTCCCCTATAACATTCTTCTCGGCCGCCCATGGATCCATGCCATGCAAGCCGTCCCCTCCACTTTCCATCAATGTCTCAAATTCCCCCACAACGGCACCAAAGTCACTATTTATGCTGATCCCCATCCCTTCCAATACTGCAGTTTTCTGGAAGGACACAACCAAACCTTCTATCCATATAATAAAGCCACCACCCAAATCACCCAATAGCTTCCACCTCATACATGGACCCCGCCAACATCGCCACCAATTCATCCCAAACACCTTCACCATCTGAGGTCAAGATCAAGCTCAACGACCAAGGCTGTGGGGAATACAACCTTCACGGCACCTTTTGCATGGGCTTATTACCCACTCCTAAGACATTTGGCACTCCGAACACAGAGGCAGCTGACACAGTCATCATCAAATGCAAACCCTCACCCATCTTTGAGAAAAAACACCTTCTGGATCAGGACATACTTGAAGATATTTCATCTTGGCTTTACAAGGACGAGGAAATAGAACAAGACATCCCCACCATCCCAACAAACAGTTACGGCAAAGGTTCTGAAATAGTCAAAAGCATGGGTTACAAAGGACAAGGTGGCATTAGCCTTCATGAACAGGGGATTGTAGAACCATTGCAAGCAACAAGAAACCCCTATACTCAAGGGTTAGGGTATGGTCAACCACAATGCATCCTTAATACCGGCGAATGTATCTTAGCCGAGTTTTCTCCAGTTTCTCTAGACGTCGACAATATTAATGAAACAGACCTACAAGACTCCTTTAGCGACTTTGCCAATTTCTTCGCCTCCTCCATCTGCACCATCTACTCCATCACTACTCTCACCTCATCATCTAATGACCTACCATTAGTATACCCCGACCTCATCGATTGGTACTAACGAGGACCTCCTATTTTTGACATCGCACCTAATGACGAAGCCATTGCTGAAATGATGGGAGTAAGAGACAACTTCCCCTAGGGAGATCACAGAGCTGGATACATCATGGAACTCAATCCGGCTACCTATTTTAGGGAGACAACCCCTGCTTCTAGTCGCAAAAATACAAAAACAAAAAAGGATATGATGGTGAAAACCATTCCACGGCAGTATCAGTTCCTAAAAAAGTAAAAATAAACGACGTATCTCCTGGTGAAAACCTCCATGAGGCGCCAGGGGATGGAAGCATGGGCCTCCCTGAAATAGATAAAGTATATCTTGATAGATCACCCATCTTGGTTGAACCAGCTCAGGAAATGAATCTAGGGACAGAGGAAGAGCCAAAAATCACATACAGAGCAGAATCTCTCAGCCTGTTCGAACAGGAAGATTTCTTGGCATTTTTCACATGCAGAAATCGCAACTTTGCGTGGACCTATGCAGACATGCCAGGGCTAGATCCCGCCTTGGTTGTTCATCATCTTGTAGTGCATCCTGATGCCAAACCAGTCAAACAGAAGCTCCAAAAGATGAATCCTCAGGTGGCCCTTCTTGTCAAAGCAGAGCTCAAAAAGTTACTAGATGTGGGGTTCATACGTCCAATTGATTATCCTGAATGGGTTTTGAATCTAGTACCCATTGCTAAACTAGATGGCAGAATCCGCTGTTGCACCGACTTTAGAGACCTCAACAAAGCCTACCCAAAAGATGACTTCCCACTCCCCAACATTGACATGATCGTGGATCTTACCGCAGGGCATGAGATGCTATCTCTCATGGATGGTTTTTCAGGATATCAGGACAAGACATCCTTTATATGCCCATGGGGGACATACTGTTGGGTAGTAATGCCATTCGGCCTAAAGAATGCAGGAGCTACTTATCAACGAGCAATGACTGTCATCTTCCACGATCTCTTTCACCACATCATGGAGGACTACATTGATGACTTACTCGGCAAATCAAAGACTAGAGAAGAACACTTAGACGTGCTAGCCAAGATCTTTGACAGGCTAGAGCAATATAATGTTCGTCTAAATCCAAAAAAGTGTGTCTTTGTTGTCACTTCAGGTAAATTGTTGGGATACATTGTCTCCAGACGAGGAATCGAGATAAACCCGGTGAAAGTCAAAGCTATTACTGAAATGTCACCTCCTAAAACCTTGAAACAACTGAGAAGCATGTAGGGTAAACTACAGTCTATTCACCGATCCATTGCTCAACTTGCTGACAAATGCCAACCATTCCAGCATCTCCTTAGGAAAGATATGGCTTTCGCCTGGACTGCTCAATGTCAGGATGCCTTCGACCAACTAAAAGCATATCTGGCTAATCCCCCTATTCTATCTCCACCAAGACAAGGAGAGCCACTCCTCTTATATATCTCTGTGACAGACACAGCAATTGGGGCTTTGTTAGCACAACATGATGAGCAGGGGAAGGAAAGAGTCATCTACTACATCAGCCGCACCTTGATTTCCTATGAGCTTAACTACACACAAATTAAACGAGCATGCCTTGCCCTGGTCTTCACATCACAAAAGTTAAGACATTACATGTTCAATCACAAGACTAAGCTCATTGCTAAGATCGACCCACTCAAATATTTGCTAAACAGGACAGCTCTCACTGGAAGAATGGCAAAATGGGTCATGATTCTCACCGAATTCGACATAGAATACACAAAGAGAAAGGCAATCAAAGGACAAGTCATAGCAGATCAGCTGGCTGAGGCACCTATTCAGGCAGAACATCCTACAATAGCATAATTCCCAGACGAGGCCATCTTGACAATCACACCAGCCGCAGATACATGGAAGATGTATTTTGATGGATCCTACACTCACAGAGGCTCGGGGGTAGGCATCCTATTTGTTACCCCTCAAGGTGACACGATCCCTAAATCATTCAAAATCACATTTCCATGCACCAACAATGTAGCAGAATATGAGGCCCTCATCACAGGTCTCCGAATGGCCATCCAATGGAAAATAGAAAAACTAACTGTGTATGGTGACTCTCAACTAGTCATCAGGCAAGTCAATAATGAATATAAAACCAAGGACAATAAGCTCCTTCCCTATAAGAATATGGTCGATGACTTTAAAGATTATTTTGGTGACATCCACTTTGAGCAGATCCCAAGGTTAAACAACAAAGCGGTAGATGCCATGGCCACCATCGGATCTCTGGTTGACATGAAGCAAGGCAACAAGAAATGCGAATTCCTGATCGAAGAGCTCCCCATCCCAGCATATGACGTTCCCCAATCTGAACTAGTGTGCAAAATCATTGGTCCTTTATCCCCCTGGTATCAGGAAACCTACCCGTACCTTCACAATAATATCCTCCCCAACAACCTATCCCCATCACAGAAAAAATTCTTCATCCGTCGAGCCTCCTGTTTCATCCTTGTAGGTGACACCCTCTACAAAAGGAGTCTTGATGGCACGCTTCTACAATGTTTAGACTCTAGGGAATCCGAGGCAGCTTTGGAAGAGGTACACGCAAGTATTTGCAGGGCACATTCAAGTGGACCAGCTCTTTCTAAAAAGATCCTAAGGACTGGCTATTATTGGCCCACCATGGACAAAGATGCACATCAGTTTATCAGAAAATGCCTCCCATGTCAACAGCATGGCAATCTCATCCATGCCCCAGCATAGGAGCTGCAACCAATCACAACACCATGGCCTTTCTCACAGTGGGGACTCAACCTCGTAGGGAAAATCCATCCTCCATCTTCCAACGGCCATAAATTCATAATCACTGCTACCGAATACTTCACAAAGTGGGTGGAAGCAATACCACTCACCTTCACCATAGGCATCCAAATCTCCAAGTTCATTCTCCACTACATCATCTGCCACTACGGTATCCCTCATTCCATTGTCACTGATAATGGGAAGCCATTCAAAAACTAAGAAGTTCGCACTTTGTGCGAAAAGTTTGACATCAAACACCGATTCTCCATGCCATATTACCCCCAAGGAAATGGTCAAGTAGAGGCTTCTAACAAAACCATCCTCCGCATCTTAAAAAAGATAGTCAATGAAGCTGGCCACGATTGGCACCTCCAACTCAACCCCGCCCTATGGGCTTACCGCACCAGCATCCGCACTCCTACCAGAGCCACTCCATACTCACTAGTATTCGGATCAGAAGCCATTTTACCTATAGAGGTCAAGCTCCCATCCCTCTGAGTATCATTGCAAAATATTATCAGGTGCCATCTTCCTAGCCCTCCATCTTCCAAGATCAAATCTAGGCCCTCCACATCACTTTCATCCTCCACCATTGATCTCTCCAATCAATCTCCACCCTTGGATTAAAATCCCTTCCAAAAGTCTATAAATACAACCTCTCACAAGTCATTTTCATCATCCAATTTCATGCAAAGTTACCATGCCAAAATCACCTTTGAGTTAGATAGTGAGTTGCACAATTGAAGAGCATTTCACATTTGAATCCATAGTCTAGGGATAATCTTGGTCTTGGGAGCTCCTTTTGGGTGCAAAGGCTCCTTCTTCCCTTGATGGGATTAGGTTGTGTTTTATGAGGTATAATCTTGTGTTTCATTTGCATTTGATTTAGTGTTTTGCCTTCATTACATTTACCTAATCTACATCATCATCATTTTTCTGTCCTTCAATTAGTGCTTCAAGTTTAGCTGAGCTTATCTTGAACTTCTCCTTATACTCATTTGCAATTTCTAAGTCACGTCTGAGAGTGATAATTTGTCTCTCAAGTTCTCTCTCATTATTTCTGCTTTCTTGTAGATTAGATTCTAGGAGACCAACTATTCCATCCAATCTGTAGCATTCTTCAGTTCTCTCTTTCAGATTTTGATTCATCTCTTCTTTAGTTTTCTTCCTATCTTCAATTTCCTTGGTTAGTCTCATCACCCCAGATTCCATCTCATGTTTTAGGACAACAACTTCTTTAGCTAACTTTTCACATTCCTTTGTCTTCTCTTTTAGGGCCTTGTCTTCATAATGATTTCCTAGCTGAAGAGGTTGCTCCTCTCCTTTTGCATTGGATTTGCTCAATTTTTCTTTTAAAATCTCAATGAAGTCTTTAGCCTTTTTGAGGTTATCTTGCAGCTCTTAGACTTCTGCCCTAGACTGCTCAAGATCGTCTAGGGCGAGATTAAGTTGCCCTTGAAGGTTATATTTATCCATTTTACTACCTTCCCAGATCTTCCTTAAGCTGTTAAACTGTTTCAAAGGAACCTTGCTCTGATACCAATTGTTGGATTAGGTCTGGACAACTGATAGGGAGGGGGGAATCAGTTGTCCCACAATTTAAACTATTGTACCTTTAATCTTCCTTTACAAATTATAATCAAATTAGTGATGTAAACATTTCAACATCAAACAATAACACATGTGTAGAAATATAGATAAAACACTTGACACCAAGATTTTTGACGTGGAAACCCGGTTAAGGGAAAAACCACGATGGGGGTTAACCCATAAAAATTAATACCCTGTTAAAAGTATTTTTACAAATGAGAATGCACATGCATTCAGGCTCACTACCCAGAGCTCACTACTCAAATAGAGGCTCGCTGCCTACAAATGATTACATAAAATATAGAGATTTTGAACTGATGAGAAGCATCTACTAATGCATGAATTCATTTCTGATTAAGCACAAAACACTGAACTTACACATTTCATCTTCACTCTGCCCTGTTTATTGTTCTTCCTTCATCTGAATCTTAGATCTCTGCTCCTTTTGCATTTACTCTATATTCGCAACACACACACAATTCATTCAAATCCATCAGGTATATATATCTGCATCCTAATCTTCAATCACTTTTTAGTCAGCTTCAAGAACACTTAGAACTTTATTGAATACTCTACTCTATCAGCTAGATCCGTGCATAACTTGAGTCGCGGACCAAAACTTGCACTTCCAATTCATCAACCAGGTCGGCCATTATCACTAGTCATCACTAATTTCCCAATCAACAACTTCTATACATCTGAAACCAAGATCATTTAGAAGGTCAGCTTGTTCTTCTTCTATTTGCTCTGTCAAACTGTTAACTTGATACTCAGATACTAATAACTACTGAATCCTTCATCACCGAAGGCCAAAACTCGAGATTTAGACTATTCTGACAATGCTTATGACTACCTCAGATCTGCAACAAATTATAACTTTCCACCGGAGAGATCTGGACCAAGATACTGGACCCTGTCACATACTCTGTTCTTGACTTCCCAGACTTAGACAAATCTTCAATCTGATTTCTGGTATGGGTAAATTAAGCAATGCGGATGTGTAGTAGAGACTTAGTTGCCATCAATGACAACACTTATCATGCCTAGCAGTGTCTCTTGCCAACAATTAATCCCTTATATCTCCCATTATCATGCTATATCATTGGACCTCATGTCCAATCCATGTACAAGTCAAAATAAAAGCATTTGATTATACAAATCACTGCACCCTTCTGACTCACATGTCACATCCATCACCATACACATGCATATGATATCCCCTTGCATTATTATTTTCATTGCTAGGTTTCATGATGTTGGGGTTTTGACCCCACAGTGGCATTTCAAGTGTTAATGATTTCTTATAAAACAAAAGTCATAAAGAGATCAAAACTCACGAGCTAGCAACTAAGGCACACTCAAACCCTAAAACATGCTTCATTCTTACCCCTTCACTTCTACTTTGTATTTTGGAGGTGTCGCCATACTGAGGGTTTTCTTGTTTACTGAAGGCTTTCTACAGGGTATTTTGGAGGGTTTTACTGTCACCTCTGAGCTATTTTGTCACTCTTTCACTCCGGTAAGCTTCCTTTCTACATATTTTTGTATTTTTGCAAGATGAAATTATGGAAAAACCACATTATTTGCCGCTACCTATACATACTCTTTTTCTAGTTTTGGTTTAGTAACACAATGATGAAATAAAGGCTCTTTTTGCTTCTGTATATACTCTTTATTTGCTCTGCTTTGTTACAAAAACAAGGGAAGAATGAAATTTTTTTCATACTGGTTTTCTATAGCTTTCTGTCTCTATCTCTATATATATTTCCTCTCCTTGCTCAGGCTTTCATTGTTTGTGTGTATTTTGTGCTCTTTGTGTTTACTTGTAAATCCACAGCCCCCTTTTGTGCCAATTTCCCCCTATATTATCTATTGTTGATTATGAGAGTGGGCAGTATTGTTACATCACCACAAGATCCATGTCCAACCTATGCATCTTGCTCAGCTTTCGATATAGGGTTCTCTGAATCTGCATTGGAATCTCCTATGCAATTTTCTATCTTCTTTATAGCCATTCCTAGAGATTTGATCACAGTATCTACACATTCCTTGTTGTATTTTTGATCCTTCATTGGACACCTGATATGAAAATCAGTGACATAGTCCCACCAAATCTAGGGTTTCTTAGTCTTATTCACAACTTTAAAGACACACAATTGCCTCAAATTTTTAATCACCACATCTTTTCCATCATAACCCTTACTAAAAGTCCTGCTCTGGATCAGGCATACAATATCTTCCATGATTTATATATTGAGCTTTCCACTGCTTGCTCACATTAAAGGCCTATGGGTAGTACCAAGTGATATATTGAGGTGTAAATTGTGTGTATCCACTTTGCTCAAGAATTTGTACAACACCTTTGAAATTCTTTGCAAACTCCATTTACATGTCACAGTTAGCTCCACATTCATCATTGTTGTTTTTCCACAATTCATACTCCACACGATCATCTAGGTGTGGAATAGACTCTCTCTAGTCTAAATTTATATTAACCATATCCCCTTTGCTTAAGATACTTTCAAGCTTGTCACCAAAGGTTTTCTCGATGAGGGCAGAAGGAATTGTAATATTCTAAAGATATTAAGCCACCGAAGTATCTTCTTTAGGTGAATCCATAGTTATCAGAGGTTCTTCCCTATCATCAGAGACGAGCATCGTTGCTGCCCCAACCTTTTGAGTATTCCAAACTTTCAATGTAAAATAGCAATAGAGGCTCGATTGATCTGTCCTTTGTATGACTGTACTCTGAGGTGGCTATATCTTTCTAGGGGGCTAACTGTCTTTGATTTTTCCAATGTAACTGTTGTCCATGATTGGAAGAGGCTGCTCTTTGATCCATGACTGGCATTGTTCTGTGATTGTCCTATACAACTGTAGCTGTCCAAGTATAGTTGTGACTGTACTTGCACTGAGAAGCTATCCTACACAGTCTTTAGGACTGCATATTATCATGACTTACACCTTTTTCCTTAGGCATGACTGTTCCATATCCTAAAACACTCTATGACAGTCATACAGTCATGATGCCTTTTACTCTTCTCTGTATATTTGACTGTCACTCTAGACTGAACCTCATATGCTTAGTTGTGGTCTATGCATGTTGAATCTGTCCAAGTCATGGCTACACTATACCTTCAATGATGTTCCTCTGCATATATGTCACTGTATCTTCCATCCTTGCAAGGTCTGTGATTATAGGTTGTTCACTGTTGACTGTCCACCTTTGTGACTATTATAACTGTCTCCTCAAAGTCCAAGTCCATGATTGCTCTTTCTTGGTATGGCTATCATCCTTGCTCTTTGACTATACCATTTGGTCTCTGTGACTATTATAACTTGTAATGGTGATAGCTCTTTAGATCCTGCTGCCATAGCATGACTGTTCCTCATACAATGATCTTGCATGAACTGTCCCATTGTCTTCTTCTGGCAGAGGTATCTGAATGCTGCTCTTTGGGGCTATACTCTATTATTATTAAAGACTCTACACTTTGGATTAGGCTGTTCATAAGCATGCTGGGCTCAACCCTTGTGGGAGCCCATTTTTTCACCACATGCTGAAATATCATGCACAATAATGAATGTACCTGTACCTGCACATTGCACAAACAAGTTAGATAAAACAATGAAGTTCAATGCTCCTATGATGACTTGATCTTTCATTTGATGATCTGATTTGGCTCCTTTGCATGTATCTGGTAGTGGTTAAATTGATTTAATGCATCATAGATGTAAGTTATATTTCTGTTGATTCAACATATGATGAGATTTCATGTCCTGAGCTCTAACCAAATCTTTCTATCAAATGCAAGTACATCAAGAGATAGAGAACAAGAGGAGCTGAAGATAGAAGGATCAAGCTGAAGATAGAAGGTTCAACATCAGTATCAGCCCTAAAGGTAATGACGAACATGACTTCTCATGTGTTTCTTTCTTTACTTTATCTTTAGATGTATAGCTTGCATACATTGTTGCATTAGCTTAGTTTAGTACTTCCCACGGCTTGTGTGGGACATTTGATTTTTCTCTTTTCTTTCCAATGAATAAAAAAGAAACACCTATGCAATCTTATGTATATTTCATTACAAAACGATTGAAACATTATAAAATGAATAAAGCAACCTCCTATAATTCATGTATTCACCTTTATGCTGCAAAGCATTAGATAATGAAAACTGAATTCCATTTCTTTAAACAACTTAAAATATGCAATGGTTAAGCATAACGGAAATGTATGAAATACCTTTCACCTTTAATAACATAAAATTGTTTCAGCTCTACCAATTTGAGCTGTAGGTGAAAATTTGGTAACATTTCTGGCAATTTCTGTTGAATGCTTGCCTGCTAAGCATATAGACCAGTTGCCTGAATAATCCATTAGGCATGGAGTCAACTTCTGTCCTTTGGAACTCAGAAAACCCTTTGTAACTCAGCTATTAAGAACTATACAGCAGTAAAACAAAAATTAAAAATAATTATCATGGCTCTGTTTAGGATAGGACCAACAAACATGTGCAACGACACTTCTTAGAAAACAATAAACATAACTGAAAGGAAATGTGCATTGAACACTTATTAACTTGAAAACTACCCTACCCTAACCAAACAACTCTAAAGGCCTCAAACAAATCCATTTACTTCTTGGTTAAAGTAGCTACCCTTTCTCAACAAAGAACACTGATTTACATGATTATGAACAATTGAAACTAGATGAAGCACAAGAAGATACTCAATAAACTGCTGCAATGCTTCATAAAGAATGTAGACAAACTCACTCATCCTTTGAATATGACCAACCATGATGTTGGTTTGGAGTGAATGTATAAGTTAGATCTACTATCCTTTTATTGAACCCTCATCAAGTAAACTTGGAATCTCAATCCTGGAAAGATGCCTGATTGGGCATCCTTTTGAGATGATAAACTGATAATTCTTTTTGTTGGCTTCTCCTTTGTCAATTGTTTTTTCCACCACAACCTCTTTGATCACTTGATTATGTTGATCACAAACCTTTGCCTTGAAAGATGCTAAGTTATCAACAATGTTAGAGCAAAAATTTTCAATGATAGTTGAGAATAAATCCTCTTCATGACCAATTTCATCATGCAATGTATGCTCTAACTTATCCTCACGATGGCTTTCAAAACTTATACTTTTAAAATCTATGATTTGTTTCTTTTTTCACTCTACTTGAACAACCTTTTGTTGTGAATCAACCTCTTGACCTTCCAAAACATGACTGTCCTCATTTGATTCTTCCTAAATCTGCACTTTACCTAACTGGCTCCCTTCATCCTGCTGCTCGAAACTAGGCATTGATGCTCTCAATCAACCATTGTTTGTCTTCATGTACAAATCCTTCTTCAAAAGATGGAAGTCTAGAGTCGAAACTTGAAACAAATACTTCAAGCTCATCCCAAAATGAGTCCTCTTCATTCTGATTTTCATTTTGTTGAGGAAGAGGATTGTTTATTACCTTATTGCAGCTGTCTTGAGGGGTTAGAATATCAACATCTTTAAATCTTTTAGACTACACAAAGATTTCATTCTTGTGCTCCACTTCCAGATCCAAGGCTCCATTATCTGATTGACTATCTTCAACCAGTAACTCATCAGATTGTTGAGGATCTTGTTGTTGTTCTGAAACTGTTATTGGTGAAAATAAAATCACACCTTCTCCATTATTTTCAACAAAAGAAGGTAACTCATCAATCCAAGCTGTGGAATGCTCCTCTTGATCTGCCTCTTTTACCTTTTCATCCTGTTGTCCTCGCTGATTCTCTGAGATAAGAGTTATAACATTATCATCATCTTGAAAAGAACAAAGAAGTTCATTAGTTAAAACATACAAAGATTCATCTTGAGAGATCTTTTCTTGTTTAATCTTCTTCTGTTCTAACTGATACTGCTCCATAGTTGCATGCATTAAATTTATGTTCCCAGCTTCCTTCATGGTGAGTGAGTTATCTTGAAAGACAATAGGTCCACCCTTATAAAGGCAAATAGTGATAGGACAATCAGATTCATCTGATAGAGAAACTTGGGGAGCTTCTTGAATTTCCTGGATGAAAAAAGGCTCTTGAAGTGGTTGGTCTTGAAGAATAACAAGTTTAGATTGGGCTAACATAGGCTCTTGCAATGATAAGGGATCTCTAAAACTTGGAATCTTGACCTTGGGAGGGTTAAGAGGCTTACTTTTCTTAAAACTTGGAATTTCATACCTACTAACCTCGTCCTGAAAGGGCTGATCTAGAATGAAAGGAGCTATTTGGATCTCATGTCTTTGTACTTGTGCAAGCAAGTGTTTTATTTGTTCTTCTTTGGCTGCAACCTCCCTTGTGCGCAAGACCTTCATATTGTCTTTTCTGCATCAACAAGTCTTGCTCATAGAGACAGGCCTGATAAGCCACCTCTTCCTATTGCTGCTCATACTCTTGCTGCCTCTTGATCTCTTCTATCTAATTTGTGAAGTCTAATAATATGTCCTTCATATCATTCATGTTATTCTTCATATCCCCAACCTCCAAATCTTGGAGGTGATCAAGAGAGTGTTTGAACTAATTTGACATCAAAGATGTTTCTTGAGGCTGATTTTGGACATATGAATGTTGATATGAAGGTTGTTAAGCAAGGATGGGTGGGTGGTAATCATACTGTGTAGGCTCGTTCTTTGGAAAATCATAGAATTTGGGCTAAAACAAAAGCATGGTTGATTTGATATGGCTAATAAGATAGTGGATTAGCAGCATTTTCATGATATGATGGATGATATGACATGTTCCCATGAAAGATAGACATGCTTGCTCATTCAAAATATATAAAACAAACTGAAACCAAAATTAGTTGAAAATAAAACAGCACCTGATCATACTGAAACTAGTAGAAATGTCACTTAGAGTCGCCAGATGTGTTGATTTCTTGCCTCCAAAGGCTAAGATCACTAACACACACACACACACACCAAATATCAGTGATATATGAACATACTTTTGGATTGAAACATTCCAATTGGTTCCACCGGGCATGCCAAAAATTGTTATCAACTAGGATTGCACCCATGATGCAAAGCTGTGAGGCTCGGCAATCCTGTGTAACATGGGAATACCTTCAGGTTGTGGGTGCCCTATGGTGAAGGTAGACCTCCAGATTGTGGGTTGGTTCCCTTATTATTGATCTAATGGTAAATTGACTTTGCAGGAAAAAAGGATAGGAGGAATTGTAGTGAAACAATAAACTAAAACTAAAAATGTGGTGATGCACCTATATGATGATAAATCCTGCAGAATAATTCACAGCTATTCTCAGACACTGGTTACACAATTCACAAATGATGACTTAATCACAAAAATGTTTCTAAAGTTGGCCAACCAGTTTGTCCTTTCAAGAGGAAAATAAATTTTCACAGTTTTAAGGCAAAAATGAAAAAAGCACAACTTGAGACATGTGATGGATGCACAATAATAAATGAGACAAACTTAAAGGCTTTAATGGTTTAAACACAATAATTTCATCAAATCATTCATAAAGGCACTTGCATATTTCTGAGAAGGCAAATTTGGTGTATTCTGTAAATGAAAAATAGAAGGAAAAGCACTGCATAAGACAAAAATATGAACCTGTAACTTGCTGCACTGTATACATCTAAAAATAATGAGTTACAAAACCTCTTCTCTGCAATGTGTGTGAGAAAAAAGAAGGCGAGAACTGGGAAAAACCTAAGTTTTTCTCCAATATATCAAAAATGAACTCACAAGTGCATGGAAAAAACACTACAGTTCAACTGCACTCTAAAAATATCTCCTCCCAATTGATTCACGAGAAAAAGATAAAAGCCTAGAAATGAGGCCTCACAACTGATCCAAATTGAGCAAAAATAGCTCCAAACTGCCTCTCACATCCAGTTTGATCATGTGGAACTCCAAACTCCTCCTAGTTTGACCAAAAATCAAGCAAAAGACTCCAAAACACCTCAGTTAACTCCACATCTTGATTTTGCATGATTTTGGGATGAAGAAAACAATGTGAACAAATAATAAAGTAATCATCGTGATTTACTTTAGCATTTGTTATGATTTTGTCTATTCTTAACTTTTACAACTTTAAGATAAATAATAAAGTAATTTATAATTTATTACTTTATTATTTGTTTACATTTGTTCATTAGTTTCCAAGTCATGCAAAACTGAGGAGAGACTAATTATTTTCGAAAGGTTAAAAAAATAATAACTCTCCTTATAACTCCCCTTTGACTTGCAAAATCTCTTCATGCATCCTATGATGATGCCAATAAAACACACTCTCCTCTCATGCATAAATCAAAATACATTATCATATGTGAGATTTGATAAATAAAAATCATGGATTAATCCCTGATATCTCCCATGCCATAATGCTATATCATTGGACCTCATGTCCAATCCATGCACAAGTCAAAATAAAAGCATTTGATTATACAAATCACTGCACCCTTATGACTCCCATGTCACATCCATCACCATACACACGCATATGATATCCCCTTGCATTATTATTTTCATTGCTAGGTTTCATGATGTTGGGGCTTTGACCCCACGGTGGCATTTCAAGTGTTAATGATTTCCTTATTAAACAAAAGTCATAAAGAGATCAAAACTCATGAGCTAGCAACTAAGGCTCGCTCAAACCCTAAAACATGCTTCATTCTTACCCTTTCACCTATGTTCTATATTTTGGAGGTACCGCCATATTGAGGGTTTTGTTGTTTGCTGAAGGCTTTCTGCAGGGTATTTAGGAGGGTTTGACTATCACCTCTAAGCTATTTTGTCACTCTTTCGCTCAGGTAAGCTTCCTTTCTACATATTTTTGTATTCCTGCAAGATGAAATGATGGAAAAACCACATTATTTGTTGCTACCTGTACATACTCTTTTTCTGGTTTTGGTTTAGTAATGCAATGATGAAAGAAAGGCCCTTTTTGCTTCTGCATATACTCTTTTTTTGCTTTGCTTTGCTACAAAAACAAGGGAAGAATGAACATTTTTTCATACTAGTTTTCTATAGCTTTCTATATCTATCTCTCTATATATTTCCTCTCCTTGCTCAGGCTTTCATTGTCTGCGTTGAGACTTTGTGTGTATTTTGTGTTCTCTATGTTTACTTGTAAATCCACATCCCCCTTTTGTGCCAATTTCAACCTATATTGTCTGTTGTAGATTATGAGAGTGGGCAATATTGTTACATCACCATGAGATCCATGTCCAACCTGTGCATCTTGCTCAGCTTTCGATATAGGGTTCTCTGAATCCGCATTGGAATCTCCCATGCGATTTTCTATCTTCTTTATATCCATTCCTAGAGATTTGATCATAGTATCTACACATTCCTGATATTTTTAATCCTTCATTGGACACCTGATATGAAAATCAGTGACATAGTCCCACAAAATCTAGGGTTTCTTAGTCTTATTCGCTTCTTTAAAGACACAATTGCCTCAAATTTTCAATCACCACATCTTTTCCATCATAACCCTTACTAAAGTCCTACTCTGGATTAGGCACATAGTATCTTCCATGATTTATGCATTGAGCTTTGCACTGCTTGCTCCCTGCGGGTAGTACCAAGTGATATAGTGAGAAGTAAATTGTGTGTATCCACTTTGCTCAAGAATTTGTGCAGCACCTTTGAAATTCTTTGCAAACTCCATTTGGGTATCACACTTAGCTCCACATTCATCATTGTTGTTTGTCCACAATTCATACTCCTCACGATCATCTGAGTGTGGAACAAACTCTCTCTAGGCCAAATTTATATTAACCATATCCCCTTGTTGGTAACTGAGAGGGGGGGGGTGAATCAGTTATCCTAATTATTTCCTTTATTGAACTTTCCTTTAATTGATGCAGCATAAAATCAAACATAAAACATTAACCATGACACAGTATTTTTGACGTGGAAACCCTGTTAAGAGAGAAAACCACGGGGTGATTAACCCAAAATTATTCTCTGTTAGAAGAATAGGAAATTACAAAGATGGCACTTGCCAATTAGGGCTCACTGCCCGAGCACACTGCTCACAAGAGGCTCACTGCCTACAAGAAGACACACTGTCTACAAAGTGATGAGAATCACAGTCTTGAACTGATTGGTAGCATCTGCATATGCTGGAGTTCAGTTCCGGTTAGGCTCAGTACACTGATCTGCTGCACTTCATCTTTCCTCTGTTCTTTATTCTGCTATCTTTCACATACCGGATCCTTTTTGCTACCTCTGCTCTTTCTCTGGACTTATTCGCATATCTCTCCACATCTACACACCCTTCACAACTAAATCCATCCTCTATATATATCCGCACAAGTAATTTCATCACCTTTCTAGTCGGCATCCGGAACAGTCTAGTTTCTTACAAACTCTCATTCTGTCGGCTGAATCCTTCCTCACCAAGCAATGCGGATCAAGCATATACTTGTAGATATCATTAATCATGTCGGCCAAACATGATTCATGCCTTCACAACCTCTGTCATCAACAGTAACACATCCGGAAAGCAGTCTGATACTCTGCCAGTCAGTTCTTCCTCTGTTTTCTCTGTCTCTCAGGAATCCGGTACTCAACCATTCATATCTTTTTCCCTGTCCATCACCGGAGGCTAAATCCTTGTAATATACCACTCAAGGTAGTCCTCTTGACTTTCCCAAATCCGCACTGTACCAAGACACTTCCTCTGAGAGGTCCGGACCAATCTGTCGGACCTTGCCACATGCTCTGTTCTTCTTCACCGGACCACAGCATTCTTTATTCTGACTTCCGGTAGAGACATATTATGACTTGCGGATATGTGGGATGACCTTTGTTGCCATCAATGACAACAACCATGAATCCATATAGTGTCTCTTGCCAACAATCTCCCCCTTTGGCATTGATGGCAACACTTAGTGAAAAATGACTAAGTGTTTTCACTATGCTCCCCCTTTGCTGATGCTCTGTCTTTATATACAGTTTCCGGAACTCCCCCTTAGTTGGATCCCTCATTTTTCACTGCTCCTCACTCCCCCTTTGACATCAATGGCAAAGGGTAGGGTCCACACACCAAAATTTTCAAAAATTTCCTATACTTAGCCGCATATTTACATACTCACATATATTGAAGAATGTCTGCAAAGGATGTCTGCAATTGGATCATTTCTGTGGCCCAACTTTGCTTCATTCTATCCAAAATTGAAATGTGACCACTTAGCAAAAATGCAAAAGCTTTTGCCCCGCTTGAGATCTGTCGGATCTTTTGTTTGGGCGGTGGTCTAAGCATCACTGATGGCCTCATGCATTGTTTCCAACTTAGGGATTATAATCCTTCTAAGTTCTCCCATCCGGTTGGTGATGTTCTTCCTTTCCTTCTCAAGATTTTTTATTTCATTCAAGACTGCAATGGTCTGACATTCTTGATTTATTATAGAGGAAGAGAGAGGATCAAAACTTTGAGATAAGCTTTGTAGCTTATCCTGTTCCTCTTTTATTTTCTTGTCAAATGCTGCTGTTGCCTTTGACCAGGATATACAAAATTTGTAGATGTCACCGCCATCCTTAAGAGCATTCTCTAAGCTCCTTATTCCAATGCTTACAATCTTCCTATCCTTAGAGATTAATTCTAATATTTCTGAAAATCTTTTATCCAAAAATTCCTTCCGGACCTTTTCTTCAGCTGATTTTTCTAGAGAATCAAAATGTGTATCAACACTGCTGACTAAGGTTTTTAGATTACCGGAAGAGGAGGCTGTCGGATCTATCTGGATTGATGGCATGATTTTTACAAGTACTCCGGAAGCAGCCTCTATCAACTCATAGTCTTCCATATGAGACTTCAGGAGCTTTTCATTTGCCTTGGCATTTGCAAATGAGGCTATCTTCATTGTTTGTACCGGAGAGAGAGAGTCAAAATCAAATGGGCCTTTTAGAAGCTCCGGTTCATCAATCTCTAGAGTTTCTTTACTCAAAAATTGTTGAACAGTTTGTGCAGTGTCTCTTGCCGGAGACAGATGTTTCTTTTCTTCTGCAGTCTTAGAACTGTCAACCTCTTTGTCTTTCACCACTGCTTCCTTCTCCTGTAGTTGCTCTTCTTCTTTGGATCCGGAGACTGTAGGGGAAACCGGAGGAGAGATGCTAGTTTGTTCATGAGCCACTTCTTCTGGAGCAGAGGGTCCCAAGTCCTCAGCTGTTTCTGTACCTAAATCCTCTACAACCGGAAGATTGAACCTTTTGAAGGCCTTCCGGAGGATCTCTTCTGTTTCTTGGGCCACTTTGTCAGTCTCGCCAAGCATGAGTTGATTCATCCTGGCTTTGCTTCTGAACTCATCTTTGCAGTCTTTGAAGATAATGTTCATTGTCTTGGGATCAATTTGAGGATATAGCTGAATAGCTATCTGCTCCCGGATCTCAAGATCTTTAGCATGAGCATTATTCTTTCTTACTTCCATTTCCTTTTCTAGGCTTTTAGGAATAAGAGATATTATTTCAATGAAAGCCTTATTATATATGTTAAGATATTTTACTGTGGCCTCCTGCAGAGTCTTTTGGTCGGCCTCACTGAAGTCATCATATGATTCAGTCATTGGCTGAAGGTTTCCATCCACCGTGACCGACTTGATTATGCTCTCTAGAGACAGAGTGGGCTTCTCAACAGATACCTCTGCCATTTCCTCCTTGTCTTGGCCTGTGGAGGGCTTACCGGATCCTTTCTTCTTCTGTTTCTTTACTTCTCTTACTCCCTCATCTGATTCTATTTCCTCTTCATCCTTTTGGCTTCCATAAGCCCTTGTGGCTTTTGTCTTGGATCTCTTACCGGATGCCTGAACTTCCGGTTTTGAACTTTTGGTTGTGGGAGGTGCAGGTCTCTTTGATGATCTGGTCCGGGTGGGAGTTTCAACCGGAGCACTTTCTTTGCTTTTCTCTTCTTCCTCGGCCTTCCTCCTCTTTTCCCGGCTGGCATCAAGTGCCTCCTTTGAGATACCTAGACCTTGAGCAATGTGCTCTACTTCTTTTCTTACCTTTCTTTTAATCTCAGGTTCCCTGAGTTCTACATGTATTTTTACACTCAGCTCCTCAAAGGTTCCAAACCTTTCTGCCTTAGGATCTTTGGGCTGACTCAGCATGTGTTGAACATGCAGCTCCACTATCTGTTCATCCACTTCATACCCCATGGGCATGATCCAGACAGTCCTTGGCTCTACTGCCTCCATTAGGCACTGATCAGTGTCAACCATGAAGCACACTGAGTCTTTGTATTTTTCAACAAGAGACTGGGGAATTCTCTCTCTTGCTTGCATCATGCTCTGAAAGTTTTTGAAGTATCCCCATAGAGCTGAATTTCTCGCTTTTGCATCCCCAAGTCCATGCAAATAGTCTCTTATCTGGACTGCAACTGGTTTGTCATTCTGCCATACCCATCCACTTGTTCCGGGTAGCTCATTCATGAAGTAGAAGAATAAACATACAATAAGAGTACCATACTTGAAGGAATTCTTCTTATCCTTCTTGATTTTCTGTATATTTTCCATCAATTGGCTTAGCAGTAGTTCGCAGAGATCATATTCTGCATTCTTTCTTAGCATTTCATAAGCAGTGTATATTGCAGTTCCGGATACAGAATTCTCCCTGCTGGAGTGATAGATCTTGTATCCTATTATCATTGATGCATATTTGATATCCGGATCCAAAATATCTTCAATGGTCATTACCCTCTTGTCAAATTTTGATCCGGTGGCCTCAGTTACAATGTTGTTCTTGACAGATTTGAGGATAGGTACCCCTCCGGAAGAGTATAGACCAGTTACTGCTCTAATTGCCTCTTTTGTGATCTTGCAGGGTCTATCTAGCCATAGAAAGTTGTCATGCATCCTGCTCAGTACATACCGGACCCATTCATCTTCTTCAAAGCAGGGGAAATGAATGAATTGCTCAAATTGTTTCTTCTAAATATCCTTATACTCTGGTTTAAGCTCAAAAGCATTGTCTATCAGCTGCTTGTGATAGAGGTCTCTTAATTTGAATTCCCCAAATTCCTCAATGTTTGCATGTATGTAAACCCTAATGTCTTCAGTGTGTAAAACTCCGTGAGGAACACTAGAGAAGGCTCCTAGTGGATCTACCTCCAATGATTTGTAGGGATGTTTCTTAAATGAGGGGCGAGGTCTATCAGAGATCTTAACTATGTTTGGAGTAGCCATTCTTCAAAGATTTGCAGTGAGGTAATGAAAAACAGAGAATACCTTATGCGCCTTCGGTTTGCACGGAGTGGTTGGATTGATTTCTTTATGCAATAGCTTCGGCAGGAGATCCTTGGTGTGCTTGATGAATCTTGTTGCAGAGCTCCACTTTTCGCTTCTTCTCGAGTGCAGAATGAGCAAATGACCTTTGAGAAATCCCTCAAATTGCTCCGCGAACCCTAATATCTATCTGCAATAAATGCTTCACCTACATCATTCCGGTTTGCCTTGTCTGGATAGCTTGGAGTATCCCGGATTAGTCCTGATCTGTGGATATCATCCAGATCTTTCAATCATGAATAAATCGAGGTAACATATTACAAGAACATCCCAAACACTCTATCCAATCCGCAGAACAAGATAGAGCATTTCCGGATCTTTCCGGACCTTTTTGTAATCCTTTATCATACCGGAGCATCTCCCTGAACAGGTCTTATTTGATCGATCACAGCTTCTTCATAACTTCATGCGGACCTCTGAAAACTTGACTGAAGTATCTCAAGACTCATATCTACAAACCCTTTGATCCGCATCTTGTGCCACATCCGGTACCACTTGTTTGGCTGGGGGAACAAGATTTTCTTTGAGTCTCCCCCTGAGCCTGAGCTCACTTTTTAATTTTCGGAAGAAATATCAGCACCAGAGTCTGGTGTGGATCCAACCTCTACATTTTCTGAACTTTTCTTCACCCAAATCTTGCTCATCTGATTCCTAACCTCATCCGCATTCATCTTTTGTTTACCCTTGTCTTGATTCTGATTATACACCGGACCTTTTTTGTCCTGATTCTTGTTTCTGCAAACTTTAGCATTATGACCGGACCTATTGCAGATTTGGCAAATAACATTTCTTTGCATATTTGACTGATATCCTCTTGATCTGCATTGATTAGCCATATGACCTACTCTATTGCATGTGAAGCATCTACCTTTGAATGATTTGTTTACTTGCATACTTCTGCATTCATGGGATTTGTGTCCATACCTTTTGCAGTTGAAGCACTGTCCGGAGAAGGATGAATTAATCTGATTCATTCTCATTCTGCACTGATTAGCTTTGTGACCAAAGTGGTTGCAGCTGTGGCAGTATCCATTGAAGGATGGATATCTTTGAGCATTTGGCTGTCTTACCGGAGGTCTTCTAGGCCTGCTTCTTGGATTTTCTGATCCAAGATTCTTCTGACCGGATCCGGAGCTTTCTCCTTTCTCATATCCCAAACCATACTTGTCATCTGTCCTCTTTTGACTTCCAAGAAGAACTTCAAGTTGAGCAGAACTTATCTTGAATTTCTCTTTATATTCATTTGCTGTTTGAAGGTCTCTTTTGAGAGAGGCAATTTGATCCTCAAGTTTTCCTTCATTATCTTTGGCATCTTCAAGATCAGATTCAAGATGTCTGATAATCCTGTCCATCTGGTGGCATTCTTCTGATTTTTCTTTAAGAGATTGCCTTAGATTGTCTTCAGCCTTTCTTTTTTCTTCAATCTCTTGAGTAAACTTTATAGTTCCTGATTCCATTTCATGTCTTAACATAATGACTTCTTTTGATAACTTTTCACATAACTTGGTTTGCTCAGTCAATTCTTCATTTGTATTGCTTTCTTCACTTTGTCTTGCCAACTGTTGAAGCAGCTCCTTTCTCTTTTTCATAGAGAGACTTAATTTGTCTTTTAATTCTCTCATGAATTCATCAGCCTGTTTGAGTCTTTCCTTTAATTCACTGACTTCAGAATTCGACTGTTCAAGATCCTCAAGAGCAGTCTTGAGTTGCTCCCTTAAACCATATGCATCCATTTGAAATCCCAGATCTTCCTCAAGCTGTTAGGCTCTATTAGGAGGAACTTAGCTCTGATACCAATTGTTGGTAACTGAGAGGGGGGGGGGGTGAATCAGTTATCCTAATTATTTCCTTTATTGAACTTTCCTTTAATTGATGCAGCATAAAATCAAACATAAAACATTAACCATGACACAGTATTTTTGACGTGGAAACCCTGTTAAGGGAGAAAACCACGGGGTGATTAACCCAAAATTATTCTCTATTAGAAGAATAGGAAATTACAAAGATGGCACTTGCCAATTAGGGCTCACTGCCCGAGCACACTGCTCACAAGAGGCTCACTGCCTACAAGAAGACACACTGTCTACAAAGTGATGAGAATCACAGTCTTGAACTGATTGGTAGCATCTGCATATGCTGGAGTTCAGTTCCGGTTAGGCTCAGTACACTGATCTGCTGCACTTCATCTTTCCTCTGTTCTTTATTCTGCTATCTTTCACATACCGGATCCTTTTTGCTACCTCTGCTCTTTCTCTGGACTTATTCGCATATCTCTCCACATCTACACACCCTTCACAACTAAATCCATCCTCTATATATATCCGCACAAGTAATTTCATCACCTTTCTAGTCGGCATCCGGAACAGTCTAGTTTCTTACAAACTCTCATCCTGTCAGCTGAATCCTTCCTCACCAAGCAATGCGGATCAAGCATATACTTGTAGATATCATTAATCATGTCGGCCAAACATGATTCATGCCTTCACAACCTCTGTCATCAACAGTAACACATCCGGAAAGTAGTCTGATACTCTGCCAGTCAGTTCTTCCTCTGTTTTCTCTGTCTCTCAGGAATCCGGTACTCAACCATTCATATCTTTTTCCCTGTCCATCACCGGAGGCTAAATCCTTGTAATATACCACTCAAGGTAGTCCTCTTGACTTTCCCAAATCCGCACTGTACCAAGACACTTCCTCTGAGAGGTCCGGACCAATCTGTCGGACCTTGCCACATGCTCTGTTCTTCTTCACCGGACCACAGCATTCTTTATTCTGACTTCCGGTAGAGACATATTATGACTTTGTGGATATGTGGGATGACCTTTGTTGCCATCAATGACAACAACCATGAATCCATATAGTGTCTCTTGCCAACACCCCTTTGCTTAAGACACTTTTCAGCTTGTCACCAAAGGTTTTCTCGATGAGGGCAGAAGGAATGGTGATATTCTGAAGATATTCAACCATCAAAGTATCTTCTTCAGGTGAATCCATAGTCATCAGAGGTTCTTCCCTATCATCAGAGACGAGCACTGCTGCTGCCCCAGTCTTTTGAGCATTCCAAACTTTTAAAGAAAAATAGCAATAGAGGCTTGATTGATCTGTCCTTCATATGACTGTACTCTGAGGTGGTTGTATCTTTCTAGGGGGCTGACTGTCTTTGATTTTGCCAATGTAACTGATGTCCATGATTGGAAGAGGCTGCTCTTTGATCTATGGCTAGCATTGTTTTGTGACTGTCTTGTGCAACTGTAGTTCTCCTAGTACAGTTGTGACTGCACTTGCACTGAGAAGCTACCCTACATAGTCTTTAGGACTGCATATTATCATGACTTACACCTTTTTCCTTAGGCATGACTGTTCCATATCCTAAAACACTCTATGATAGTCATACAGTCATGATGCATTTTACTCTTCTCTGTCTATTTGACTGTCACTCTAGACTAAACCTCATATGCTTGGCTGTGGTCTGTACATGCTGAATCTATCCAAGGCATGGGTGCACTATACCTTCGGTGATGTTCCTCTGCATATATGTCACTGTATCTTCCATCCTTGCAAGGTCTATGATTAAAGGTTGTTCATTGTTGACTGTCCACCTTTGTGACTATTATAATTGTCTCCTCAAAGTCCAAGTCCATGATTGCTCTTTCTTGGTATGGCTATCATCCTTTCTCTTTGACTGTCCCATTTGGTCTCTATGACTATTATAACTAGTAATGGTGATAGCTCTTTAGATCCTGTTGCCATAGCATGACTATTCCTCATACAATGATCTTGCATGAACTGTCCCATTGTCTTCTTCTGGTAGATGTATCTGAATGCTGCTCTTTGGGGCTATTCTCTGGTATTGTGAAAGACTCTGCAGTTTGGATTAGGTTGTTCATAAGCATGTCGGGCTCAACCCTTGTGGGAGCCCATTTTTTCACCACATGCTGAAATATCATGCACAATAATGAATGTACCTGTACCTGTACATTGCACAAACAAGTTAGATTAAATAATGAAGTTCAATGCTCCTATGATGACTTGATCTTTTGTTTGATGATCTGATTTGGCTCCTTTGCATTTATCTGGTAATGGCTAAATTGATTTAATGCATCATAGTTGCAAGTTATATTTCTGTTGATGCAACATATGATGAGATTTCATGTCCTGAGATCTAACTAAATCTTTCTATCAAATGCAGGCTTATCAGGAGATAGAGAACAAGAGGAGCTAAAGATAGAAGGATCAAGCTGAAGATAGAAGGTTCAACATTAGCATCAGCCCTTAAGGCAATGCTGGACATGACTTCTTCTCATGTGTTTCTTTCTTTACTTTATCTTCAGATGTATAGCTTGCATACATTGTTGCATTAGCTCAGTTTAGTCATTCCCATGGCTTTTGTGGGACATTTGATTTTTCTCTTTTCTTTCCAATGAATAAAAAAGCAACACCTATGCAATCTTATGTATATTTCATTACAAAATGAATGAAACATTGTAAAATTAATGAAGCAACCTCCTATAATTCATGTATTCACCTTTATGCTGTAAAACATTGGATAATGAAAACTAAATTCCATTTATTTAAACACCTTAAAATATGCAATGGTTAAGCATAATAGAAATGTATGAAATACCTTTCACCTTTAATATCATAAAATTGTTTCAGCTCTACCAATTTGAGCTGTAGGTGAAAATTTGGTAACAATTACTATTGTGGGTTTTACTTTTTCATAATGCATATTGTGTTTCCAAGTGACAATTGAATGTATGGATTGGTGATTGATACTACTTTATGAGTTTGTCTATGTTTATGCATATGTGACTAGCTAGAATCTAGCTCATGTGGGTCCAATATGTTTATTGAGTTATGACCTGTAATTTAGATCCCTAGACATATAAGACCCTGTGTGTTGGTTTATTAACCTCTATGTGGCATGTAACCAAGTCAACCTTACCAGTGTTGGTCAATCCTTGTGATATCATGATTGTGTTTCATTTGGTTATAAGATGACCCCACATGTCAGAACTGAGTCTAATACAAGTGCGGATAGCCGAATGTCACCAGTACTGTGCAGGTGACGAATGTCAGGTGCTATTTGTCATATCTTAGGATGAGCTGGTTGTCGCTAGTAGCATGGAGGTAACAGATGCTAAGAGCCATCTAGGTTATGATACAGGTGAGGTTTAGAGGGATGTCACCAATATTATGTAGGTGACGAATGTCAAGTGCTATTCATCATATCTTAGGGTTAGCGGACTGTTTCCACTAACACAGATGTGATGGATGCCAAGAGACACTTGATGGTATGATAGGGCTTAGCTGACTTTCACTAATACCATGTAGGTGACAGATTCTAGGAGCTAGCCCATACCAGGTTGGACCGACTTCGCTAGTGGCATGGAGGTGATAGATGTCAGGATCCACCGACTCGACAAACTTGACAAGTTATGAAAATCTTATTAATGGACATATGTGATGTATGTTGTTACACCTACTCCTTAGCCAGTGATGACAACAAGTAGTACGTGATGTTTGCTTGTCATCATAGTTGGTTGTAAATATATATGTTGTTACACCTACTCCTTAGCTAGTGTTGACAACAAGTAGTATGGGATGATTGCTTGTCATCACAGTTAGCTATAGATCAAGAAAAGGATGGGATCCATGATGTAGCATGAGATGCACCAACATTCCTTTTTCATGTAGGGGTATTTATGAGCTTATGTGTTAGTGAACTAGGTAATGGGAAGATGCATGTCATAGGTTGCATCCACTTCCTATTACTAGTTGGTCACTATGTGTGTGTGAGTCAATCATTGTGTGCATTAGTATTAAGGACCTTATGTGTTATATGTTGTGGCACTTGAGCCCTTGCCAGTTATGACCGCAAGTAATATGGGATTCTTTCTTGTCATCATATTTGGCTACAAATTAGAAAAAAAAAATGATGGGACCCATGGTATACCATTAGATACACCAACATTCATTTGTCTAGTTGGGATATATTTGAGGACTTATGGGCTAGTGAATCAAGCAAAGGAGAAGATGCTTGCAATATGGTTGGAACCATTCCTTTTTTTTACTACGTCACTATAATACCTATGATGTGCAATGCATGCACAAGCTATTCACATTGTGTATATGTGAATTAGTCACATTATGTATATGTGATGCCTACATGAGCTATTCACATTATGTATATGTGATATAGGTGTGAACTAATCACATTGTGTATATGTTGTATGCATGAGCTAGTCACTCTATGTGTATTTGATGCATGCATGAATTATTTTCCCTATGTATATGTGTTGTATGCATGGGATAGTCACTCTGGGTGTATGTGACACATGCATGAGTTATTTACTCTATGTATATGTGGTATGTATGAGCTAGTCACATTGTGTATATGTGACACATGCATGAGTTATTCACATTGTGTAAATGGGTTGTACCCCTAAGCTAGTCACCATGTATGTGTGACCCATGTGATAGATAGTTACATTGTGTGCATGCAATGTATGCTTTAGCTAGTCACTATGTTTGAGCATGTGATGTTTATATGAGCTAGTCATTATGTGGTTTTGTGTATTTTCGTACATTGAGGTTGGTATTGAACTAACACTTGACTAGATTGCATTTGCTATCATACTATTGCATATGAATTGAATTGGAATCATAGGATTTACTTAAAGGCTATGATTTAAAAGTGAGATCATAGATCTCATCTCAAAGGAGAGGATGAAGCCTCTCTAATGTTGATGTACGAATTACAGAGCCTCTAATTCCCATGAAGGAATGCATAGGCAAGACCATTATGAATGAACCCTTGAGGTTTAGGTCTAGGTCTAGGGATGGTCTTGACCTTGGGAGCATACCATACTCTAGTACGATTATATAAGTTGTGGCACATAGTTGTGGCCATGACTACAGTTGGTAAGTCTCTAAAGTTGGCACTTCTAAATCAAGTAGAAGATGCTTGGATGATTAAGTTAGTACTTGATGTGTAAAAATAAAAATTAGTAGTATCCAGGTTGGTTATTAAAACAAGGTGGAAATTTTTTTATTATCTATACCCAAGTAAAATTAGGCCTGATTTGCTTGGTTCTAGAGACCACATCATGAAATTCACACAAGCAATTTGGGCCATTCAGAACTGAAAAAATTAAGGCCCTGGTTAGTCTCTAAAAACAGACATATCAAACAACCATAAACAAATAAATAGATTTTGGTAAT
Organism: Cunninghamia lanceolata; assembly: GCA_027924645.1. Classification (NCBI taxonomy): domain Eukaryota; kingdom Viridiplantae; phylum Streptophyta; class Pinopsida; order Cupressales; family Cupressaceae; genus Cunninghamia; species Cunninghamia lanceolata. Next base: position 1,498,936 of record BSBN01000940.1, read on the forward strand.
GAAAATATAAATCAATTAGTACATGTTTTGAATTGATGATCAACTATGTATTTGAAGTGAGAGCCTTGAATTGCACTAGAATTTGACAAATCCAAATAATTTTTTGAGAATGTTGGGCTCAGTATAACAAAAAATATTAAGTAAAAGATATGTGATGGCCTTCCATATTCATAAACTTGGAATTCCTAATTGATTAGTGATTATAGATGTTATTATAGAGGGTGTATATATCCACCCCCTTTTACCAACAACATGATAGCCCACAAGTACACAACCATATCTTAAATATAGAAATTCCTAGGCATGAAACTACGAAACATTAGTTGTTAGCATGAATGGTTAGGTTACTCCCCAACACTAAATATGGTCAAATGTGCATCCAAAATGTTGGATAGACAATATGACACTAGTTATTGGTGGGGCCTTAACCTACCTACATAATAGGAGTCTTGCAACTACTTTGCACCAAAAATCATTACATTTTGAGAGCTGTAATAATCTTATTGGTACGCATTGCAAGCAATGGTGAAAGAAAGAGTTTTGAGTGTGGTCAAGATCATCAAGCATGATGTTCCCTAGATAATACATGAAATTAGCCATAGCGACCCTGGTAATGCATGATCCATTATTTGTATGGATACAATGGGTCTCCATTCTTCACCTTGCACTCCTGCCATGCTCCACAACTCACTAAACAATCAATCACAACATCATATACTGGGCAGTATTTACATTGTCACCATTACGAATTCCATATATCCTCCTCCAAATTCTTTCAATTGCCTAGTTAGGCATGTATGCAACATGTGGAGACATAGACAACACACATCTACAAAATAGAAAAGCTCCATAGAGTAAAAACCCAGCTTCTAAGTCTACCATGCTTTTTCCCAGCCAGGAAACTCTTTGTTAAGAAATTAGAAAGCCCTATACAATTTGCAGAAATTAATACATGTATTGGGGCCAAATACTCGCTATCATACTCTAATGCATGTATTCTAACATATGACTACTAGAAAAAGGGGAGGAAACATCTTGCATTATGAAGACACATGTATGTCCTGAAAATAGGAAAGAACATTACAAATATATCAAATCTTCAATCTGTTAAATTTACCAAGATTTTAAGAATCCAAAAAATCAATTCCAATGGGCTCAAATAGCCATTGATCAATCAAAAAATCAACTTCTTTGAATTTCTTCTACACAAAATTCCCTAAAAAAATACCTTAAGGAAAGCATAAATTTTTTTGTTTGCACAGGTGTTGAGACATGACTAATACTTAGAGGTGAAAATAATAGTATCCCTACCATAGGAAAGGACTAATAAAATGAATGATGATGACCCTTCATCACCCTAACAACTGGTGCTGCATTCAAAATGGCCACCTATATGATGAGTGGAAGAGGCATAAAACACTCACATGACTCAGAATACACATTGGACAGTCAACACTTGGTTGGAAGGTATGTAGATTTTCAATATGCCCTAAAACGTTACTCTACACTCAACGATAGAAAAAATGAAAATGAAACTGCATATCAAATGATAATAAATGACCTATATAAAGCATACCAGATGGTGAGAAATTGATCTGTGCTGGGAGGTTTTAACAAGCCTTAATACCAATAATTTGGCAATTATCATGTAACATATCACTTATTGTCATAATCCCACTAAAGTGGGGGAAAACTGTAATGTAGAAAATTGTACACTCTTGCAATTTCACACCATGTTTTGCACTCACTTTGTGTCCATTCCCATGGCATGTTTCTAGGAGCATTATAGTCTTTGTCCTATCCTTTTACCACCCACAGTGCTAAGTATATGTATATGTTTATGTTCTATCTTGGTGTAGGGACACCAAAACAACTTATGTAAATATGGTCATTTGATAGGTTTTGGGGTGTTTTGGGTATTTTGTCATGCAATAAGGTCATAATAGACCATTTGTGATGTAATTAGAGTCATTTGAGTCATTTGGGATCAACCTTGTAAAAATTATCAAATTGTCAAAAAGTTGTCATGTTATAAAATTACAAAAATGCAAGAATGGGAATATGAAGAGTCAAAGTGATGTAGAAGTTGGTTGGTTGGTTTGTAACTATTGGAACAAGTTTTAAAATGCACAAAAATCCTGAGTCCATCGTTGTAAAGGGTGTTTGAGAGGTTTGGAGGAAGTTGGGAGCAATAAACAATTCATTTTCTGCATTTTTATTGTGTTTCTTGTTGTTCCTCTCAATGGCACATGCTTGTACGGACATATAAAGGTCTAAAATCAATTGGAGATGTTAGGGTATTGAATCTAGTTTCAATTGCTTTTTTTTCATTGATTTTTATTAGGTTTTGAGCATTTTAGAGAAAATTTACCAAAAACAGTTTGAACCCTTGTTTTAGGGGTTTGATAGGAGAAAAAATTGAGTTTCTCATTATTGCACTATTGAAAAATCTTCTAAGTTGGAAAAGGGATTGTATACATGTGTTTAATGTTTTCCTAAGGTTGCAAGAGAATTGGTGAAGGTTTGCATGTGATATAGTGATGCCCTAGGTGCTTTTAACCATGTTTTAAGCAAGGAATGGTGGCTAGGAGTTGGAGTTTGATAAAGAAGCATTGGGAAAGTGTGGGAATTGGTTTTGGTAAGCATAGTTAAACCCTAGGTGACATGTTTGAGCCTTTTGTGAAGAGAAATGAGGCCTAGAGTGTGGAGAACCAATAAACTCCTATTGTTACAAGCTTAATTAGTTCCTTCCCAAAACGAGACAGTCAAAATTTGGGCCACACTCTCTAAAACAACCATACCTAAATTTTGGATATGTTTTAGAAGGGCCAAATGGGTACTCAAAACTATATTTAAGTTCTAGAGAAGAGTTATGGTTCAAAAGATATTCTATGGCAGTCCTTTATGAAGGAAACTAGGTTAGTTAGAGAACTTGTGGGGCAGAAAGATTGCGATGAAAGGTGGAGATAAAATCTACATGAATGGTCATTATGTGATGTGACAAGACCTCTGGAGTGGAGTTTGTGAGTTTGGTGGTTGAATATCTCATAGGTGCTTTGTAAAACAGGGTTAATTTGCCCTTAGGGCAGCGATATAGTCAAGATTTGAAGGTGATGTTCCAAAATAAAGGTATGAACAAGTTTGATATGTTAAAGTAGGCCATAATGGGTATATGAAATTCTCATTCTTTTGTGGGTTTGATAAGTATTCTGAAAGATATGCCTAATTTCCTTCAATTGGAGTGTTATAAGACAGTTTTGTGGAACTGTGAGATAGAGACCAAGTTGGAATTTTGAGAGTTGAAGAATTGTTGAAAATAGTTCATAATGTGTTTGTTTGATTGAATCCTCCATGCTCTGCATCAATTGGTATCAGATCTAGAAGACTTCGGGAAATAAAAGTTGTGTGTTTGTGTGTGTTGTCTTTTGCAGGTTGAAGAAAGAACCTGGATGCCAAGAGACTAGGTAGTGAAGAAGAGAAGAAACCTAGGTGAGGTGTCACAAAGACAAGGAGAAGTAAGGTGAAAGAGAATTTCTTGAATAAAGAGAAGAATGGATGTGTTGAGAAGGTACTTGCAGGCTGAGGGTTCACAAAAGAAGAAACAAGAAAGAAAAAAAGAGGAAAAAGAGATGAAGAGGGAAAAAGAAAAGGCAAAACAAATGGAAATTGACCAAGAGATAAAAGAGTTGAGGCGGGCTATAGAACAACTGAAAGAGATGAGAGAAAGGATGGAAGAGAGATGGATGGTTGAGTTGCAACAATTAGCAAACCAAGAGTCAAGTTGGCATCTACCAGTCAAGAAGAAGATCTCATGGTCTATTCAAAAGATTATTCAGAGAAGAAGACAAGTGGAAGTATTAAAACTAGATGTGAAGACAATAGAATCTTTGTTGATAAATGAAGATGATGAACAACTCAAGCAAGCTAAGGTGATGATGGTAGAAGAAGAAGAACACATGGAGGTTTTAGCCATTTCAAAATTTGAAGGCACTAAGACAATAGACATGAAAAATCAGATTTTGGAGGGAAATAATGTTGAGGATAAGGCCAAGGATGAATTGATCCTTGAGATTCAAGATTGGCTTAGAAGGTATGTTGAAATGGTGTTTTCTTTAATGTTTTCAAAGGAGGATAGTAGTCATTCAAACTTTTTTATATCAGAGGTTGATAAACTTGAGCAAGCAGCATACATAGGGGCAGAATATTAGATGGGAAAGGTGAAAACCAAGGGTGAAGAGATCATAGTTACATTGCAAAGGAAAAGGAATAAAGAAGGAATACATAATTTTCTTGTTGTGATTGTAGTCTTAAGGGTAAAACTAGCCAATAAGGGCGTGGTTTGGTGGTTAAGTCACTCGATTGTAGTGATAGCCACCAAAGTTCAAACCCTCACTGGGCCAATGAGCTCGCAGGATTTACACCTTCGCTGGGCCAACGAGCTCGCGTGTTTGAAGTGTTCTTGCTAGGGGATGAGGTCCCCCGTGTTGTGGCCTCATCAGTTCATTGCTCTGGGCAAAAGCATTCACGTGGAGCCGGAGGACGTGTCACACCAGTGTCACCGGTCATGTTAAAAAGTTTACTAGGTGCATTAAAAAAAAAAGGAAGGGTAAACCTAGATTCAAGATGGAGCAGAATATTGATGCAGGTTCAATGATGTTTTCAAGTGAGAAAGGAGCCAAGGATCATCCTTTAGACAGATCTCTACAGTCGCAAGAGCAAAACTTGGATGCCAAACCATTCAAAAGGGCAAGAGATATTGCATGTTTTCAGTACCTAGTTTAGTGGAAAGGATTACCATATGAAGGAGCATTTGGAAGACAAAGAGATAAAGTGATCAAGCATGATTTGTTGCAGTACAGTCCTCAAGGGACTTGAGGTTTTTTTTTTTCCAGTCTGAGTGTATGGTGTAGGGGCACCAAAATGACTTATGTAAATATGGTCATTTGATAGGTTTTGGGGTGTTTTGAGTCTTTTGTCTATGAAATAAGGTCATAATAGACCATTTGTGATGTAATTGGAGTCATTTGAGTCATTTGGGATCAAACTTGTAAAAATTGTCAAATTGTCAAAAAGTTGTCATGTTATAAAATTGCAAAAATGCAAGAATGGGAATATGAAGAGTCAAAGTGATGTAGAAGTTGGTTGGTTGGTTTGTAACTATTGGAACAAGTTTGAAAATGCATAAAAAGCTCGAGTCCATTGTTGTAAAGGGTGGTTGAGAGGTGTTGGGACCTGAAATTTCCTACCAATTTTTGCAAAAGTTTAGGTCCCCCATGATGAAAAAATCAATTTCAGCACTCTTGTGAAGCTTCAAATCACATGGAGAACAAATCTGGGTGAACCTGGGTGCCTGCAGACACAAAGTATTCTTGGAAATTCTATCCTGCATAAGGAGGTTGACATACAAATTATGAAATTGCCTCCTCACATCATTTTGGACCGACCATTTCTTGGTAAGAGAAAGACTGGTTAATAACATTGATAAGAGAATTGGACCACTTGAGATATCTTTATCTCAAGATGAGATGGACATCAAAAGTCGTATGGCATAAAATATTTGTAGTGATGATTTTAGGGAAACTCAAATCCTCACCAATTAATTTTAGTAATCGAAGGAACTGCAACCCTCAATCCATACTGGTCTTTGTTACGTTTTGAGTACATTGATAAGATTACCAGGTCCTTTTCTAGAAATGAGCTGGGTAATCAGAAGAGTTCTAGGCCAAACATTCGAATGGCACTTGTTGTTTTCTACTGTCATGGACCTCACAGTGTTGGCTCAATGCAACGGAGTGCATGGACAAAAAGTTTTGACATTTTCCTAGAAGATTGACAGTCATATAGATCCTACAATTGGGAGAAGATTATTTAAAGTAAATAGAGAACCTATATTTATTCATGGATGAAATTGGATACTGTCTAATGGCTTGCTACGACTTTCAAAGAAATGATATAAAACAGATATAAAATTCCATGCTGAAATGAATTTTGATATGATTCTAGATGGCAACATGTCGAATGAAGATGCTTTGATCTTGTTGGATAAGGCAAAAGGAGATGTCAATGTGGCATTGGATGTGTATTACAATGCATGTTGTGAACCATTGGTTAAGGATACCAGAATGAATGAACCGAAGTTAGATAAATGTATTTCTCCTCTTGAAATGGGAAACAACCTGCTTAATTGTAATATAAGGGAAAATTCATGCTGCAAATCTATTGAACCAACAACAGTGTCCATTCAAAAGCTCTCAGAGACTTCAGCAGTGAATGTGAAGGAATGTTCAGTTGCCCTTTCCCCTTGAAAAGTACAATCCCATCGAGAATGCATGTTGGTGTGCAGGAGAATCAGCTCCCTACTTACACTTAGCACATACATTTGATTTCATTGAACAGGAGAGTGATAAACTAAAGACCACTGTAGTGCTATGTAATATGTTTCTAAGTTTGCTTTCTTTATTACCAAAGGATGTACTGTCTACTATATATCTTTGTAATAATAAGATTGCTCCTGACTATGAGAATGTGGATCTGAATATTGGTGGCAGTACAGTTATAGCAACAATTGAAGATGCTTTTGTTGGAGCACAACACCACTGAGAGGGGGAGGTGAATCAGTGGTATGCAGGACTTAGTGAACTTCAAATTTGTATTTCAAAACTTTGATGCAGAAAAAACAATTCCCATTGACTGTAGATGACATCATGAAAGATTTGGAGAATTAAATAGATTGATCAAAATCAAGAATGCATCAACTCAATATTGAGACTAAAAAATAATGACTCATTCGTGCATAGTATTATTGTTTCAGATAGTGATAGGAGTATAGTATGAGTTCAAATAGATCATAGTAAATAAACTGACTTTAAGACAAATGACACATGATCATTAAATAGACAAGAGAATCAAACTCATCAATGATAAATCATAACACAGATATTTTCCTGAGTGGAAAACCCCTGGCATAAAACCACTCGAAAATGCCTCACTGGCTTCTAAAAGAATCTCACTGATTACAGTCCTCACTGGCTTACAACATTGCCTCATTGGCATATAACATTCATTCCATTGAATCAAGTAAAATTCATATAGAGGGACACTCTGTTTCACTTGAGAACATATACTATCAACAATGTATGTGCAGGACACACAAACTATACTTACACATTCATCATTTACATTATATCCTTTTTATATACATTTGAAAATGTTCCTTTCAAAGACATTTAACTGTCGGCAGTTCTAAGAAAACAAGCAACTGAAATAAAAACCAATTAACAGTTCTATAACTGTGTCCTTTAAACAATCATTAATCTCCTTGTTTAGCAGAGACGGTTCGAGGAAGAGAAGTCATATGAAACTGTTAACCCTCAATAGGGTTACGAGATTCAACTGTCAGTTACAATGCCCAATTGCCAAAACTCAAGTGAAACCCTAGGGTTTCAAAATAAATAACGGCCGACAATATTTATAAAAGATTCCATAACATCGACGGGCAAACTTGGTGGTGCAAACAAAGAAATGCCATTTGATAAAAGCACACAGATCTGTAAAGTGCTATTTTTAAAGAATACAAACTTTTACAGAAATTGCATTCTTTAAAAAAAACTTTGATAGATGTTTTTGCTGAAAAACTGATGTATTTACCGATTTTAAAAACAACTCTGTAGAGAAAGAAAAATAAGCTTTTAAGATCATACTTACAGAACCTTGAACGATCATTACCACAGATCCCTTAAACAATCAGCTTATACCTTGCAGTTTAATGATAATAGCACAACAGCAGACCACGAAGTCAACCTTCAATCTTTTCTGGAGATACATCAGATACTCTTCCTGATTTTTCATGATTCGCTTGCAAACCACGAAGTCAACATTCAGATTCCACAGACCTTTTTCATGATTTTTCATGATTCTCTTGCAGACCGTACGAAGTGCAGGTAATTATGAAAAGAAATGCCAAAACAACAAAGATACAAGCGCTTGAGACCGGTGACTGGCCATTCCAGTTTGCCCTAAGGAGGGCTTCAACAAAACAAATGAGAAGTGGCCTCTTAGACAGGTGAAATAACATGTTAACCACTCAAGACAGTAAGAAGTATATTCCCATCACTAAACAATATGACGATCAACATGTGTTCATTTCAAACCAAAGTCAACTTGCTAGGAGAGAACACCAAGTATCCTTTGTATTACATTTTACCTTATGCCAAGTCATCAATCATGTTACTGTTGTTGACATCACTGCCAACCAAAAACTACCAACTGGGGTTAACAGCTTTAACCCTTTTTCGTCGTAGGCTTTGTGATAGCTCTTCATTAGAGCTCATTTTACCTCATGCATTAGAAAATTATAGTAAATTGTAGTATTTACTCTCAAATACCATTACCAATACTTACAATAATTCGGTCCTGCTTCTTGGTCCAAGGAGCCAGTTTTATTTCAATTAATATTGGCAGTTGTTGAAAATTGATAACTTCTGAGTAAGAAAATTGAGAGACATTTGTATCATGGAAAATTTTCACAAAGTATTCGAAGGTCCAAGAAGCATCACATATACTCCTACACTCTCAAACAAAGCCCTAAAGCTTACAGAAATCCAAAGTGAAAGTAAAGGCAGCTGATGGTGGGACTTCTATGAAATACGTTCAAGAAGAAATCTCAACTCAATTTGAGACCTAAGGTTCAAAGTGTGAGTTTTGTTTTTACACCCTTTGATACTTCCGATGGGCAAGCTGTATCTGATGATGATACATGTGCCAAAGTCAGAGACCATGTGGTTTTTTCAAGTGCTTTATAGGAAATTTTGGCAAGAGAAAGAAACCCAAACCACCGAACATATGAAGTCAGTTTTTTCTCTAATGGAGTGTAATAATCTTACTTCTGAAGCCTATGGAACTCCTTTGCTTAGGGAAGCACATGATATCATTGATACTGTGAATCCGTAGCTACGTCTGAATGTGGTGTAGATAGTCAATGCTATGTTGAAAATACAAATAAATATTAGACACATAAATGTATATGTTAGATGGTGGGAGTGTCTAACATCAAAGAACAGAGCTTTATTAGCTCCCTGTGTTCATACACAAGTGTGTGTTGGATGCACACAAGAAGTCTTCAAAACTACGAAAGAGTGCCCCTTTTGTAGGCAAAAGATTAAAAAGAAACAGGTCTACACTGTGCCCAAAGTCACAGCTTGAAATAAAGAAGCTTGTTCCAGATAGGCAGCAACTAGCCTTAGAGATTGCTACAAATAGCTCATGGTATTTGCTTGTTAATTTAAAGAGGCTCATCTTGAATGCATAGAAGTTGTTCAAAGTTGACCCAAGGGAACCATCAGATATGCATCGTAGTAAGATTGTAGAAGCACTAGATAAGCTTCAGGAAAACTAATAGTTGTTCCTAGAAGTGACCCATTGAGCATTGAGGTTCAGGAAAATGCCACACTTTTCAACATTCTATTGCCAAGTACATTAGCTAGCAAGTGTGCTCTTAAGGAGTACCATCTTATAAGCATTTGAATAGATGATAGGAGAAATTGAATGCCAATTCCTTAAATCCATAATGGCTTTAGGTGAGATGATTGGTTGTGTTACAGCGTAATCCATTGGCGAACCAGCCAATCATAGTAAATGGCTTTGAAGACTTTAATAAGATGATGCCAAATGGTAGTCCCTTGAAAACTATTCCAATGTTTTCTTCCTACAAATCAAATACTACACCAGATGAAGAAAACATGATCCTGGTCTCTATGGCAATCCCTATGTCCATAAACAAAAATCCATCTCAGGTTGCAACCCCTTTGCCATTGTCGAGCACTATGGTCCTCAGCAACTCTACTACAACATCACATAGTGGTGTCATATGACCTTAGTAGCTACAACAGATTTATAACGAACATGAGTAGCAAGGTATGGAGTATTCTTTTGAAGAGAAATAGAAGGAAACCCTAATAATTCTCGCCAAAAAACCATGCAACACTAAATAAAAATTTCACTGATCAAAAACTCACTGGTAAGAGTAACCTGGTCGAAGTAAGATTTTCAAATCATACCGAGCTCTTGTGTTATGCCGATGGATATCCTTTCGGCACTTGAGACAAACATACTTTCACCGATAAGATAAGATAACAATGATGTCGGGAAGACATACACAATCGGGATGGATCTTATAGATCTCACCGACGATGAAAGCTACTCTGATAAAGAAAACCTGAAAGGTATTTTGGGAAGAGTCTTGCTAATGAATAGAGTGATGGGTGAAACATATCAAAGAGACCAAAAGCATCGGGATGGCATGTTAATCTTACAACGATGGTCTATGTTATGCCAATGGTGATAAAGACCACTCTGACATTGGGTAAATTTCATAGTGTCTCTCCGAAATATCAATGAAGTGGGTCCGAAGGCTGCATATTGCCAAGATCAAAAGAAAGTGAAAGAATATTAAAATAATTATTGGAAGGAGTTTTTTAATATGGAGTGAGTATTTTTGAGTCTCCTAATATAACGAAAACAAAAGCACATGAATTATATAAACCCAAAGGTAAAGAATTATTGCAAAATCAATCGAGGCATGAAAATTATTTTTCTAAGGAGTAAATTGTTTACACAGAGAAGGTTATATGAAAGAAGAAATTTTGAAGGGAGGAAATTATTTGGAGAAGGGAAAATAAGTTTTCATTAACAATAAAGAACAATAAAATATTTTCACAGAAAGACATGATGAACCTACAAAGTAAAGATTTCATATAATGGAGATGAAATATTTTTGGGAAGAATTAACTGAATTGGTAAGTGTTCTACCTAATGACTATTTTCAATGTGTGAAAATACAAGTGAAACATTTTCACTGAGGGGTTATAAAATGAATACTCATTTTATTCGGAGAGCATTTTCTGATTGGATTGAAATAAACTTGTCAGCGAAAGAAGGATTATAACTAATTGCAATTAATTTTGCCAAGATACAAAGGTGAAGATTAAAATATTTTAATTTGCCAAAGGCAATTAACTAAAAGAAAATATATACCAAAGGTTGCAACAGAAGAAATACAGGGTTGTAACCCTAAAATCACAAACTATATATGCCAGATAAAATCATCAAGAAATCATCATCAGTAGCAGTAGGGTAGGAGAATTATTATTAGTAGTAGATAGGTTCATCTATTCCACTCATCCATTTTCCATTTTTCAGATGCTTCTGTAATTAATGTACATATTTTGAAGCAATATAATGGAGTATAAAATTCTTAAACGGTGATCTATTTCAGTGTTCATTTGTTGTGTTGATATTCATGCTTATATGCTATTGTGCTATCTCCAGAGTGGTTTTCTCATGTTATTTAAATTATTATATTGAGGATATATTTAATTTATCTGGTCACATTTGTTGATTCAGTGTGTCCCAATTGATTGGTTTCTATAAGAAGTTGATTTAATTCCTTCCAAGTTGTTAATTTCATTGGTCTCTACTAGGAGTTAAAACCCTTTCAATGAAACAATTTTGGTCAGGTTTCCTTCTTGCAAGAATTAAAACTTCATTTCAATTGTTCACAGTAATAAGGGAGAATATCACTGGGATTATTAAGAAGAGTATAGTAACTTATAGACCTGTGCATTTGCATAAGATTGTGATGAAAGGTTGAGATAAAATCTGCATGAATGGTCATTATGTGATGTGACAAGGCCTCTGGAGTGGAGTTTGTGAGTTTGATGGTTGAATATCTCATAGGTGCTTTGTAAAACAGGGCTAATTTGCCCTTAGGACAGCGATACAGTCAAGATTTGAAGGTGATGTTCCAAAACAAAGGTATGCACAAGTTTGATATGTTAAAGTAGGCCATAATGGGTATTTGAAATGCTCATTCTTTTGTGGGTTTGATAAGTATTCTGAAAGACATGCCTAATTTCCTTCAATTGGAGTGCTACAAGGCAGTTTTGTGGAACTGTGAGATAGAGACCAAGTTGGAATTTTGAGAGTTGAAGAATTGTTGAAAATGGTTTGTAATGTGTTTGTTTGATTGAATCCTCCATGCTCTGCATCATATCTCTTGTGTTTATTTTTGTGTGATTTTGTTTAAGTGCCTTCTTGTCCTTGTAAGAGTTGGCTATGAAGGTAGCCACCCAAGGTCTAGGAGCTTCAATGAAAGCACAAGAGAGATTCAAAATGAAAGAATGATTTTATTCTATCAAAGGATGCAAATATAAAATATACATTAATAATAAAATTACGTTGAGAAGCTCTTGGTTATATAAGCCAAGGTGAAACATAGAACAACATAGGGTTATGACAAGTTTCTTAATCATATGACATGAGACACAAGGTGATAAGTATCATAAGTGTAATCTAAGTATGTCCTAAGTAAACTTAACTAGACAAGTGTGAATAGGACCTAAAGTGGAAACAGTTAGGTAATGTACCTCATTCACACCAACACCCCCCTTAAGTGATGAAAATATGCAAATGATGCAATGATGATGATGGATGGGTCCCAACTACAAGGCCATGTTAGGAACCTATGTACAAACAATATCTCACAAATGAATTAAAGGTGGGAAAAAACCCCTCTCCAAAAGAGAGAAAATAAGAAAGTGAAAGAAGGAAGGAGGACTCAATATGACCCCCAAGGACTACTTTTTTCACCAATATACAAGTAAAAAGTCCCCGATAGGAGAGAAAGAATGAGATGGTAGATCCCCCCACAAAGAAATAACTCTTATTCCAATGAATGCTCGAAGATAGAATACAATCCATTGCCTACAAACAACATTTCTCCTCTTGGGAAGAAACAAATCCAATAGTGGATGTAGAAGCAAATCCCACAAGCTAGATAGAAAGGGAATCCAAATAATATGTGTGTTTTAGAATGAACCTCTAGTGTCCTCATGCTAGAATAAGATGTCTTCTCCAAATCAAGAACCGAATGCGCAATCAAAGAAGTATAACCAGAGGAGGAAGGATATGGAACTACTTATAAAAATATTGGAGATGTGATCACATCACTGCCATCAAAGAGGAGAGATAACCCTTCAAATGTGTCCTCCAAATTTGAAATGTGAGACTCCACAAACAAGGATGCAATGTTTGATAAATAGGAATCCCAATGAGATGGATCGGGAAGACTAAAATGATCCTGCTACAAAGAATCACTAGAAGCTCTCAAGGAAGCAACTTTGAACTCTGAAGTAGAAACAAGTGATGGTGGAGTGGTGATCTCAATAAGAGGAGAAGGAGAAGTAAGATAAGTCTTCATGTCATCTGAACAATCAAGACCTGCTAGATATTCAAGCTCCTCTTAAATTTATCATCATCAAAGGGTATATTATTTACATCATCAATGGGTATGAGACAATCCATAAGAAGATCATCTTGGAATGGAGATATATGGGGGTCTCCATAGATCTCCCAAATTTCTAGTCCAAAGAGTGTGTTTGCATTTAATATGTGAGAGGAAATACATAGTGTCAAAATCAACATTGGAGCCAATCAATCCTACAATATGATCATTATTATTTTCCCATTCATTTTCATTCTAAGGTGTATCTAGTTCAAGTATAAGTCCATAAAGATAAGGAAAAAGATTAAGCCACCTATAATGGACACGAGGATGCCTTTTTTCCAAGACCCATAATTGTCCTTTTTCAAGTGTACAACAAAAGGATGAGTAGAAAAACCTATGATATCTCCTCAAATAATTAGAGATCAAAACTCACAAGATTACCCCCCAATTTCACTCAATCATGAGATCCCTCCCAACAAAATATGATTTTGGCATTTTATACCTAGTGCATATACAGTTGCCACCAACCAAAAAAGCAAAGTGGTCTTTGATCTTAGTACATTACAAATGTCAAATTAGACCACAAATTGAAAGTACAATTTCTATACAAAATGAGATTAATTTGATTACAAATCTAAGAAGTACATGAAAAAATTAAATGTTACCATATGAGCCCAAATGAAGCCCTAAAAATTCCTAAAATGAGAAATGCTCAGCAACATGTGCAAAAATCTACAATTTCTAGAAAAACTAGGCACTAAAATCAGAATCCAACTACACCACTACAAATCCTTTGAAATTCTTCCCAAATAAAAAAATTACTCCAAAAAAGGAACCAAAATGATTGAGAAACATGCCTACAATTGTTAGACCTCCAAATCAAAACTACATTCTAGAGGAGAGGTCTAGTTGAGAGGGAAAATATGATGTCACTATTGATGTTAGTAGTTGACCAATAGAATATTCTCTTACTTCACCATAATATTCCCCAAGCCTGTAAAACTACCAATGGAATAAAAAAAATTGCTTATTAGATTTTAAAACTATTATTCTATTGATGAAACTAACTTTTGCCTGGTGGGAAACCACATTTTGGATGTCTAAGGGTGGTTTACTAGTTTGCAAAAGTTTTCGGGGAGGTATTGGGGGAATATACTTCAAATTTGTGAAGATGCTATTGGTTTATCTATCACTAGCTGGTTTGGTAAATTGTCAGGCGATTTCCTAGCTACTAGGAGGCAAAAAGAAGATACTGCTAACTATATCAATGCCAATAGAGAATGGGAGGTCCTTAGGTTGCCATGTGGTTCTTGCGAGTAGCCGAGTAGGTATCACTAATACCTATTGTACTTGTATATGCAAGTACAATCATACTCAAACTTTAATATTCTATAGAAAAATTAAAACCTACAGAGAAAATTTAATACCTAGAAGATATTATTTTTAATTGGAAGATAAACATTTATTGATGGATTTCTTACACCTACCTATGATTCACTTGCACCAGCACTATGTTGTGAAGATTCTACAGAATATTCTCCATGAAAATTTTGTACAGTCGAAAGAATGAAATTTTTTTTTATGGCTCGGGGTAAAGGTGTTTAATTTTGATGAATTGACATTCGATCCTTAGGTTCCTAGGCCTTCTAGACATGATGGCAGAGTCAAATTTGACCCAAAAAGCTCTAAAAATGTAGCTACCCCCAGATCTAGTAACCACCTCCCAACTTCAAACCCTTGTAGATCTGGCTTTCAACGTCCAATTTGGACACATCAAAAGGCTAAAATAACTTTCTTGGACACCCTAAACTCAATGGTGAGCTTATATTTTCACCAACATGCTCCAAAATGGACCGGCAATACAAAGCCACAAAGAAGAAACCCTCCCAAATTTGGTATTTCTATCAAATTTTTCTGATTCTCTAGGTTATCATATGATGCAAGAAAATAACATACTCAACTTTTCATGATCTACCAAGATTTTCATTCTAGATCTCTCAAAAAATACTATCATAAAGCAATCCTACTAGCTCTAATACCATGTAAGAGTTGTCTATGAAGGTAGCCACCCAAGATCTAGGAGCTTCAATGAAAGCACAAGAGAGATCCAAAATGAAAGAATGATTCTATTCAATCAAAGGACGCAAATATAAAATATACATGAATAATGAAATTACATTGAGAATTTCTTGATTATATAGGCCAAGGTGAAACATAGGACAACATAGGATTATGACGAGTGTCTTAATCATATGGCATGTGACACAAAGTGATAAGTATCATAAGTGTAACCTAAGTATGCCCCAAGTAAACTTAACTAGACAAGTGTGCATAAAACCTAATGTGGAATCAATTAGGTAATGTATCCCATTCACACCAATGGTCCTTGTTATTCTAATGTGTTTGGATACTCTAGAAATTGAAGTTGTCTAGATGTGCACATGATGTGTGGACGTTTACATGACACATTAGGGTCCTGCGAGTGTTTGTTATGTAGTGATTGTTTTTGAGTGTTTTATACCACCTCTCTTGCATGTTGGATTTTTTGTAATGCCTTTGCAACATGCTTGAATAACTCTTTTGACCCATGGTCTTCCTTCTTTTCCCTCTTAAGTTATATTTTTGAATTACTCTTTGATTATCTTACTTTGAGCTCTAATTATCAATCTTTTAGCAATCTCTATAGCATTCTCTTGCAATCTTTAGCACACAAAAGCATTGCTTTGATCCTTAAGCTCCCTGTGTGAACAATTACAACAATCTTTTAGCATCTTCATGAGGATTGGGACCACTATACCCAACTAGGCCTTTCATTTATGCCTTTCTCACTAGTTGTGTAGGCTTCATCTCTTCCATTGGAGGTGATAGAGTTATTTTCCCCTCTTTTGAAATTGCTTTCTTAGTGTTGAATCCATTTTTTTTTTGTGGACACTTATGAGATTTCACCTTCCTTCTATTTACATTGCACACACTAGTTTTCTAGTCTATGTAGACCATAGTTCTAGCATTCATGGCATATTCTTGTTAATCATTCTTATTTCTTAGACACACTTATTATTTCTCTTCTACATCATTGGATATTTGTGGAGGTTAAAAGACTGGAATACATGGGTTTGATCATTCTTTACAAGCTCCTATATATAGCCCCAACCATTTTTTCTCTTGCAACTATAGGTTTCTCATTGTGAAGATATTCAACCACAAGGTTTTTTCAATATCTTCATTTCCTTGTCATTATATCATTCTTATCTAAATAAATGGATTAAATTTTGTCATTTGGATTTCTCTTATCACTTGGAAGGCTTCTCAGTTGTTCTTGTTTTATTTCTATGCAAATTGGACATAGTTATTGAGATATAGATTAGAGTTTCTACAGTTCTCATCATACAAACTACAATGTGATGCTTCATAGAGGCTTCTAGATTCTATTTCTACGTTCCTATCTATCTTACATTTGTAGTTTTGTACTTGATTTGATACATCTATATCTTGTAAATATTGGTGTAATGAAATATTTAATTACAGTTTATTTAGTTTATTTAGGTATTTTTAAGTCACCTAGGGTATTCTATCTTGCAATTATAAAAGAAAGATGACATATGTAATTATTCAATCCAATTTCATTATTACATCCATTATTGTGAAAATTTGTTCTCGGTGTTTTTTTTCTCTTGTAGAAGGCAATCCTAGGTTTTGCAAGTGATCCTGGTAGCTTGAGTTAATTAGTGACTCTTACATGGTATCAGAGCATCAGATCTGAAAACCCCTTCTCAAAATCAAAGAAACATTAGGCAAGAGTCATTTGTTGGGTGTATTTCAATGTAAAATAGATCCTTGCATTGGACTCAAAGTAGTCAAAATAGTTAGATTAGCCTTTTATTTGGCTCAATTTGAGCTTCGGAGGCCAAATTTGCAAGGGTTTGAAGTGGGTGTTTTTTGAATTTGGAGGAAAGCTAATTTTTGGAGCATTTTGGATCAAATTTGACCCTACCAACATGCTTAGAAGGCTCATAAATCCTAAGAACAATTGTCAAATCATCAAAATCAGGATCAAGAGTTTCAAAGGCATTTTTTTGAATTTCTAGGCCATGTAGCCTTTGGTTGTATTGTACAATTAAACAAAAATTAAGGGCTTGTAGGCCCATTTTTGGGCACTCCAGCCAGAAATCTGGCCAGTTGGGCACCCCTTTTGGGCCACCCAGATAGAGATCCAAGCCCTTGCAGCCCCAAATTGTTAGACTTAGGGCACACAACTGAGGGGGGGGTGAATCAGTTGTGCAAAACTTTCTCCAATTTACACACTTAAATCTTCTTGGTGATTAGCAGTATATTAAACATGAAACATAATGCATTCAAATCAAAAGCAGAAATTCATCAACACATAAGACACCAAGATTTTGACGTGGAAAACCCGGTTAAGGGAAAAACCACGTGGTGATTAACCCAAGAATGTATTCTCTATTAGAAGAATAGAAAGAACAAAATGTCACATGCCAATTAGGGCTCACTGCCCGAGCACATTGCTCACAAGAGGCTCACTACCTACAAGAGACATACTGTCTACAAAGAAATAAGTATCACATACATGAACTGGAGAATAGCATCTTCACCATGCTTGAATCAGTTCCATTAAGCCCAATACTTCTGCTCTGCCTTTCACACTCCTCCTCACTACCACACACTCATCACTGCAAGACACACTTTGGAATGACTTCACAATCCCTTATTTATACAAGACATCGACTTAGGAATAATCATCTAAGTCATCAAACACCTACAAGAACATCCACAAGACGTGTAATACATCCGGTTGGCCAGTCTCAGGAAGAACACCAACATCCGGTGGTTATTCTTCATAGACGAACTTTAACTTCAATGCGAACCACTAACATGAACTAGAACCGATCCACAGATCACCACAAGCTTTCCTAAATCACCAACAACATCCACACTTCATCTACTTATTGGAATCCTTCTCTCCTTCATTCGGAACCTCAAGAATATAGTCTGTCATCACTGTCACAAAGGAAAAGATTCTTCTAGACCTTCAAGCCACAAACCAACCTACTTGACACTTCACAAGGACATCCTCAACACTTCCTCAAATTTGTAGAATGGGATAATGCATTTTCAGATCTCATCGGACCTATCTGTGTCACTCTGTCACCTCTGAACACTTGTCGGAACCGGTTCTACTTGAGCGACCATAACTTCTTCAGATCTTCATGCAGACCTTTGAAAACTTGACTGGAGCATCTCAAGACTTATATCTACAAAGCCTTTAAACTGCATCCTCTGATCCTCAACCTATCTTAGAATTTTATCTTGTTGTCATCACTGTTCTTCACTGTTCCTGATTGAGACTAATTTTCTCAATATCCTGAGCACACAGCTCATCCAATCCTTCTCATTAATGCAACATGAGTATGTTGACATCAATGACAACACCGGTTAGACCCATACTTGCAACAATCTCCCCCTTTGTCATTGATGGCAACATATGATGTGAAAAACCATCAAGACAAGAACTTATCCTTACTGTCACAACTCCCCCTATCAACAACAACTATTCACATGTCTTCTCTTCCTTTACTGCTCCCCCTTTGATCATCAACCACTTGTTTTTCACATGTCTTCTCTCCCCCTTTGACATCAATGGCAAAGGGCTCATACTTGCAACTCCAATACTTCATAATCATACCTGCTGCTCCCCCTGAGTAGCATCTCCCCATCATCAATCCAGATCACAAGATATGACTGTGATATCCACTAGATTGATGCACATCAGTGCATCCTAGTTCATCATCGGAGGGGCAATAACCCCTAACTTCTCCCTGAGATACTCAAAAGAGTCCCTGGGAAGAGGTTTAGTAAAGACATCTGCAATCTGATCCTTGGAGGGCACAAACTCCAGTCTGACTTCATCCTTGTTCACTTGCTCTCTCAGAAAGTGAAACTTGATAGATATATGCTTAGTGCTAGAATGCAACACCGGATTCTTAGAAATATTTATTGCACTTGAATTATCACAGAAGATTGTGATAGGCTTCTTATACTCTACTTTAATATCTCTTAGCATCTGCTTCATCCACAAAACTTGAGTGCAACTACTTGCTACTGCTATGTATTATGCTTCAGTTGTAGGCAGGGATATTGCCTCTTGTTTCTTGCTTAGCCAAGAAACCAATCTCTTCCCCACAAAGAAAGCTCCACCACTGGTACTCTTCTGGTCATCCACATCTCCTGCCCAATCAGCATTTGTATATGCATGAAGAGAGAAATCATGATCTCTAGGATACCACAGACCATACTCAACCGTCCCTTTTAGATATCTGAAGATCCTTTTGATTGCCATGACATGAGATTCTATGGGATCAGCCTGGAATCTCGCAACAAGACCAATAGCCTGCATTATATCTGGTCTAGTTTGAGTGAGATACAACAGTACTCCAATCATTGATCTGTACTTTGTCTAGTCTACCTTAGGAGAGTCATCATCTTTTCTCAACTTACATCCAGTTGCCATGGGAGTATTCATTGGCTTTGAATCTTCCATTCCAAATTTCCTCAACAACTCTTTCACATATTTGGTCTGAGAAATAAAGATTTCTTTCTTTGTTTGAGTAATTTGCAGACCCAAGAAGAAATTCATTTCACCAAGCATTGACATCTCAAACTCACTTTTCATTTGATTTGCAAAAGTTTTACACATACTGTCTCTTCCTCCAAAGATGATATCATCAGCAAATACTTCAACAATCAAGATGTTTTCATGATCAATTTTGAAATATAAGTTACTGTCAGTAGTGCCTTTGTTGAAACCAATCTTCAAAAAATGTTTGTCCAATCTTTCATACCATGCTCTTGGGGCTTTCTTTAGTCCATACAGTGCCTTCTTCAACTTGCAGACCATATCATCATGCTCAGATAATTGAAGTCCATCCGATTGTTCAATATACACTTCTTCTTCTAAGTCACCATTCAAGAAAGCAGACTTGACATCCATCTGATACACCTTGAAATCCTTGAAGGCAACAAATGCAAGAAATAATCTGACTGCTTCAATTCTTGCCACCGAAGCAAAAGTTTCTTCAAAATCAATTCCTTCTATTTGAGAGTAGCCCTTGCAGACCAATCTGGCTTTATTTCTGATTACTTCACCAACTTCATTTAGTTTGTTCTGGAAGACCCATTTGGTTCCAATCACATTCTTGTTTCTAGGTCTGGGAACAAGATCCCAAGTGTGATTTTTCTCAATTTGCATCAACTCTTCCTCCATTGCTTTGGTCCAATTTTCATCATTGCAGGCTTCATTTATTGTCTTAGGTTCAATCTTTGAAATCAGATAATATTCATCTGAATTTTGAGCAATTTTCCTTCTAGTTTGCACACCTTTGCTTTTGTCACCTATGATCTGATCTTTAGAGTGGTTCAGTCTTACATACCTTGGAACTTTGAGAGTTTCTTGCACTTCTACTTCTTGATCATGCTCATTCAGACCTATCTCTTCTTCCTGATTTACCAGATCAATTTGAATCTAATTTTTAGAAGAGGATTGAACTCCTTGAACCAGAACACCATTCTGATCATCTTCATCATATTCATTAAACCTTGAGGGTTTCTCTATTCCCTCATCAACCTTCACATTTGTACTTTCTATCATCTTTCTCAGTCTCTTGTTATAACACTGGTATGCTTTGCTTTGAGTAGAGTAACCCAAGGATATTCCTTCATCACTTCTAGCATCAAACTTGCCTAGATCTTCATCTCTTTTGACGTAACATTTGCTACCAAAGACTCTAAAATATCTTACAGTAGGAGTAATGCCAAACTAGAGTTCATAAGGGGTCTTACCGGTATTGCTTCTGATTGGAACTCAATTGAGAGTATAGACTGCAGTGCTAACAACTTCTCTCCAATAGATCTGAGGAACATTTGCTTCCATCATCATGGTCCTAGATGCTTACTGGATGGTCTGGTTCTTTCTCTCCACTACTCCATTCTGCTATGGAGTCCTAGGAGCAGACAATTGTCTCTTGATTCCATGTTTCTCATAGAACTCTATGAACTCACCGGATGTGAATTCTCCACCTCTATCAGACCTTAGACATTTCAACTTTAATCCTATTCCATTCTCTACCATAGCCTTGAATATTTTAAATTTTTCAAGAGCTTCTGATTTCTCCTTTAGAAAGGTTACCCACATCATCTGGGAATAGTGATCAATTAGCAGCATGAAGTATCTATCACCTTGAATACTCCTAGTTCTAGCCGGACCACAAAGATCAATGTGAACTAAGTCTAATAATCCGGTAGAAGACAATTCCTTACTTTTGAATGTGACTCTGCTCAGCTTACCCAACTGACATTCCTTGCACAAGCTGTTAGTAGGTTTCACCAATTTTGGAAGATCTCTTACAGCCTGAGTATTGCTTATCTTGATGATATTATCAAAGTTCACATGACACATCCTTCTATGCCATAACCAACTTTGATAAACTTGAACAAATAAGCAGCTTTTACCAGTACCAACCAAATGGAAGATATTACCTTTAGTTTGAGTACCAAATGCAATCTCTATTCCGGAACTTTCAAAGATTTTGCATTTTCCATCCTTGAATCAGAGATCATAGCCTTTGTCCAACACTGAGAAGATTGTGCTTCAAACCTTCAACATACAGTACATTACCAGTTTTGTTTCTTCCATCAAAAGAAATAGTTCCTCTTCCTCTGATTCTACCAGTAGAATTGTCACCAAACTTTACCACTCCTCCTTCATACCTTTCCAAATCTACAAACTTATTTTTTGTCACCTGTCATATGGTGAGAGCATCCACTGTCAATGACCCAATCATCCTTCTCTTCAATTTGGGCAGCCAGAGCTCTTTCCACAGTCTTAAGATTGACAGATACAGAGGACATTGGATCTTCTTCCTTGATGGCAATGAACACCCATTCATTTCTGGATTTGTTTCCTATCTCTGATTCATCATCTGTTACTCCTTCATGATCATCATCTTCATGTACATAGTAACAGTTCTTTTGGAACCTTGTCTTGTTAGGATTTTGCCTTGAAAATCTTTCCGGACACCTTGAGGCAAAATGACCAATCTTATTGCAGTTAAAACACTTAAAAAGTAATTTTCCTTCATACTTACCGGATCCTCTTGGCATCCTCTTTGCAATAAGGGCTTCAAGTTGAGTAGTTTCTACTTCTTCTTCTTCCAAATCTTTTCTTGCTTTTTCATACCATGACAATTTCCTTGAAGAATTCTCTCCTGGATCAAGCCTTTGTTTACCTTTAACAGAGGCACTAGCTTTGAATGCAAATTTAGTTTTGGGGGGGTCATCTCCAAACTCTGTCATTTCAAATGCAGCCAATTTCCCAGCCAATTGATCTCTTGTGACAGTTGTATGGGCTCTGAATTCTTCAATGGCAGCAGCCTTGATTTTGTAAGAAGCAGGGAGGGATCTGAGAATTTTACCAACAATCTCATTTTCATCCAAGACTCCACCAGCATTTCTAATTCCACAAACCAGCTCGTTCACTCTTGGCATAAAAGTGGTAATATTTTCATCATCTCTCATCTTTAGTTTTTTAAATTTCCCTTTTAGACTCTGTAACCTTGCACATTTAACATACTGGTCACCTTCATGCAAAAGTTCCAGTTTATTCCAAATCTCAAAGGCAGTTGGTAGGTCAATAACATTTGAGAGCTCTAAGTCATATAATGCGCTTAGAAGAGCCTCTTTGGTCCGTAGATTGTTTTCAACATCTGTGATTTCATTTAGGGTTGTTGGACCACCCTGTGGAGGTACATACGCTTTTGTAACCATGGACCAGTACACCATTCCCATACACTGCAAGTGACATTTCATGCGACCTTTCCAAAGAGCAAAGTTGGTTCCATCAAACTTCGGACTATCCTTCTTATAAGACGACATCCTGGATCTCCTCAAGCGGTTAAGCTGCTTTTAGAGGAACTTGGCTCTGATACCAATTGTTAGACTTAGGGCACACAACTGAGAGGGGGGGTGAATCAGTTGTGCAAAACTTTCTCCAATTTACACACTTAAATCTTCTTGGTGATTAGCAGTATATTAAACATGAAACATAATGCATTCAAATCAGAAGCAGAAATTCATCAACACATAAGACACTAAGATTATGACGTGGAAAACTCGGTTAAGGGAAAAACCACGGGGTGATTAACCCAAGAATGTATTCTCTGTTAGAAGAATAGAAAGAACAAAATGGCACATGCCAATTAGGGCTCACTGCCCAAGCACACTGCTCACAAGAGGCTCACTACCTACAAGAGACACACTGTCTACAAAGAAATAAGTATCACATACATGAACTGGAGAATAGCATCTTCACCATTCTTGAATCAATTCCATTAATCCCAATACTTCTGCTCTGCCTTTCGCACTCCTCCTCACTACCACACACTCATCACCGCAAGACACACTTTGGAATGACTTCACAATCCCTTATTTATACAAGACATCAACTTAGGAATAATCATCTAAGTCAGCAAACACCTATAAGAACATCCACAAGACATGTAATACATCCGGTCAGCTAGTCTCAAGAAGAACACCAACATCTGGTGGTTATTCTTCAAATACGAATTTTAACTTCAATGCGGACCACTAACATGAACTGGAACTGATCCACAGATCACCACAAGCTTTCTTGAATCACCAACAACATCTGCACTTCATCTGCTTACTGGAATCCTTCTCTCCTTCATCCGGAACCTCAAGAACACAGTCTGTCATCACTGTCACAAAGGAATAGATTCTTCCAGACCTTCAAGCCACAAACCAATCTACTTGACACTTCACAAGGATGTCCTCAACACTTCATCAAATCTGCAGAATGGGATAATGCATTTCCGGATCTCACCGGACCTATCTATGTCACCTCTGAACACCTGCCGGAACTGGTTCTACTTGAGCGACCATAACTTCTTCAGATCTTCATGCAGACCTCTAAAAACTTGACTGGAGCATCTCAAGACTTATATCTACAAACCCTTTAAACCGTATCCTCTGATCCTCAACCTATCTTGGACTTTTACCTTGTTGTCATCACTGTTCTTCACTGTTCCCGATTGAGACTAATTTTCTCAATATCCTCAGCACACAACTCATCCAATCCTTTTCATTAATGTAGCATGAGTATGTTGACATCAATGACAACATCGGTTAGACCCATACTTGCAACACAAATAAGGTGTCATCATCCCTCAGCAGGTCACCATCAGTCATCAAGTGGTTGCCACATGTGTTCGCTGCCCCTTTGCTAGCAAACAACCACTGCATGACCCATAAAACTGCCTCCTCTCCACTTAGAGATCAATCACTTCCACCACCATCACTTAGCCAATTTGGTCACCCAGTTACTTCCCATACTAGTGGCAACATTAGAGGATTTCCATAGTGCCACTACAACAATGCACAAGGACCCCTTTTGGCCCCAATTTGACCCAGAAGGGGTTTTTTTCCTTTTTGCATAAATAGGGCATACAGAGTTGAATTTTTGCAAATAAATAGGCATCAAAAAACTAGTTATGAGAACAATCCCATGGTGCAAGTATTTTTTCTATATTTTTTTGTTAGTGATGTTTATTGTTGTTTGAATTCAAGATACCTTTTTTGGCTTCCGAGCTCATAACTTTTTGTCATGATCTCTGATTTTTATTATTCTTGCAGCATTGGAAAGGTATTGAGGAACTCTATACAAAAATCCATGCACTTTTTTATATTCAACCTTAGGTGTCTTTTATTTAGTTTGTTAATTTTACGCATTTTGGTTGATAACTTGGGCATACAGGCACCTTGAGAAATTCTATTTTTTCGTGGGCTTGATATCATCTTCATAATTTCTGCACTTTAGTTTGCTGGTGTAATCATGTCTCCTAGTTTGTGGAAGTTAAAATGTGATTATTGTGGGAGAAAAAGGCATATGCTAGGTGAATGCATGCAAAAGAAAATTGATGATTTAAGATTGCTAATTGAGCTTCATCAGTTCAGATAGTTATGCAATGCCAATAGCATCGGTTTGCCAAATTCTTCTAACCCAGCATGTGAGATCACATCTTTATCACCTATTTTTACATCTGAGTCCAGTGTTGTTTTATTCATGGCTTCCATTGATTTCTTGCAACGAGGCATTATCAGCCTTCTAGAGATAGCTCATTGGGACACATTACGGATTAGGGAGATACTTTGGAGGGTATTTAGTTCCTCTTTGACGATGGCTTCGATGGAGTTGCATCACCATTATCTTCTTTTCGAGATTGTTCTTCATCCTCTTATTCAGTCACAGTTTGATGGTGGATTGGAGACATTTGAGTAGTTTTTAGGAGATTCATTATTGTCTTTGGATCTTGTGTGGAGTTTAGAGACATTCATTCTTCTTCCTACATTTTCCTAGCTAGAATAGGAAGACATTATGCACACATCTGTAGTTCACTTTCTTCCCAAGGGGGGGAATGTTGTTCGACATTCATGGATCTTCATTTTATCCTTTGTCAAGCATCTACCAGCACTACAAGAGTCATCTTGATGAGTGGTTACATGGTCTCTCTTCCCATCTTTGTTTTGGGAGGGAGCATTTCCTTACATGGGGTTCCATCCTTCTCACTTCTGGGGGGTCACCAAAACTTTTCTCTACATCCTCTCTTATGGGGGATTGTGCATATTTATCGATTGTATTTTCATGATGGATTTAGTCATTGGGGGGTCGTGGTGTTGAGTCCTTCTTCCATCACTTATCAAATTTTATATTTTCTCTCTTTTGGAGAGGAGTTTTCTCCCACTAGGTTTTTCTTCTTTACTCTATTTGTGAGAGACTGTTTGTACATAGGTACTTAACATGGTTTTATAGCCAGGACCCATCTTTGCATTATTTGCATGTTTCTCATTCTCCCTAAGTTGTACTTAAGGGGGGGTGTTGGTGTAATTAAGTATTTAATTACACTTCATTAAGTTTACTTAGGTATTTTTAAGTCACCTAGGGTTTTATATCTTGCAATTATAAAAGAAAGATGCCATATGTAATTATTCAATCCAATTTCATTATTGCATCCATTAATGTGAAAATTTATCCTTTGTGTTTTTTTTCTCTTGTAGAAGGCAATCGTAGGTTTTGTAGGTGATCCTACAGCTTGAGTCAATCAACGACTCTTACGATAAATCTATAAATCAACAATTTTTAGTTTTATGTTGTGTTTTAACTTGCTAGAAAATTTTATTTCTCAAGGGTAAAACATGTTAGGTTCAACTAGATTAATTTGATCATTTTGGTAGAGTAGCAACATGTTTTTTTTTCCCCTAAAAGAGCTACTTGTTCCTAGTATGGTGCCATTGAAAACATTTGACAAAGAGAACTAGACTTTTCTTTGTTGGATCAATTTTCATACACTACAATTATAAGTCCCAATGCGTTCTTGAGCAATGCTTTTAAACTTGTGTCGACATTCTAGGTCTATGGTCTCTACACCATAGCATTTCCATGGTTCTTTCTTCATAGTTGGGTCCCTAAGCATAACATTAGCTAAGATGATAAAATGCACAAACAATATATTATTGTGTTCAACAATTGGTAGAAGTTTGCAAATCTTAGGGTCTCCACAAAACTATGAATGATGATGAAGAGTACGATGAAGGGTCATTGTTGCAAGAATTAAATGCCAATGTCACATGAATTTAATACATTTCATGTAGTTGTAGATATGAAATATTTTGGCTTATTGATGGTACACCTAATCAGTTATAGGACTTGGTAATAAAAGTGATATTTATTAACAACTTCTATAAAAAAAATGATGTGGCTAATAGAAAAATGAGAAGATTAAGTTGCAAATAATATTTATATTGGTGATAGCTCAGACTAACCATTGTGTTAGTTTAAGGTATTGATGTGG
Organism: Cunninghamia lanceolata; assembly: GCA_027924645.1. NCBI lineage: Eukaryota > Viridiplantae > Streptophyta > Pinopsida > Cupressales > Cupressaceae > Cunninghamia > Cunninghamia lanceolata. The sequence continues at coordinate 1,526,155 of BSBN01000940.1, forward strand.
CACCAATTTGTTTGTGAACACCACTAAGTTGAGGTGTGCCCCTCTCCCTATTTTTTAGATCATTGCATAATATGTGTGGTAGAAATCATTATGATTGCTATTGAGTTGATAGTGGTCAAGTACATCACATACCAAAGGCTTACACGAAGTTGATAAATAGAAAGTTCTTAGATGGGATTGGGGTACTAATGTATTTTTTAGTTAATTGCTAATATTAATATTATTTCAATTAGGTTGCAGTCCCATGGGGGGCTTCCTAAAATATCTTAGATGGGATTGAGGTATTAATGTATTTTTTAATTAATTGTTAATATTGATATTATTTCAATTAGGTTGCCCTCCCAAGGAGGGGGCTTCCTAAGATAATTTTTAGGAGTTTTCATAAGTAGGTGGTCCCATGGATTTTGTAATAATTGGCAAACTTAAAATTTAAGCTCCAAAACTTCCAAGTTGGTGGTCTCATGATTATTTTTTAGCAACAAGGAATGTTAAATCTACAACTATATAGTAAATCTAAAAAATTATTGATAAGAATTTTAAAATGTATAGTTGAATTACATCTAACAAAAAAAAATTAGAAAACACATGGAGGAAATTTTTAGCCCCACCTAGGACACCCCCTTAAAATCTAAAATCTAAAAAGTAGGGGCTTCTATTTTTTGCACTAAATTCTCTAATTTATCTTGCATGATTTTCTTCTTCTCACGGGACATAATTCCTTAGCTACTCTGTAGTGCCCTCCATTTTAACTTCGATTGTGCAAGTAGTTGGCTTTGGAACTGGAGAAAGCTCCTATTAGAAATTCAGAGAAAAGAAAAGAAAGAATTCCAGGTGAAAAATCCGGATATATTATTTGATTTCTGTAAAAAAAAATTTAAAAGCTTAGTATGATTACAATGGTTTAAATAATTCTGTGATAGATAGTTTGGATATGATTTTTTTTATGACTCTCCCTCTCTAAATCTCTCTTGCTTTATTCTTCTTTGTTTATCAAATCTCTCTCTCCCTCTATAGACCATTGTGGCAGAGAAATAATTCTTTTCCTGTTCTTCCACAGCATTAAGTAAATGTCTTGAATCTATAAATTACCCTGCTGCCTTCATCTTCCAAGAAAATTTCTCCAGCTTGGCATAGATCTCCTTTGTCTACAGATGTGATGTCTCCTACACGAAAATCATGTACTATTTTATACCCTTCAATCCAACTGCATCTAGGGAACCTTTAATTTATCTTTCATCAATTTTTCCCTTACCAAATTCGAACCTCACCACAGCTGCCCACTTCTGTATGGATGTCTAAGAGAAGAACACAAGTTGTGCAACATTTTTAGGATCCAGATCAAAAAGTAGCATCATTGTAAATACCCCAGCAACGTTCACATGTGATCTACAGGCACAAAGAAATTCACGCTGGAAAATTTTCCAAACTTGCCGGTTGTTTCTCTTGAACCTCTCGTGGAGGTGAACCTGATTTCCAAATCCATTTTTGGCATGCGGTAGGGTAGTTGGCAAAGGTCGCAGATAATGGCTTAATGCATGTTCGCATTTATTTGAAGCTTTTAACAAATCCATTTTAGCATCCATGCAAAGTCCATATTGTGCATCTATAGCAATTATTATTTTTTGACCTCTCCTTGAGGTGATGACAAATAGATTCCATATCTTAACTAGCAATTGTCTACTATTTTATTCTATAATTAGAGGAAATCGCTATAATTTTCATACAAGTAAAGCATTCATAAAGATGGGTTAAAACTAGAAAAGTCAACCCGTAAGGGATAGAAATAGGATATGAAATCCCTCAATCTAATGTCAATTGTTGGGATGATTAATATATCTATTTCGTATATTCTCTATATATCCTTTGTTATGAATCTACGAAGCAACTGAAGAATATTTGAACTTTTATTCTTTGTTTAATCTCTGTTACTTATGTAATTGAGTTACATTGTTGCATTCATTAAACTCAATTAATGTCTTGTACCAAATTAGCTTTTCAAAGGGGATGAGACACAATTATTAAGAAACTGCCAACGGTTCTGCCAGTTCTTTTCCACAACCATTCATCTATTTTAAGACAACCGACATTAACTTCTGCCACACGCTTATAATAAATCAGTAAATATATTCTTAGCATTACGAAGATCTAGCAAGGAAATGTTACACAAAGGAACTTTAAAAGACTGGTACGGTTGGAAATAAGTGGAGGTGCACAGGCTTTTGGGGGAAGAGGGCTTGCCTTGGTCCATTCAACGACTGGAAAAGTTTTATGCACATTTGACATGGCCTCTCGTCTGATCAATAGACCATCCATTTTCCTCCATTCGACATCTCCTGCTATTTTTCTTTCCCATTTCCTTGTTCAGCGTAAAAGGGAATGATGAAGTGTTCGTAGTTCTACTTTATGTGTATTGTGTGTTGGTTTTACTGAGTATTTTTTTATGCATCGATTTACATATAAGGAAACCTTGCATCAAGGGCAATCATTGTGGCCCTCTATCAAACTATTTTCTTGGTGGTTGGTGGTTGCTTTTGTTTGAAAATTTCTAAGTCTTACTCCTCAAATCCATCTTATGCATATCTTGCATCTATAGTGTTGCATAAGATGTCCTCTATTTGAGTCTTTTCCCCAAAATTTAACTGTCAGTCATTGCAATTGGGAGAAATATTAGGTGATAGTTCAAATAAACAACAAACACAAGGTGCGAGGGAGATTGTATTTGATGTTTCTTTCTATTTTACTGCGCGTTATTTTAATGCAAATCTTTTCTATTATCTATGGTTCTAGGATTGTTTACCTAGTGAGGAAAATTGACATAGGCTACTTCACCTCTTTGAAGAAAATTGTTCTAGAACCCAACATGGGAAAAGTCTTGGTTTGTTTAATTCTCGAATCTACCAACTGCATAAACATGCTTAACAATCTAGTGTAATAATGCTGGGAGGGCATTCTGTAGTAGGAGTTGGGGTGTGTGGAAGTTGTGAGGTGGATAAACACTTATTTGGTCCTTAAAGGAATTATATTTTTAGAAAAGACAATTAGAATGTACGATGCATTATACATACGGTGCATGGATTTGATTAGTAGAGTAGGTCTGCAGTACTAAGAAAAGAAATAGCTTTCTTTCATATTAACTAAACAACTTTTTAATGAAAAGCTTTGCAAGTATTAAGTGCAGAAAATGAAGAATAGTTACAACAACTGACACTATGTGCTATCCTTGAGTATTCGTGGAGCACTTAATTTCATTGTAGACAAATAATAGTAAAGATAAATTGGAATGTATGAACTTTAGCCATGTAAGGTTCCTAATAACTAATCTATTTAATTAAATTAAGTAAACATGAATAGTCAGCTTATATATATAATATTGGGTGGGCTTTAACAAACATACATGTCGATGGATTGTATTTTCTTTTGACTGAGTAAACATAAGTGTACATCTTGTCAGTTATTATTATTTGGATTTTAGTTTTATTATTATTATTATTATTATTATGAGGAGGAGGATGATGTAAGTTACTAATTAATTCATATATGGTAAATAACTAATTTACAACTATTGGATATTTGTTTTACCATAAATATTATGCTAATATGTGCATTTGTGAATACAATCTTGTTAGTTGATTTCTTATGGAATAGAATTATCCTATCTTTGTTATTGATAGTGTGATTTTCATCTAGAGATAATAATTAAATTTATAATTTTAACATGAATAGAAAGTAGAGTTTTGTCATATAGATTGTTTGTTTTGTTAAGAATCTATATGTGCCTAGGAAGTATTTTAGCATATAAAATTATAGAGTGCATTTACGGTAAAGTTCTACTAAAATTATTAAGTAGATGTTTAAGGAAGATACATGCTTTGAAATAATACATCCTCTTATGCATTTATACATTATCTTGACTTAGTCTAATATTGGTTTTGTCTGTAAAGAAAATGAAGTTGAGAGATTCATATGATTTTGACAAGAAGTAGTTAGATCTATTTTATGTCTCTTACTAACTTGGGATATAATCATGAATTTGAATTTATGATTAGGATTATAAAATCGAATCAATGATTAGCTGATTTTGGAGTCTTTTCATATGAATTGATGTGTTAAGGTTATTGATCATGATTGATGACATCATATTAGGTGATTGTTTATAGTATAATTAATTAAGCATCATAGTAATTTGAATTTTAGTTTGAAAAGATTCTTTATGAGAATGGGAAAGGTAAACCATATCATTCTTTTGTCCTCAAATAAGGATATTTTCATTTAATAAATGTGTATGCATTATTAAAGTAGTGACATATTTTAAATTGGAATTTCTTTATACTTAGTTGAATTATCATTTTTTTTTAGCAGAGAAGAAATTAGGGTAACACCATTAGTGTAGTACTTCTTTTTAGAAAAATAAGCATTTATGGTACTATCTTTATATACTATGTAAATGAATTACTCTCTGTATGTTTGATATCATAACTTATAGCATGTTGAAAGGAAAGAAGGTGTTAGGAATTAAATAGAATAGTGTGCACTTATGATTTAACATCTTAAATCTATAAATCCATATGCGTAATGAAGGAATAAGTTGGAAAGACTATGATTTCCTTATTGCTGATTAGTATATTAGGAGATTAAGTCTAGACCATATTAGTCAATCATGTAAATGATATGAGGTAGAATGAATTTGGCTTCAGTTATCACATTCCTTGAATCATCATGTTTAGTTTGAGTCTTTTCCGAATATATTGAGATTGATATATATAAAATTGTGACACTAGATAGAGATCAAATAATTATAGGATCTTTGGTTTATTACTGGAATGTGACGTTTATGATTGTTTTAAGATTTGAAATTACTGTGTTAGTTCATTTAAGGTAACTTCTTAGATAATGTAGGTTGTGTTGTGATAGATGATAGTTAAAATGTTTTGTACAATTTCCTCATCTTTCCACTATTGGGATTATTCATAAATATAAATATTTCATGTACTTTCTAGATTTGGAATGATACTTCAAAAAATGTTATGTGATGAACTTGTCCCTTATGTGATTATGGTAAAGCAACCTTATGGTTGCAAGTTTTGTTACCCTGAACTACGAAGTCTCTGCGCTACGCGTACGTAGGCAAGGCCATCATTGATGAGCCCCCGAGACATTATGTCGGCCCCTAGGGCCTTAGGCTCATCCTTATAAGTAGTTGATATTTGTTTTATGTAAATTATTAACTATGTAGGACTAATGTTTCATTAGATGTGCAGTTGAGATCTATAATCTACGCAGGACTCTAGAGCTAAGGAGGTACCTTTCCACTTGGCGAATAAACGACTATCTGGCAGTATTGGTAAATGTGTATAAATTGTAACGTTTGTACTTTACATTTTATTTACGATGAATATACTCTGATCCTTGACTTGAGGTTTACAAAAATAAATTTTGTAAATTGTTATTCTATCATTCTATTGAGTTCATTATTGTTATTTTCTTAGGTAGGCATTACAAATGGTGCGTGTGTGTATTCATTTGGTGCATTTGGACATAGAACAAACCATGGCTGTTAGTTAGATCATGTTAGTAATTAGTAATGTAGTCATGTAATTAAACATAATTTGAATAAGTTTTGTATGTTGTTGAATATTGTTTAATTCAATAACGCAGTCATGTTACCCCTAGAGATGTTAGTTAACTGGTTGCATCAGACTATGTTATATTTTGCTATTATTACTTCTATTTAAAAAACAAAAAAATCCGCTCTTTTATTGCTTAGTTGACTTATCTCTAGGGTTGCATGGCGGGGCATTACATACTCCATGGGACCCCTTCCTTAGATATGGATTATTAATAGAGTTAAAAGTTAAACTATAAATTAATGTTTAAATAAGATGTTTGTATAAAATAATATGAAGGTTGTCATAGGATTTCAAATTTGTGAGCCAATAATATTCCAGACAAATAACTTTTTTATTAAAATATACAACCTATTAAAATTTTAAGAAACATAAAAAGAATATAATTTTTTTGGTTGATTAAGTCCAATAAATTATTTATATCAATTACAATAGAGACTCGGATCTTCTTTACAAACAATAAATTTTGTTAAAAATGAAATAACACTCAATAGAAAACAAATACAAGAAAAAATAACAAAAAAGTAGCACAATAAAAATAGAAAACACTACCTTTCCTAGTGGTCGTCGGCGTGGACACAAACATTCAACCAGACATGACCGTGGCTCTCACTCCCGTGGTCCCTTGCCTCAAACTTCCAGGGACTTTGCTGCTCATGGAGGATGGTCCCAGCACTCTAGTTCGCCCTCTACTTCTTCCCCTGGGCATGGGGGAGCTCGCTAGCCAGACACAAGCAAGTTTCCTCGTCTACAACTCACCATTTCGTCAATTCGTTTTCAGCAATCCACCGAGGAGAATCCTGAAGATGAAGATGGTGCTCTCCCTGGTTGGGAGCTGATTGATGATGCCACCCCTAGAGATGTATGGGGAAAACTTGATGATTAGGATCCACCCTCTACTAGCATGACATTAGCTGCCTAGTGTTTTGTAGGCTTTGCCCTTTGTTTTTATCCGTCTTTGTTTAGGACCTGGTCCTATTAGACTTTGTGGGTGTGTCTTTTTTCTACCACCCTACCCTTTTTTTGAATATTATAATGGTTTACTATTATTAATATAAAGTTTAATAGAAATATATATTTAAAAAAAACCAAAAAACAAAAACAAAAAACGAAAAACGAGATGGAATTTTATTCTGGAACAGAAAATAATTAAAACAAAATAGAACTGTAAAAATATGCATGCCAAAAAGCAGCACAATAAAAACAGAACAAAGACAAAATAATCCGGACAAGATAGAACTTTTTCGAACAGAAAGTAACCCAGATAAAATAGAACTACTGTCTATGCATGTGGCATGCATATATATCCAATATTACAAATGGATCTATATATATTATATCGATCTATATCAATCTAAAATTATATGTGTGTGTTGGATAGGGTCCGCCCATAGTTTCCACTATTTATAAGAAATTTATAAATAGCACCTTCAATTAAAGTATGCCACAAGTAGTAGTTTATAAATCATAGGCTTCCATTAAGATTTAAACAATGCCACCAACAAGAAGTTTATAAAGCATAGCCTTTAATTAAGGTTTAAACTTCAAACCGTGCCAGCAAAGATTGTTTAGAAATTTCATGCAGTATTCTCATATGCTTTCCTTCTGCCATGAATGACTTCTCGGCACCTTAAGTTGTTCGATCACTCTGTCTTTGCTGCTTTGTTCTTCCTGAAATTCAGTACAACCATAACAAATCATAGCTTATATTTTTAATACAAAATGGATTTTAGAAGTGGGTATGGCATGTTGATTAAGGTAGTGCAACTGGGTATTGCATTGGCAATGCTCATAGTTCATAATGCCATTGCTGCTCCTCAATCTGATCTTGTGGAGAAGTTGCCAGGCCAGACAGAGAGTGTTCCCTTCAAGCAGTATGGTGGGTACATTACCAGTAATGAACAAAACGGTCGAGCATTGTTTTATTACTTTGTAGAGGCTCAGACCAATGCTACATCTAGGCCTTTGGCCTTATGGCTTAATGGAGGTAAATATTCTATTCCATCTTTGGTTCTCAACTCCGGTCACTTGTTTTAAAAAACTCATAACATTGTAATATTAATATTCTTTAAGCTTATTTGTTTTAAGAAACCCACTTTTACCAATAAACCAAAAAAAAACATTCTTTTAAGCTTATTTATTTTAAAATCATCACAAATTTTTATTGTTTTAAATTTTTGAAGTCTTTTACTGGTAAATTTTTAAATTTTTAACTGGCTTTTTACGTAGTACATAGATGTTACTCCTATATTGTTACACATTGTTTTATCATCCTATTGCAGGTGTGTAGTTTACTCACATATGAACAAATGGATGTTACTTGTCTTTACATGTATAACATTGCAAAAGTAGGAAATAGATGATAGGTCTGTATAGTTGGACATGGTTTTACCAGGTAACATCCTAACAGTTTATAGCAATTTTATATTTAGTCCACATTAAAAAGTGGTAAATAATTATGTTGAAATTTACATTTGACTCTTAAATCAGAGGATGTTTAAGAATAACTGTGGTAGAGCATAGAATCCATAATGCATCCCCAATTCCCCATATAACATTGTTTTTTTAAATAAAACTACTATAAAAGGAATATATTGATTTTCAAGATTATGAATATGTACTGTACATGTTTGTAAATTGCGCTCTGATGAAGTCTACTGCAACCAACACGTTGTGTGCAAATTAATACTTCTTGTTGGGAAATAATATCAACATTCAATTTTTCATTCGGATTTCCTCCAATATATTCTACCACATAAACACTTTCATTGGAAAGATTAGTTTAACCTTGGAAACATGCTGTTTGGTCATCATGGATGGAGTTGTAAAACTGTGTTCCCATTTCTTGTTCCATATTTGTCAATTTGTTAGAATTTGTTCAAGAAATGTGTTATACTCCCTATCTAAATATACTACCTTCAAAAGTTCTAAACCAAAATTGTTCCTTTATGATTGTTTACCTATACAGAGTTGTAAACCAAGGCTGCTCCCTTCTTATAGCAGACCGGTATAAAAGTTGTAAAACAAATTTACTCCTATATGATTTTTTTAGCTCCTTATCATGGGCATGACCCTTGCATCTTTATAGTTTAGAGCATGAACTTACTCCAGAAGTCTTGTAATAAATCAATCATTGCAGGGCCTGGATGCTCATCACTTGGATATGGAGCATTTGAGGAGAATGGCCCATTCAGAACCAATGGAGAAGTTTTGGAGAAAAACAAATTTTCTTGGAATACAGGTACTAATTTTCAACATTCATATGTGTATGTTATTGTTTAATCCCTCTATCCTTGCATTGATCAAATCATTTTCTTCTCCCTGATATTTCAAAATTATTGATGACAGAAACAAACATGCTCTATGTTGAGAGCCCAATTGGAGTGGGATTTTCTTATTCAAATACAAGTTCAGATTACAATTTATTTAATGACACTTTGACTGGTAATTCATATCCCACATCTCTTTTTAGATGGTAATGTTTGTATGCTATTATTACTTTTCTGCATGTTGTACAACAGGGCATTGTGAGCTCATTGACTGATCCTCAACAAGATTCAAAACTTTTATAAGGAATTTATTCTCCTGAAATTTATTTTATATTCAATGGATTGGGGAAGGTTGAAGTCTCTTATTTATTGGTATCTATGCTAGCAAAGTTAGAAAGTGAGAAATTATAATAACGACCAAAATCTGTCAATTAGGACTGTTAAAGTACAACTAGCTTAGAATAAACAATAGGAGCACTCAATGAATCTTAAATGAACTACAAAAGAAACAAATAGAAATGTAGAAAAACCTTTACCAATAACATTGAGAATTAGCTAGCTGAGAGTAGGACCCATTGCTGATCATTCTAAGGTAGTATCCAAAGCAAAGTAGCAAAAATTGTCCTCCGGAATAAATCAGCAAACCAAAAGATAAAGATTGTTTCAAGAAATTGTGATTTAATTGGGAAAAATCAGGTTAGGTTTAGGGTTAGGGTTTTTGAAAAAACAGAAGAAATAGGGTTAGGGTTTCTGAAGAAAACAGAAAAAATAGGGTTACGGTTTTCTAACAAAAAAATCCCACAGTCAAAAAATTGGCATAAAATCGGATAAGATTGCCATAAAATCAGAAATCATATTATTTGCAGATTTAATCGGATATACCTGGGAATAAATCAGGAAAAAATCAGCAGAGTTTTGAAAATAACATGAGTTGTTGGCTCAAAAAGTCAGGAGGCAGACCGAGTGGTGATAAATAAGAGATATGAATAAAATAAGATAATGAACTACAAAATTTGATTAACTTGGTTACATTTTACATAAAAAGTTGTAAAATCAATTAGGGGAAAAATTGCCTCAAGAGTTTTCTCTCAGCATTTGAATAAACCTAAAAACTAATTCAAGGCTCCTATGCTGCAGCTCAAGACAACTTGGAATTCCTTTTGAATTGGTTTAAGAAATTTCCGGAATTCAGAGATGTAGACTTTTACATAACAGGGGAGAGCTATGGAGGTGCATACTCAAGCCTTCTTTCATTATATCTTTTCTAAGAGTACTTGTAGAATTGTAATGCTTCAGTTGATCAGTTTTTACTTTGGAAAATAGATAGATCATTTTGGTATTGGTTAAGACACGTTTGTTGTGTTCATGATTAATGTGATATTGCAGGGCACTATATCCCTCAATTGGCAAGCCTTGTGCTGGATTACAACAAAAAGACAAACATCATCCCTATCAAACTGGAGGGAATTCTTGTATGTTCATTTATTTTTTCCTTGAAATATATTATCTATGTTCGACTCAATTATAGCAAAGATGTAAAACAATGTGTCCTGCATAAAGTATAAGGAAAAGCTAAGGTGTTCAAGTGACATACCACCACTTGTAACTATAGACGACACACTTACATTGAAATTAGAAATGGTTGCAGATGGGAAATCCCTATTTTGACATAGAGATCAGTATAAACAATGGTGAATTTCAATGGTCACACGGCTTGATCTCGGATGACACTTACCAACTGACTCAGACCGTCTGCAACAATTCTAGACTATGGATAGAGCAGTTTGCTGGTCAGAATGATGTATCTGAAGCTTGTAATAATGTATTCGACAGAGTGTATGGAGAAACTGGAAATATCGATGTTTATGATGTTACCTTAGGTGTTTGTTTAGGTGAGGGTTCACCTGACACACAGCTGTCCAAGCTTCAACAAGGCGTAGGTCCATGAAACCTTGAAACTAGCATGTAAAGTGTTATTGAATATATTATATTTTGTGTAGTATATGAGGCATGGGTTTAATCACAGGCTGATCAATGTTTGCTGTCCAACAGATTCTATCAAAGTTTGTTCAGAAGAGGAAAGCTGTAAATGGAATTAACCTTTGTACTGATGATGACATATCTACATACCTCAACACAGATAAGGTACAGAAGGCAATTCATGCAAGCAGAAGTAATGATACTTATCCATGGAACTTCTGTAATGGGTATGTTTATGCTCCCTATTTTCTTTTTCCTTCTGAAAATGATAATTTCTCTACTTCATGAATGTTACCCTGACAGTCACAAACTCAAAATTGGATTTTAAGAGTTTCCAAACTGGTATCAGGCAATCACTACAATGCTATACACAAGTCAGTATCTTTCTTTTTCAATTTCTTAATAATAAAATTTTGCCATGAAACCTTCAAGTTTGAACTAGAGGAGCCTATCCTACAATACCCCAATTTAGTTAACTGGTTGTATCAACTTTCCCATTTCTATGGCAAGTCTCTCTTATTCAATTGAACTCAAGAAACATTGGCCTAAAATTCATGATAGTTTAATTGAATTCAGACAGAGGAGGATCATGGTAAATACCATGTGACTAAAAACAAGGTATAGTTATAGCTTTTCCATTAGTATCATCTACTGAAAAATGTGGTACCTGATAGTGTAAAAGGATTCCCTTTTAAAATTATGTTTTACTTATAAGCCTATGAAAGCACTTGGTAGAAATATGTTTTACTAAGTCACCCTCGGTGGCAGTCTCTTTTGCTATACCACATTAGGGCAGTGATTCACAATTCAACATGCATTGCATGCAGGCCTCTGATCTATGATGAAACCAACAGAGCAATCAACATTATACCCGTTCTCACTGAACTTCTGAATTCTGGTCTACCCATTATGCTTTTCAGGTAAAACTTTCTTATTAACCTAATGAACAAAGAGTTATTGTTATTGTTAATGCTTGGTACAACAATTTTGTGTGCTAAAATATCAAATGAAATCCACAGTGGAGATCAGGACTCAGTTGTGCCATTCACTGCAACAAGAACAATTGCTGGTATTCTAGCCAAGCAGTCAAAACTATTCACAGTTGGCACATATGGTACTTGGTATGATAATCAGCAGGTGAGTTCCAAGCTTAAATTTCAATTACAGAGCTAGTTATATATAAATAAATGCATTCAAGCATATATGTTGCTGATATGCCATTGAAATGGAATCAGGTTGCAGGATGGACACAATCTTATGGACATACAGTGAATGGAAAGAACCAGACTATTCTAACATTTGCATCGGTGAGGGGTGCAGCACATGAGGTGCCATATACTTCTCCATCCGAAGCACTGACTTTGTTCAAGACTTTCATTGGAGGACTGCCTTTGCCTACTAGCTGACCTTCACTCTATAACAAGGCAATGCCAACTCAAACATGGGGATTGTCAATTTTCATCCTCTCTTAAAATTAGTATGTTTATTCTTCAGTTATTGTTTTGCATACAACTCTGTCAGATAACTGGCATGACTGATATTTAGTAAAGTGTTTCATAGATGTAATTTGTAAACATCAATTTCTGTAATTCTAAAGTCATGATCATTGAGCCATGTAAGCCCTTGGGAGTACTATGCACAAAGAAACTTTGGTCAATTGTAATTGCATTATTTCACTGCAATTGAGAGATACCATTAAGTGAATAGACGTTGTAGATTTCATAAAGCTTCTGAGCTTCAACCTGCCTTTTGTTCCTTTGGCGTTATCTCTTTCATTTCCTTTATTCCTATTTTGTAAGTCAAATTACAATAACTGTGCAACATCAATTTGTTCTTTGCTGCCATACTCTCATGCATACACAGATATTTATGGCATATTTATTAAGCAAACCCACTTTGATTAACTTGTGCCAATTTCTTGGTACAGAACAGTCTTGACAGTAATGTATTGCAACACAGATGTCTCCTACCTAGTGAAAACTGTATGTGAACCATACAGTATGCCATCAAAAGAGCTGCATAAAAGGAAGAATCGATCGAACTTAGAATTTTTTTAGATTTTGCAATTTTAACAAAAAGATATAGGCATGGGAAAGGTAAAGGACCATTGAAGGTTTCTTAGATCGGATATCAGTGATGCGTGAAAAACTTCCAAAACAACAATGAGACACAACGCTTAGGATTTATGCAAATTCAGGGTGGGTGCCAACAGGATGTCAAAGATAGAGAGGTCAACTTTGTACTCACCTATAAAGGAGGGAGTAAAGTCCAAGGACCCTCAATCATCACTAGGACATACATTAAGAGAAGAAGAATGAAGAGGCACATCATCATTGATAGAAGGTGATGATGGCATACACGGTTTGGGTGATGAACAAATTTAATAGATTGATGGAAGGTAGACAAAACTAAACCCATGACCTACCCAAGAGGAGACTATAGGAAAGACTCCCCAACATCACATGAACCACTATAGGTAATGCAATAGGGCCTAACTCAATAGGCAAAGTTATATTTCCTAGAGTCTGGTCACAACTTAAAATTGCTCATTAGATGTCCCTATAGGGATTTGAACTTGAGTCTTCACAATGAAAACTTAATGTTTTAACCAATTAAGCTCAATCCTTTAGACAAGATTATACCCCCTTAGAAACTCATCATACATCTTTGTTGTTGCACCATGTTTAAAAATTAGTTTAGTTGGTTATGTGTTTGAGTACCAAAATATAATGTTTGAAATAAAAACTATATACAAGGCACATAATATTTTTTAAATTTTTTTAAAAATTAATTTAAAAAATAGATGTATATATATGAGAATGTGCTTGTGTTGCATGGTCTGTTGAGTTATCTTTTTGTTGCAATAGCTACAATAATTCCAATTACATATGCTTTTGTACTTGCTAACAAATATTTAATTTATTAGTTCTAATATTATTAGAAAAAAAAAGTTATATCAATTTTTTAATAAAAATTGAATTCTTGTACAATAGAACTAATGAAATCATACATGTTTATAAACAAATAGAAAAGCACAATTCTCTCATAATATACATCTTAATCAATTTTGCTAATACAATTTGTGTAAAAATAACTTTAAAATAGCCAAATTTAGAGGATAGAAATGTCAAAATAGCCAAATGGTGACATATAACTGGGTTGAAGCATAATAGTGTTTCTCACTCTTGTACCACGTGTTGATTTAACATTTTTTTGCAAAATAGTAGACCACAATCTTGGGAAAGGAAAAAGACTAAGTTCATTGTAGATGGCATTCTTGACATGTATATGTGTGTCCCTAAAACATTCTATGTGCTACCCCTTTCCCTCTAACTCTTCATTAGATACAAACTACAAATTTAGATCATGTTTTTCATTATCCAATGAAGTCATCATAATAAAAAAATATGAATATATCCCTCATAGTAAGATTTCCAAAGAGTATAGATTTTATTATGTTTTTGAATTATTATAATTACTTCCTATTTTTTAATCAACATAGGTTCATTACAAAAAATAAAGGCCTTTATTTGAAATACATGTGGAAAATAGCAAATAATGATAATTTTTAATGTTTATGAGCAAATACTGATAATTTTTAATGTTTATGATCTATGTTTAATAAATTATAAAGAGATTTCATTTCTAATTGAAGTCATCATTAGGAGAAAATTTATTAAAAAATACTACTATAAGAAACACCTTATTAACAAATATTCAAAATTGAGAAAAAATATTTTCTAATTAAAAAATAAATAAAAAGAAACTAGATAGAAAATTCATAAAACATTATTAACAAATATTCAAAGTTGAGAAAAATTATTTTCTAATTAAAAATAAATAAATAAATAAAAAGAAGGAAATCGCATAGATCATTACTTTATATTATCTTCAATTTCTTCACGACTTATGAAAATTTTGAAAAAATGTTATTTTTTATGGCATGAAAAAATGTTTTTTTTTGTGTCCCACATGAGACACACTATTGTGTTGTCACCCAACCCCTATTTTTTTTAAATAGAATGCTTGAATATTGTGTTTATAGTGGCCCTTTGGAGGGGAAATCCTCTCAATAGAGCATACACTCAAATCACAATATTCAAAATGATTTACACTTGGCATGTCATAACAATATAGAGTCTTGTTAAAGATAGTTACTACGATCCCATGCATGTGGAATAAATACTTTTATTATAATTTTGCCACAAGGATGACCTACAAAACATAAACACCACAAACTAATACTAACTAATATCTAATACATTATGAGAATGGGGTTCCTAACAAATGGAGTGAGATTTACATAGTTTTAGGGTTTCTAAGCTATAACTTAATTGTCCCCTAAATAGGTAAAATATTGAAAGTTTTGATAATTTGATGCACCAAGGAGAAGGTATTTTTTGACTGACCAGCCTTAAATTATTTCTTTCTAAAGATAGTTATTTTTTCTTAGCCATTAACAATAACACCTAAATAGAGAATTCCTCCAAATGCCTCTCTAATTTCACTATACTTCATTCACAAGTATTTATGTGATTAGAGAACTCAATAGTCATTACCTAATTTTTTTGTAAAAGTTTAATCAACAGGAAAAGTATATCTTCTCATATTTTTATGTGATTAGGAAAGTCTGGGAAGATAACATTTACAATAAATTCCATCAAAAAAATTATGTAATTAGGATAGTAAATAATTTATTTAATTTTTTTGTACAAATCTTATAAATAGAAAAATATATCTTCCCGTATTTCTATAATTATTGAAGAATAATATTTAAATAATAAATTCTCTCTATTCAAAAGTGTGAATAGGCTTCTCTACTTTTCCATGGCAAGTCTAATCAAATTTCTCTATAAATCGTGTCAATACAAAAACATATCTTCCCACATTTCTACGATAGTGTGGGAAAATAACATTTACAATCAATTTTTTATAAATTCAAAAGTGTGAATAGTCTTCTTCAATTTTGTTGGGATAAAATGCCATTAACCTTGTAAATCCCAATATTGTATTTATTCCATTTATTATTTGTAATTTGTAATTACCCATAAGGGATGTACAAGTTTCACCGGCAGTGGTAAAAATTATTTACTATCCACAGTAATTATGGAGTTACTGCACAGTAAGTCCCAGAGTTACCGGCAGTAGTTACAAGATGTCATTTACTATGGTAAATGGTAATTAGTCAAAGTGGGGTGCACATGTGGAGGAATAATCTATTTTTAGTGTTATGACACATGTCATAGATGCTGTAAGAAGGTGTAAGAGACTCTATGACACTTATAATAGCATATGACATGTCATAAGATGCTGTAAGTGGCTATTTTTGGCCCCAAGGCGTTCAACCTTGCATGGGCACATTTTTCCAAGTGTAGGATGCATGTATGACATCATTTATGACCCTATAAGAGCCTACTCTTGGCCATGGACTCCCAAGGTTGTATTATTGGCTCTTGACAAGTGTTATGGGCTTGTAAGAAGTCATTTAATGTCTTATGTAAATTCTATATAAACCATAGCATAGTAGATGAGATGCATAACAATTTATAGGTACCTAGGTTCTGCCAAAGTGTAGGTTGGAGGACAGAGGAAGTGAATGTATTTGTAATCTCCTTTTGTGAAGATAATACAACTTGACCTCTTTTCTTGGAGGAGTTTTTTACCCGAAAGGGTTTTCTCCATGTTAAACACTTGTGTTATGTGCTTCATTATGCTTTTGGTATATTTTTGTATTGTGGGTTTATGTTTTGTTACAATCTCCATTGTTAATAGCAGATAGTTAAAGATTGCTAAAATTTATCTCGAATCAAATTTTCATTGAAGTAGTGTTGCTTTCATTTCTAACATTTGGTATCAGAGCCTGGCCAGCTTTGACTCTTGGGTGGTAGTGTGGAAGCTGTAGCTACAGTGGGAGATTTGGTTGTGTTTGTTTTGCAAATTTTGTGTTATTATGGCTGCATCCACTATTGCATCAACCTCTCAATTAGACATTGAGAAGTTCAACAGAACGGGATATGAGTTGTGGAAGCTGAAAATGGAAGATTTGTTGGAAGAAAGAAACCAATGGTTGGTTGTTCAAAAAGAGAATAAACCCGATGATGTCTCTCAAGATGAGTGGGATAGACTGGATATGAAAGGCATGGGGAACCATCCGGCTGTGTCTTTCAGACTCTGTCCTATTGAATGTCGTAAAGGAAGAGACTGCATACAAGTTGTGGAAACGGTTGGGTGAGATCTATCAAGCCAAGAGTATGGTAGATAAACTTTATTTAAAAAGAAAATTATTTTCCATGAAAATGCGAGAAGGTGAATCAGTTGCAGAGCATTTAAATTCTTTTAATTTGTTAGTGAGTCAGCTTGATTCAATAGATGTTGAGGTTAGTGAGGAAGATAAATGTATCTTACTTATTTGTTCTTCACCTGAGTCTTGGGAGAATGTTATCCTTGCCATCACTGCTAACCTTGTGGATCTAAAGTTGGATGCTCTTGTTTCAGTGCTACTGTCATAGGAATTGAGGAAGAAGAGTTCAGATAGTTCAGGTGATGCTCTTAGTATCAGGGGAAGGTCTAAGGAAAGGGGACCTAAAGGAGATCAAAAAGGGGCTAAGGACAAGTCCAAGGGCTAGTCTAAGACTCTTGGTAAAAAGAACAGAGTTAAGTGTTGGAACTGCGGTAAAAGGGGACATGTGAAGGAGTGTAGAAACCCCAAGAAAGAGTGGGAGAGTGCTTCGGATAAGTCCTCGAATGCAGGTGGAGATGTTTTACTTTCTACATGTAATCTTGTTTCTAATTATCACTGTTTGGTTGACTCAGGATGCTCATTTCATATGACTCCGCATAAGGAATGGTTCTCCTCATATGAAGAATATGATGGAGGTAATATCTACCTTGGTGACAACTCTTAATATCTGATTGTCGGGAAAGGAAAGGTATTGTTGTGTTTTAGTGATGGGAGGATTAAAACCCTCACAGGTGTTTTGCATGTTCCTAGATTAGCTAGAAATCTAATTTCAATTTCCAAGTTGAATGATTTGGGAATGAATGTGACATTTGACAAGTATGGATATAGATTAGTGAGAGGGAACTTGGTGGTACTGAAGGGGTAGAGATTTAGAAGCCTGTTTAAGCTTGAAGCCACTACAGTTTATAATGTCTCCTATGCATTTGAGGCTAATACTAAAAATGCATGTATGTTGTGGCATCGTAGATTGGGCCACACAAGCAATAATGTATTAAAAACTATTAAGAATAAAATTTTGTTGGATGGTTTCTCCTATTCTGATGAGCACTTTGATTTCTGTGAGCATTGTGTGTTTGGTAAACAAAACAAAAAATCATTTCCTTCAGGAAGTAATAGAGCAAAAGAGAAGTTAGAAATTATTCATACAGATGTGTTTGGACCTATGGATAATGAATCTATCAGAAAATCTCATTTTTTTGTAACCTTCATTACATGGATTTATTTTATGAAACATAAATCTGAAGTTTTCACTAAGTTTAAGGAATTCAAAGTCTTAGTAGAGAACCAATCAACTTTAAAGATAAAAATATTAAGATCTAACAATGGAGGGGAATATTGCTCTAAGGAATTTTATGAGTTTTGCAAGCATGCAGGTATAATCACACAAAAGACAACTCCGTATACACCAAAGCAGAATGGTGTTGCAGAAGTATGCTTAGTGATGCACAGTTGGATAAATGCTTTTGGACAGAGGTTGTGTGTATTGCTTGCTACTTGATAAATAGATCTCCTTGTAAGGCTCTTGATTCGACACCTTATGAAGTGTGAACAGGTAAGAAACCTTATGTTTCACATTTAAGAGTTTTTGGTTGTGAGGCTTTTGTTCATGTGCCTAAGAAAAAGCGATCTAAGTTGGATCCAAAAGATAAAAAGTGTACATTCATTGGATATGGTTATAATGTGAAAGGTTATAAGCTTTGGAATCCACTAATCTACAAGATTATCTTTTCTAGAGATGTTATTTTCAAGGAACTTAGAGCTATTTCTGAACCTGAGTAACCAAAAGAAAAAGATGAAAAGGTAAAGAAGGTGCACTTTGATTTAGAGCAGCAAGATGCACCTCAGGAAGAATAGAATGATTGATTGGGGTGTGAAGAAGAAGAAGAAGATTCAAGTAGTTATGATGAAGATGAATCTGTTGTTATAGAAGAAGTTGGTGTAGATGATCATGCAAAAGAACGAGTAGATTCTCTTACTCCACCCTTGAGGAGATCCACAAGATAATGGAATCCAGTTGACAGGTATAGCCCACCAGATTTCTATTGTGTATATGCTTTATTGAGTACTAACAATGAACCTAGATCCTACAAGGAAGCTATTTCTGTAGATGATAGTGAGTCTTGGCAATTAGCCATGTAGGAGGAGATGATGGCTTTAGACTCTTATAACCCCTGGGATCTTGTTCGTTTGCCCAAAGGAAGAAAGGCCATAGGATGTAAGTGGGTCTTCAAGAAGAAGTTTGGAGTAGACAGGTCATTGGAGAAGTACAAGGCTAGATTGGTAGCCAAGGACTACTCCTAGAGAGAGGGAGTTGATTTTGGTAAGATAATCTCTCCTATTGCTAAATTGACTTCTATTAGATTTCTCTTATCCATTTTTGCAGCTTATGATTGGGAGATTGAGAAAACGGATGCGAAGACTGCGTTCTTGCATGGAGATATTGAAGAAGAAATTTATATGCAGCAGCCTACAGGTTTTGAGGTAAAAGGAAAAGAACATTGGGTTTGCAGGTTAAAGAGGTCTCTTTATGGTTTAAAACAATCACCTAGAATGTGGTATCAAAAGTTTGACTCATTTGTTTTGAAATTGAGTTTTGTTAGAAGTGAGGAGGATCATTGTGTTTACATTTATTGTGTTGATGATTCTATACTGGTTATTGCTTTGTATGTTGATGACATGTTTTTAGCAACACTAAGGGTATGATCAGTGAACTTAAAGCCTAACTTTTAGGTGCATTTGAGATGAAGGATCTTGGTGATGCAAGGTATATTTTGGGAATGGAGATCAGGAGGGACAGAGTTAATAGAAAGCTTTGGTTGTCACAAAGTAAGTATGTGAATACTATTTTGCAGCGATTTAGCATGTAGGACTGTAACCCAGTTAGAGTTCCTTTACCCATTGGTACTAAGATTTCATTAAATATGTATCCAAAGACTAAGGATGATCTTAAGGATATGTCTAATGTGCCATATGCTAGTGCTGTAGGGAGTTTGATGTATGTAATGGTTTTCACTAGACTAGATATTGCCCAAGCAGTGGGAGTTTTGAGCAGATTTATGTCTAACCCTGGTAGACAACATTGGAACTATGTGAAGAGGGTGTTTAAATATCTTGCAAGTACTCCTGACCATTGTTTGGTTTATTCTGGTACTGATAGTGCTGATAAATCTTTAGACATACAATGTTTTGTTGATGTAGATTGGGCAGGTGACTTGGATAGTCGAAGGTCCACTAGTGGCTGTGTTTACTTTGTTTGGAGGTACAGTGAGTTGGATGAGTAAGAGGCAGCCCACAGTTGCTTTGTCCACCACAGAAGCAGAGTATATGGTTGCTACTCATGTCTCTAAGGAGGTAGTTTGGGTGAGGAGACTATGTACAGGTATTGGTTTTGATTGCAGGATCATTCAAATTGGTTGTGATAGCCAGAGTGCTATCTATTTGGCCAAAAATCCCATGTATCATGCTCGGACTAAGCATGTTGATGTTTAGTATCACTTTGTTTGAGAGTTGGTTGCAAATGGAGAAACTGAGCTGAAGAAGATAGACACTCAGGATAATGTTGCAGATTTATTGACTAAGCCTATGAGCACAAAGAAGTTCATGTGGTGCAGAGAGGCCATGGGCCTTGTCTCTAGTGCCTGATTATTTTTTATTTGATTTCCTATGGGTTGATTTACAATGTATAATGTCAAGTGGGAGAATGTTGGGATAAGGTGCCATTAACCTTATAAATCAAAATATTGTATTTATTCCATTTATTATTTGTTATTTGTAATTACCCATAAGGGATGTACAAGTTTCACCGGCAATGGTAAAAATTATTTATTGTCCATGGTAATTACGGAGTTACTGCACGGTAAGTTCCGGAGTTACTGGCGGTAGTTACAAGATGTCATTTACTATGGTAAATGGTAATTGGTCAAAGTGGGGTGCACATGTGGAGGAATAATCTATTTTTAGTGTTATTACACACCTCATAGATGTTGTAAGAAGGTGTAAGAGATTCTATGACAACTGTAAGTTGTCATAAGAATCTATGACGCCTATAATAGCATATGACATGTCATAAGATGCTGTAAGTGGCTATTTTTGGCCCCAATGCGTTCAAGCTTGCATGGACACATTTTTCCAAGTGTAGGATGCATGTATGACAACGTTTATGACCCTGTAAGAGCCTATTCTTGGCCATGGACACCCAAGGTTGTATTGTTGACTCTTGACAAGTGTTATGGGCTTGTAAGAAGTCATTTAATGTCTTGAGGTTGTGTAAATTTGATACAAACCATAGCATAGTAGATGAGATGCATAACAGTTTACAGGTACCCAGGTTCTGCTGGAGTGAAGGATGGAGGACAAAGGAAGTGAATGTATTTGTAATCTCCTTTTGTGAAGATAATACAACTTGACCTCTTTTCTTGGTGGAGTTTTTTACCCAAAAGGGTTTTCTCCACATTAAACACTTGTGTTATGTGCTTCATTCTGCTTCAAGTATATTTTTGTATTGTGGGTTTATGTTTTGTTACAATCTCCATTGTTAATAGCACACAGTTAAAGATTGCTAAAATTTATCTTGAATCAGATTTCTATTGAAGTAGTGTTGCTTTCATTTCTAACAAATTTTCCAAGGCAAGTCTAATAAATAGAAAGTTAAATATCTTTCTCATATTCTATGAGAATTTTGAGTGCATCCAAATTGTTAGGTAGCCTTCCTTTCAAACATCTCCTCATTTTTATTATACTTTTATAATGTGTTAGTGCTTAAATTTGTAGGCACCTTCATAAAATTCAAAAATCCAAAAATTCTGTGTCTTTTGGCCTCCGTGGTAGTAAAATTGTGAAAAATCAGTTAAAATGCATGTCACTTTGTCTATACAAGGGTGTTTGTATATACATACAGGTCGAATGTGCATTGGCGGGTCAGAAATCTCTATCGCCCTTTGAAAAAATCAGTTAGATGCATTTCTGAATGCATATCGGCCTTAGGATAGTGCATATACAAAGGGGGAATCTTTTGCAGATTCTCAAGAATATTCCCTATTTATATATTGGGTTGCATGTATATTTGGTTTGTATGTTCAGACATACAACGGCTATGTACAAGAGAAAAGATACATTGCAGGCATATTCCAGGAAAGATTCGATGTTTGTATGCAGGGGTGAATGTATGTTTGGATATACAATGGTCACATACGAGCAAAGGGGGTCTTGTACATTCGACAATATACAAAGCAGTAGAATATACATTTGGTGGGGCCCACGGATTGCACATGCATCAGAAGAAGTATGCAAATGGACAGGTACAAGGTGGACACGGCCAAAGAATTAATAGTATTTGAGAAATATTTTGAAATCTGCCTTTGTATGTTTGGGATTGTATATTCCAAATATACAATCGAATGTGCAAGCAAAATATACAAAGAAAAAATGTACAAGGCCCGATATGTAAGGGCATATGCATTGGGTCATTGATGGGACAGTTATCATCGGCAGATGCCTCAAGAGTTATTCCAATGGCTGACAGAGGAAAATGCATGGCGACAAAGGACTAACCAACGACCGCCACGTGTCCCGAAACAGTCACATGTATATGTTGAATGCATATACAATGGTTTTAAAAAGCTAAAGGGGGCGGTTGTATATGCTCTTACATATACAAAGATGGATGTATGTGCTCTGGGTGACAAAGGAAAAAATGAGAGGGAAGAAGGCCAGTGATAAAAGCATGAGGTGCCTACGTGGCACGATCTAACTGGTTGGCGACTTTCAGGGTGTTTTTGGGGCCGTTGATTTCAGTGATGGGAGTAGATCGACAACCATGTTTTAAACCCACGAGGAAGGACTTTCTGTGTGTCTACACCAATTTGAGCGGGAAAAGTTTCATAGACAAGCGGAACTGCAATGGCTGCGGGTAGCTGAGCATTAATGGCAGACTTGCAGAGGATGATCGATGGAATTGACAGGTCAACCACCCGATTGAAGATGAAAATCCTTGAGTGGCAGTGCGGATCCCGATTCCACCTGCTCACTCCTCTTTGTCTCTCCGCAGCATTGAATATTTCTGAGCACCATTCCTCATGCATTGAATCTGGCAGATTTTTGATTTGCCTTGTAATTAATTTTTTGATGAGTACACAGTCTTGGTATAAAAGCCAAACTGTGTTACTCATTGTGGTTGTTGAAGACTTGGGCAATTTTTGGGGGAAAAAATAACAAAAAATAGAGCATTTCCTATCTGTTTTATCTCTGTGGAGTTTATGTGTTGCATCTGAGTTGTATCTTGCACATATGTACAGTTTCAGTGTTAATGTTATATGAAAAATGTTTCTTGCATGTGTTTTGTTGTCTATCTCCACTTGTTGTATGCATTTCTTCTTTTGAATCTGGTTGCTAAGGGTTTCTCAGATTCTTGGGTATAGATTTCTGTATCACATGCCTAATCTCTAACTTCCATTCAAGGAGTGGATTAAATCATTTTAGGTTAAGTATGGAGAAGATTGTATGTCAACTGGGATATTTGTAAGTAGAGACAGTTGAATACTTATCCTTGGGTGGTATTTGTAAGGCAAACACCAGTCCTAACCCCTTGAAACTCGAATGACAGTTGCAAGCCATTCTTATGTATACGTCTAGTTGACTCCTTTCCCTAAGATAGGCACCGGTCTATTCTTATGAAGTAGTTATGATCCAAAACCCCTGTCTTGCATCCAAACCATAATTTCAAACCATTCCATAATTTCAACATGTTAGTTGTAGGAGTAGGATTAGGAACCCCCTGCATACTCTCATCCATAACCAGACACACATGTCCAAGAGTGTTGCTAAACTTGTGATTTGTCATTCAAATCTTGGTCCATACATGAGAGTATTCTGCCTATTATCACAAAGCAAAATCTTCATGTCATTGGGTGAGTCAAAGTGTTAAATCTTTAGCTATAGGGATACCCCCCTTGGTGCGGCAGAACTAGAAGTGAAGGGGATGCAGCTCATGCAACCTCCTGTATTCGTTGGCTGAATCTACCTGTGCATCGGAACTGGCAAACCCTCTACTGATTTGGAAATAAATACCAACATAATGCATGGCTCATAGCATATCCTTTATTGGCCCTAGTCAACATGTCTTGTCCGTTATAGTTAGTTTCCCTTGTTGAATCTATGGGTTAATCCATTGGTTAAGAACTATATAATATAAAGTAAACACAATTTTATTGACTGATATAAATTTTAAATAATAATGATATTGAATTGAAAACAAGCTTACAATGAACAATAAAAATACCATAGCAAAGTTACCATAGTATGTAATGTGGGAAACCATTTTGGGAAAAACCTATAACCAAAGATAGATTTTAGTAATGCATTAATCTAAAATGGATGCACAAATACACTCAATTGTTCTAATCCTCTTCTATACCACCAAACACTCTTCCTGAGAGAATACAAGCAACCCAACTATGTTCTTTCAACCTGTGATCATCAAACTACTCATTCAAGCCTTTAAATTTATAGAAAATAAGGTTGTGTAGCACCAATAATGGTATTCAAAACCATTATAGAAACCATCTTCCACTTGTCACAATGTTCATAATGCAAGAGGGAATTGCATGCAAGAGTTTCCACTTCATCAATACAACCATGCAATCAAAGATTCCCTTTGATTTATCACCATCCCTAATGAAGCACACTTTCCCAAAAGTGAACTAGTCAACTAGTATCTCTTAATTGACCTTCCAAAACTCCTAATTCAATTCCCACTTACAACAGTATTTACAAGTCACTAAAGAATTAATAAATAATTAAAGTTGTCCTAATTCTCACATGGGCATTCCAATTTTACCCACTCTATGAATATTGGAGATACATACATAATTAATCCTCTTTGAAAATAATTGAACATATATGAACAATTACATTACAATAGAGATGTTTATGAAGAGTAAGGTGAATATCACATCTAATCCCAACATTCATCGAAGCATTCAAACACTCATTGTTCCTATATGTTGGAAAAGGTATGTTGTACACTTTGAATGAAATGAATTAATTTAATTATGTAAAATAAATATTTATTTGTGGTGCATCTTAATTGATGTGTTTAGCCACATTAGATATTTATTTGGGTGCCACTTGTAAACGTTGTATGTAACATTGGGTTAGTTATTTTATATGTGTGGGACACAGAATAATTATTTGAGAAATTATTTAATATTGGGCATAAAGTGAAAAATTAGTTGCAGATATTAAATGAGGGGTCAATAGTTTTGTGTATCCATGGTTTTGGAACACATGGTTTTCTCCATACTACATCTTGTATTTGTGTGAGCTTGATTCTATAAAAGCAAGCATATGGTTAGTAGTTGTGGTTGGTTGTGTTGTCATGTTTGTCATTGATGTCAAAAGTCGTGGGCATGTGTTCTTTCTTCAGGAGGCTCTTGTTATGATGTGGTTCATTCTTATGTGTTCAAAGCATGATCATCATCATGTTCTTATGTCAGCTTATGGTGATGGTGTTAAAAGCTCAGATCATCTGTTGTGTTAGGTGCTCTCTCTGATCATTTGTTGTGTCAGGTGGTCTCATGCTCTGTTCATGCCATGCTCAGGAGGTGAAAGATGATCAGGAGTTGTGTTTGGAGATGATCAGTGATAATATCAAATCATTCATGTCAGAGTGATGTCAGGAGATCCAAGGAGGGATTTGATACTCAAGGCACTTGACAAGATTGGATTGGTATGGCGATTGTATGGTGATTGTTACAAAGCGATGGGCAAGTGTACAAGATGATTTGGAGTTCATCAAGATTTCTTCATAATTCATGATGTGGTGTATGAATGTTTGTTGGTTGTTATGTGTCATGGAGTTCACAAATTGGTTGGATGTTCGTTTGTCACTTGTTGTTCATACAAGTCATATTATGCAATGCATATTGATGTCAAACAGAGGTAGATGCAACACATTCACTGATGCTGGTCTAAGAGTTTGTGTTATACTCTCTCTATGTTGGTTCTCCAGCTCCGGCATTCACTTTATGTTATGTTTTAAAAGTAACTTGCAAATAACGGTATCCTCCCACTTAAGTTACAACTTAAGGGGTCCCAAAACGTGTCTTTGACTGGCCCCTTTCAAGAGTAACTGGTCCCCTCCAGTTAAGTGCTTCTTTGGTGAGTGCCAAAACTAAATCAAAGGAAGTTTTTTCAATAGTGCGAATTAGATGATCAACGGTGCAGGTTGAAAGAATTTTAAATAATAACAGATATTTTGAATGGTTAATCTTTGACGGGCAGATGAGAATCAAAGCCCTAACTGCCTTTTTTTTCTTTAGTAACTGTCTACCGCAGATAGTTTCTTTTTATCTGGTATTAAAGGAGCGTTGGTTGAAGGAGTTCAGATGAAGAGAGTGATGTCTATATTTTGATAGTGTATGCAGTCAAAGTCATTTTTCAAAGTATGCAAACAGTGATAAGGTATTAGGAGACTTAATATACAGTCATTGCATTAAAGTTTGGTTCATGCTCATAGAAGGAGGTTAATAGTTTTTAATGTCAGAAGCATGGTCTGTTACAAAGTTAAGAGTGAGGGAAGTATGTTTGTGATATTTCTTGAGTCAGATGATAGAGAGTAAAGATATGCAGTGAATTGTGGCTGTTGCAGATTCTAAGTATCATATTGACAGCAGAGTATATATATATGGTAAACAATTGATGGGCACTCAACTTATTGTTTTGTTGGTATTATTTTTCTAGACAGTTGATATGCGTGTAATCCATATATTTTGTATTTAAGGAGTGTTAGAAAGATTATATGGAACAAAGCCTTTGCATAGAAGAATTTTTATGTAGAAGTGAACATTTCTGAATTTCAGTGTTTTTATTATTACCAATGAGGATATTGTAACAAAACAGTATAAGTTCTTGTGCTATATGATAGATTGTAAAAGGTGTCTTGGATTGTTATGTTCTACAAATATAATGGGATAAGAAATGGAGAGTTTGCTCAGTGAGATGTTTGAATGAATTTGGAGTATGTGTATGTAGGAATATGAGGATTAAGAAAGAGATGGAAAAGTCTAATGTGTATATTGCAGGAGGGGTTCTTTAGTCTGATGTTTCTCTTTGTTCATATAATATGTTTTTGAAGAGATCAAAAACTTGAGTATGCAGGAGATTTGAAGTGTCACAAAGGTCCTACAACAAGAATGATTGTAAAGTATGGTAAAGCTTACTCATCTTCTTGGCTATGTTGATTCAGTAAGGTTGTTTGAGAAGAGTGATATGCCTGTGTAATCAGATATTCTTATCATGTATTTTTGTGTTGAAAAGTTGATCTTGAATATGCATTTGAAGAGATATTAACTTGTATAAGATGTATTGATATGAAGTGAAACAGAGCATCCCTCTGTATATTTCTTCTTTTCATTCAAAGCCAGTGAGGTATAGACAGCCAGTGAGGCATTCAAAGCCAGTGAGGCATAGACAGCCAGTGAGGCAATAACTGTAGCCAGTGAGGCCTGTAATAAGTGAGATTCTTTTATTAAGCCAGTGATGCACTTTTTCGAGTGGTTTTCTGCCCCAGAGGGTTTCCACTCAGGACAATATTTGTGTTATGGGTTGTTAGTATCACTGATGGGTTTGATCTTTATGTTATTCAGTTTTAAAGTTATTCTAAATTAAACTGGTCTGCATGAACATATCATACATCACTGTTTGGAATCATGTTCTTTGCTCATCCTTGTTAAGGTCAATAAAACTTTACAAGTTAATGCTTACTGAAGATTGTTTCATTATGTTGATACATACTTGATATTGGTCTGTCAGAATTAGTTGATAATGATATATGTCAATGCTGTCATGATGTTCATAGCTAGTGTGATGTCTCATTTCCATAGAAGTTGTCTTTATTGAAAGATTATTTCAAGATCCAAATTTTTGGTCAAAATTAGTATACCATTGATTCACCCCCCCTCTCAGTGGTATCATACTCCAACAGGTTGTTGGTTGTTTTGGCTATGGGTTGTGTGAGAGGCTATCATTGTATTGAGTTTCTCTTGTCAATGCATTATGTGAAGCATGGCATGGGATGTGTGCTTACATGCTTGGACACATGGGGATGCATTAAAGGAGCTTGATGTTTTAGGGGTGTCCATGAGACTCTATAAGTGTATTGTAATGTTTCATTACTGATTAAAGCATTGAGTATGGATGATTTTGGAGGTTGGGTTTCTCCCTCTTGAGGGTTTTCCTAGGGTATATCTTGTGTTATCATGTGCTTGTCTATTTGATCTTTTTATTATGGTAAATTTGTAAGATTGTATGCATCATTATCTCCTTTTAGGCTATGTGGAATTGGTTTGATCAACCTGTAAATTCCTAACAAATGGTATCAGAACCATGTTCATGGTTGAGGGAGGTGTGAGCTCCATGGTTTGTTATAATTGGTGCAGTCACAGTATGAGGGTTCACAGAATGAACTGTTCAGGCTGTGCAACTAGAGTAAACACAACGGAAACAACTCAAAGATGTAAAGTAAATGTAGATTTAGTCATTTAGTATATCATAGAATTCAAATACAAATTAGTTGACAATATGCGGGCTTACAGTTAGGGCTCACAGGCCTGATTACAGAATATCAGAATATGCACAAGATATAGATTTGAAGCTCTCATGCAAAGAATCCAAACTATGAACTTATGCTAATGATCCTCACTACTTTCCTAGGCATCTATTACATCTTTTTATATCATCTCCAGAACATATGATTACTCTACGTCGGCCAAGGAAGATCACAAACTCCAATGAAGAGCTATAACGTGTGTACATGAATAGGTTGGACCTAAATGAATGGAACTCCTCCGCAATTGAATGGAATGAAGCACGGATCTCAGGGAAGGTCAACCATGAGCCAATAAACATTGATTGATGTGTCTTTTAGCTTCACAAGTCATGAAATGCTTCGCAAGTCTTCTCCTTAGCTGATTATGTGAGACTGTCAGGATGCTCTGCTTTAAGAAAACAATCAATCTTTTGATAGCGATAACTTTCCGGTACTTAATCCAAATGCTCTGGATTTCAGATATGTTGTGCATGAATGAATGTAGGTGCTAAGTCCAGCTTTGTAAGGTCTAAAATGTAACCGCAGTAGAATGCGGACCAAAGTACAGAAATTGCTACTGATTGAACTGCCTGAACTAAACTGGAAAATGAAAAGAAACAAACTAAGATGCAAACAAACTAAAATGCAAATGTTTTTGGTTGATGCAAGATTGCTCTTGAACTAGGGATGCTCCTGCATCAATAACCCTTATTGTGTAGTTTTGGTGCAAAGTTAATTCCATGCCAATGTAGGGAAGATTTAAAACATTACATGATATGAGGGTTTGTGCAGGTGTTGTTTTACAGATTGGGGGTTTTAGGTGTTGCAGATTTGTTGTGTTTATTGCAGATCTAGGTGTTGAAAAATCTTGGCAAAAGAGGGCTTCTTGGACGTGCTTCATATGAGGGTTTTAAGGAGGAAGTTTTGCAGATGATCTCCCGAGACAAAATGAACCTCGCCATTGAGTCCAGGAGGCTCAAGAGACGAAGAAAACATATCATTTGACATATTTTGGCCATAGGGGTCTGAAGAAATTTTTTTTGCCCCTGCCCTATTCGGCCATACGGTTACAGAAATTTGCAGAGTGAAAAAAATTAAATTTTGTGCTGTGAAAATGTTTTCTATAGTTTTGTAAATTTCATTGACAAATTTGTTTTTAAATTAAAATCATAGAAAAGTTTAAAAAAGAAAAAAATATATTTTGGGGAGGATACGGGTCTGCAGACACTGTACCATGTCCTTGCACTAGACAGTGGCCGGTCAACAAGACCAGGCCAAAAGGGCCATCTGCCCCCAGTCCTGTTGTCAGTCTAGTTAGGCCAAGTCAGAGTCCTGGGTGAGCAGGCGCAAGCTTCCTGCCAACTGGGATCTCCAGACCCCATTTGTATATTCAATCAACTTTTTAAACTTGTCAGGTCTAGAGGTAGAGAATTTGAAAATTTGAAACATTAAAACAAACTTAATTTTCTTTGGGTCCATTGTTTTATACCAGCTCATAGTGACGTTAGCATATGCTCAATAGTTAACCCCACCACGTTAGTACCACCAAGGTGTTATGCAACCTTATCATACTCTACCTATGTCAATGATGATGTCATGCCTATGTCAGCCATATAGATTGTACAAATAGGGTCCCACATGGGGGGCCCTTTAGCCCCTGGAGTGCTTTTTCTTTCGGGGGCATAACTTATGTCCATGGTATCGGATTTTTGACTTCTTATAGACATTGAAAAGGTCTCTCTAAGAACTACGTAGTGGTAGAGGTTTGGTCATCAGATTTTGCTAGAATTTGGTGCCTAAAGCCAGACATTTATCCAGGATAGTTTTATGCTCATACCTTTTGCATACAGAATCAAATTTTTAATTTCAGATAGGCATTGGAGAGCTCTTGCCATGTACTATAGTTTGGATCATGTAGATTTTCATTTTGGTGTGCAAAAAGAATTTTGTACTTGTTTGAGCACTTGTGGGAGCCTGAGATTCAGGGTGTTTGTGAGATCATTCAGATGGATTTTTAGGCACAAACTTGTGGGAGTACATGTTATGAGACCATTATCATGGTAGAGTAAGTTTTCATATTTGGTGCTTCTAGGTATAGGTTTATATGTGTTTTCAGAGTTTGGAATTTGATGGAGATGGATACATAGGTTGTCTTCTAGTTTGAGGACACGATTGATACACGTGTGAGACTAGGAGTCTCGTTTTAGTGGGAGTTGAGTACAGGTATAGAAATGATGATGATTATGGTGTCATGGATATGCAGGTACATTTGAGCATTGGCATGACATGATTATGTATGCGATTGACAAGGATGGGCTATGATGTTTGATTCATGATTACAAGTGGTTATGTGGTGTAGTTTTAGGAGGTTGTTCTTATCTCTTGGATGCTTGATTAGTTCACTAGTAGAAAAACACCAATAAATGACTAAAAAAACTATTAAAAATTGCATATAAATGACTAAACTTGGTCACGCGACCATTAGTAGTTTATTGCCGGTCATTTATAATGTGACCAAATTTATGACTAAACTATTTTTAGTCATTTATTTGTTCATTTTAATTGATCAATTTGGTAGTATGTTTAGTCATTGATTTAGTCATATATTTAGTCATATTTATTCACTGAGCTTGGTCACATTACCATTAGTAGTTTATTGCCAGTCATTTATAACGCGACCAAATTTATGACTAAACCATTTTT
Source organism: Cunninghamia lanceolata (assembly GCA_027924645.1). NCBI lineage: Eukaryota > Viridiplantae > Streptophyta > Pinopsida > Cupressales > Cupressaceae > Cunninghamia > Cunninghamia lanceolata. Next base: position 1,557,556 of record BSBN01000940.1, read on the forward strand.
AGTCATTTATTGGTTGTTTTGATTGATCAATTTGGTAGTATATTTTTTGTCATTGATTTAGTCATATATTTAGTCATATTTATTCATTGATTTATGTTAATTGGTAGTATATTTAGTCACTGATTTCTGTCAACTAGTAGTATATTTAGTCATATGTTTAGTCATATTTATTCACTGATTTATGTCAATTGGTAGTATATTTAGTCAATTGGTAGTTTATTTAATTGTTTTTGTTCACTGATTTATGCCTAAAAGTGTTGGAAATGAGACAATGCTTTTGAGGTTTAAACATAAAACACAAAAAAACATAATCAATCATTCATTTACACATAATGAAACAACTATTAAGAAGGCAAAATACTAAATTTTTATTGAGAAAAAGGTGTTCTTACAGCAGATACAAGACTTAAATATGTGTCTTTGCTTTGAAAAATGTGTTACAAAGTGTGTTTCTCAGTCCTGTGACTGAGAAAACTAAGTTACAATGCTCTATTTTTTGCTTATACAACTCCAAAACATGGAAGAACTACTTGAAAAATGAAGCCTAAGGGTCCTATATCTCATCCCAAGCATGGGAGAGCATATAGGAACTAAAATTGACTAAGTTCTCATGCTTAAAAATAGGGATTTGTAGTGAGGAAGCTCTAGATTATTATTTGTATCAATAATGATTTACCCAATGCATTGTGTACATGTACATCATGACTTCCTTCACTCACAAGATGCTCTAAAAATTGTGTCAACAATCGAAGCCAGTTCTTGGAATAAACAAAGATAAAACAAGAATTGTTAGCTTAATATAAACCTTATGGAAATTGAAAATTAGCTTTGGAGATTTTATACATTACCTTTTTCTTGCATTCTTCAACAAGTGGTTCAACAGGAAGGAGAGAACGAACAGAAATAATAAGACCTTTGATGAAGTCCTCGAGACAATCATCATTAAGTAGCTGACCAATAACTAAAGGAGCATTGCTTGGATTTACCTGATCAACAATTAGAAAAGAGTAAATAATTTAGTCCTTTAAATGCATGTACAGAACCCACACAATAAAAATGATAAAGGTTGATATTGTAACCAATATCTATTACATTAGCCCTTTTCCAATAAATAAGAATGCCCTTTAAGTTTATATTAGTTCTCCATTGTTAAAAAGACATGGTACCAACAATAAATTTCACCTGGCATGCATAAAATATTTTGGTACACATGGCAGTCTTTCAGACATTACTAGTAACATATTAAATATGGCATGTTTATAGAACTCTTTTTAGAAACTAAAGATCTCTGAAATGAGTGACCTGCGACTTGAAGATATAGTAAGGTTTTATCTGGCACAAAACATGGAGGAAAAAAGAAGTGTTCAAGTATATGAGGACCTACCTTTTGGACATAGCCTTCAATGTATCGCAACATATTGTTTGAATATAAGTAATGGGTAAGATTTGGTACAAATCCAAACTGATCACAAACATTTATCAGTCGACGAGAATCTGGAAGTCTTGCTTCCATAAAAAAGTTTTTTGTCTTTTCAGCATCATAGAAGTTTGACTCTCCAATGACATTGAAAATATAGTTTACCATATAAGTACAAGGTTCCCAAGCTACTACAAAATTACCTCCTCAAATAGATCAATGAATATCAGTGACAAAATGATACAAGTGACAATCCAAAGTCAAATCATCTGGAGCTCAAATATGCACCCAAGAAGAAATATAGCCCTTCATAAGATTTGAATTGTTCAAACAACTTGATGCATGAATCTACACCCAATTGTTTATAATATTCCTTGGCAGCTTGTGTGACATGAAAGAAGTTAACATCAAAAATAAGAGAGCAATTGTTAATGTCATCTAGAGACAACATTATTAATTTGAAATAAATAAAAGGTGGACAATTTTTACCTGGACAATTATTTGGAGATTTTCCCTCAAGTTGACAAGGAGATCTTTCATGCACTCCAATGCCCACTCTCTAGAAAGGGTCCCAAAGAACTCAACAAGGGCCTAAGAAATACTACAATCAGTAAGGGAATTGGTAGTTTCTATTCAATTTCAAGAGCACATCATGTTTCACAGACCTGTGGCTCGATAGCATGGGTGTTGACAATGACACATTTAATATCAGGCAACTCTGTATAGTGTTGTACCCAAAATTTACAATATTAGTGATGAAGTATACCATTGTCACAAGCTCAAGAAAATTTGTTGAGTTACCAAGAAACCACTGTGAACACAAATTGTCTATAGCATAGAGATCATACAAGATGTCACTGGCCATTAAAAGAGGACTATTGCATGGTGAGGTAACTGTACTATCCAGTTCATCAAGGTGTATTGTCAACAATGACACTATACTATTATCACATCAAAGTTCATTTCAAGAACACTGTCTACTAGAAACTACTGACACAAGAGTTATAAGTCACTGTCATAAACCAAACAACCAATATCACTGTCATGTCATTTCAACACTGTCAAGTCAAGAAAATAAAGAAAACCATCACTGTTAAGAAACCATTCACTATCTCTATCTTAGTTGGAAACTTAGGAACCAATGCATCCATAATACCACAAACCTTTGTTCATCAAAAGCATAGTGATAGCAAGGAAAACAGATTATACACTGACAAAGAGGCATGTCATTAGCAAAGATAGAACAAAGACTTCATGTTACAAGACCATCAAGATACTCCACTCTACTCCACATACCACTCCACTGTGCTATAAAAATAGTCATAACACTACTAGTAGAGACCTGCAACTAATCATCTGAGTAGAAGGGATATAAGGACAAGAAACATATAGAAGCACTGTCTAAAATCATGAAATGGCACCTATTGGTTTTTTCCCAGACTAGATGCTTATTCCTTGATTTCCCTACAAGGTAGCCATCAATGATCAACAGGATTTCTGGGCCAGGGGCCAACAGTATAGGAGATAGACTCTATTTTTATCTCCTCTTCTTCTTCAGGCTCTACAAAACCTAGGGGGGTATTCCCTACTCAACATCCATGATAATATGCATACAAAGGCTGGGATGCTGATATGAAGCAGATAAGTCCTCCTGTAAGTAGACCAAAACTGCAAGATAAGAGCAAAGGGGCTAGCTTTGGGCCTATTTTCAGTTGTAGACAGAGGACTTGGGATCCTAAAACTAATTCTACTATCCTAATGGTTGTTTTGGAGTTTGATTTTGATTTTATGTGTTTGGATGCAAAGCTGGACCTGGTGTATAACCTCAACGCAGAGCTAGATTGGTGCCTATCCAGGGCTTGGAGTCATAGACATACACATGTAAATGTTCAGCATAAACATATTAAAATTGGATTTCAAGGGGTTTTGTGTGATATCTACCCTACAGATACATCCCAGAACAGAGTATCAAGTTATCTCTACTTATGATATCCTTACTGCAATATACTTTCCTCAATACTTAACCTGAAAATAGTTTAATCTATCCATTGAACAGAAGTTAAGAGATCAAGCATTCAATATAGTAAACCTATATCCCAGAATCCAAGACACCCCTTAGATATCCAGATTCAAAAGAAGAGTATATTCAATACAGGAGACATATAACAAAACACATGCAGTATAGCATTATTCATCTAAAACAACAATGAAACTAGTAAGTCTATGCGCAATACATAAAACATGAGACTCATAAACTCACAAGATCCTCTGCACAGGGCAACCAAAACTAGATGTATTTCATTATAGAGCCAGATATATCTAGTTTTCAACAACAACAAATGAGCAACACAACCTGCTACATATAGCAAGAAGGTCCTCAGCAATAATTATGTGGCAAAAGTCAAAAGTCTGCCAGAAAATAGTTCATCTTCAGATTAGCGCTCAAACATTCAATGCAACAGGTGGGAGAGGAGATAGGGAGAGATCTCAAGCCTTGCGCCGCTACCTGTGGATGTACAACTTCAATCAGGTATTTACTTTGTCCACGCCATCGCCCAAACCTCTGCAACAACCGCCATTAATGTCCATCTACCCACAGCCTTGGGAAAAAATAGTTAACTGTGCATCGCAAACTTTTCCCGCCAAAATGCCTCATCCTGATATTTCAAAAAATGCAGGAACTATTTATCCCACATGCACCCCGCAGAGGTCTCTTTAGCACTTTATAAGCATGGCCGCGATCACATATGATGTTGGTGCTTTTGCTCCCGACAGCACCAGCATAACCCTCATCATCCTCCAGCAGCATGATATCCAGATGCACAAAATATCACCCTGACATCACATTACCCAGATAAAAGATATCACCCTGATATATGAACGTCCTAATGACATCATTGTCATGTTTAGAACAAGGGTGATATTCGGAAGATGACCCGATATTCGGAAAATCACCCCGACGCAGAAATATGAGGGTGCACTGTAGCTCCATGAAACATCAGGGTGATGTTAGAACATACCTGATATTTGGAAATATCACCCTGTCCTTAGAAAATGATGAAGCTGAAAAACATATCGCCCCGACAACTAAAAAACCTGATGATGTCATCGTCATCGGGGAAGTTAAAACATAAGGTGATAAACTAACATCGGGGTGATCTTAACGAAGGTCACCCGATGTTCAACTATGATGACCTTGGGATATCGGGTCATACTTAGCAAATTCTCAACACCAACATTAGGATGATCTTGAACTAAGATCACCCGATGTTAAAATATCACCTTCCGCAGGATGTCGAGCTGGCAAAAACATGAATCCCCCACAGGATATCTAGTCATGACAAGAAATGATCCATGCAAGAAACATCGGGGGATGTCCGGGAACATGATGACGATGACGATGACCCTCTCCTTCATTTTATCATGATGATGCTGGAAACACAGAGAGGGTCCAATACTTAAGAAATTTTCTGGATTTTAGGGAGGTGCACATCCTGAAACCTTAACATAAATTATTACCAACAGCACCGTCAAGTTAGAAGGCTTACTGTCACACCGTCAAAAAATTGCTTCCATTAGGATCATGAGGCATAATACACATGGATCTATATATTGTCTTTGTAATCATTTCCATTACAAACCAACTGCAAACAAAGACACTTATGTTTGAAACCAATGAGGAAAGCATTCATGTCTGAAACTAAGTAACCAATGTTAGAAGAAAATAAAGTAAATATGCCATTGTTCACTGTGCATTGGCAATATAACTATCTCAAAAGACCATATCTATTCACCTTTGATCATATCAAAACATGACATGTCCCAAACTTGTATCTCTTGTAATCATAAAATCACACAGGTCTCTTGCAACTTTTTGAAGCATAAATAACAATACTCACTTCCACTAAATACCTAAATGATCAAGAAACAACTTTGTCATACTTATATGTATAAGTACCTTACCTTCCATCAACTTTTATCAACACCTTGGAAACTTACCTTGCATCAACAAACACCATTACCTTTGACACCAATGATGTGCAACCAACGATCAAAGAAGGATGTAGATGCATACCACTGTTACAAGCAACCACTATCATTAGCAAGCCACTTTTTCACTGTCACAAGAAAGAAGTATAAGACCATAATTATCATAGTTAGAGAATTGCAAACTGTCACTATCATACCAACTATTGTCATTGATCATTGATAGAATATTGTATTAGGCATACCATTTATTGTGCATTCACTATGATACTCCATCACTCCATTGTGCATAGGCAAGATGATACTTTCATTGTAATCCATATCAACTATTAAGAACAAGATTAGCATGCAAATCACTGTCACCATATTCCTATTGGTATACTAGCACTGTATAGTAGTACAAAAAACTCATACAAAGCTTAGAGACATTGTCCATAACCATCCTATCACTAAAACAAAATGTGAGATTTGTGAATCAAGATTGACACTATAGCCATTGTATCATCTACAAATCACTTCATTGTAAACCATTGCATTGTACCAGATGTAGAAGCTATTCTTGCATTGTCATATGTGTTGACAAGTTGATGAAGTCTATCAGGACACTGACATTATATACCTTCAACATTACTAACACTCATCTTCTTGTGAAGCAAAGCATAATATGAATAGCAACCCCATCTTCATGATCATTCTTAGGAAAAAAGTTCTCTGACGATGTCACTGCCCAAGATTACCAAATGGAAACAAAAGGCATGTGGCCAAGAGTGAGAACAAATGTGACACTTTAATTTTAATAAACATGAAACAAATGAACTAATATGCATATCTATAATCGACTGTTCACCTATTGAATGAAGCTTTGAAATAGTGAGAAGTAGAATTTACCTCTTCAAGTTTTTGCTACTACATGTGGCAAATGGGAGAAAATGAGAAGTAGAATTCAGGTACAGGTTGAGTCATCCTATTTTGGTTGGCACAACTAGTGTAGAACATTCTGAATGTTTATCTGAGCTTCTTAGGGAGTGGGAGATTCCTCATAACGTTTTAAATGCTCGACCAAAGTATGCAACCAAGGAGACTCAAATTGTTGCATGAGCAGGTAGGCAAGAGAGGGAGCCCATGTCCAAAGGCACTCACAACCACATTCAAGTTAGAAGACTTGGATTACCTAATAGATTGCTTGAGACAACCATTTGAAGAATACAAAATTGCTGGCAACTCTTCCAGAAATGTCATCCACCACATCATAGAAGCATCCCAGTGCATTTCCTGTATCACCGTTGGATCACCGCTGACATGACTTGAAGAGTATGTGGGAGAGTAGGTAACTTAACATGCTCTTCCCGCATCCCCGCAAAAGTCAAGCAAGAGGAGTGTAGGGCAGCGGTAGGGAGCCACTCAACCATAAGAATAACCTGCAACCCCACAACAAGCACATGAAATACATGTGGTATTGCGGTGAAACCAATAAAATGAAATTTTATGAAGTACCAAGGAAAATTTATCATTAGGATCTACACCCTTTTCCTTTTGAATTTTCCTCCTAGTAGTATACATGATTGCTAATGCTTACCTGCAAACAAACACAATAAAATTTGGGAAATCATGCACAAGTCTTGTGTTCCCAACACAAAGATAGCAAGTGAGGAGTCATGAATAGTGGTAGCTAAAAAATTGTAAGTAATAAATGTCCTTCGATTTAGAGTAAACATAGAGAACTGACTAGAGGCTAAACACCTTATTAGTGCATTCATATTTAAGTTTTGAAGAATATTCTGTTTAAACCATTTTATTTTGTTCATCACCTCGAGATACAATGCATATCTATGTCAGTGGATTTTCCAATTAAAAATAAATAAAGAAAATGAACTAGAATTCCTAACCCACAAAATGGCCAACAACAAGCTAGATGTACAGAAAAATATGTTTTCAACTATTTTGAGGCTACAAAAAAGCCATGTGGCGCACTTCTTTACTGGTTACTTGAACATCTTGCACACAAACTTTAATCTATTTTATTTCTAAAAATGTTTCCATAGCATACATGTGAACATGCTTATAATAGTAAGTTTAGGGCACAAATAATGATTTATCAATTGACAATATTGAGCCTTGCTTGAATTGCAGATCCTAGAGATCTAGACATTTTTAGCATAGCTCAATTTTGCCATAATGATCTTGAAATCAACAAATCTGAATAGCACACTTTTAAGAATATTCATAGAATAATTGGACCCACAGAATTATTAACTTTACAGCATCAAACAATATGCACAATAATTTGTCACAGTGCAAACAATTCAGAAAATGTTTGTCATGATATTAAATGCATTTCTTGTTGAGTTACTCATTTGTAGATTTGTCACATTATCCTTCTCTCATACATACAACTAATTTGAACAAGATTGGATGGATTTTTTACTTTGTAAGAACTAATTTCCATGGTATTGATATAATATCATATCATTATAGTCCATAAAAGTATAATTTCATTCATGTTCATAAAGCTATGCAAAAATCCCTTAAACCAAGCAATTAAAATTGTGCCTTCCAAATGAAGGAGACAAGATAAAGATAAACAAAGATATTCATGTATACTATTAATAATGCATTATTTAAGGCTATAATACAAGCTGCTACCACTACAAAATGCATCAGGTCAAACTACAAGTGCCTTGCCTTGCCTTGCAACCAATAGAGGCTACACGACAACATAATATAATCAAACCCATTAATAATGAATTTGGTATACAACTTTAAATATGCAAGTCAAATCTTCAAATTAGTTTGCTTCAACATGAAGTGATATGCCACTGATCCTGTTGTACTTAATAACAAAGAATAAACTATCTTCAAGGAAGACACCTGAAGGTACAAAAAGGTGTTTCAAAAAACTCAAGGCATTAAAAGATTATGTCCAACAAATAATAGTATACCTCTGGGTTTTACCCTTCAGTTTTGTGATAACATTAAATCATAACTTACAAAGAGAATAAATATTGGTAATAGTCACTTGTAGACACCAGTGTACAAGTACACATATCCAGGCGCCATTTCAAATCAGGGCATGAGGACACAACTATTTTGAAGTTCTTTCTTTTCCATACTCGGGCTAGGGTTTCACACTTTTGTTTGAGAGTGCTTGGTTCATTTTGAGACTACTTTTAGGTCTTGTGTTGTATGAGGTCATGAAGAATAGTAATATACAAATGATTTTGAATGATGATGTGAACATCAATGATGTTCAAATGTTGATAGCAACCCATACCTTGAATGAACCTTCCCTTCCTTGAAGGTAGGAATGCAGTCACTTGATATTGTCATTCAAAAGGTAGAGGACTGTGTCATCTTGTTAGGCTTGGGTAATCTAGGAAGTAGTGAGGAGTAACCCTAGGGGTTTTATGCTATCAAACATTACACAGTGAATAGGTCACTGTGGCAATCATGCATGGTGCAGTCCTTTAGTGGAAGGGTTTAAATCTTGATGAACTCTTTTTAGGGCAACCAAAGGTTCTTTGGAGATGGATCTTGTTCTTTTTCAGATCGCTGCAGTAGAGTGTTGAATGTAGCCAAAGTATTGAGAGGGGGGGTGAATCAGTACTTTATTAAACTTCTTGTTTATTAAACTAGTAATCTATTTACCACAAGCAATAACAAGGAAAATTAAACACAAAAGAAACAACCACAAACCATCACACATGAACACCAGTATTTTTATGTGGAAAACCCAAAACTGGAAAAAACCATGATGAGTGTTAGCTCACAATATATTATGTAGGAACAATACCAAACTACAATAAAGGCTCACTACCCAAAAGAAGTGCTCACTACAAGAAGGCTCATTTCCTAGAGAAGGAAAGAAGAAAGGAGATGGCCCACTGCCAAAATGAACTACTTAGATTTCATCTATACATGCATGAATGCAGCTCCAATGAAAGCTCAATATATTGTCTCAAAACTCATCTTGACTGCTCTGCTTTTACATTAGACAAAATCTCTCTTCTTCCTCTTTTGTCACCTACTCTGCACTTTTGAACATATTCCTCACATTCACATTCACAATCTCATGCCCCAAACATTGAATTCAATCCCATATATATATCTGCAACAAACAAAAACTTCATATTAGGTCGGCTAGATAATGTGTACCGTGTAGTCATACATTATGTACTCTATCAGCCAATTTCATTTACCAAAATTCATAGTGGACCCAAACAACATTTGAAATATCTTCTCACATGTTGGCCTCAACTATTTCACCATTTAGAATTAAGTTCTAAATAATAGAACTTACCGCATACAAATCAAACTTGTCATGTCGGCCTTCAACATAGATTGCCACTGGTTCACTTCCTCTGTCAGACAACATCTTCCACTGCAGACCACAAGACTTGCTTAAATCCATATCAGAGACTCTTCACCTATCATAGATCATACCTTCAAAACCACAAGGCAAAATATTCTTTTGCGGTAGAATGTGGACCACTGGAACCCATGCCCTGTCATAGTCAAACCATACCATACCAAGTAGCGATACTTAGGCATTCATAATTGACACTCTGGTGAAGTTCAGAACTTGCAACTCTGGATTTAGATGCTTCATACTTGTGTTTACAACACCTCAAAACCGCACAACAAGATATACCATAGTGGAGGAATGCGGACCAATTCAGTTGGGTATTATGTTATGATTTCCTCTGTTCTCAGCACTGCTAGACTTAGACTTCTTGAAGATAAGATTTCGGTACTCATCAAAAGCTAAAATCTTGGACAAATGATCATCTAAGAATTATGGACAACATGCCTAATCCGCATGATATGATCATTTACTGCAAACCAATGCCATCCATTATATTGTTGCTCTATCACTATCTCCTATATACTGCTAACACTTAGCCAAAGTAGCTAAGTCTTCTTCTCCGGACCAAACCACTGTTCCAATCTTGTTCCTTTGCTTGTTGTCATCAATGACAACATCTTCAGATATCATACACAAGTTACCAATTGATGCAAAGCCACACAGCAAAAGCTTACAAACAGGGTGAAAAACCCATTAAACCCACCAACTAGCTGACCCTACTTCCCATCGGCAAGATCATCATATTCACCTACAAGCATCATCATCATATTCAGAGAACACAATTATCTTCCTGACGGTCGCTATTCACCTTAACACTAAACTCTATCGACAGCATCATGATATTCAGCATCATCTGCACCTTTTATCAGTAGGATATAAAATATCGGGTTCCTTCCAAATATCTTGATGATGACAACCTCATGCACCTCTCTTTGGATGCTTACGTCACCCCGATATTCGACCCACTTACACCACCAACATTAGGATATAACTTATCGGGTCATATTGACACATCCTGATGACGATGACGTCACATGCACTTGCACTGTTACTCTTTCCACTGCCTATGACATTCGGATCTAAGACTCCTTCATGTGCTCTGCAGCATGACATAAATTATCGGGTTATAATGGAATATCCCGATGATGATCCTAAGACCTAGGTGATCCTCGGCTACCCGATGTTCAAACAAAAGATGATCCTCCTTTCTTTAGCAAATGTGACTTTGACTCACCGTTGACCCGTTTGTTTGTACCTTCACCCGCATGTATTTTCCAGCATGCAACCACGACATGGAAATGATGAATACACACAAAATGATGATCCTGCAGATGATATATATAGGGAATATATACCCAACCTATATCATCCTGATGTCCTCAAAACATGCACTTTCATAAGTTTCAAGTCCCGATCTAGATAGCGATATGCGCATGGATGCCAATGCAATATACACAATCTGTAATGTCGCATGCAAATGCTGTATATCTACCAAATGTATCCAAACACGGATTTCACACTAAAAACCTGTCAATCGGGTCAGATCACCTCCTGAGCAATTCAAGGTTAGAATTTATTCTTCGAAACCCTAGCACATGAAGATGCTAGGTTCATTCACAGCATGCTAACAATCGATCCCACGAACATGAAATGCATAAATAGAAAAACAAAGATGCAAACTAAACTACTGTACATGTCCATTCCATCGATTCAGAGAATCAACCGGTGGAAGGGTTGAATGAATCCATTTCGCCTGCAATAAGAGAATCAACACACAGATAGCTTGTAAACTAGATAAATGAAACTGATGGGATCTCTTACTTTCAATAACAGAAATACATACAAGATTCACAGTCTCACTGTGTCACAAATATCTCTCCTTCTGCTATGCTAAGAACTCACCAAACTAACAACTATACCTACTCTGTCTACTCTTCTAAAACAAACTGATCTAGGGCATAAATAGTAATCCTCTGCGAGTACTACCAACTCGATTCCCAGCGGCTGGGAGCTTCCAAGTGGCTGGGAGGAGACAGCTAAGATAGCTAGCATAACAAACTTCTAACTACCTACACATCCTCCTAGATTGACCTAAAACATATGCATTGGTCCAATGGACCTTATTACATCATGAAGTCAAACATACTAAAAATAGACTTATGTTCTGTTTGGTAGGGGTGCTCCTGCACCACCAATGGTAGAGCATATGAAGAAATAAACTAGATGAGAGGTAATAGGGTGCAGATACAGTGTTTATGAGTTGTGACCTCATTTCCATATTTGTCATCATGGTGTGACCATTAAAGAATACAAAGAAAGATGCATGATAATGAAAACAATGACCTCCTTACAAATAATGGACTATGCAAATAGTGGCAACATGTACTAGGGTTCTTAGACCTTCTAGTTCTCAAGACCAAAGAGCACACATAAAATTCCATGGGCACTGGTTATAGAGAAAATAAAATCAAATGATAGAGATACTAGTTGAATGTTGTGAATGTGAAACCAGATTCCAGTAGGCAAAGCACTTGCAAATTTGAGGATTCATGGATTACCAAAATAGACATCATGAAATTCAGTCATTATCTACTCATAATCATCATATCAAAGGTAGAATGATGTAGATCCTACCAGAAAGTTGTTTTGGGAGTATGAAAAATGAGATTGTTGGAAAAGGAATGTGTTAGAACTACATATACTTTCTGAAAAACTTTTCATATTTTCTATAAAAAGGATTTCAAAAACAAGTTAAGGTATCGAATGTTTCATTATTTTCCATGTTAACTATGATTTTTTTGAAATTGGAGTTAAGTTTCTTTTATTTGCTTCAACTCAAACACAGAATGACTTGTTTGTTCCATCCTCTATTTTTGATTGGTTAATTGAGGAAGTTAATAGTTCCTTAGGCTCCTTGGAGCACAAAACAATGGCTCCAATCCCTAACAAATGCAAAGTTGAAACTCGCATACACACTAGCCTAGCATTTCATCCTGGGTGGCTACTATAAAAGCCCAGCCCAATTCCATTGCACCATGCCATGAATGTCATATTTTGTTAATGTTAAGCACTAGCAATAAATTCAATAAATCTCTAAATGGAGTAAACATTCTGTATCAAATCAATAACATAATTGTTTATTAAACTTCAAGTTTCAGTTCCAATTTATATTGGTTGTGAAATTGTTGGAATAGAATATTTCCTTGAATGTTGGGAGTCAAACTTTTGAAGCAAAATTTATTTTTGATAGCATGCAACTTAGACACAATATTGAACATAATTGAGTAGCATGTTCAAGAAACCTATGCTTGGAACAAATTAGTTCCAGAATAGAGCATAACGTTCCAGAGAGGCTTGGCAAAATTATTTAATAGAGTATTGTGGATCATATAACCTACACCAGTAAAATTTCTTACCAAATTTGAGTTGAATGCTCCAAAGATCTATGCATAGAAATAATTTTTTAAACATATTTTTGTGCATAAGTATTTACCAAGTTTTTGTGTAAGTCTCTAGAAAGCTATGCTTAGCCAAGTATAAACAATAGACCAGGATAAAGAAGCCCTAACAATAGTGGCTAGTGATAGGAATACTCAAGCTCAAAATTTCACTCACTTCATATAAAGCACACAAAATTTCTTTAATATTAAATAAAATATGCTTACCTTTCCATTGTTTCTACATGGCACTAGCTGCTCAAGTTGCGCTTCTTCAATAAAAAATAATTGTTTGAAGAAAATAAGTGTAAATTTTAAGTACATTTCGACAAGAGCTTATCTGATCCTGTAGAGATGGACTGTCAGAAGTAGAATGAGAGGAAAGCATTGTTATATTCAAAAGCAAGATGCTAAAATTGGATCTAAGGTTTTTGATAAAGTATCATTTGGCTAAGGGTTGGATAAATTGGAATCCCTTAACAAGAGAGTACATTTGATCAAATAGTTGTTGCTCCTCCACACAAAATAGATCCTTATTAGCAAGGTGAAATGCCACCCCTGGAAAATGCAGAACACACTAGATAAACCAAAACCTAACTAAAAACCACTATACAGTGGCTAATAAACTAAAGATGATTACATGGTGCAACCAAAAAGAGCATTAAATAATAGTAGTTTATTTATCACCATCTGTATGCTTTCAAAGATCATCCAGCAAAGCGAATTTACAGATTAAAAATGCTAGAAAGAAGTAGGATTTGAATGCTTATTCAACAACCCTCATTTGTCAAGAGAACTTGAATTTTTTTAAAAATTATTGGAGATTGTGAAAAAGTATAGGAATCCAACCCTTGACGAGCTCGCCTATTTTTGAAGGCGACAGTGCGTCCAATTCAATAATGTCTTGAGCGTAGAGGCAATCTTCTTCATCCGACACATCTTCCAAGTCTTTGAGAGTATCAAGAATTACAAAGTGAGGAGCCATGACTCTTCTCTGTCAATTCTTGATCAGTTCAGGATGATATAGGGGTTTCTTTTGTTTGAATTATTTTTCATTGAAAAAATTTCCCTCTCTTTCCAATTCGAAATATTTATTTAATTACCCACTTTAATATCATATTGTCTAATTTTTTTTTGTTTGACTAATTATTTAGTCATTTATAGCTGTGTTTTTACCCACGATCAAATTAGTCATTTATTTAGTCATTTATAGTTGTGTTGCAAAAATTACTAGAATTTAGTCATTTTTAGTTGTCGTGACTAAAAGTTTTAGTCACGTAGTCATTCATTTGCCAAATTCTACTAGTGGTTCCTTTGACTATGGTTACTTGTTTGTGGACTTGTTTGGCAAAACTAATCTAAGGTTTATCTGGTGTTTGATTCTTGAGTTCTACAGGTTGTCTTCTTTGATATCTAGGTTTGTAGGTTACTAATGTGATGATGAGTTTGCATGTTGCATTTGTTTTGTATCTTCAAGTTATGTAGTTTTGTGGTTGGCCACCCATTTGGTTGTAGTGGAATTAATCGGATGTGGATTGCCTATATCCATGAGATTGATTTAGTGTTGATGCAGACTTTGTTAGTTAGTCATGTCTGTGGTCATTTGTACATTGGTATGTTGCATTAGGATGGGAGGATGGATGATTAAAGTGCATGGATAGTCAATTATTGGGACTTGTAGCATGTTTATCACATTGTAATGGATAGCTTGGTTACACGGTTTTGTGTTAGCTTTTGATAGTGATGGTTTATCTTCTTGGCTTGGAGATCTTGGTTCTACTTTGGTTTCATTAGTATTACACTTGTGTGTGTGGACCATCACAATCTTCATTTAGGAGATGGTTATCATGATACCATGGATAAGTCATTTCACGGTTCAGTGGGAGCTTTGGTAGTGATATGGGTTCATCACTTGGTGATGGATGATCTTCTGCAGTGGATGTTGGTGTCATGGAGGATCTCTTGGATTATGTTTCTTGTGCAGTGAGAGTTCTTTGACATCTCAAGTTATATTGATAGGGGATTATTATCTTCATGTAATGGGAGATGTTGATCCTTGGTTTAGAGGTGTTTGGTAGTGTTCCATGGTTTACTCTTGATTCTAGATTTGAGTATTGACTTGATACAAGTTGTCTTGAGACTAGGATGTGTTTGTTAGAGCATGTGATCTCCTTGGAGGAGATGTTAGATCATGATGCCATGTTGGGTTCTTGATTATGCATTTGGAGCATTGACATTGGTCTAGTTGGTTCTCTTGGTATTGAGTACACTGGTCATTTGCTTGAAAGCTTCATGATAGTGTGGTGTTGCATTTGGAGTTTAGCATGGATTGATCATGGAGGTGCTCATGGATACTTGGAGACTTAGGTGAGGTTGGAGTTCTCTTGTGATTATAAACATTTGTTGAGATGATTAATTTTTTTTGGAGGTTTCAACAGAAATCTCGAGGACTGCCTTTCACCTGGATATGGATGTGAGTTCATGGACCTAGAGGAGATTTTTCTTGGAGAGAGTCATTGCGACTTGGTGTATCCTAGAGGAGCATTCTTATTCCCCACTCTTGGTCTACTCGATAGATTATCGTCTATGAGGTATTGCCCATCCTTTTAGATGCATTTTTCTTTATGTTTTATCTTCTCATGGATATGGATCTTGAGCTATGGTTATTAGTTCTAAAGGGTTCATTTGAGGATGTTGTCATGGTTATATCCTTGTTCATATGGTTTGATTTATGGTGTCCATTATGAGGAGTTTAGGAGATGTGATTGGGCTTATTCCTAGTTATGGAATGGTTATGAGTTTGATCTACCTTGGTTAGAGAGGCTTACATCCATGTTGGTTACATGATGTACATACGTTTATTTGATCTATGGGATTGAATGGTTGGGCGTTGGTAAGGTTTTTCATTTGGGGTTGTAAAGGAGATCATACTTGACATATCTTAGTAGTTTGAGGTGTTGGTAGGACATTATGATTTACAGGTTTTCTCCCTTTGTTTTATGGCTACTTCCTAGAGGTTCATGTTGATATGGATGGACTTGGGAGAGATATGGTGACATGTTGTGAGAGAGTATGTAGTGATTTATCTTGCATGTGTGGATCATTGTGATTGTTCTTGGTACTACAATAGCCACACCTTGGTTTGAGTGTTTATTGGTAGACTTGGTATGCCTTGATCTATTTTTAGATTTGACATTACCCATGCAGTGGGAGTTCCTAGATGTGTATGTTCTTCATTGACATGATTTATACATGGAGCTTGTGATTGTGGTATATGGGTTGGATATGTTGTTGGCACAAATTTACTGATGTTGTTGATACCTATGAGGTATGGATGGTTGGATGTATTAGCATATGTTGTGGGTGCTATTTCTAATCATGTGGGTTTTTTACTTTTGATAGCAACTTGGAGCCTTTTGTTATCACTTGGATTTGATGCTTGTATTCTTTGGATTCATGCATCTTCACCTTGGCATGTTCCTTTTCTTCCATATGTGGCATGTTGGAGGATGAGAGGAGTTCTTGCTTGAGATGGTGGTTACTTTGATTTTATTGTAGGTATCTTGATGGAGCATGAGAGAATTTTGGAGATTCATGTGGTTGAACATGTTTTCCTATGATGATGTATTTCATTGATTGACCCTTATGCAATGTATACAAGTGGGAGAATGTTGGAAAAGGTGTGTTGTACACCTTGAATAAAATGAATTAATTTAATTATGTAAAATAAATATTTGTTTGTGGTGCATCTTAATTGATGTGTTTAGCCACATTAGATATTTATTTGGGTGCCACTTGTAAATGTTGTATCTAACTTTGGGTTAGTTATTTTATGTGTGTGGGATATAGAGTAATTAATTGGGAGATTATTTAATATTGGGCATAAAATGAAAACTTAGTTGCAAATATTAAATGAGGGGTAAATGGTTTTGTGTATCCATAGTTTTGGAGCACATGGTTTTCTCCATCTAATGTATCTTGTATTTGTGTGAGCTTGATTCTATATAAGCAAGCACATGGTTAGTAGTTGCCCAGCATTGGTTGTTAGTTGTTTTGGTTGTGGGTTTTGTGAGAGGCTGTCTTTGTATTGAGTTTCTCTTGTGAGTGCATTTTGTGAAGCATGGCATGGGATGTGTGGTTAAGTGCTTGGACACATGGATGATGCATTAGAGGAGCTTGATGTTTCAGGGGTGTCCATGAGACTCTATAAGTGTATTGTAATGTTTCATTGTTGATTAATGCATTGAGTATGGATGCTTTTGGAGGCTGGATTTTTCCCTCTTGAGGGTTTTCCCTGGGTATATCTTGCATTATCTTGTGCTTGTCTCTTTGATCTTTGCATTATGGTAAATTTGTAAGCTTGTGTGCATCGTTATATCCTTTTGGGTTATGTGGAATTGGTTTGATCAGCCTGCAAATAACCAAGCTATTTTTGTTTACTATTATTGTTGTGTTTTTTCTCCAATTCTAATGCAAATGTATTGAGTGAGAAGTAGAACCTCTTCTTCTTTTCAAAGCTACTGTATTACTCTTTTGATGACCAAGTTCATGGTAGAAGGGAAGAGATTGTTTCCTTAGGGATCTAAGTAGAAAGTTGATGAGGAAGGGTGCGAGAGGAAAGAAGAGATTTAGAGGTCACTGGAAAAATCTATGGAAAATGAGAAGGATGAATTTGAAGAGCATGTAAATAAGCTCCATGTGGTAAAGCATCTCATACAAGACTATGTACACAAACTTGCAACTGCACAAATTATTTTTGTAGGTTTTGTAGAATGGTCAAGCTAGTAATCCATTAATTTATGACATTGAATGAAGAGTTATATAACTAAAAAAAGAAACTCTACATGAAAATCTATTGGAAGATACTTTAGAAATCATGAATAAGCACATTTCCTAGCTTCTTTAACCAATTCCACATAAGGAAGATGCTAAGACCATGATTTTAAAAAGGTTGAATGTAGATGTTTGCATGTACAAGTCCAAGGATTTCCAATAAATTTACATGTGTATTTTGAGTGTATGATTATTTTAGTTTATGCCTAAAAAAATATGAATTATAGGATATTACCTACAAGAAATCTCAAAAAAGGATGTGGTTGGCATCCAACTGGATGCATGATGGGATGAATTATTGCATAATATAGTTTTGATCAATTCACCTAAGCTGACACAACTAGGGGAAGGTTTTTTTTTTTTAAATAGGAGTAAATTCATTGGGTTTTTGCTTCATCTTTGTTGGATTATTTTGTATTTTTATGTTAAGTATGATATATCATTTTGGTGTTTTGAAGATATAACACATAATACTATGCCCTAGACCTCTCAACAGGATGGTAGCTGATTGCAAAAATCACACACTCAAATAAATGAAAAATTATATGGCACATTCTAAAGACTTGCCTCCATAGTTTTAGGTAGTGACAATTTAGTCTGCAAATTACATTCAAAATCACAATCCCCACTCAATAGTGAAGGATTTCACTCACTAAGAAAAATGGTCTAGTGTTAATCTTGATGTTTCAATTTTTAAAAAAATTTGGATGTAATGCTTGGGTGCATAACCCAAATGATACACACAAAAAATGGAAAGGAAGGGTTGACCTTGTATCTTTGTTAGTTACTATGAAGATGTGAAGGCATATTGTCTACTTTCTCTAGGAACCACAATAGTACTTTACAAGAGAGATGTATTGTTTGATGAACAATCCCAAGCTTATGATCCAACATCAATTCATCCTCCATTGGTTTCTATCGATCTAGATAGAACTTCAGATGTTTCTTGTGAAGAACAAGGTAGTTTCTAGATGACTCTTATTTAGAGAGTCACTACAATTTAGATGATGATCTATAAGTGGGGCAACTAGCACCTCCATTTCTAATGCTAGAAAAAATTTAGAATGTACCTACTCAACCACAATGGCCTCTAGCTAAATGGGTTTACATAGTACACAAAGAGGTTGGTGCATTGGTAAGGGATCCAAGTGAACTAAGAAAGATGAGATCACAACTTTAGAATGGTGTTACACACTTGGCACACTTGGTAGTACTTAACACAAGATCATGAGACTTATCATCAAGCTTCTAAGCATCCTAAGTAGATATTGTAGAAGAACTTTTATTTAATAAGAACAAAACAAAGGGCTTTGTTTCAATTTTGAAAGGAAGAAAAATGGTGAGGTGCAAGTGAGTGTACCAAACTAAATATGCAACAGATGGGTCCATTAAAAAGTAAAAATCTCATCTTGTAGCATAAGATTTTTCACAAGTTGAAGGTGTTCATTACCATGGAACTTTTGCTCCAATAGCCAAAATGAAATCCATTAGGCTTGTACTCTCCTTAGCTACAATACAGGGATAAGAAGTCCATCAAATGGACGTCAAAAGTGCCTTCTTGCATGGAGACTTGTAGGAAGAAATCTAATGTCCCAACTTCCAAGGTTTATCAACAGTGAGAGCTCTAGCTATGTGTGCAAATTGAAAAAGTCCTTGTACGGCTTGAAATAGGCTGCTCAAGCTTGGTATGAAAAGATTGGCATGTTTCTCATCAATTCTAGTTTTACACAGAGTCCCTCTGACCCTACAGCCTATGCTCATAAATTAGACGAGAAACTCTTGATTTTGGTCCCCTATGTTGATGACCTAGTCATTATAGGAGCTTCCACCAAGTAGATTCATGATCTAAAAGAATGCTTAATGAAGTCCTTTGAGATGAATGATTTCTGTTTGTTACATTTTTTCCTTGGTGTATTTCATAGTCTATAAAAGGGATTTTTTTTAATCAAACCATATATGCTCAAAACATTCTATTATGCTTCAACATGGAAAACTGTAAGTCCACACCAACTCCTTATCAATCTAGAGTTAAGTTATTCACCAAGTGTTCTCCTATAGTTGATGGAACATTATAGATAATTGGTGGGAAGTCTATTATACTTATCATGCACATCTTGATCTTTCTTTTGTTGTGAATCTTGTATCACACTTTTTTTAGGACCCCCATGATATCCATTGGCAAGCTGCAAAATGCATTCTATAGTATCTTCACAATACTAAAAATTATGGGATTGAGTACAAGACAAGCAATAATGCCTCAATTTCTAGTTACACCTCTAGGGGGAAATAGCGAAAAAGCTTGCTCCTAATGAAAAAATCACTGTTGAAGGCTGTAGTGATAGTGATTGGGTAGGAGATCTAGCTGATTGCAAGTCGACCACATGCTACATATACCATCTTAGGGCAAGTCCAATGACTTGGTCTTGTAAGAAATAGATTACTATTAGTTTGTCTATTATGAAAGCTAAGTATTGTGGAGATGTCTCTATTGACCATGAGTTAGTGTGGATTTGGCACATGTTTTCTAAGTTTGGAATACCACAAATCTGAAAGGAAGCTAAGTGTACGGAAATCACTTCCTACACTAATCTAATAAGGAGAGATGAGTGCAAATTCTTTTCAACCTTTACAATTATAGTGTTATTAACCCAATAACAGAGATATTGTAGCAAACACATACACAAGAATGTAAGACAAAAGAAGAGAGAGACAAGATATACGTGGGGAAAACCCTTATGGGTGAAAATCCCCCCACTCCAAAACATAGCTCAAATGTATTATCTAAACAATGAGGTTTACAATACAGTTACAGAGCCAATGCTCTTGTAGGAGTCTTTGACACTCGTATCTAGAGATAATCCAACAACATAATAGTACTTGTTAATCACATAATACATCTCTCAAAAGCAACTGTTTATATAGAAGATACAAGGCAAAAATGACTCTATCTTGGGATGGGCGTCCAACATGGCCTCATGGCCCAAAACCCACAACTATGGACACTTGTCCAACACCGTAGAATGTTCATGACACTTGTCATGTCACCCCATCCCAAAGAGGTTGCCTATTCCCAAGTTAGGCAATGATAGATACTCTTACGACACTTACGAGTGTCATAGAATCTGTCATAGCTATCATATCTTACAGCTGTAAGAGAATCTGTCATACATAGGGTATAAATAGCATATTCTCTTACAACTTGTCATAACCCTCCTTGGGGTGCCCAAATATGCCTTCTTCCAAGATGCCTTGTGACACATGTCTTCACCTATCATAGAATCTTCCATTTATGACTCTTACGCGTCATAGATTTGTCATAGGAATCTATCATGACCATTTTGGTCAATATTTCCTTACACACTATCCAAGATGCCGACCCATGGCAAAATATTCCTACCACTAAGTGGGACTTCTATCTCCTCATGTGAGGACAAATTTACATGTTGTCACCTTCCACGTAGGATGACACATCACCATGCCAACTCCCACAAGATGACAAAACAAGATTTGCATCCTAATTACATAATAGGCAAGAAATAAATAAATACAATGAAATAATACAAGGAATTACCAAGGTTGAGACACCTTAATTCCCAACATTCTCCCACTTGTTGAACACCTTGTAAGAGCCAATGGAAATAACGGGATTTAATTGTTATAGGCTGAGAGGCCCATAGATTCTGAACACCATCTTGACTTCTTTGTGCCCACTAGTTTCATCAATGCATCCACAACATCAATATGCTTTGTTCTGGCATGGAAAGTTGGATTCTTTGCTAGGCAAATTGCACTTTGACTATCACAACAAATCGTAATTTGTCCTGCATCAACATCAATATCTAAACACAATATCTTAAGATAAATGGCTTCCTTGCAAGCATGAGTTGCTGCCATATACTCAGCTTCTATCATGGACAAAGCAACCACAGGTTGTCGCTTACTCATCCAACTAATTGCACCATTGAACATAGTGAACACATAAGTACTGGTGGATCTCCTACTTTCAATGTCACTCACCCAATCAGAATCCACAAATCCATGAATACAAACTAAATGCAGAGATCCTGTAGGATTACCATGATAGCATATGGAATACTCAAAAGTACCCCTCAAATATCTGAACACTCTCTTAACTACATCCAAATGTACCCATCTACTAGGATTAGCCATAAATCAACTAAGGACTCCCACTGCTTGGGCAATGTTTGGTCTTGTGTAGACCATAGCATACATCAAACTGCCAACAACGCTAGCATAAGGTACTCTGCTCATGTCCTCCACCTCACTAGGAGATTTTGGACAATCATTAATAGACAACTTTGTCCCCAAAGAAAAAGAACACATAATGGTCTACAATCTACCATGCTAAACCTATCCAACATGGTCCTCACATACTTACTCTAGCTTAACCAAAGTTTTCTGTTAGCTCTGTCTCTTCTGATTTCCATTCCTAGAATGTACCTGGCTGCCCCTAGATTTTTCATCTCAAACTGTGCTGACAACTGAGACTTCAAATTAGAAATCATATTCTTACCATTCCCAATTAACAACATATCATCAACATACAATGCAATAATGAGAATGTGATCATTGTCAAATTTTTAATACACACAATGATCTGATTTTGATCTCAGAAATCCAACTGACAACACAAAGGCATCAAACTTCAAGTACCACATCCAAGGAGACTGCTTCAAACCATACAAAGACTTTTTCAACTTGCAAACCAAATTTTCTTTACCTTTCTCTATGTAATGCTCTAGCTATGACATATAAATCTCTTCCTCCAAATCACCATTAAGAAAAGTTGTCTTCACATCCATCTACTCCACCTCTAAGTCATAAGATGTTGCAAGAGATAACAAGAACCGAATAGATGTCAGTTTTGCAACGAGAGAGAAAATTTCACCATAATCAATCCCCTCCACTTGTGAATACCCCTTCGCAACCAGTATGGCCTTGTACTTTTCAACACTGCCATCTACACTGAATTTCTTTTTGAACACCCATTTGCATCCAACAAGTTTCCATCCTTCAGGAAAACGCACCAAGTCCCATGTTTTATTCTTCTCCAAAGAAGCCATCTCATCTTCCATGGCCTCCTTCCATGAACCTGCGTCTTTCATGCCCATAGCCTCTTTCATAGTTCTAGGCTCATTAGTGTTAGTAAGCAAAGCAAAAGCACAAATAGAATCAAGCAATAAATAACCAAACCTTTCAGATTCCTTCCTTGTTTGTGTAGACCTCATCAAAGGCTGAGGTTGAGGTTTTGCTTCTTCTTCTGAGCTTTCAGAGCTGCTAGAGCTCTCCTCATCATCAGGTCTCACAGGGTCTGTTGGTTCAGTCTTATCAGGGGTAGAAGGAAAATGAACCATCTTCTTTCTTTTCTGTCTATTCTGGCTATAGAATAATGGAAGAAGGTGTTAACTCTCTGAAGATAACATTTCTACTATACAACACTTTTTCAGCCACAGGATCCCAAAGCTTGTATCCTTTCGCACTGACACCATAGCCAATGAAAATACACTTAACAGCCTTGTTCTCCAATTTAGATCATTTCTCCCTAGGCACATGTGCATATGCCTCACAACCAAAAACACAAAGATGTCAAACTGAAGGATTCTTATTAGACCACACCTCCATAGGTGTCTTAACAACAAGAGCTGATGTAGGAGACCTGTTTACCAGGTAGAAAGAAGTGGCTACAGCTTCAACCCAAAACTTTTGTTCAAGGCTTGCTACACTAAGCATACTCCTAGCCTTCTCCATCAGTGTCATGTTCTTCCTCTCTGCAACTCCATTTTTTTGTGGGGTGTATGGAGTTGTCTTATGTCTGTCAATCCCTTGCTCTTTATAGAACTTATCGAACTCTGTCAAACAAAACTCACCACCGTTATTAGTTCTCAAACACTTAATCTTTTTACTAGTCTGATTCTCAACAAAAGATTTAAACTCATTGAACCGACTAAAGACTTCAGTCTTGCTTCTGAGAAAATAAACCCATGTCCTTCTACTATAATCATCTATGAAAGATACAAAATATACAGATTTGGAAATCAAAGGAACATTAATAGGACCAAACACATCAGAATGAATAAGATCCAATACACCAGAAGACTTGTGAGAACTAGAGTAAAACTAAACACGGTTTTGCTTTTCATATACACAATGTTTGCAAAAGTCAAACTTGAGATTACAATCATTTAACCCTCAATGAGGTTTTTATTTTTCAGGGTTCTAAGACCCTTCTCACCAATGTGGCCATATCTCAAATGCCATAACATAGTCTTTTTAGCAGGAAGCTTGACTTCCAAAGCATGAGCACCCTTGGGTACACAAGATGCACTACCATCAGAATTTGTTACAACTGATTTCTTCATTGCTTGTTCAGATGGTGGAGATGAAGTGACTGTAGCACTTTTCTTCAAGTTAGAAGAACGATTGCACTATGAAGTGCATGCCTCCAACTGAAACAAAGTACCTCTCTGAGTACCCTTTGCAAGCACCATAGATCCTCTAGTCATCTTGCATCCATCCTTCGAAAAGACAACCTGCACACCTACATCATTCAACATACTTACAGAAAGCAGGTTCCATGCCAAGCCTGGGATGTACATAACCCCAGTGATCCCCTTCACTTATCCATCAGGGAATCGGATTGAGACTCTTCTATGACCAATAATATTCAGATGAGAATCATCACCCAGGTACACTCTTCCACCATCGAACTCTTCATACTTCGTGAACCAGCTTTGATGCGAGGTCATGTGGAATAATGCACCAAAATTAATCAACCACACATCATCAGATGCATGGGTGGTCAGGGCTGTGATGAAGGCATCACCATCATCTTGTGACTTGTCAGAATCTAAATTTGGGGCATTCTTCTTCTTCTTTTTCTTTTCCTCTTTGCATTCCTTTCATAAATGCCCAATTTTTCCAAAACTCCAACAGAGAGCCTTTGACTTTCTAGGAGATTTGGATCTCCCACGGGATTTGGATCTACCCTTCTCAACTTTCTTGTCCTTCTTTTTCCCTTTCTCCTTGGGTCTTCCACAAACTGCAAGAGCCTCTTTGGCTTCTTTAGAAGACTTTCTCTGCATCTCTTCAGATAACAGTGAAGATACCACTTCATCCATTTTGAATGTGGATGTGGTGCTCCCAATAGCCATAACAAGATGATCCCATGAGTCTGGCAAAGAACAAAGCAAGGTCATACAACGATCCTCCTCCTCCATCTTCACACCAATGGATGCCAATTGTGCAACTAACATGTTGAAAGCATTCAGGTGATCTGCAACAGACCCTCCATCCTCCATCCTCAGAGAAAACAACTTCTTTCTTAGAAAAAGTGTGTTCACCAGGGATTTGGCCTGATAAACATCACCCAGCTTCTTCCAAAGGTCTTTTGTGGTCTTCTCCTCATGGACATTCAATAGGACAGAATCAGCTAGACTGAGTCTTATGAGACCCTTAGCCTTCTGATCTTTGAGATCCAAATCAGCTTGAGTCATTGCGGTTGGCTTTACACTGGATACAGTTTCCCATAGGTCTTGATCAACAAGCATGTCTTCCATCTTAAGTTTCCATAACTCAAAATTAGTGCCATTGAATTTCTCCACCTCTAATCTTTCGGATGTGCCTACCATCTCTTTTCTTGCAACAAGATTATAAAATACTCTACACAAAGCTCCCACTCAACCTACGATTAGCTCAAAAAACCCCTACCCAACAACTAGGACCAAAGGTGGTCAAGCTCTGATACCAACTGAAAGGAAGCTAGGTGTGTGGAAATCGCTTCCTACACTAATCTAATGAGGAGAGATGAGTGCAAATTCTTTTCAACCTTTACAATTACAGTGTTATTAATCCAATAACAGAGATATTGCAGCAAACCCATACATAAGAATGTAAGATAGAAGAAGAGAGAGACAAAATATACGTGGGGAAAACCCTTACAGGTGAAAAACCCCACACTCCAAAACATAGCTCAAATGTATTATCTAAACAATAAGGTTTACAATATAGTTACAGAGCCAATGCTCTTGTAGGAGTCTTTAACACTTGTATCTAGAGATAATCCGGAAGCACAACAGTACCTGTCAATCACATAATACATCTCCTCTCAAAAGCACCTGTTTATATAGAAGATACAAGGCAAAAATGACTCTATCTTGGGATGGGCATCCAACATGGCCTCATGGCCCAAAACCCACACCTATGGACACTTGTCCAACACTATAGAATGTTCATGACACTTTTCATATCACCCCATCCCAAAGAGGTTGCCTATTCTCAAGTTGGGCAATGACAGATACTCTTACAACACTTACGACTGTCATAGAATCTGTCATAGCTGTCATATCTTACAGCTGTAAGAGAATCTGTCATACACAGGCTATAATTAGCATATTCTCTTACAACTTGTCATAACCCTCCTTGGGGCACCCAAAGATTCCTTCTTCCAAGATGCCTTGGGACACATGTCTTCACCTGTCATAAAATCTTCCATATACGATTCTTATGCATCATAGATTTGTCATAGGAATTTGTCATGACCGTTTCGATCAATATTCCCTTACACACTATCCAAGATGCCGACACATGGAAAAATATTCCTACCACTAAGTGGGATGCCTATCTCCTCATGTGAGGACAAATTTATATGTCACCTTCCACGTAGGATGACACATCATCGTGCCAACTCCCACAAGATGACAAAACATGATTTACATCCTAATTTGTACATAATAGGCAATAAATAAATAAATACAATGAAATAATACAAGGAATTACCAAGGTTGAGACACCTTAATTCCCAACAAAATCCAACCGACAATTCTTCAAGGTGTGATAATCAAAGTGCTATCCAATAACCACTATGTTATTATGCACTGGCCCCTTTGCCTAGTTAATCAATTGATAGAAGCCTACCAACTAATAAATAAAATAGCTATTAGCAAATCTAATTAAATTATAGGAATTATTATATTTTTTTAAGTATTGAATGATGCAAATATACAAATATACAGACAACCCATCAAAGAACACTGTCTACAAAAATAGAGCTGAAACATGCATAAGCTGCCAGAAAATGGAGGCATAAAAAGATCCAAGCCTCTGTGAACATCAAACATTCCTCGCAAATAAATCACAATATTGACATGTAAACTAAATTGTAAAGAGACTCACTGGATAGAAAAAAACAATGGTGAAACCTCTGCACGGATTCAGATTTGTTGAAGTTGCTGGAATTGACATTTGATAAGCTGAAGCTGATAATCAAATGTCAAATTTCCAAATCCCCCCATAGCCGCGCAAAAAGAGAAACTTCAAAGTAAATCTTTAGAAATATTGCTTCCTCATGAAAAGTAGATTTAGAAAAAGGCTGACATACATCGATTCTTCCATATCTGCATTAAAATAACTTGTGTGCTGGGGCTGGGTATGAATAAATAAATGCTAGGAATTATTATATTGTCAAATCACTCATACCAATCTTGCAATATGGCCTTTGGTGACCCCAAATCAAAAGAATTTGTGATTTGACAAGTGAATATCTTGTTTTGTTTTCTATAAAAATCTTATCTTTCCATGTTTCTACCAAAGTGTAGAGAAACAACATTTATAATGAATGTTGACCATCAAAGACTGAATAGTGCTCCTGATTTTTGACAAGTCTGGTCAATAAAATAGCCAGATCTATTCATTATCTTCTCAAATATCTATTAAAAGTTTGGTAGGGGAGAGGAGCCGGAACTTGCGCACCCAAAATTCAACAGCGAGTAAAAAAAATTTGCAACTTCTTTACATAAAATAATTAATAATAAACCATAAAAAAGTATTTTAAAAAAAAAATTTATGTTTTGACACGTGGGAGGACAGGATTTGTCGGTTCGAATAAAAAAATGCAATTTTGGTCATGCGACCGAAACGTAGGCGGTTGGAGTGCTAGTTGGTGTGTGGCACGTCGTCCAAAGTGGAAAACCCTACCACATCGCCGCATGCCACTCCGCCACCCAAAAACTCCACCGCATCTCATTAATGTCTCGCCACCCATTTGAATTATGTCTATCACACCTCATTTACTTCCCATCCCCTCTTCGTTCATCCATGCCATCCCACATAAATTTTGATAGGATAGGAATTCAATGCTTGCAGTGCCTCGCACAACTCGCCAACTTTAGAGCCTTTCAATCTACCAAGTTCTTGAGTTTGCCTTACTTTTCTGCCAGAAGGTGCTCGGTTCAGCTCTCTGCAACTTTCATCCCGCCACCACAACATGCTATGATCTGACTCCATTGAATGCAATTCTTGGCACCGGTTATCAAACGGGAAATGCAGCAAGAACTCCGCCATACCTCCTTCTGAGTTTGCCAATGCCATGGAGGTGACAAAACACTTTAAATGTATGCATTATTTTCATTGCTTGCCTATTTATGAAAGAAGATAAAGCATTTAACTTGGTTTAAACGTAGGTGAGGAAGCTTTATAACGATGTGCTCGGCAACATTCGTGGGGGCTATTCATTCAACCCAAGTGAGCATGCTTACTAAGGTCGCCATTATTCAGTTTTGTTTCGTCTTTCTATCTTTGCATTTGTTTTTTTTACTTTGCTCATTGCAAATTTCCTTCGTCATATCAAGGTTTCATGTTTTTGAACACAATTTAATCTGTGTTCATCAACACACTAATTATATGGAAATTATTCTTCTGTTCAAGCATCAGTGTCTTTAAAATTGTTGTTTTGTTAATTTTAGGGTAGATAAAATTGTGGGGTTGTTTTTATTTTCATTACAGTAACAAATATTACTATTTGTTGTTGTTTGGCGTCATACAAAAATCTGGGGTTGTTTTTATTTTTATTACAGTAACAAATAATATTGTTTGTTGTTTCTGTGTCCTACAAAAATCTGGGTTGTTTTTATTTACATTACAGTAACAACTAATATTGTTTGTTGTTTCCATGTCATAGAAAAATCTAGGGTTGTTTTTATTTTCATAACAGTAACAAATAATATTGTTGCTTGTTTCAGTGCCATAGATAAATCTGGGGTTGCTTTTATTTTCATTACAGTAACAAACAATATTGTTGGTTGTTTCGGTGTCAGATAAATCTATGGTTGTTTATTTTTCATTATAGTAACAAATACTTTTCCTGCTTGTTTCAGTGCCATTGATAAATCTTTGGTTGTTTCTTTTTCAGTTAGGTTTTCTCTTTTAGTTAGGTTTATTCCATCTTTGTCAAAGGTTATTTCATGAGTTATCACTGTTTATTTGTCATGAATCTTTTTCTTTCTTTGTATCTTATAAACAATAAATTGCAAATATTACAGCCATAGGTTCGCATTTGTGTTTCCCTATGATTTATATTGCAAATGTTATAGTCATACTTTAGGATTTCTGTTTTCCTAGGGTTTATATTGCAAATATTACAGTCATAGTTTAGCATTTGTGTTTCCTTAGAGTTTATAATCCAAATATTAGTCATAGTTTAGCAGTTGTGTTTCCCTAGGGTTTATATTGCAAATATTACATTCATATTTTAGTATTTATGTTTCATAGGTTCAGCATTATCATTCAAACATATATAAATCTATGGTTGTTTTAATTTTCATAACAGTAACAAATAATATTGTTGCTTGTTTCGGTACCATATATTAATCTTGGGTTGTTTGTTTTTCGGTTGGGTTATCTCTTTTTAATTAGGTTTTTCTTTCATCTTTTTCAAAGGTTATTTCATAGGTTATCACTGTTTAATTGTCATAAATCTATTTCATTGTCTATATCTCATAATCAATATATTGCAAATATTGTAGTCATAGGTTACCATTTGTGTTTCCCTAGGGTTTATATTGCAATTTGAACAGACATATTTTAGCATTTGTGTTTCAAAGGTTCTGCATATCATTCACTCTAGTTATCTTATTCTCATAGGTTCTACATTATCATTCAGTTAGGTTTTCTTCAATTCCAGTAATAAATTTGGGGGTGTCTCTTTTTAAGTTTTTATTAGGTTTTTGTTTCATCTTTTTAACAAGTTATTTCATACGTTATCACTATTTATTAGGAATCTATGTGGTTCCCTATGGTTTATATTGCAAATATTACAGTCATAGTTTACCATTTCTGTTTTCCTTGGCTTTAAATTGTAGTTATTACAGTCATTGTTTAGCATTCATGTTTCCCTAGGGTTTTTATTTGTTGTCAGTTTTAACTTTATAATAACTACAGATGCAGCGTTATTATTTTGATTTGTAATGTTTTCTGATCAGATTGCATTTTGTGTTGTATTTATGCTTCTTGTTTCCACCTATGTTCAATTGACAGTTTCTCATTTTGAGTTATTATTTTTTATTGAATTTGCTATCATTCACTTTGGTTATCCTATTCTCATAGGTTCTGCATTATCAAATAGTTAGGTTTTCTATGTGAGATTTGTTAAACTCTTACTATTTTCCATTTGTAAGCTTTATAATGTTCTTCATTAAGCCATTATACTCATAGGTTAGAAGTTGTGTTTCCCTACAGTTTATATTGCAATCGCTAGCCATAGTTTAACAGTTTATATTGGTTTCTTTGGTGCAATAATTGCATTAATTCAATAATGCAAG
The DNA here is from genome assembly GCA_027924645.1 of Cunninghamia lanceolata. Classification (NCBI taxonomy): domain Eukaryota; kingdom Viridiplantae; phylum Streptophyta; class Pinopsida; order Cupressales; family Cupressaceae; genus Cunninghamia; species Cunninghamia lanceolata. The sequence continues at coordinate 1,588,207 of BSBN01000940.1, forward strand.
ATAGTTTTTTGTGGTGCCTTAGATAAATTAGGGGTGTCTTCTTTTTCATAGGTTCAGCTTCACCAATAGAGTCATGCAACTATTGTATCTTTTTTTGGTATCTTACATACATTTTCCATTAGTGCCATAGATTAATTTGGGGGTGTTCTCCTTTCCATAGCTTGTGGTTCATCCATCCAGTCCTCAAACTAATCTACCTTTCTTAGCCAGCCAAACAATTGTAAGTGTTTTCAAATTGTATCTGACATAGGGGAGAGAAGCTGAAACATGCGCACCCAATATTCGACGGTCCACGTTCAATGTCATGTGGACCAGTAAAAAAATTGCAACTTATTCATAAGTTACACATTTTTTCTTTCATAAAAAAGCACTTTAAGCACAAACATAAATCAGATATCAAATGCACATTTTATAATATAATATTATCAACGTAACGTTACAAATATAGCAGCCAAAAATGTTATCTTGTTTTCAACTTGTATCAAACATATCAGCCTATGGTAGGAACTTTAAACTTAAAACAACATTAACATAGAACTTTGTACCCTTCGCCATTAACATTATAAATAGAATTGTCGCACCAATCTAGGCATCACTTCCACATTACTCACAACTACACAACTACAGAACAATGTTAGCTCAGCACTATTGAAACCCATGTGTCCCATATTTGACTGAAGTGCTAACCCATTACAATGATTTTTCCCATCGTAGCATAACCCAAACAACACGGCAATGCATCGACCTGCCTCATCAGACATGAGACCTGTAAAATGTATCAACAGGAGTCTCTCCCATCTCGCCAAGTAGGGTGCGCACGTACTAGCTCCTTCCTCTAAAAACCCACCTGCATCTTAAAATGCAAGCTACAAGGCTATCATTATTCATATAAAAATTTATGGAAATAAATGCAAATGATACACGAAACCAATCAACTGAAGAATTAATGGCCCAAATCAATAAAATCTGCAATTCATATCACCCAGAATTCAAATTCAAAATAAGACAGGGATTTAATTTTCCACACCAAAGAAGCATCAATCAGATTGAACTAATTCCCAATTCAAATAGCCCTTGATGTGTGTTCTTCACATTGATGCCAAAATGTGTTGGCTTATGGTCTTTGCAACTTCAATCCCGCCACCACTACATGTTACACTCAGACTCCGGTGTCCCTTCCAGCTTCTTTATATATATGTATATGCATATGTATAAACACATACATAGACAAATACATATGTATATGCATATGTATAAACACATACATAGATAAATACATATACATATGTATATACATACCAATATACATATACATATACATACACTGCTTCCACGACATCCCGCGTAAACTTTGAGCCAACTTACATTCAATGATCCTAGTGCCTCGCACATCTTGCCAACTTTAGAGCCTTTCAATTTACATCAATTCATTCATGGCAACTTTAGAGCCTTTCAATCTACCATGTTTTTGAATATCGTTCACATTGATGGTAGAATGTGTTTGGGGATGTTCTCTTATGCTTAGGTTCTACTTCATCAATTCAGTCCTTCAACTATTTTATTGTTTTTAGGTGCCATTGATTAAATTGGGGGTGTTAGCTTTTTTATAGGTTCTGCTACATCAATTCAGTCATGCCATTAATTAATTTGGGGGTGTTGTCTTTTGCATAGTTCCATTATCATCAATCAAGTCCTGTAACTATTGTATGCTTTGTAGGTACCATTGCATTGATTTGGGGGTCTTATCTTTTTTTATAGGTTCTGCTACATCAATTCAGTCATGTAGCTATTATAGCTTTCTTAGGTCCCATTGATTAATTTGGGGGTGTTGTCTTTTGCATAGGTTTAATATCATCAATCTAGTTCTGCAACTATTGTATGCTTCTTAGGTGCCATTGATTGATTTGGGGGTGTTATCTTTTTTATAAGTTCTGCTACATCAATTAACTTATGTAACTATTTTATCTTTCTTAGGTGCCATTGATTAATTTGGGGGTGTTGTCTTCTGTATAGTTTCATTACCATCAATCAAGTCCTACAACTATTGTATGCTTTGTAGGTGCCATTGCATTGATTTGGGGGTCTTATCTTTTTTTATAGGTTCTGGTACATCAATTCAGTCATGCAGCTATTCTAGCTTTCATAGGTCCCATTGATTAACTTGGGGGTGTTTTCTTTTGCATAGGTTCAATATCATCAATCTAGTCCTGCAACTATTGTATTCTTATTAAGTGCCATTGATTGATTTTGGGGTGTTATCTTTTTTATAAGTTCTGCTACATCAATTAACTTATGCAACTATTCTAGATTTCTTAGGTGCCATTGATTAATTTGGGGGTGTTGTCTTCTGAATAGTTTCATTACCATCAATCAAGTCCTGCAACTATTGTATGCTTTGTAGGTGCCATTGCATTGATTTGGGGGTCTTATCTTTTTTTATAGGTTCTGCTACATCAATTCAGTCATGCAGTTATTCTAGCTTTCTTAGGTCCCATTGATTAATTTGGGGGTGTTGTCTTTTGCATAGGTTCAATATCATCAATCTGGTCCTGCAACTATTGTATGCTTCTTAGGTGTCAATGATTAATTTGGGGGTGTTATCTTTTTTATAAGTTCTGCTACATCAATTAACTTATGCAACTATTCTAGCTTTCTTAGGTGTCATTGATTAATTTGGGGGTGTTGCCTTCTACATAGTTTCAATTACCATCAATCAAGTCTTGCAACTATTGTATGCTTTGTAGGTGCTATTGCATTGATTTGGGGGTCTTATCTTTTTTTATAGGTTCTGCTACATCAATTCAGTCATGTGGCTATTCTAGCTTTCTTAGGTCCCATTGATTAATTTGGGGGTGTTGTCTTTTGCATAGGTTCAATATCATCAATCTAGTCCTACAACTATTGTATGCTTCTTAGGTGCCATTGCATTGATTTGGGGGTGTTATCTTTTTTATAGGTTCTGCTACATCAATTCACTCGTGCAACTATTCTAGCTTTCGTATGTGCAATTGATTAATTTAGAGTTGTTCTCTTTTTCATAGCTTACCATTCTTCAATTCAATCCTCTAACTATTGTATCTTTTTTAGCTTAGCCTTCTTCAAGTCATTCCTGCAAGTATTGTTTGTTCGCCAAATAGCAATAGACCTTGAAAGATGTATATATGTTCAAGATATACGTGATCTACCGTGGATGTTTTGATCCATCGACATCATGTATATCCTGAATAGATAATACTTCTTCCAAGGTGTTCATCATTGCACATTGACTTTAATATTTGTATGGTTGGAAGTTAAAAGTGTTTTTGATGGAGTATAAGTTGGCCACCCTTTCACTCCACTACCTTGCATTAATCTCTCACCGCCCCTACCAATTCTTTTGTACAATCTTCTTTAATTACTCAATTGAACAATTACTAAAATCCATTCATCCATGTTACAACCCTAGATTTATCTATGGCACTAAAACAACCAACAATATTATTTGTTACTGTAATGAAAATAAAAACAACCCAAAATTTATCTATGGCATCCATACATTGGTTACTTGCATTGTTATTCTTGCATTGGACAAACAAACATTATTTATATGTCTGAATAAATATTAACAACAATATAAATATGTGTAAACATGTATATACATATTCATATGTGTGTATGTATATATATATATATATGTGTATACATATTTACATGACTGAATAGGTAAAGTAGAACCTATGAAAAAGAGAACACCCCCAAATTAATCAATGGAACCTAAAAATGATACAATAGTTGCAGGACTAAATTGAAGAACAACAAGAAAATAGATATATGTACATGTATATTTATATGTGTATACACATACATATATGTATATGTATACTTATATGTGTATACATATACATATATGTATATGTATATTTCTATGTATATGTCTATGTCTATGTCTATGATATACATATACTTACATATGTATAAGTCTATATATATGAATATGTATATACATATACATATGTATATGCATAGACATATACTTACATTTGTATAAGTATGTGTATATGAATATGTATATACCACATGCATAAACATAAACATATATGTATATGTAACAATAAAAACAAGCTCGGAGTGACACTGGAGTCCGAGCGTAGCATGTTGTGGTGGTGGGATGGAAGTTGCAGAGACCTGAACCAAGCACCTTATGGTGGAAAAGTAAGGAAAATTTGAGAACTTGGTAGATTGAAAGGCTTTGAAGTTGGTGAGTTGTGTGAGACACTGCAAGCATTGAATTCCCTTCGTATCGAAATTTACACGGGATACTGTGGATGAACGAAGAGGGGACGAGAAGTAAATGAGATGTGACAAATAGAATTGGAATGGGAGGTGAGACATTAATGCGATGCAGTGGAGTTTTTGGGTGGCGTAGTGGCATGCAGTGACATGGAAGGGCTTTCCACTTTGCATGTCGTGCCACGCACCAACTGGCACTTCAATCGCCTACGTTTCGGTCGCATGACCAAAATTGCATTTTTTTATTCAAACCGACGAATCCTATCCTCCCATGTGTCAAAACATAAAAAAAATAAAACTATGTCTGTAATATTTGTAATATAAACCGTAGGGAAATACAAATGCTAACCTATGACTGTAATATTTGCAATATAAACCCTAGGGAAACACATTTTTGACAAGTAAAAATGAAATAGATTTATGACAAATAAATAGTGATAACCTATGAAATTACCTATGCAAACCTAACTAATATATAATGCAGAACCTATGAGAATAAGATAACCAAAGTGAATGATAATTTCAAACTGTCAATTGAACATAGGTGGAACAAGAAGCATATATACAACACACATTGCAATCTAATTGGAAAACATAGCAAATCAATACAATAATGCTGCATCTGTAGTTTTCAAAAATTTCAAACTGTCAACAAGAAGGGTGCAATTGTAGATATGAAAACTAAAAAACTGTCGAAAACATCAAGTGCATATGAAATCCAATTAAGGATACATCTAGCTGTTGTGATAGAGAAATGGTGGTTGGCTACTCGGGGTGCCACTAGCCAAGTTCTCATCCCCTTCCACTCGATGAGGAATGTTTCTTACATGACTGGGAGATGGACTAGAAAACTAGGTGCAAGTGACATGTGTTGGGGTTGGTGATGTAGACATCTGTATATCACGAGTGCTAGTGTAATTTGAAATTTGAGTGCACCTGAAGTTAGATTGGGAGATGGTTGAATAATTCATTGCCGTGGAGAATTGAGGGATATTGATGTTGAGAATATCATAGAATACTCCATTACTTTGAGACAAGGGATTAGCAGGGGACCTTAACCGCCTTTCTATTTGTAAATCCCTCTGCACGTCCTCAATCTCCTTTACCTTTTGATCCTATTCCTTTTGAAGCATCTCTAGTGCCTTTTTGGCATCTCTATCCTTCTTTTGTTATATTTTCTGTTGCTCTTTTTCTTTACGTTGTATATCCCTCTCTATTTTGGCCTGCTCCTTCAACTCCTTTGCCGCTTTATTTGCTACCTTTTTTCCCTCATTCTCCTGCTTCTTTCGGACTTTTAACTCCTCAACCTCTTTCTTCCTTTGCTCTTGCTCCATTAACAACTTCATGTAGTCATCTATTGTTAGCAGTTGAGACTGTCTACTCAACCGAATTGCACCACCTTTTGATTTTTTTTTACGGACAATGTGCACAGGTAGCTTTAGGAATTTGCTGATGTGTGGAACTATTTCAGTTTGTTCTGTTCAATCTAGCTGTGACAAAATGTTCTCCTCCACTACCTGTGATTCCTCAGTGAAATCTTGATCACCTCCTAAATCTAAAGTGCAAGAAGGAGCATAGTAATGCACAACTTCAGATAGCTTGATTGCAGGTGGTGGTGATGGAAATGTAAAAGTACCTTGCGTTTCTCGGACATGCAAATAAATGCCTTGATTCATTGCCCCCTCCACCAACTAGGATGGTGCAATTCATTCCGATGGAAGAGCTAAGCTATCATTGAATTGGTCAACAGGGCTGTCCGCCACCACTTTTGCAACTGAATCAACATGACAACTATCAGGGGACTGCTGCGATTCTGTTGCAATCTGTAATTGTTCATTTGGAAGAGTGGATTGCAATTGTACACCATCCTCTCTTGACACAGCAAGTCGTGAGAGACTTAGAATGTTTTCCGCTGCAAAAGCATCCTTGTCAACCTGAAATGTGTCGCTAGGATGCATGTCTTCCACGAGTGCATCTGGATTGAGTGGCCAGATCCCAGTCCTTTTAAATCTTGCCTTGATGTTGTCAACTGTCAAAGCTCTAATGAGTGTTTTGCTGCCTAACATTGCAAGTTCTATCCTCCTCACTTCAATGTTGGGAAATTTTGCCATAAATGCTACACGTTCTGATTTGAAGTAAGTTTTAAAAGGCAAAAAAACACTCACATCCAATGGTTGTAGCTTATGTGATGTGTGTGACAGAAATGTCAATCTACACCTAACACTCTTGCTTCTTGGATGGTTTGAACTACTACATGGCTTCCATGCTCGTCAAAAATCAGCAAGTACCTGTTGGTGGGCAACACACCGCCTGGAACTGAGTTCTTGAAGTGGGTCAACTAATCTATGAACAAATCTTTAGTCATCCATTGAAGGGGATGGGATGCCATGCAAGCACCTGGTTCACAGTCTATAATGTAGTTATCTATGTTTTGTTTCCCCTTAAACAAGTAAAATCCTCAAATGCTCTACCCGGCAGCATTGACACAACATAGAATGGTTATCCATTCACGACTCTTTGGAATGATGTAAGACACATTTCCACTACCTTTTCTGGCCAACACTTTCATGGACCCATTCTTGCTAGCCTGAATGCCAGTTTCATCGCAATTCCAAATGCGATGAGGACCATATGGCAATGCTTCATATGCTGCAGACAAAGTATTGTAGAAAGCTGCTACAACAGTATGCTTAAGGTCGAGTGCCCTATCTTTGTCTAGGCCTTTAGCAGTCTACAATGCAAGCTCAGGATGTCTATTCTTGAAACCTGTCTACCATGACTTCCCTGGGAACCCATTGGTGAAAGGGGTTGGCCTATTTTGAAATATTTGAGCAACCTCTGCCTTAAGATTGACTATCTCAAGACCATGGCCAACCTCAGCCATTTCCTTGCACCATTCGACAATCATATGTTCTTCCTCAATAGTGAGGACTATTGGTGGACCTTTCTTGGATGTTGTTGTTAGACTGCCAAGCCATTTGGAGAGTGTGGATGTTGGGATTTTCCACTTCTTCGAAGCTCCCCTTATTGACATGTCATTTTCCTCCACGTCATATAGTGCCCCGTTCATGTCCTTTGAAGACCACAGACCTTTTTTCATTGTTTCTTTCTGTGGTATTCGAGGTGTAGGAACCTCATTCTACGGTATTCGAGGTGTAGCAACCTCATTCTACAGTACTCAAGGAGTAGAAATCTCGTCTACTGCTGCAATAGGATCATCTTCTAGGGAAAAAAAACAACCTCGTTTGTGGGAGGGCAACCTTGTTGTGGCTCTTTTGTTTCTTTTCGTTCCTCTACGGGTCACCACTGCATTGCCCTTTGCCATCTGCATAGAATAAGTACAGTCAAAACAAAGAAGAGAAAACAACATATATTTACTTGTGACAAAAATATTTCATATTCAATGATAGTTATGTTTATGTATGAAGACAATGATGCTTGAACAGAAGATTAATTAGTGTATATATGTGTTTTTTCTTTTTTGTTTGTTTCTTTAATATTTTGATATACTATTAAATACAGACGTACATTTATTCTATAGTGAGCAACATAAGGAAAAGAGGAGTGACAAGCACAAAATTACACAACTGATAACCTATGACTGGCAATATAAACCATAGGGGAACATAATTGTTTAACTATGACTGTCATGGTTGCAATATAAATAGTACGGTCGCACAGTATAAAGTTTATGAATGAAAAACAGTAAGAGTTTAACAACTTTTACATCTTTTGTGCATGACCAAATGAAAAAATAGGCATAAATTCATTGACATTAATTATTAGTATTTAAGAGTGTAAATGATGTAATATTTTGAATGACTGAATTGATGAAGCATAACCTTATGAAAAAAATGAAATAGAAACCTAATAAAAAGAGAAACCCCCAAATTTATTACTGGGATTGAAGAAAACCTAACTAAATGATAATGCAGAACCTATGAGAATAAGATAACCAGAGTGAATGAAAATGCAGAACCTATGAAAATTAGACAAGCAGAGTGAATGATAATGCAGAACCTAGGAGAATAAGATAACTAGAGTTTATGATAATGCAGAGCGTATGAGAATAAGATAAGCAGAGTGAATGATAATGCAGAACCTATAAAACACAAATGCTAAACTATGACTACAATTTTTGCAAGATAAACCCTAGGGAAACAGAAATGCTAGGGAAACACAAATGCTAAACTATGATTGTAATATTTGCAAGATAAACCCTAGGTAAACAAAAATGCTAAACTATGACTATCATATTTGCAATATGGAAGTTGGTGTATAGGTTGGCATTTCTGTTTCAATATAAAACAATAGGGAAAGACAAATGTTAAACTATGACTATAATTTTTGCAAGATAAACTCTACAGAAACACAAATGCTAAACTATGACTGTAATATTTGCAAGATAAACCCTAGGGAAACATAAATACTAAACAATGACTATAATATTTGCAATATGGAAGCTGGTGTATAGGTCGGCATTTCTGTTTCAATATAAAACAATAGGGAAAGACAAATGCTAAACTATGACTGTAATTTTTGCAAGATAAACCCTAGGGAAACATAAATGCTAGGGAAACACAAATGCTAAACTATGACTGTAATATTTTCAAGGTAAACCTGAGGGAAACAGAAATACTAAACGATGACATATGTGTTTTAATATAAAACATAGGGAAAAACAAATGCTAACCTATGACTTTCATCGCTGTAATGAACAACAATATAAAGCTTACAAATGGAAAAAACTAAGGGAAATACTTGGAACAATATGGATGCTACTGAACTGGAATTTGTGTTTGTCACTCCTCCATTTCTTATGTCGCTCACTGCAAAATAAGTGAATACATCAAGGATTTCATGGCTATTTGAATTGGGAATTTTTTGAATTTTATTGATGGGTGTTTGGTGTGGCAAATTAAATCCTTGTCCTATTTCAAATTTGAATTCTGGGTGATATGAATTACAGATTTGATTGATTTGGGCCATTAATTCTTAAGTTGATTGGTTTGGGGTATTGTTTGCATTTGTTTCCATAATTTTTTTTATGAATAATGGTGGCCCTACACCTTAAAATTTTTGATGCAGGTGGGTTTTTAAAGGCAGGAGCCAGTACGTGTGCACCCTACTTGGCGAGATGGGACAGACTGATGCTGATACGTGTTGTAGGTCTTGTGTCTAATGAGATAGGCCAATGCATTGGCGTGTGGTTTGGGTTATGCTACGGTGGGACAAATCATTGTAATGGGTTAGCACTTGAGTCAAATATGGGACAGATGGGTTTGAATTGTGCTGAGGTGACATTGTTCTGTAGTTGTGTAGTTGGGAGTAAGTTTAGAAGTGACGCCTGGATTGGTGCGACAATTCTCTTTATAATGTTTATGGGGAAGGGTGCAAAGTTCTATGTTAATGTTGTTTAAGTTTAAAGTTCCTACCATAGGCTGATATGTCAAATACAAGTTGAAAACAAGATTACGTGTTTGGCTGCTATATTTTTAATGTTATGTTGACAATATTATACTATAAAATGTGCATTTCATATCTGATTTATGTTTGAGCTTAAAGTGTTTTTTAATGAAAGAAGAAATGTGTAACTTACGGGGGACCGGTGCGTACATGTGGGCCCCAACGTGTGCCGGTCCTATCGCACGTTAGGGTCCCCACGCACATTCCAGCTCCCCTCCCCTAGCCTTCTTTTTGACCCCAATGTTGCCTTTGTTGACCCCATTAACCCCTTCTTCATAGGTTGGTAGGCTTCTTTATAATGCATGCTTTACAGCTGTTTCGCAACAACATCGCCTTTGTTGACCCCAGTCAACCCCTCCTCCTTTATAATTAGTTGCCCTCTCATTACCCTCATAAATCACCAAAACACTCATGGCAAAGCTATTTTTGTTCACTATTATTCCTCTGTTTCTTCGCCGCTTCTGCTACGGATGTATTCACAGGGAAAGGGAAGCTCTTCTTCAATTCAAAGTCAGCATAAATTACTCTTATGATTCCTCTTTTGGTTTATACAACACGGATCTGAGTTCGTGGGAGAAGGGAGGAGATTGCTGTCTCTGGAATGACATAACCTGCCATAACACCACCCATCATGTAGTTAGTGTTGATATTAGGGGCTTATTTGATATTAGTTTATGACCCTTAGGTGAAGAAGCCATCATATCTCAGAGCTTGTGCAAGCTCACTTTTGTTGAAACCATAAGCCTCTTTTGCACTGGAATATCAGGTAGTCTTCCTCCCTATTTGGGAAACCTGTCTTCTCTCACATATCTAGTTTTAAGCTATAATGCACTCAGTGGGAACATTCCATTGTTCCTTGCAAACATGCCTTCTCTCACACACCTGAGTTTAAGCAGTAATGCATTGAGTGGGAACATTCCATTGTCCTTTGCAAATATGTCTTCTCTTGTTGTCTTTGATTTAAGTTCAAACTTTTTGGAAGGTGAAACCTCCCTCAGTTCTTTGTGTATGCTCAGAAATCTCACCGACATTGATCTTTCTTTCAACCTGCTAAATGGAAGCTTACCATCTTGTTTGGGTAGTCTCTGTTAGAATATAATGAATAATTAAATGTAAGTGCTGGCAGTTTACTTTTGTGCTGTCAATCAGTTGTTGTAGATGTGTCAATAAGAGTTTTAGTTGTGTTGTAAGATCCACTATTCTAGGAGTTAGTTTAGGAATCTGTTGAGTTATTTGTGGATCTATTAATCTCAGCATTCCATTATAAATTGTAATACTTCTAGTTTAATAGAGACAATATATTTTCCAGATCTATATTTTATCAATCTCTCTTCTCTAGAGTTGCTATATCTTTCTAATAATAAGCTCAAAGGAAGCATTCTCCCTGCTCTCTATAATCTCACTTCTCTAACCGATCTCTTTCTTGGAAGTAATCACTTGAGTGGTAATATTCCATATTGTTTAGGTAAGATCTACCCGCTCAAATATTTTGACGTTTATAATAATTCTTTAAGTGGTTGTATCCCAGAGTCGTTGGAGGATCTCTCTTCATTGGAATACTTGGATCTGTCTTTGAACCAACTAAATGAAACTCTTCCCTCCTCATTTTCAAAGCTCTCCTCCCTTAACGGACTCTTCGCTGAGAGGAATGTATTCAACCAGAGTATTGCTTCCTCAGCGCTACCCTCTTCACTTACAGATCTCTCTCTCACATTAAATGGCCATCAGATGATTTCAGAGTCTTTCTTTCACAATCTTAGCAAATTGTCCTATCTATCCTTGTCCAATTGTGTAGTTAATATCAACACCACATGGATTCCCTTGTTTCAATTAAGGGAATTATATATAACATCATGTAAGATGGATGGTCAAATCCCCTTGTGGATTTCGACTCAATTCTCACTTCAAAAGTTGTAATTAGCTGACAGTAACCTTGTTGGAGAAATTCCCCCTTGGCTACTAGAAATGGATCTTCGCCTCATCAATCTCACAGCAAATCATCTACAAGGTCGCCTTTTGCCAAATACTTCATCTTGGAAAACGTTGGAGTTCTTAGATGTCTCTAGAAATGCACTAAGCGATCAAATACCATCAATTTGGCCTCTTGAGACACAAGTATTATTTCTCAATGACAATTTGCTGACAGGGAATATTCCTCCAAGCTTTCAGCGTAGTTGTTCACTAAAGATTGTAAACTTGGCAAATAACCATTTGAGTGGAATCATCCCTCCAAGCTTAGCAAATTGTTCCAAGCTTCAAATGCTAAATTTGGGGGATAATAATTTGGAAGGAATAATTCCATATGAGTTTGGTGAGCTAAGAAGACTGCAGTCACTAGTGATAAAGAATAACCAACTGAGTGGATCATTCCCTCCCTCCATATCAAATTGCACAGAATTAGATTTTTTGGATGTTAGAAAAAATTTATTGGAAGGCTGGATTCCAAAGTTAATAAGGAAACCTTACAGAGTTGAAAGTGTTAGCAATGAGGAAGAATAATTTTGAAGGTAGTATTCCTGCAGAGATTGGGCAACTAAAGCAACTCCAAATCTTGGACCTTTCTTCAAATCACCTATCATGGTTTATACCATGCAACATTTTCAATTTACAAGCAATGTTAGTAGAACCACACCAAGAATTGAGCATGGTTCAAATAGATCTATATATATTCTACTCCAAGTACATGTATGAGAATGGATTGAATATGAATTCCAAAGGTAGAGATGAGCACTACACATATAGTTTCCCCAACATGGTGTCCATAGACCTCTCAAACAATCAATTGAATAGGGATGTGCCTTCTAATTTGGGAAAGTTGAAGGGGTTGAAGGTGCTCAACCTTTCCATGAACAATTTGATTGGTACTATTCCAAATAGTATTGTACAAATGAGTTGGTTGGAATCATTAGACCTTTCCACAAATCATTTTTCTAGACAAATTCCTCCAGATCTCGGTTCTTTAAGCTACTTGGGAGCCCTCTACTTTTCCTACAACAACCTCTTAGGTAGTATACCACAAGGAGGACACATGGCAACATTTAATGAATTATCATATTCAGGCAATCCACATCGATGGGGATATCCACTTCCAAAGAAATGCTCTTGGCCAGAATTTGCTCCAGCTCCTCCTCCCATTTCTACATCTATTAATGAAGAAGAGCAGAGCGAGGAAAGTGTGTGGTATGAGATTGGAGTGGGATTGTCATATGGAGTAGGTTTTGCAATAGTGGTGGTATTTATTGTATTAAGAAAGAAGTGGGGTCAAAAATACTTCAAGGGAGTTGATTTGGCCTTGAAATCTTCTTTTCCATGGTTTCACAATTTGACATTGTGAAAGGTTATTCCTTCTATTGAGGGAATCAATATAAATATATTATAGTTTTTAGACATTTGTTCAATTTATCATTTATTTTTTAAAAATTCGTCTAAATTTTATTTTGTTTATATTTGTGTGTTTTGTAGATGTTGGAACTATTGTAAGGATTTCTCATGTATATTAATAATGTTTGGATTGAGTAAAAGAATCCATTGTTCATCATTATTTTTTATTTTTTATTTTGACAGTTAATTATATTCATTTTTTTAGGTAATTGAAATTAAAAGTGTTTACATATTTTTTTGACTTTCAATCCAAATTAATTTGTAATTCTTCTCTTTATTTCAACTTTTCTCTTTCTTTTTCAGTTTTCATAGATGTATCGTATTAAAAGTCTATACTTGATTTTTAAACATGTTATCCATAATAAAAAGATAAAATCCTTCCAAACATAAACTAAACTATGTTTGGTTGCAATTAAGATAGAGAATGTGATTTCATTTTTTAAAGAAAAATCTCATAAAAGAGCATTTTTTATCAAAGTGGCTTACATAATTTAAATATTAAAAATATAATATGGTCAAATTTTAAATGCATCTACACTAACACAAGGCTACAATAAGTAGAGCATTTTATCACTATGAAAACATCTAATTCTCTACTTATAATTTATAATATCCTAAGTATTATGTATGCAAATAGTCTACCCTCCTAGGAAAGATTCAAGTGAAAATTCTCATAATTTAGATTAAGATTAATATTTCTTTGAATCAAAGCCTTCTTTCACTAGCTCTAGTGTAGTTTACTCATTAATAGAATTTGAATTCATGATATTCTCTAGTTTAAATTCTTTGACCAACATAATGTTATCATATTGCCTTAATTGTTAGGAATAATCATACTATATTAGTAATTTACTTAGAAATATTTTACATTTTTGGTATAGCCTAAATAATCCTAAATCTTTAGAGCTTGACTATGGCTAAAATTTTATAACTTTTGTTTCTTTAAATTTTTGTCAATGCATTCTCCACCTTTCACGAATCTTAAAAATACTACTTGATCCAATAAAACATATAATTGTGATTATTATTTTTTGCAAACTGATTTCCACTAAGAAAGATCAAGCCTTTACGACATAGAACTTCACATCTAAAATTTGAATGTCTTAAAAATTTCTCAAATGAAAAGGAGGGTAGGATATGCACACTTTGTATAATTCATACATGGTTAGGTTCCCCCCTATTCTTCAAGCGTAACTTTAGAGTGCATATATTTGTGTACTAGAAATTTTAAAGACGTTATTTGATGCATAAGCATCTAGAGGTGTAATATTAACCATTAATAGATAAAATTCTTGAAGGATATGTTAATGGAGCACAACTAAAACATTATTATTAATCAGACTAAACCAATAAATCAAAAGTAAATGTATAATATGTATTATAATATATAATAAAATTACTTAGTGTAGGAAATAAGTTACTGCATAAGAAGAGATATAAGCAATCAATAGGTAAAACACTAATTATAGAAGATATGACATCACTATGGAGAATCAAAAACTATAAAAGGAGGTGAAGGGTAAGGAAAAACACAAAGCAATTTGCAAACACATAAGTCATTGTATGAGAAATAAGTAGCTATATCTTGTCTGGGTAGTCTCTCTCCTCTAGAGTGGCTATATCTTTCTAATAATTAACTCATAGGAAGCATTCCCCCTGCTCTCTCTAATCTCACTTTTCTAACCAATCTCTTTCTTGTAAGTAATCACTTGAGTGGTAATATTCCATATTATTTAGGCAAGATATACCTGATCAAATATTTTTGTGTTTATAATAATTCTTTAAGTGGTTGTATCCTAGAGTTATTGGGAGATCTCTCTTCACTAGAATACTTGGATCTGTCTTTCAACCAACTAAATGAAACTCTTCCCTCCTAATTTTCAAAGCTCTCCTCCCTTAACGGACTCTTCGCTGAGAGGAATGCATTCGACCAATGTATTGCTTCCTCAGTACTACCCTCTTCACTTGTAGATCTCTCTCTCACATTAAATGGTCATCAGATAATTGGGTAAGTGCAGCAAGATGGGGGGCCAAAAATGGGTCTTAAGTGGCCACTTTTTTTTTTTCTAAAATTAGGAAATACTGACCTTGGATGAGAAATTAAGCATAGTTACATTCAAAATTTTAAGATGCAACAAAAACAATGTTCATAGTGCTCTGAGTCTACTTTCTAAACTACTATTTTTTTTGAAAATGATATAGACTAAGGGGTTCAAAAAAGGGAGCCACATAAATTGGTGTTGTTTCTGTCAAAAAACATAACATAGTGTGTTTTGTGGCTCCCTCAAAAGGTTAAATTTTTTTTTTTGTATTTTTAAAATCACTTCAGTGAGAAATTAGCTAACAACATGTAGTTTATGCTCGATTTTTCTGATAATTTTTTAACGAATATTTAATTTTTTACTAATTTTCAAAGTGGACACATCCTATAAAACAGAATTTTGGTCGTGCTACCCCTGTAAATTTTGAAAACTAATTGAAAATTATATTTTTTAATATGTGTAGAATGGAGTCTAGTTTATAAAAATGTAATTTATTTGAAATTTCAATGAACGGTTAATTTATAATGAAAAAAAGACCAAACACTGGTTTTTGCCCAAAAACAGACACACAAACAAAAGAAATTAAAGATGAAAGGCTTAACATTGTCAAAATGTGAAAAAAATTACATCGTTAAATAGCTAAGAGAAATTCTAATATTACCTAGGTGTTCAATTTGTTTGACCTTGAAACACGTGAAAATATGAGGGTTAGCATGAATGAAATTATGTGAAATCGTGTAGAATATGCAAAAACACATCTTTGGACGTTGGGAAGGCACTCCAAGACTTTGGGTTGGAAATCCAAAGCAAAAAAGAAAAATATAACACACTCATGTTATAATGCGCTCGCATTATGTTTTGCATTTTTTTCTTTTTTGCAAGTTTGCCCAGTATGCCATAATGTGAGCGCATTATAACACACTTGCGTTATGTCTCCCTTTGAATGATTTTGTTCAAGTTTCTTAAGTATGTTTGATGTATGTATATATGTATGGTTGTATGTATGTATGTACATGTATGCATGCTTGTATGTATGTATATATGTATGCATGTTTGTATGTATGTATGTACATGTATGTATGTATGCCTGTATGTATGCCTGTATGTATGTATGTACATGTATGTATGTATGTATGTATGTATGTATGTAAGGGTTTTGGGTTTAGGATATATAAGGACCTAAGCCTGTATAGTTTTTAGGTTTGAGGGTTGAGTTTTTTAGGTTTAGGGTTTAAGGTATAGGGTTGAGGGTTGAGGGATTAGGGCTTAAGTAATAGGTAGAGGGTAGAGGGTAGAGGGTTGAGGGTTACAGTTGAGGGATAATATTCATCTTGTTGACTATATAAGATTAAATGTGTAAGGCATGGGGATTAGGGTTTAGGGTTTACGATATGGATTGAGGGTATATAAGGCATAGGGTGACTTGGGTTGAGAGTGTATGGTTTAGATTTTAAGTATAGGGCTGAGGCACAATAGTTAGGGTTTAGGGTATAAGAGTGAGGTTGTAGGGTATAGGATGAAGGTTTGTGGGTGTAGGCTTTATGGTTTAAGGTATAGGGTTGAGGATTGAGGGATTAGGGCTTAAGTATATGGTTGAGCGTATAGGGTAGAGGGTATAGTGTAGAGGGTTGAGAGTTTATAGTTGAGGGATAATGTTCAAGGTTGAGTGTCTAAGATATAGGGTTGAGGGTATAAGGCATATGGATGAGGGTTGAGGGTATAGGGTATAGGGTATAGGTTTGATGTTTGATGGATAATCTTCAAGGTTGAGTGTCCAAGGTTAAGTGTATAGGGTATAGGGTTTAAGGGTTTAACCTTTAAGGGTTTAAGGGTATCTAGGGGTTGAGAGTTTAGGGTTTAAGGGTTTAAGGTTTGAGGGATTAAGGGTTGAGGGATTAGGGTTTAAGGCACAGTGTCGAGGGTAGATGGATTAGGGATAGGGTTTAGGGTTGAAGGTTTAAGGATTGAGGGTTGAGGCTTTAAGGCTGACGGTTAAAGGATTAGAGTTTAAGGTATAGTGTCGAGGGTAGAGGGTTTAGGGATAGGGTTTAGGGTTTAAGGCTTAAGGGTTGTAGGTTGAGACTTTAGGGATAGGGTTTAGAGTTAAGGGTGAAGGGATTAGGGTTTAAGGTATAGTGTTGAGGGATGAGGGTTTAGGGATAGGGTTTAGGATTTAAGGTTTAAGGGTTGAGGGTTGAGGCTTTAGGGATAAGTGAGAGACCTAGATGGCTAAGGGTTGAGAGATAGGGGAGAGATGGGGTGAGGTAGATAGGGGAGGAGAGGGGTGGATAAGGGTTGATGGTTTAAAGCTTTAGGGTTGAGGGATTAGGGTTTAAGGTATAGTGTTGAGGGTTGAGGGTTTAGGCATAGGGTTTAGGATTTAAGATTTAAGGGTTGAGGGTTGAGGCTTTAGGGATAGGGTTTAGGGTTTAGGGATAAGGGATTAGGGTTTAAGGTATAGTGTCTAGGGTTGAGGGTATAGGATTTAAGGTCTAAGTGTTGAGGGTTGAGGCTTTAGGGATAGGTTTTAGGGTTTAACTACAAGGGATTATGGTTTAAGGTATAGTGTGGAGGGTTGAGGGTTTAGGATTTAATGTATAAGGGTTGAGGGTTGAGGATTTAGGGATAAGGGTTTAGGGTCTAGGGATAAGGGATGACGGTTTAAGGTATAGTATCGAGGGTTGAGGTTTTAGAAATAGGGTTTAGGATTTAAGGTCTAAGGGTCGACGGTTGAGGCTTTAGGGATAGATTTTAGGGTTTAGGGATAAGGGATTAGGGTTTAAGGTATAGTGTCGAGGGTTGAGGGTTTAGGCATAGGGTTTATGATTTAAGGTTTATGGGTTGAGGGTTGAGGCTTTAGGGATAGGGTTTAGGGTTTAAGGATAAGGGATTAGGGTTTAAGGTTGAGGGATTAGGGTTTAGGGTTGAGGGATTAGGGATTAGGGTATAGTGTTGAGGGTTGATGGTTTAGGGATAGGGTTTAGGATTTAAGGTTTAAGGGTTGAGGGTTGAGGCTTTAGGGATAGGGATTAGGGTTTAGGGTTAAGGGATTAGGGTTTGAGGTATAGTGTTGAGGGTTGAGGGTTTAGGGATAGGGTTTAGTATTTAAGGTTTAAGGACCTTGAGGGTTGAGGGTTGAGGGATAAGGAATTAGGGTTTAAGGTATAGTGTCGAGGGTTGAAGGGTTAGGCATAGGGTTTATGATTTAAGGTTTAAGCCTAGTTGAGGGTTGAGGCTTTAGGGATAGGGTTTAGGGATGAGGGATTAGAGTTTGAGGTATACTGTTGAGGGTTGAGGGTTTAGGGTTGAGGAATTAGGGTTTGAGGTATAGTAGAGGGTTGAGGGTTTAGGGATAGGGTTTAGGATTTAAGGTTTAAGTGTTGAGGGTTGAGGCTTTAGGGATAGGGTTTAGGGTTGAGGGATTAGGGTTTGAGGTATAGTGTTGAGGGTTTAGGGATAGGGTTTAGGATTTAAGGTTTAAGGATTGAGGCTTTAGGGATAGGGTTTAGGGATAAGGGATTAGGGTTTAGGGTTGAGGGATTAGGGTTTGATGTATAGTGTTGAGGTTTAAGGATTTAGGGATAGGGTTTAGTGTTGAGGGATTAGAGTTTGAAGTATAGTGTTGAGGGTTGAGGGTTTAGGGATAGGGTTTAGGTTTGAGGGATTAATGTTTGAGGTATAGTGTTGAGGGTTGAGGGTTTAGGGATCGGGTTTAGGATTTAAGGTTTAAGTGTCGAGAGTTGAGGCTTTAGGGATAGGCTTTAGGGTTTAGGGTTTAGGGTTGAGGGATTAGGGTTTGAGGTATAGTGTTGAGGGTTAAGGGTTTAGGGATAGGGTTTAGAATTTAAGGTTTAAGAGTTGGGGGTTGAGGATTTAGGGATAGGGATTAGGGTTTAGGGTTCATGGATTAGGGTTTAGGGTTGAGGGATTAGGGTTTAGGAAACTTAGGGATTATGGTTTGAGGTATAGTGTTATGGGTTGAGGGTTTAGGGATAGGGTTCAGGATTTAAGGTTTAAGGGTTGAGCTTTTAGGGATAGGGTTTTAGGTTTAGGGATAAGGGATTACGGTTTAGGGTCAAGGGATTAGGGTTTAGTGTTGAAGAATTAGGGTTTAGGGTTGAGAGATTAGGGTTTGAGGTATAGTGTTGAGAGTTGAGGTTTAGGGATATGGTTTAGGGTTTACGGGTTAAGGGTTGAGGCTTTAGGGATAGGCTTTAGGGTTTAGGAATAACAGATTAGGGTTTAGGGTTTAGGGATTAGGGTTTGAGGTATAGTGTTGAGGGTTGAGGATTTAGGGATAGGGTTTAGTGTTGAGGGATTAAAGTTTGAGGTATAGTGATTAGGGTTGAGGGTTTAGGGATAGGGTTTAGAATTTAAGGTTTGAGGGTTGAGGGTTTAGGGTTTAGGGATAGGGTTTAGGGTATACAGATAAGGGATTAGGGTTTAGAGTTGAAGGATTTGTTGCAAGTATGGGTCTAACCGGTGTTGTCATTGATGTCAACATACTCATGTTGCATTAATGAGAAGGATTGGATGAGCTGTGTGCTGAGGATATTGAGAAAATTAGTCTCAATCAGGAACAATGAAGAACAGTGATGCCAACAAGGTAAAAGTCCAAGATAGGTTGAGGATTAGAGGATACGGTTTAAAGGGTTTGTATATATGAGTCTTGAGATGATCCAGTCAAGTTTTTAGAGGTCTGAATGAGATTTGAAGAAGTTATGACCACTCAAGTAGAACCGGCTCCGACAGGTGTTCAGAGGTGATATAGTGACACAGATAGGTCCGGTGAGGTCCGGTAATGCATTATCCCATTCTACGGATTTGAGGAAGTGTTAAGGACATCCTTATGAAGTGTCAAGTAGATTGGTTTGTGGTTTTAAGGTCCGGAAGAACCTATTCCTTTGTGACAGTGATGACAGACTGTGTTCTTGAGGTTCCAGATGAAGGAGAGAAGGATTCCAGTAAGTAGATGAAGTGCGGATGTTCTTGGTGATTCAAGAAAGCTTGTGGTGATCTGTAGATTGTTTCCAGTTCATGTTGGTGGTCCGCATTGAAGTTAGAGTTCGTATTTGAAGAATAACCACCGGATGTTGGTGTTCTTCCTGAGACTGGCTGATCAGATATATTACACATCTTGTGGATGTTCTTGTAGGTGTTTGCCGACTTAGATGATTGTTCCTAAGTCGATGTCTTGTATAAATAAGGGATTGTGAAGTCATTCCAAAGTGTGTCTTGCGGTGATGAATGTGTTGTAGCGAGGAGGAGTACAAAAGGCAGAGCAGAAGTATTGGGCTTAATGGAACTGATTCAAGCATGGTGAAGATGCTATTCTCCAGTTCATAAAGGTGATACTTATCTCTTTGTAGAGAGTGTGTCTCTTGTAGGTAGTGAGCCTCTTGTGAGCAGTGTGCTCAGGTAGTGAGCCCTAATTGGCATGTGCCATTTTGTTCTTTATATTCTTCTAACAGAGAATACATTCTTGGGTTAATCACCCCGTGGTTTTTCCCTTAACTGGGTTTTCCATGTCAAAATCTTGGTGTCTTATGTGTTGATGAGTTTCTGCTTTTGATTTGAATGCATTATGTTTCATGTTTAATATACTGCTAATCACCAAGAAGATTTAAGTGTGGAAATTGGAGAAAGTTTTGAACAACTGATTCACCCCCCCTCTCAGTTGTGTACCCTAAGTCTAATAATTGGTATCAGAGCCAAGTTCCTCTAAAAGGAGCTTAACCGCTTGAGGAGATCCAGGATGTCGTCTTACAAGAAGGATAGTCTGAAGTTTGATGGAACCAACTTTGCTCTTTGGAAAGGTCGCATGAAATGTCACTTGTAGTGTATGGGAATGGTGTACTGGTCCATGGTTACAAAAGCGTATGTACCTCTACAGGGTGGTCCGACAACCCTAAATGAAATCACAGATGCTGAAAACAATCTACGGACCAAAGAGGCTCCTCTAAGCGCATTATCTGACTCAGAGCTCTCAAATGTTATTGACCTACCAACTACTTTTGAGATTTGGAATAAACTAGAACTTTTGCATGAAGGAGACCAGTATGTTAAATGTGCAAGGTTACAGAGTCTAAAAGGGAAATTTAAAAAATTGAAGATGAGAGATGATGAAAATATTACCACTTTTATGCCAAGAGTGAATGAGCTGGTTTGTGGAATTAGAAATGTTGATGGAGTCTTGGATGAAAATGAGATTGTTGGTAAAATTCTTAGATCCCTTCCTACTTCTTACAAAATCAAGGCTGCTGCCATTGAAGAATTCAAAGCCCATACAACTGTCACAAGAGATCAATTGGCTAGGAAATTGGCTGCATTTGAAATGACAGAGTTTGGAGATGACCCCCCCAAGACTGAATCTGCATTCAAAGCCAGTGCCTTTGTTAAAGGTAAACAAAGGTTTGATCTGGGAGAGAATTCTTCAAGGAAATTGTCATGGTATGAAAAGGCAAGAAAAGATCTGGAAGAAGAAGAAGTAGAAACTGCTCAACTTGAAGCCCTTATTGCAAAGAGGCTGCCAAGAGGATCCGGTAAGTATGAAGAAAAATTACCTTTTAAGTGTTTAACTACAATAAGATTGGTCATTTTGCCTCAAGGTGTCCGGAAAGATTTTCAAGGCAAAATCCTAACAAGCCAAGGTTCTAAAAGAACTGTTACTATGTACATGAAGATGATGATAATGAAGGAGTAACAGATGATGAATCAGAGATAGGAAACAAATTCAAAAATGACTGGGTGTTCATTGCCATCAAGGAAGAAGATCCAATGTCCTCTGTATCTGTCAATCTTAAGACTGTGGAAAGAGCTCTAGCTACCCAAATTGAAGAGAAGGATGATTGGGTCATTGATAGTGGATGCTCTCACCATATGATAGGTGACAAAAATAAGTTTGTAGATTTGGATAGGTATGAAGGAGGAGTGGTAAAGTTTGGTGACAATTCTACTGGTAGAATCAGAGGAAGAGGAACTATTTCTTTTGATGGAAGAAACAAAACTGGAAATGTACTGTATGTTGAAGGTTTGAAGCACAATCTTCTCAGTGTTGGACAGTTGGTAGACAAAGGCTATGATCTCTGATTCAAGGATGGAAAATGCAAAATCTTTGAAAGTTCTGGAACAAAGATTGCATCCGGTACTCAAACTAAAGGTAACATCTTCCATTTGGTTGGTACTGGTAAAAGCTGCTTATTTGTTCAAGTTGATCAGAGTTGGTTATGGCATAGAAGGATGTGTCATGTGAATTTTGATAATATCATCAAGATAAGCAATACTCAGGCTGTAAGAGATCTTCCAAAATTGGTGAAACCTACTAACAGCTTGTGCAAGGAATGTCAGTTGGGTAAGCTGAGAAAAGTCACATTCAAAAGCAAGGAACTATCTTCTACCAGATTATTGGACTTAGTTCCCACTGATCTTTGTGGTCTAGTAAGAACCAAGAGTATTCAAGGTGATAGATACTTCATGCTGCTAATTGATGACTATTCCCAGATGATGTAGGTAACCTTTCTAAAGGAGAAATCAGAAGCTCTTAAGAAATTCAAAATATTCAAGGCTATGGTAGAGAATGAAAAAGGATTAAATTTGAAATGTTTGAGGTCTGATAGAGGTGGAGAATTCACATCCGGTGAGTTCATAGAGTTCTGTGAGAAACATGGAATTAAGAGACAGTTGTCTGCTCCGAGGACTCCACTGCAGAATGGAGTAGTGGAGAGAAAGAACCAGAGCATCCAAGAAGCATCTAGGACCATGATGATGGAAGCAAATGTTCCTCAGATCTATTGGAGAGAAGATGTCAGCACTGCAGTCTATACTCTCAATTGAGTTCAAATCAAAAGCAATACCGGTACGACCCCTTATGAACTCTGGTTTGGCATTACTCCTACTGTAAGATATTTTAGAGTCTTTGGTAGCAAATGTTACATCAAAAGAGATGAAGATCTAGGCAAGTTTGATGCTAGAAGTGATGAAGGAATATTCTTGGGTTACTCTACTCAAATCAAACCATACCAGTGTTATAACAAGAGACTAAGAAAGATGATAGAAAGTACAAATGTGAAGGTTGATGAGGGAATAGAGAAACCCTCAAGGTTTTATGAATATGATGAAGATGATCAGAATGGTGTTCTGGTTCAAGGAGTTCAATCCTCTTCTGAAAATCAGATTCAGACTGATCTGGTAAATCAGGAATAAGAGATAGGTCTGAATGAGCCTGATCATGAAGCAGAAGTGCAAGAAACTCCCAAAGTTCCAAGGTATGTAAGACTGAACCACTCTGAAGATCAGATCATAGGTGACAAAAGCAAAGGTGTGCAAACTAGAAGGAAAATTGCTCAAAATTTAGATGAATATTGTCTGATTTCAAAGATTGAACCTAAGACAATAAATGAAGCCTGCAATGATGAAAATTGGACCAAAGCAATGGAGGAAGAGTTGATGCAAATTGAGAAAAATCACACTTGGGATCTTGTTCCCAGACCTAGAAACAAGAATGTGATTGGAACCAAATGGGTCTTCCGGAACAAACTAAATGAAGTTGGTGAAGTAATCAGAAATAAAGCCAGATTGGTCTGCAAGGGCTACTCTCAAATAGAAGGAATTGATTTTGAAGAAACTTTTTCTCCGGTGGCAAGAATTGAAGCAGTCAGATTATTTCTTGCATTTGCTACCTTCAAGGATTTCAAGGTGTATCAGATGGATGTCAAGTCTGTTGGTAGTGAGTTGCCCCCTTGTCAGTGAGGCATTCAACGCTAACCTTAGGATTCTTGACATGGCAGTGAGCCTCCCGTGGATCTAGGTTAAGTTTGGCATTTGTAGCGAGTGTTGATAGCTCGAGCTTTTGGCGCAACGGCAAACAATTCCAACAATTGGTATCAGAGCCATGGGTCACGGGTTCGAATCCCTCGGGTTGCGTTGAGGGGGGATTGTTGGCAGTGAGCTGCCCCCTTGTCAGTGAGGTGTTCAACGTTGACCTCAGGATTTGTGACATGGCAATGAGCCTCTCGTGGATCTGGGTTAAGTCTGGCATTTGTAGTGAGCGTTGATAGCTCGAGCTTTTGGCGCAACGGCAAACGATTCCAACAAAGCCTGCTTTCTTGAATGGTGACTTAGAAGAAGAAGTATACATTGAACAACTAGATGCATTTCAATTATCTGAGCATGGTGATATGGTCTGCAAGTTGAAGAAGGCACTGTATGGACTAAAGCAAGCCCCAAGAGCCTGGTATGAAAGATTGGACAAACATCTTTTGAAGATTGGTTTCAACAAAGGTACTGTTGACAGTAACTTATATATCAAAATTGATCATGAAAACATCTTGATTGTTGAAGTATTTGTTGATGATATCATCTTTGGAGGAAGAGACAGTATGTGTAAAACTTTTGCAAATCAAATAAAAAGTGAGTTTGAGATGTCAATGCTTGGTGAAATGAATTTCTTCTTAGGTCTGCAAATTACTCAAACAAAGAAAGGAATCTTTATTTCTCAGACCAAATATGTGAAAGAATTGTTGAATAAATTTGGAATGGAAGATTCAAAGCCAATGAATACTCCCATGGCAACCGGATGTAAGTTGAGAAAAGATGATGACTCTCCTAAGGCAGACCAGACAAAGTACATATCTATGATTGGAGGATTGTTGTATCTCACTCAAACTAGACCAAATATAATGCAGGCTGTTGGTCTTGTCGTGAGATTTCAGGCTAATCCGAGAGAATCTCATGTCATGGCAATCAAAAGGATTTTTAGGTATCTAAAAGGAACAGTTGAGTATGGTTTGTGGTATCCTAGAGATCATGATTTCTCTCTTCATGCATATACATATGCAGATTGGGTAGGAGATGTGGATGACCGGAAGAGTACTAGTGGTGGAGCATTCTTTTTGGGAAAGAGATTGGTTTCTTGGCTAAGCAAGAAATAAGAGGCAATATCTCTGTCTACAACTGAAGCAGAATACATTGCAGCAGCAGGTAGTTGCACTCAAGTTTTGTCGATGAAGCAGATGCTAAGAGATATTAAAGTAGAGTATGAGGAGCCTATCACAATCTTCTGTGATAATTCTAGTGCAATAAATATTTCTAAGAATCCGGTGTTGCATTCTAAGACTAAGCATATATCTATCAAGTTTCACTTTTTGAGAGAGAGAAAGTGAACAAGGATGAAGTCAGACTGGATTATGTGCCCTCTAAGGATCAGATTGCAGATATCTTTACTAAACCTCTTCCCAAGGACTCTTTTAAGTATCTCAGGGAGAAGTTAGGGGTTATTGCCCCTTCAGTGATAAACTAGGATGCACTAATGTGCATCAGTCCGGTGGATATCACAGTCATATCTTGTGATTTGGATTGATGATGGGGAGCTGCTACTCAGGGGGAGCAGCAGGTATGATTCTGAAGTATAGGAGTTGCAAGTATGAGCCCTTTGCCATTGATGTCAAAGGGGGAGAGAAGACATGTGAAAAATAAGTGGTTGATGATCAAAGGGGGAGTAGTAAAGGAAGGGAAGACATGTGAATAGTTGTTGCTGATAGGGGGAGTTGTGACAGTAAGGAGAAGTTCTTGTCTTGATGGTTTTTCACATCATATGTTGCCATCAATGACAAAGGGGGAGATTATTGCAAGTATGGGTCTAATCGGTGTTGTCATTGATGTCAACATACTCATGTTGCATTAATGAGAAGGATTGGATGAGCTGTGTGCTGAGGATATTGAGAAAATTAGTCTCAATCAGGAACAGTGAAGAACAGTGATGACAACAAGGTAAAAGTCCAAGATAGGTTGAGGATCAAAGGATGCAGTTTAAAGGGTTTGTATATATGAGCCTTGAGATGATCCACTCAAGTTTTCAGAGGTCTGCATGAAGATCTAAAGAAGTTATGATAACTCAAGTAGAATCAGCTCCGGTAGGTGTTCAGAGGTGAGAGAGTGACACAGATAGGTCTGGTGAGGTCTGGTAATGTATTATCCCATTCTACAGATTTGAGGAAGTGTTGAGGACGTCCTTGTGAAGTGTCAAGTAGATTGGTTTGTGGTTTGAAGGTCCGAAAGAACCTATTCCTTTGTGACAGTGATGACAGACTGTGTTCTTGAGGTTCCAGATGAAGGAGATAAGGATTCCGGTAAGCAGATGAAGTGTGGATGTTCTTGGTGATTTAGGAAAGCTTGTGGTGATCTGTGGATTGTTTCCAGTTCATGTTGGTGGTCCGCATTGAAGTTAAAGTTCGTATTTGAAGAATAACCACCGGATGTTGGTGTTCTTCCTGATATTGGTCGATCGGATGTATTACACGTCTTGCGGATGTTCTTGTAGGTGTTTGCCGACTTAGATGATTGTTCCTAAGTCGATGTCTTGTATAAATAAGGGATTGTGAAATCATTCCAAAGTGTTTCTTGTGGTGATGAGTGTGTGGTAGCGAGGAGGAGTGTGAAAGGCAGAGTAGAAGTATTGGGCTTAATGGAACTGATTCAAGCATGGTGAAGATGCTATTCTCCAGTTCATAAAGGTGATACTTATCTCTTTGTAGAGAGTGTGTCTCTTGTAGGCAGTGAGCCTCTTGTGAGCAGTGTGCTCGGGCAGTGAGCCCTAATTGGCATGTGCCATTTTGTTCTTTCTATTTTTCTAACAGAGAATACATTCTTGGGTTAATCACCCCATGGCTTTTCCTTTAACCGGGTTTTCCACGTCAAAATCTTGGTGTCTTATGTGTTGATGAGTTTCTGCTTTTGATTTGAATGCATTATGTTTCATGTTTAATATACTGCTAATCACCAAGAAGATTTAAGTGTGGAAATTGGAGAAAGTTTTGCACAACTAATTCACCCCCCCTCTCAGTTGTGTACCCTAAGTTTAACAGGATTAGGGTTTAGGGTTGATAGATTAGGGTTTGAGGTATAGTGTTGAGGGTTGAGGAATTAGAGATAGGGTTTAGGGTTGAGGGATTAGAGTTTGGGGTATAGTGTTGAGGGTTGAGGGTTTAGGGATAGGATTTAGGGTTGAAGGATTAGGGTTTGAGGTATAGTGTTGAGGGTTGAGGGATGGGGTTTAAGATTTAAGGTTTAAGTGTTGAGGGTTGAGGCTTTAGAGATAGGGTTTAGGGTTTAGGGTTGAGAGATTAGGGTTTGATGTATTGTGTTGAGGGTTGAGGGTTTAAGGATAGGGTTTATGATTTAAGGTTTAAGGGGTTAGGGTTGAGGCTTTAGGGATAGGGTTTAGGGTTTAGGGATAAGGGATTAGGGTTTAGTGTTGAGGGATTAGGGTTTAGGGTTGAGGGATTAGGGTTTGAGGTATAGTGTTGAGGGTTGAGGATTTAGGGATAGGGTTTAGGGTTGAGGAATTAGAGTTTGAGGTATAATGTTGAGGGTTGAGGGTTTTGCAATAGGGTTTAGGGTTGAGGGATTAGGGTTTGAGGTATAGTGTTAAGGGTTGAGGGTTTATGGATAGGGTTTAGGATTTAAGTGTTGAGGGTTGATGCTTTAGGGATAGGGTTTACGGTTTAGGGTTGAGGGATTAGGGTTTAGGGGTGTAGGGATTAGGGTTTAGGGTTGAGGGATTAAGGTTTGAGCTATAGTGTTGAGGGTTTAGAGATAGGGTCTAGGATTTAAGGTTTAAGGGTTTAGGCTTGAGGCTTTAGGGATAGGGATTAGGGTTGAGGGTTGAGGGATTAGGGTTTAAGGTATAGTGTTGAGGGTTGATGGTTTAGGGATACAGTTTAGGATTTAAGGTTTAAGGGTTGAGGCTTGAGGCTTTATGGATAGGGTTTAGGGTTGATGGATTAGGGTTTGAGGTATAGTGTTGAGGATTGAGGGTTGAGGCTTTATGCTTTAGGGATAAGTGATTAAGGTTTAGGGTCAAGGGATTAGGGTTTAGGGTTGAGATATTAGGGTTTGAGGTATATTATTGAGGGTTGAGGGTTTAGGGATAGGGTTTAGAATTGAGGGATTAGGGTTTTAGGTATAGTGTTGCGAGTTGAGGGTTTAGGATTTAAGGTTTAAGGGTTGAGGGTTAAGGGTATAGGGATAGGGTTTAGGATTTGAGGTTTAAGGGTTGAGGCTTTAGGGATAAGGGATTAGGGTCTAGGGTTAAGGGTGAGATAGAAGAAATACATGAGAGAGGGAATAATATAGAGTTTTGTATAGCACGCCACAACGCCCTCACATTATAATGCGAGCACATTTTTTCTTGCTATTAAAATAGTAAAAGGGATCTGATACCTATGATCTAGGCCCACATGCTCTGTTTTCTTCTACTTATGCACGTGTTCTGACAAAGAATTTTTTTTTCATGCTGTTGGGAAGTGCACATGCACATTTTTCACATTCTACCACCTTTTCATGAACTTTCCACCACCTTTTTCTTGTTTGCCAACTTAAGGAGGAAATAGCATAGTTTTCACATCGAATTTGATATATACCAATTCAAGTTTCAATTTTTGTAGTGTTACAATGTTGATTGTGATTGAATTAAAGGAATTTAACATTATACATTGGTTAATTGTATTGTTGTTAGTAATTCTATTGTAGTGCTTTGAATCTAGTTTCTAAACGACTAATTTTTTTTAAAAATGATTGAGATTAAGGAGTTTAGAAAGAAGGAGCACACAAATTGGTCCTATTTTTCTCAAAAAAACATAAAATAACATCTGGTGTGCTCCCCCTAAAATGTTAAATTGTTTTAGTATTTAAAAAAATGCTTCAGTGAGAAATTAACTAACACCATGTAGTTTATCCCTAATTTTTCTAATAATTTTTCATGAATAATTGATTTTTTACTAATTTTCAAAGTGGATACATCCTAAAAAACAAAAAATTGAGTATGCTCCCCCCAAATTTTTTTGAAAACTAATCGAAAATCAATTTTAAAAATACGTGTAGAATGGAGTCTAGTTTCTAAAAATGTAACTTATTTGAAATTTCGATGAACGGTTAAAAAAAAGTCAAAAAGACTAGACACTAGTTTTTGACAAAAAATAGATACACTAACAAAAGAAATTAGAGATGAAACCCTTAACGTACTCAAAATGTGAAAAAAATTATATAGTTAGATAGCTAACAAAGAGATTAAGATTATGGTGGTATTTTTTTCAACGTTTTATTGAAAAAAGTGCAATCCTGATGGGGAACACGCTCTAGATTATATGAATTTTATTAGAGCTTGGAAAAACACTTCCTTGGACAACCTAAATGCAACCCAAGCCTTTGGGTTGGAAGCCCAAGGCAAATCCAAGCCTTAGGCTCGGTAATTACCAAGCCTAAGCATTACACAAGTCGCATTATAATGCGCTCGCATTATGGTGAACTAAAACATCTCTCTCTCTACCTACTACCCTCTCTCTCTCTCACCCATCTACCTCCTAGTTTTCCTTTTTCTTTCCAATTTCCTTTTCTAGATCCCACTACGTTTTCCCTAGTTTACTATTTTCCACCTCTCCTCTCATCATTCTTCCCATCCAATCAACTTTCATTTTATCTTTTTTCCATTTCATCCTCGCAATTTATATCCTCGTCTCTCTTTGCATGTCCTAGTTTTCTTATTTCCATTTGCTTTGTTGATAAGGGAGAGGGAGATGGAGGGGAGAGCGAGGGGAGAGATAGAGAGAGAGAGAGAGATTCCTAGTTTTCTTATTTCCATTTCCTTCGTCGATAAGGGAGAGGGAGAGATAAAGGGGAGAGATAGAGAGATAGAGGAATGATAGGGGATAGAGAGAGAGAGAGAGACAAGAGATAGGGAGGTAGGGAGAGATAGATAAGTAGAGAGAGAGGAGACAAATAGGGAGAGATAAAGGAGATAGAGGGGATAAATAGGGAGATAGAAAGTGAGCAAGATGTCTAGAGAGATAGGGAGAGAGATTGAGAGGTAGAAGGATGATAGAAAGAGGGAGATAAGGAAGAGATAGGGAGATAGAGGTTTAGGGTTGCTCAGGTTTAGGGGTTAGGGGTTAGGAGTTAGGGGTTAGGGATTAGGTGAATTATTTAGAGTTTAGGGTTTTTGAGAGATAGAGAGAGTGTGTGCTTTTGACATGCAACCCTAAACCTCTAAACCCTAAATAATGCCCCTATACCCTAACCCCTAACCCCTAAACCCTAAAACCAATAAACCCTAAACCTCTATCTCCCTATCTCTATCATCCCTCAACCTCTGAATCTCTCTCCCTATCTTTGTGGACATCTCACTCACTATCTGACTCCTCTATCTCTCCCTATATGTCTCCTCTCTCTCTACCTATCCAATACAATATCCAACATTGCTTTTCAACTCCCTACTATCCGCAGAGTAACGGCCAAGCTAAGGCTTCCAATAAAACCATTCTCAAAATCCTCAAGAAAACGGTCAATGAAGCTGGTCGTGATTGGCACTTGCAACTCAATCCCGCCCTATGGGCCTACCGCACTAGTATTAGAACACCAACTGGTGCCACACCATATGCCTTGGTCTATGGATCGGAAGCCACCCTACCCATAGAGGTCAAGATCCCATCCCTTAGAGTATCCATGCAGAACCTGATCGATGAAGAGGACTATCGCACTTCTAGATTAGCTGAGCTAGAACTATTAAATGAAAGGCACCTTGTCGTGCTTAATCATCTCCATGTCTATCAAAACCACCTCCGGTGTAATTACAACAAAAAGATCAAAGAAAGATGGTTTCAAGTTGGTGATCTTGTACTCAAAGAGAATAAGAGAAATCAAGCAAACCGAGAAAAGAAGGGCAAGTTTTAGCCTAACTGGTTAGGTACCTTTATTGTCACAATAGCATATGGATCAGGAACTTATACTTTAGCTACACTTGATGGCATTCCTCTAGATGAGCCACTTAACAGTGTCCATCTCAAGAGGTTTTATGCCTGATCCTTAGAATATTCCTCTAGATGAGCCACTTAATAGTGTCCATCTCAAGAGGTTTAGCGATAAGGGATTAGGGTTTAGGGTTGAGGGATTAGGGTTTAGGGTATAGTGTTGAGGGTTGATGGTTTAGGGATAGGGTTTAGGATTTAAGGTTTAAGGGTTGAGGGTTGAGACTTTAGGGATAGGGTTTAGGGATAAGGGATTAGGGTTTAGGGTTGAGGGATTAGGGTTTGAGGTATAGTGTTGAGGGTTGAGGATTTAGGGATAGGGTTTAGGATTTAAGGTTTAAGGACCTTGAGGGTTGAGGGTTTAGGGATAATGGATTAGGGTTTAAGGTATAGTGTCGAGGGTTGAGGGTTTAGGCACAGGATTTATGATTTAAGGTTTAAGCCTGGTTGAGGGTTGAGGCTTTAGGGATGAGGGATTAGAGTTTGAGGTATACTATTGAGGGTTGAGGGTTTAGGGATAGGGTTTAGGGTTGAGGAATTAGGGTTTGAGGTATAGTGGAGGGTTGAGGGTTTAGGGATAGCGTTTAGGATTTAAGGTTTAAGTGTTGAGGGTTGAGGCTTTAGGGATAGGGTTTAGGGTTGAGGGATTAGGGTTTAGGTTGAGGGCAGATTAGGGTTTAGGGTTGAGGGATTAGGGTTTGAGGTATAGTGTTGAGGGTTGAGGGTTTAGGGATAGGGTTTAGGATTTAAGGTTTAAGGATTGAGGTTTTAGGGATAGGGTTTAGGGTTTAGGGTTTAGGGATAAGGGATTAGGATTGAGGGTTGAGGGATTAGGGTTTGACGTATAGTGTTGAGGGTTAAGGATTTAGGGATAGGGTTTAATGTTGAGGAATTAGAGTTTGAGGTATAGTGTTGAGGGTTGAGGGTTTAGGGATAGGGTTTAGGATTTAAGGTTTAAGTGTTGAGGGTTGAGGCTTTAGGGATAGGGTTTGGGGTTTAGGGTTGAGGGATTAGGGTTTGAGGTATAGTGTTGAGGGTTGAGGGTGTAGGGATAGGGTTTAGAATTTAAGGTTTAAGGGTTGGGGGTTGAGGATTTATGGATAGGGATCAGGGTTTAGGGTTGATGGATTAGGGTTTAGGGTTGAGGGATTAGGGTTTAGGGATTAGGGTTTGAGGTATAGTGTTACGGATTGAGGGTTTAGGGATAGGGTTTAGGATTTAAGGTTTTAGTGTTGAGGGTTGAGTTTTTAGGGATAGGGTTTTAGGTTTAGGGATAAGGGATTAGGGTTTAGCATCGAAGGATTAGGGTTTAGTGTTGAGGGATTAGGGTTTAGGGTTGAGATATTAGGGTTTGAGGTATAGTGTTGAGAGTTGAGGTTTAGGGATATGGTTTAGGGTTTAAGGGTTGAGGGTTGAGGCTTTAGGGATAGGCTTTAGGGTTTAGGGACAAGGGATTAGGGTTTAGGGTTTAGGGATTAGGGTTTGAGGTATAGTGTTGAGGGTTGAGGATTTAGGGATAGGGTTTAGTGTTGAGGGATTAAAGTTTGAGATATAGTGATTAGGGTTGAGGGTTTACAGATAGGGTTTGGAATTTAAGGTTTAAGGGTTGAGGGTTGATGCTTTAGGGATAGGGTTTAGGGTTTACGGATAAGGGATTAGGGTTTAGGGTTGAAGGATTAGGGTTTAGGGTTGATGGATTAGGGTTTGAGGTATAGTGTTGAGGGTTGAGGAATTAGGGATAGGGTTTAGGGTTGAGGGATTAGAGTTTGAGATATAGTGTTGAGGGTTGAGGGTTGAAGGATTAGGTTTTGAGGTATAGTGTTGAGGGTTGAGGGATAGGGTTTAGGATTTAAGGTTTAAGTGTTGAGGGTTGAGGATTTAGGGATAGGGTTTAGGGTTGAGGAATTAGAGTTTGAGGTATAATGTTGAGGGTTGAGGGTTTTGGGATAGGGTTTAGGGTTGAGGGATTAGGGTTTGAGGTATAGTGTTGAGGGTTGAGGGTTCATGGATTGGGTTTAGGATTTAAGTGTTGAGGGTTGATGCTTTAGGCATATGGTTTAGGGTTTGGGGTTGAGGGATTAGGGTTTAGGGGTGTAGGGATTAGGGTTTAGGGTTGAGGGATTAGGGTTTGAGGTATAGTGTTGAGGGTCGAGGGTTTAGGGATAGGGTTTAGGATTTAAGGTTTGAGGGTTGAGGGTTGAGGCTTTAGGGATAGAGATTAAGGTTTAGGGTTGAGGGATTAGGGTTTAGGGTTGAGAGATTATGGTTTGAGGTATAGTGTTGAGGGTTGAGGGTTTAGGGATAGGGTTTAGGGTTGAGGGATTAGGGTTTGAGGTATAGTGTTGAGGGTTGATGGTTTAGGGATAGGGTTTAGGATTTAACGTTTAAGGGTTGAGGGTTGACGCTTTAGGGATAGGGTTTAGGGTTGAGGGATTAGGGTTTGAGGTATAGTGTTGAGGGTTGAGGGTTTAGGGATAGGGTTCAGGATTTAAGGTTTAAGGGTTGAGGGTTGAGGCTTTAGGGATAGGGTTTAGGGTTTAGGGATAATTGATTAAGGTTTAGGGTCAAGGCATTAGGGTTTAGGGTTGAGAGATTAGGGTTTGAGGTATATTATTGAGGGTTGAGGGTTTAGGGATAGGGTTTAGAGTTGAGGGATTAGGGTTTGAGGTATAGTGTTGAGGGTTTAGTATTTAAGGTTTAAGGGTTGAGGGTTAGGGATAGGGTTTAGGATTTGACGTTTAAGGGTTGAGGCTTTAGGGATAGGGTTTAGAGATAAGGGATTAGGGTCTAGGGTTAAGGGAGAGATAGAAGAAATACATGAAAGAGGCAATAATATAGAGTTTTGTATAGCAAGCCATAACGCCCTCACATTATAATGCGAGCACATTTTTTCTTGCTATTGAAATACTAAAAAGGCTCTGATACCCGTGATCTAGGCCCACATGCTCTTTTTTCTTCTATTATGCACGCGTTCTGACAAAGAAAAAAAAATTCATGTTGTTGGGAAGTGCACATGCACATTTTTCACATTCTACCACCTTTGCATGAACTTTCCACCACCTTTTTCTTGTTTGCCAACTTAATGAGGAAATAACATAGTTTTCACATTGAATTTGATATATATCAATTGAAGTTTCAATTTTTGTAGTGTTGCAATGTTAATTGTGATTGAATTGTAGGAGTTTAACATTATACATTGGTTAATTGTATTATTGTTAGTAATTCTATTGTAGTGCTCCGAATCTAGTTTCTAAACGACTAATTTTTTAAAAAAATGGTTGAGATTAAGGGGTTCAAAAAGAGGGAACACACAAATTGGTCCTATTTTTCTCAAAAAAACATAAAATAGCGTCTGGTGTGCTCCCCCTAAAATGTTAAATTTTTTTTAGTATTTCAAAAAATGCTTCAATGAGAAATTAGCTAACACCATGTAATTTATCCCTAATTTTTCTAATAATTTTTTCATGAATAATTGATTTTTTACTAATTTTCAAAGTGGACACATCCTAACAAACAAAAAATTGAGTATGCTCCCCCCTAATTTTTTTGAAAACTAATCAAAAATCAATTTTAAAAATACATGTAGAAAAGAGTCTAGTTTCTAAAAATGTAACTTATTTGAAATTTC
Source organism: Cunninghamia lanceolata (assembly GCA_027924645.1). Taxonomy (NCBI): domain Eukaryota; kingdom Viridiplantae; phylum Streptophyta; class Pinopsida; order Cupressales; family Cupressaceae; genus Cunninghamia; species Cunninghamia lanceolata. The sequence continues at coordinate 1,622,790 of BSBN01000940.1, forward strand.
GATGAACGGTTATAAAAAAGTCAAAAATACTAGACATTGGTTTTTGACAAAAAATAGATACACTAACAAAAGAAATTAAAGATGAAACCCTTAATGTACTCAAAATGTGAAAAAAATTATATACTTAGATAAGTAACAAAGAGATTAAGATTATGGTGGTATATTTTTCAACTTTTTATTGAAAAAAGTGCAATCCTAATGGGGAGCACGCTCTAGATTATATGAATTTTGTTAGAGTTTAGAAAAACACTTCCTTGGATAACCTAAACACAACCCAAGCCTTTGGGTTGGAAGCCCAAGGCAAATCTAAGCCTTAGGCTCGGTAATTACCAAGCCTAAGCATAACGCGAGTCGCATTATAACGCACTCGCATTATGGTGAACTAAAACATCTCTCTCTCTCTCTCTCTCTCGCATTATGGTGAACTAAAACATCTCTCTCTCTCTCTACCTACTACCCTCTCTCTCTCACCTATCTACCTCTTGGTTTTCCTTTTGCTTTTCAATTTCCCTTTCTAGATCCCACTAAGTTTTCCCTATTTTACTATTTTCCACCTCTCCTCTCATCATTTTTCCCATCCAATCAACTTCATTTTATCTTTTTTTCCATTTCATCCTCACAATTTATATCCTCATCCCTCTTTGCATGTCCTAGTTTTCTTATTTCCATTTGCTTTGTTGATAAGTGAGAGGGAGATGGAGGGGAGAGAGAGGGGAGAGATAGGGAGTTAGAGAGATAGAGAGAGTTTCCTAGTTTTCTTGTTTCCATTTCCTTCGTCGATAAGAGAGAGGGAGAGATAAAGGGGAGATATAGAGAGATAGAGGAATGATAGGGGAGAGAGAGAGAGACAAGAGATAGGGAGATAGGGAGAGATAGATAGGTAGAGAGAGAGGAGACAAATAGGGAGAGATAAAGGAGATAGAGGGGATAAATAGGGAGATAGAAAGTGAGCAAGATGTCCAGAGAGATAGGGAGAGAGATTGAGAGGTAGAGGGACAATAGAGAGAGGGAGATAAGGGAGAGATAGGGAGATAGAGGTTTAGGGTTGCTCAGGTTTAGGGGTTAGGAGTTAGGGGTTAGGGATTAGTGGAAGTATTTAGGGTTTAGGGTTTTTGAGAGATAGAGAGAGTGTGTGCTTTTGACATGCAACCCTAAACCCCTAAACCCTAACCCCTAACCCCTAAACCCTAAAACCCTAAACCTCTATCTCCCTATCTCTATCATCCCTCAACCAAAAAATCTCTCTCCCTATCTCTGTGGACATCTCACTTACTCTCTATCTCCTTATCTCTCCCCTCTAACTCCTCTATCTCTCGCTATATGTCTCCTCTCTCTCTACCTATCTGTCTCTCCCTATCTCTTGTCTCTCTCTCTCTCCCCTCTATCTCTCCCTCTCCCTTATCAATGAAGGAAATGGAAAAAAGAAAACTAGAGGGGAGAGGGAGAGATAATGGGGAGAGATATGGAGATAGAGGAATGATAGGGGAGAGAGAGGCAAGAGATAGGGAGAGGTAGATAGGTAGAGATAGAGAGAGAGGAGACAGATTTGGAGAGATAGAGGAGACAGAGAGGAGAGATAGGGAGATAGAGAGTGAGTGAGATGTCTAGAGAGATTGAGAGGTAGAGGGACGATAGAGAGAGGGAGATAAGGGAGAGATAGGGAGATAAAGGTTTAGGGGTTACAGGTTAGGGATTAGGGGCATTATTTAGGGTTTAGGTGTTTAGAGAGAGAGATATTGCTTTTGATATGCAACCCTAAACCCTAACCCTACCCCTTAACCCCTAAACCCTAAACACTAAACTTGAGCAACCCTAAATAATGCCCGTAAACCCTAACCCCTAAACCCTAAACACTAAGCCCAAGCAACCCTAAATCTCTATCTCCCTATCTCTATCATCCCTTTACCTCTCAATCTCTCTCCCTATGTCGCTGGCCATGTCCCTCACTCTCTATATCCCTATCTCTCCCCTAGGGACGATGGAGATAGAGAGATAGAGGTTTAGGGTTGCTTGGCTTTAGGGTTTAGGGGTTAGGGTTAGGGTTTATGGGCATTATTTAGGGTTTAGAGGTTTAGGGTTGCATGTCAAAAGTAGTCTCACTCTCTCTCCTAAACCTTAAATAATTCCCCTAAACCCCAACCCCTAACACATAAACCCTAAACTTGAGAAACCCTAAACTCATAAACCCTAAATAATTCCCCTAAACCCTAAACCTCTCTCTCTACCCGTAAAACCTAAATAATGCATTTAAACCCTAACCCCCAAACCCTAATCCTCTATCTCCCAATCTCTCCATAATCTCCCTATCTCTATCGTCCCTCTACCTTTCAATCTCTCTCCCTATGTCTTTGGTCATGTCCCTCACTCTCTATCTCTATATCTCTCCCCTTTGTCTCCTCTATATCTCCCTATCGATCCTCTCTCTCTTGATCCCCTAAACCCTAAACTTCTAAACCTTAACACCTAAGCCCTAAACTATAAACCCTAAATAATGCCCCTAAACCCTAACCCCTAACCCTAAACCCTAAACCTAAGAAACCCTAAACCTCTATCTCCATATCTCTCCCCTATCTTCCTATCCCTATCATCCCTCTACCTCTCGATCCCTCTCCCTATGTCTCTAGACATGCCTCTCACTCTCTATCTCCCTATCTCTCCCCTTTGTCTCCTCTATCTCTCCCAATCTCTATTGGTCCTCTTTCTAAACCCTACACCCCTAACCCCTAACCCCTAACCCCTAAACCCTAAATAATTCCTCTAAAACCTAAACTTGAGCAACCCTAAACTCATAAACCCTAAATAATGCCCCTAAACCATGACGCCTAAACTCTCTCTCTCTCCCTCTCTTCAGTTAGAGAGAGAGAGAGCATGAGAGTGTGAGAGAGAGAGAGAGGTAGATGGACAGAGAGAGAGATTTGCTTTTGCAAAACACGCTCGCGTTCTAATGCGATGGCATTATGGCTTGTATGGGACCAAAAAGTCATGTGGCGACTTTGTGGTCCCTCATCTTTATGCATATACCTAGTGTTGATATAGTTTTTTGGTATATTTTTTCTTTGAGATGAGAGGATGGATGATTAGAGTGTCTAGTTAGTCAGATATTGGGACTTGTCGCATGATTATCATGATAGCATGGATAGCTCGGCATCATGTTTCATTGGGAGCTCTTGGTAGTGAGAGTCCTATTGTCAGGAGATGGTTATCTTCATGTGATTAGAGATGATGGTCCTTATTTATAGGATGTTTATTATTGTGCCATGGTGGACTCTTGATTTTAGATTAGAGTGTTGGCATGATACATGTTCTCTTGATACGGGTATGCTTTTTTAAGCATGTGGTCTTCCTTTGGAGAGATGTTTGATCATGATGTCATGATGTGTTCCTAGGTTATGTAGACATGCAGTGGGAGCTTTGACAGTGGTCTTGTTGGTGCTCTTGGTATTTGAGTACATTGGTCATTTGCTTGGAGAGATTCATAATGGTGCAATGTTGTTTTTGGAGCTTAGCATGGATTGATCATGGAGGTACTCTTGGATACTTGGAGACTTGGGTGAGGCTAGAGTTCTCTTGGGATTAGAGAACATTTGTTGAGACAATTACTCTTTGGAGGTTTCAGCAAGAAGACCAAGGAGCCTACACCTAGTTATGGACGTGAGTTCATTATGGACCTAGAGGAGATTGTTCTTGGAGAGAGTCATTGTGACTTGGTGTATCTTGGAGGAGCATTCTTGTTCCCTACGCTTGGTCTACATGGTGGGTTATCTTCAAATAGCTATTGCCCATCCTATTTTTAGATTTTTTTTCTCTTATGGTTTATCTTCTTTTGGTTATGGACCTTGAGCTATGGTTATTGATTCTGGAGGGTTCATTTGAGGGATGTTGGCATGGTTATCTCCTTGTGCATACGAGTTTGGAGTTTAGGAGATGTAATTGGGCATATTCCTAGTTTTGGAATGGATATTGTGTTTTGATCTTCCTTGGTTAGAGAAGCTTACATCCATGTTGGTTTAATCTTTGAGAGTGAATGGTTGGGTGTTGTTAAGACTTTTCATTTTGCGAAGGTAAAGGAGATCATATTTGGCACAACTTAGCACTTGGTGGTGTTGGTAGAAGAATATGATATGGTTTGTTACTTCTCTTTACATGATATTATGTTTCTTCCTAGAGTTTCTTATTCATCTAGTATGATCACTAGTTTGTGGTTATCTACTGTTGTTGTACTTTATTGTTTTTAACAGATGTATGTGGTCTTTTAATGTATATCATTTGAGATGTGGAGGACTTGAGAGAAGTGAAGTGAGATCAAAGGTGAGAGAATTGAGCAGAAAATTGTTTGTGCAATTAAGCTCTATTTTGCAACAGGTTGGTTGCAATTTGTATATCATTATGGTTGTTCTTGGTATTATATGATTTGATTATTTGCCACACTTTTTATGTAAGTGTTGATTGATAGACTTGATTTGTTTTGGTTGACATTGCTCAGGTTGCATGAGTCCTTGGATGTATGTGTGATTTTCATTGGACTGCAGTATTAGGATCTTCAAATTTTTTGCACATCAATGGCTTTGGTGTGTTTGTTATCCTGGAAAATGGTAATTTTTTCAGCAGGAAAATGGATTATATAGGGATAAGAGCTGAAGTATGGGCTAGATATGTTGTTGGCATGAGTTTACTGATATTGTATGGTTAGTTGGATGTGATTAGCAACTAGTTGTGGCTGCTATACCAGTTATGGTGATTGATTCTTATCCGCTACACAGGGCTATTTATTACCTTTGGATTTGGTGATTGTGTTGATATTGGTTGATGTAGAGTTCTTGCTTTTATAAGAAATAGGCTATGGAAAACAGACTTCAAGTGGGAGATTGTTTAGATGTGAAGTTGCAGTATGGATCAGACTTCAAGTGGGAGATTGTTTGGATGTGAAGTCCATTCATTTCATCTCCCTTGTTTTGTCCCTTCATCTTCTCTTGAAGAATATTGCATATATATCAGAGAAAAACTTTATGTATGATGCTGTGATCTATAATAAAATTAATACCCTCTTTCCTTAGATATAACCACATTGGCGAACCACATTAAATTCTTATCTCTGTGTACTATTTTATATGCTCCTTGCTTGTCTTATTTCTTAACAAAAAGAACAGCGAGGGATGAAAGATAGCCGTATCTTCCCCCAACGTGACAAGCACAAATGTGAGAGATAGACGGAATGAATACGGCATGACAACCACAATTGTGATGAGAGACAGATGCAATGAATACTTCTGCTTTCCGTCCCTTCCAACTGTCCCAACCTTTTTGACTAAGATTTTTCATGCACAACTGTAGTTCTTTTCTTCATTCGATACTGTCGAAGTCTTTATTATCGATTGTTTTTTCTCTTTTTTCTCTACTACACAATTCTAAAAGATAGGAAATCAAAGGGAAGCTTCTTCTTCATCTTCACGTCTCTTTTACTTCTATACTTAATGTAAATACGTAGCAATGAAATCTTTAGGGGCCTTTTAATGTTTCTCTATCCTACCTATCATGTAAAGTATTTATGACATCGTCAAGAATTCGAGCATCTGTAAGCAGTCATGGAAATTGCCGGTCTTTAGCTGTGCGTACGCCTTGGACGACCATTGAAGCAATCCAAGCCATTGAAGTCAAATTCAAAAACAGTGACGTTTTCATTGCATGCAGAAAAGATATATCAAAACAGTGAGATCGATTTGATCGGTGGGAATGATGGGAGAGGTGGAGAGCATGTGAAAGAAAGAGGAAAGGATGTGGAAGATGGATCGACTTATTCGTACAAGGAAGAGAGAATTTATGAATTTAGTGTTGTGTTATTCTACTTTTATAACGCATGTCTCACGGCTGCCTTCGTTTAACCGGCAAAGTCTGGGAAGTCTAGTCAATACAATTATAGTGACTACAAAAGTCTAGCGATATACAAGACTGACTTAATATTTCTATGAAAAGTAGTGAATGCCCGACAAATTACAACTGTAATTGTGGAATCTGAAACGGAAGACAGCAGTGGCAGGAAGTAGCATGAATGAATCAAACAAAAACAAGACTTGAATAGCCTCTGGCGTAGGATTCGGGGCAAATTGACAACCTGTGACCTTTTTGAAGCCTAAATTGCGGGCACTATTTTAAATTGCTTTGGACGTTGATTGTTAAATGATTAATTCAAAACGTAAGATTGAGGGAATTTTGAGGAAAAACTGAAATCCTTTATTATTTACAAACTTTTTCATATATTAATTAATATTTTAATAAAGTTATTCAATACTAATCACTAATTTAACTCCAGCTTTGAAATGTAGTTGTAAAAATATTTTAGTTTGGAATTATTATCTCTAATTAAAAATAATTATATCTATGTATAAATGTATATTGTACAATATCTTAACATACTAGGCACTTACTAAAAGGTATTGACTGAATTCCATAGAGTTCAAAGTGCATGTACAATATTTTTAACAAGAAATTTGTGCAACTTTAGACAATTCTTTAATAAAATTACCAAAGTATATAATACAAATGACAATCAATAACACGAACTATTTAGAGGCAAGATCAGCCCTTGTCAAAGGATCGCCTCTATTATCCATGTACCAAATCTTTTTCTTTTTAAATTCACAACTGGTAAATCTCCAAAAAGTAAATTTAAAATAAAGTTGTTGTGGGGGTAAATTCAAAAGGACCAAAAATAAGCTCTTAAATTATCAATGACTACGAAAAAAATGATATGATGTTTTATTGAGATTCAATTGTGTAGTTTTGAGTTAATCTTTATTGATCTATATTTATTACTGGTTCACAATAATCTATTTTTCATGAGAATGAATGGTCCACTTAGGACTCATTACATCTAAGTGATGCTTCTCATAGGGGTGAAGCATCATTACATGACTCTTAGCTCATAAACAATTACCATACTCTACTACATGATTTTTTTGTTCTTGTGCCTCCCTTTCTAATTATGTAAACAATATATCCCATCACACACTAGTTTGATGTAAAAAATCTCAAAACTCATGAATTATTATATCCAAATTTTCTTTTACTTGTTTATCAAATCTATCCTCACTAGCCTAATGTCTTATATTGCAATTTGTATAAACCTTATTTCCCCTTCAGTATCACTTAATGAAATTTGTTGATAAAGAGTTTATGCAAGGCAACTATGTCAATTCTTAGTTAGGTTCTCTATCATCTAAGTACACATGCTCCACTTTGATGGGATCTCTAAGGCATTGCCTAACTATTGATTCTCATCTACTTTTATAACTTTGACTCCCACTTAGCCCCTCCTCCTTTATAATTACTTGTCCGCTCATTACCCTGCTAAATCACTCAAATACTCATGGTGCCTAGGCCAAGTTATTTTTGTTTACTATTATTTCCATGTTTCTTCTTGTCTTCTATTATGGATGTATTGAGGGAGAAGGAGAAGCTCTCTTCAATTCAAAGTTGCCTTAAATATCTCTTCTGATGACCAATTGATGAGTTCTTGGGAGAAGGAAACAAATTACTAGTTGTTTTGGTTGGGCATAACCTGCCATAGCACCACCAATCACGTAGTCAATGTTGAAATCTTTGATGGCTCTGTTGAAGGGGGGAGTCATATCTAAGAGCTTGTATACCCTCACTTTTATTATAGGCACAATCCTCACTAATAATGGATTAACAGGTACTCTTCCTCCCTATTTGGGAAAACTCTCTTTTCTCACACAACTCTACTTAGATGGGAATAAATTGAGTGGGAACATTCCATTGTCCTTTGCAAACATGTCTTCTCTAACTGAGCTATCTCTTTATGAGAATCAACTCACGGAAAGCATTCCCTCTTATCTCTTTAATCTATCATCTCTAAGTAATCTATATCATTATGGAATCAACTCACATGAAGCATTCCCTCTTTTCTCTCTAATCTATCTTCTTTAAGTAAGCTATATCTTTTTTGTGAGTTAACTCAAAAGAAGCAATCCCTCTTCTATCTCTAATCTCTCTTCTCTAAATGAGCTATATCTTTATGGAAATCAACTCACAGGAAGTATTCCCTCTTCTCTCTCTAATCTCTCTTTTCTTGCTCTACTACATCTTTCTACAAATCACTTAAGCAATTGTATCCCAAAGTCCTTGTTGATCTCTCTTCACTAGAATACTTAGATTTGTCCTTCAACCAATTGTATGAAGACTTTCCCTCCTCATTTTTAGAGCTCTCCTCCCTTACTCACCTCTTTGCTAAGAGGAATGCTTTCAATAAGAGTATTGCTTCCTTAGCACTACCCTCTTCACTTGAAGGGATTTCTCTTAGGTTAAATGACCATTAGATAATTTTAGAGGCTTTATTTTACATCCTTAGAAAATTAATCTCTCTGTCTAATTATGTACTTAATTTTAGTTGCACCTCGATTCCCTCATTCCAATTATTCACTTACATATATGACATCATGTAAGACGAATGGTCAAGTCCCATTTTGTATTTTGAGTCATTTTTCACTTGAAGAGGTTCAATTAGCTAAAAATAATCTTGTTGGAGAAATTAAGTCTTAGTTACTAGATATGAGCCTTGAGTATATCAATCTCACAACAAATCATCTACAAGGTCACCTTTTTAGAAATACTTCATCTTGGAAGGAATATATGTCCTATATGTGTCTAACAATGCACTATGCAAATAGATACCATCAATTTGACCTTCTGGTATAGAAGTGTTGTTAATCAACAACAATTCACTGATAGGAAATATTCCTCCAAGACTATAGGACTACAAAAATTAAATTTGGCAAATAATTGTTTGAATATAATCATCCATCCAAGCTTATCCAATTGTTCTAAGCTTCAAATCTTGAATTTGAGGGATAATAATTTGAGGGGAATGATGCCATCTAAGTTTGGTAAGCTAAGTCACTTGCTGTCTATAGTAATTAAGAATAACAAGGTAAGTGGATCATTTCCTCCCTCCATATGCAATTGTATAGAAATTTGTTTTCTAGATAGTAGGAAAAAACTTATTGAAATGTCAAATTTCAAAGTCAATAGGAAACATTTTAGAGCTATAAGTGATGACAATGAGGAATAATTTTTAAGGTAGTATTCCTACAAAAATTGGGTAGTTGAAACACCTCCAAATCATGGACCTTTCTTCAAATTGCCTATTAGGATTTACACCACACAATATTTTTAATTTACAAGCAATATTGGTAGAACCACACAAGGAATTTAGCATGGTTCCATTTTATCTAGACTACTTTCCATAAGGTAATTATATATATAAGAATGGATTGAATACGGATTCCAAAAGGAGATATGAGAACTATGCATATGAGAATTAAGGAAGTTAAAGTAGTGGAACAACTTTCTACGCTAACTTTGAGAGGATTAATGTACAAAAACTTTTCAAATCTAATATAACAATTACAAAAAATGATACAAAAACACATATAAATTAGCAATAAGCCATAAACACATAACACTAGATATACGTGGGGGAAACCCTTTGGGAGAAGACTTGCGCACTCCAAAACATGCTCAATGTATTAACAAATCTAAAACAAGATTACATCACACTTGCAGAGAAAGTTATTATAGGAGTTTCACCAACAAATTAAACTTGGATGAATTTCAACAACATTCTAGCAACACTATTTACTTGCAAGCTCTCATAATAAAATTACTTCCTCAAGCGCCAATTTATATCCAAATGAACAAGCTATAAACCATTTGTGGTTTTCTAAACCATGTGCCAAAACCTCCTTTTGAGATTCCCACTAATAGGCTAAAATTAACATAATCTCTTAGACTCTTACAATTGTCATAACTAGCCAATTTAATCCACCCAACATGGGTGCCCAACTTGTCATTATTCTTCAACTCAAAATAGGCACTTCATGAAAAATAAGAAAGTTTAGATCATAGCTATTCAAGATTCCAAGGTAACTCCCTCTATTCTTGACTCTTACACACCATAAGAATCTGCCATAACCTGTCATAGAATCCCACAAAAGTGGGAGTCTCAAATCTTCTATGGATAGGCAATTTAATAACCTTACAATGTCACAAAAAGTAATGCCTATTGGCAAGAAATAGGGTAGAGAGTAAAAGTTATCGCGGGTCACCGCAAAGGGAGTGTGGAGCATAAGGCTAACATGGATGATAGTATTAAGGATATTTTGTAAGGGACACCTCCCTAACATAGTATATTGTATAAAGATATGTAATAAAGTAAGTGTAAAAAAAGTGAAGATAAGGAATATAATATACATAGCAGAGACCTAGATTTGCCTTTTGTATTTATTATTGAATATGAATATATAAGGAGATACAAGGGTTATAAACTAATGATTATGTGTCTATTGATGTGTGTAATTTGTAAGATGTGATCAAATCTTACCGTAGTATGATATTTCCTACCGCAACTATCTATCTTTCTATCACTATGTCTTTTGGGGTATAAACATATTACATAAGAGTACTTTAAGCTCATATCTCTGGATTGTGTCTTAATTTATCTTGCCAACATTGGTTTCGTTACCAAGACCTTGGTAAGAGAAGTGGAGAAGAGATGAGATAGAAGAAAGGATAATGTGGAATAGATTTAGAATATATGGGAACTAGAGTAAAAAGAGAATTTTTTTAAAAACTTGTGGAAGAAATCTCTTAGGTCCTACCCTTGTGAGAGGGGGCAAGCACTTAAGGGATGACAAATAGAAAGGGGGAAGGGATCTAAAAAGATCATAGAAAGCCAACCATGGGATACATAAGAATTAATGTAATCCCATATAAAAAACACCCATGGCCAAAGGAGATAACAGAAAGTTAAGAGAAATTAGTGAAAACATAAAATTAGCAATGGAAATGAACATGGAGGAGAAGAAGAACAAACAAACCGAGGAATGTTAGGAAAGACACCTCAAGAGGATGGAAAAGCTAGAGGAAATAGAAAAAGAACTTGCCATGAGGACATTAGTAGAAAAGTAAATAGAGGAAGTGTTTGAACACACCAATGAGGGCACTGTTGAGCACGCCACTATGGGTGCAACTAAATAATAAAATGTTGATTCACCAAATCCTAAGAAAACAAATGAGTGCGCCATAGGGGATGCGGTAGAGATAAGGGAGACAAAGATAGATAATAATCTGGAACCAATCAACTCACATGAATAAAGCAAAAGAAATTCTAAAAAGATTAGAAGGAAGTATTAACACATATGAGTCTTCAAGGAGAACATGGGAAGAAGCATTACTACCACTAAACAAGACACCAATTATTCAACCTAATCTATCTAATATTCAAATTAGAATTGATGAAAATGGGAATCGGTATTAAACCCTACAAAGAATCTCCAACCTATAAATTTTGATGTGGAATACTTAGAACAGTTGGTAACAAAAGTGTAAGGAAGATGAGAGAAAAAGAAACACAAGTGGTACCTGATAGAATCAACTTCATGTCAAACAATACAAGTACAATAAAACAAACAAATGAAATGACAATAGTAACAAATGGAATGTCATTAGCAAATGAAAGGTTATTCCCTTTTCTAGTTTACATTTGACTTTCAAATTAGACCCAATTTATGCTCAAGCCAACAAGATATTACAATTGAAGTCTCAAGACTCTAGGGAAAACACACATGAAAGTCAAGAGTTATTCATAAGTGCTATGAAGTTTAAACATTCTATAGACGTAAGGAGATATATTAGTTTTAGACAAAACCTAGGGGGTCATTATGTTGCAAAAAGTAGGGACCTTAAGTTGAAGCAACGTTGATGGCTTAAAACATTTGGTGCAATAGAAGAGGCCACTTATGCTTATGATACATGGCTACCATATTTAGGAGAGGCATCAAGGAAATGACAAATTTACTCTATATCAATTCAAAGTCATGTAAATTTCTCTCCAAGCAACCTGTTGTTCCCTTCATTACTTTGGGATCTAGCTCCAAATTACACATAGATTATGGTCAGCCTACCAATATGATACAAGATGCTTACTCTAATTATACATGCATGAATTTGAGAATGAAACATTTTGCATTAGAAGCTAAAACCTACAACTTTGGTGATATGGTCATGACCAATTCCACATAGTCTTGAACAAATATGATGGAGAAGAAACACCACTTGCTTTGAGGTGGTTCCAACAATTTACATCTACCTGTCTCTCTTCCTAGAGATCCTACAACTAGAAGTGCCAAGATTGCAATTGTAAGGCCTCTCTGAGAGTATGGCTTGAGTAGTCATAGTCCTAATTCTAAAATATGTCCTTCATCTACACCTAAATTGAACAATCATAAAATTTGTTATCAAAGTGCCACTATAGATGACTTAATCATTCCATGCTCATTTCTATGTTGTTGGCCCTCCTTCAACTCTATTATTTTTTCTTATTTTAACACCACCAACATTACCAATACAATCGTTATCATGAATCCTATTATGCCCACTTTGCCAAACCAAGTTGAAAACCAAGGACTTGTTCGTTTCTTGGAAGAGTCTACTATTGCATGGGCTCATTTGAGATTTATAACCCATTGTCATCAAAACCATTGACTTTCAACACTAAAAATGCTAGTGCTAAGAATTCCCATATAGATTATAGTTTATTGGATCAAATAATCATGAAGTTCCTTCATCCATTGAACCCCCAAAACAACAACAAAAGTAGTGGCAATGACATCGACTATGCTATTAGCCTTCCATATATGGCTAGTACTACTAATCCCACCTTTAGCACTAACAATGTTACCTCTGATTTGTGGATTGTTGACATACAAAACTTGATACACTAAAATTATTAGTGTATGTACTTGAATCAATAGTACCAACTACAATTGGAGAAATATGGTGTAGAGGAAAACTAATGTGTTGTAGACTTAAATAAATTTAGGGTTTTAGCCTAACTGAACAGTCCACTATCATTGTGTTCCTACATTGAATTATCAACCAAGGAGCGTAAGCTTATTGATGCAGAGCCAGAGTCGGAAGCGTTTACCAATGGTGGAATTTGGTAGTTGTCATATTATCGGCAAGGGTTGATGAATGTCTTACCGACATGCCTCTATCGGCCAAACTAACATCCATCGGCTTCTCCCCACTTTTTCATGCCGAAACCCATCTCACACCGATATACTTAGCACCCACTTCACCGTTGGCCAGACATTATACTATCGGCCACCTTCAAGATTGTCGCACCGATACTTTGTGTCACTCCGATGACTCTTCAAAACCCGCCTTCGTCGGCAACACCTATTACCATCAGCGGAACTTTCTTCTCCTCTCCCGATGGGTAGTCTCCTACCGATGAACTCCCTATCGGTGACACTTCCCCGTTGTCACCCTGATCGGTGAGAACATGTACTGTCGGCCTTACCAATTTTTGTTTGCCCGATGCTTTTCCTCACGCCGACGACAAACTGTTTATTCCCAGGACATACAACTATCGGTGAAAACCTTGTATCTTCTCCCAATATACCTAGTCACACTGATGCCCTATGTGCCAGCTCCTCATTAGTTAGACACATACCTATCGGTGAGGTCCTTATTCCTTCTGCCGATGTCTCCCATCACGCTGAAATCCCTACGTCAACTCCTTTTCAACCAGACTTCCTTACTTCTCACACTAATGACCCGAATGTAGGATACACACAAAACGTTATCTCATACAAATGACAGGTACTCATAACTGGTGTCTTCTCGCCATGCAATGGCAAAACATGCAATCAATATATAATTGACATATACACAGTAAATGCACTTCCATAGACAATCTCGACATTCACATAGGACGTATACAACCAATATATACAAAGGGACACTCAGCTGCAACAATGGTATACACAGAGGGGATACTTGGAGTAGTTCTGTAATTTCAAACAAAATAAAATTGAAAAGAAAACTATTTTACAGATCCATTCCACTGATTTCATAGAAATCCACCAGTGGAATGGATTTATCCAGGTATCTCAATCACAGAAAGAAACTAATTCAAAACCCTACACAAGTGTTGTACAGATTATATTTATTGAACAATTTATTATAGAATATCTACACAGAAACCTGACAGAAAAGAAGGAATTGCAGAACTTCTATTCCTCCTTCTTAGTGTTTCAGAACCACACCCCCAAATATTACAGAGGATTTTCATTTTATATTTTCCAAAAAAGTGAGCGACCGACATTCCTCTCCTCTATTTCTGTGATTTTGATTTTACCAAGATTATTGGTAAAAACTCCTAATGTATATTATGACATCTATTTTGCATAAGACAACAAAACTTCTAATGTTAAGACACCTTGATTAACCCTTCCCTTAATCCAACCTATCTAAAATGTCAAGTTTGGAGTTTACAAACATGAAATGCCAATATAGAATGTTACATTTTGAAGATGCTATAAGGTAACATGAAATGTCAAAACTATATTAGTCTTATTCTTCTCCCTCTTGTGTATGTTGATCCTGGTGAAGGGGTGCTCCTGCACCATAGTCCTCAGGAGAAGAGATCTCAAGCCCCTTTGAGATCAGAGTTTGGAGGTCTACACCATGATTTGAAATCTGATCTGTAGTCATCCAAATGGCCTTTGAATCTGGTTTCCCTTGCCAAGTCACCAAATATTCCAGGTATTCTGGTGCAGGAGCACCTACCTGACAGCTGGCCTTCATGAGGCAGTTAGTAGTTTTAGGTCTTGTTTATGTTTTCAAGAAGGTCTGATAAGACCAAATGCATGTAAAAAGGTCAAGCTGATCATGATAAGATCATGCTGACCATGCTTTGCTATTTTTAGCCAGTTTGTTAGGACAGTTGTCATGTTGTAGGTCCGGTTGGATCTCCCAGCCGCCTGGAGAGATTTCCCAGCCGCTTGGAGTCGGGTCAGTAGTACTCGTAGGAAAATCTATTTAAGCATGAGGATCGGTTGATATTGCATAGATCATCGATCAGACTTTGCGAGAGGAGAGACTGAATATTGTAATAGCATCTTGTGAAATCAAATAAGAGATCCTGTTCTGTTCAATTTCTGTTTGGTCTCTATTGTTTAATCGATTTACTGCATCTGGGTGGTTTTCATGGATTCACTGATCCATTCCACCGGTTGATTTGTCTGATCGATGGAATGGTTATGTACAGTAGGGTAGGTGTTAGTTTGTTTGTTCGCATGCAGGTGTGCAGGATCACTGCTGAAAGGTGTTGAAGACCCTAGCATGGGCATGTGCTAGGTCGAGCTGATAAAGTGTGGAAGATCACCCTGGAAGCGGATCGAGTCATCCCAGGAGGTTCGGCGGATCAGAACAGTGAAAATCCGCTAAGGTTGAAAAGTCGTCAAAACGGCATCATCAGGATATTTCTGCGTATATCCTGCAGTCGCTTCGGGCATCATCATCCGAGTAAGAGGAGATCGGCATGATGCAGTTGAGTGCATGAAGTGAATGTGCGTCGGGGTGATCATCATCAGGAGTTGCCAATGAGGAGCGTATCGGCATCAGGAAGAAGATCGGGTTGATCGCGGGCCGAAAAAGCTAAGTTTGGCCAACAGCAGGATATGACGTCATCATCATCAGGATATACGTCATCAGGATATTTCGGAGCAGCAGGATATTGAGGAGCTGCGGGTGACGTCATCGTCATCAGGATATACGTCATCAGGATATCGGGTGACGTCAGCATCAAAGGGAAGGTGCGAGGAGTTAAGGTTCGTCATCATCAGGATAAATGGAAGGAACCGGATGTTCTTTATCCTGTTGATTATCATGATGTTGAATATCATGATGCTGAAGGTAGTGAAGGTCAAAGTTGTCGCTGAAGTGAACAGTGGACGTCAGGAGGATGTTCGCGTTGGTCGAACATGATGATGCTGTCGATTATCGAATAAGGTGATGCTGTTGACATGCGAACGGGCGAGGGCTTGTCATCAGGAGGATATCGGTCGGCGCAGGAAATATGATGATGCTGACAGTGTTAAGCAAAATATGATGATGATGGTGATGGTGATGATGATGATGGGCTGCAAACATCCATGCTGTATTGTAAGGTTATAGTGTGGATGCCTCTGCATCATATTCTTTGTTCCTGGTCATCTTTATCACTCTTGAGTCTAAGATATGCTTCAACTTTGGTGGATCATGCTTAGGAATATCATCAATTGCTGCATCCTGCAATGGTTCTTGTGCTACATTTGCATTTGGCTTGTATGGAGTCAAATCACATACATTGAAAATGGGTGACAATCCAAGATCAGGAGGAAGTTGGATCTCATATGCATTCTGTCCACACTTCTTTAAAATCTGACATGGTCCAATCTTCCTCTGGATTAGCTTGGTATACTTACCTTTGGGGGGCCTCTCCTTCTTCAGATTTACCCACACCAAATCTCCAACTTCAAACTGTAAATCTCTTTTCTTTTTTTTAGCATATGTTTTGTACTTCAGTGTAGCTTGTTGGAGTTGGTTTTTGACCTGATCATGTACTTCTTTGATAGTTGAAGCAAAAGCTTCACCATCTGCACTAATAGGCTCTCCTATAGGTAGATCTCTCAGCTCCAGAATACCTCTTGGATGAATACCATAGACCACCTGAAAAGGTGATTTTCCTGTACTCCTATTAATGGTGTCATTATAGGAAAATTCTGCTTGTGGGAGGATATTATCCCATTTCTTTGCATGCTGCCCGGTTAAACACCTGAGTAGGTTACCCAATGAATGGTTAACAACTTCAGTCTGCCCATCTGTTTGAGGATGGTAGGCTGATGAGAAGGACAAATTGGTTCCAAGCTTCTTCCAAAGAGTTCTCCAGAAGTGGCCAATAAACTTCACATACCTGTTTGATACTATGTTCAATGGTAAACCATGTATCCTCACTATCTCTTTGAAAAACAAATCAGCAACATATGAAGCATCACAAGTGGTTTTACATGGTAAGAAATGTGCCATTTTACTGAATCTGTCTACTACCACAAAAACACTATCATATCCTTTCCTTGTCCTAGGAAAACCTAGTACAAAATCCATGCTTATGCTCTCCCATGGCCTAGAAGGAATGGGTAAGGGCTGATACAAACCTGCATTTGTGGATCTCCCTTTTGCTTTCTGACATATTACACATGCTTCCACAAATTTTCTCACATCTGACTATAACTTCGGCCAATAGTAATGTCTCTTCACAAGATCAAGAGTTTTATTAAGACCAAAATGTCCTGCCATGGCCCCACAATGTTTCTCCTAAATAATATTCAGTCTCATGGAACATCTTGGAATACATAGTTGTCCACCTTTGAAAAGTAATCCATCTTGGATCAGAAATTCAGAGAACTCAACATGATACTTGTCTCCAAAAGAAGTATATACGTGGTAGATCTCTCCAAAGTCTTCATCATCACCATACATTGTCTTCAAAGAATCAATCCCAACACTCTCCAATTGGATTTGATTGATGGTCAAAACTCTCCTACTCAAAGCATCTGTGACTTTGTTTTTAACCCCTTTCTTGTGCTTGAGTGTGAAAGTGAAATCTTGTAGAGTTTCCACCCACTTCATGTGCCTATGGTTCAGCTTCTCTTGACTATTTATGAAACTGAGGGCCTGGTTATCTGTGAACACTATGAATTCTTTGGGCATCAAGTACTGCCTCCATTTCTTAAGTGATTGGACGAGAGCATACATCTCCAAATCATAGGATGATTATCTCTTCTTGGCATCATTTAATTTCTCACTGAAGAATGCAATAGGTCTACCTTCTTGGCTAAGTACTGCTCCAATTGTAATATGACTTGCATCACATTCTACTTGAAAAATCTTGTTGAAGTCAGGAAATGTAAGAACTGGCTGCTCTGCCACCTTCTTCTTCAATGTTTCAAAGGAATTATCTGCCTCCTTTGTCCATGTAAACTTGCACTTCTGTCCTCCCTTTATGGTATCAAGCATGGGTGCACAAACATGACTAAATCCCTTTATAAACTTCCTATAAAAGGTTGTTAATCCATGGAAACTTCTAACATCATTCAAGGTTTTGGGGGTTGGCCAAGACAATATGGTACTTACCTTTTCTGGTTCCATTTTCAGTTTGTTATGTGAGATAACAAATCCCAAGTAGGTGATCTCTTCCTGCATAAATAGACACTTTGCTAAATTGATCATGAGTTGCTCTTCATGTAACCTTTTGAGGACCAAGTCTATATGATTGAGGTGTTCTTCCCTTGTATTACTGAAAAGAAATATGTCATCTAGATATACTATGACAAATTTACCTAGGAATTCTCTCAAGACCTCATTCATCAATCTCATAAAGGTACTAGGGGTGTTGGATAAACCAAAAGGCATGACCTTCCACTCATATAACCCCTCATTAGTCTTGAATGTAGTTTTCCACTCATCACCAGGTCTAATCCTAGTCTGATGATAGCCACTCTTTAAATCTATTTTGGTGAAGTATTTAGCACCTCCTAAACAATCAAGTAAATCTTCTATCCTAGGGATTGGAAACCTA
The DNA here is from genome assembly GCA_027924645.1 of Cunninghamia lanceolata. NCBI lineage: Eukaryota > Viridiplantae > Streptophyta > Pinopsida > Cupressales > Cupressaceae > Cunninghamia > Cunninghamia lanceolata. Next base: position 1,641,271 of record BSBN01000940.1, read on the forward strand.
TACCTGATTGTTATCTTGTTGATAGCCCTTGAATCAGTGCAAAGTCTCCAAGTGCCTTCCTTCTTTGGTGCAAGTACAACCGATACTGCACATGGGCTTAAAATTTTGCCAATTAGGCCTATCTCTAACAATTCTTCAATTTGCCTTGCTACCTCTGTATTCTGATCTGGAGTGAGCTTATATGCTACTTTGTTTGGGAGTGTAGATCCTAGGATCAGATCTATACAATGGCTGATGTCTCTTATAGGTGGTAGGGAACTTGGCATCCCATCAGAGATAATACCTTTGTACTTGTCCAATAGCTCTTGGACAGCTGGGTCTATGAATTTATGTCACTTCTCTCCCTTGACTTCTTGCTATTGTTCCTTGTTCACCTTTAGGCATGGAATTAGAGCATATGCAACTGCTCCTTCTTCTCCTATCTCATTCAGGAATTGTTTGCCTTCGACCATCATCACCTTAACTTCCTTTCCTCTTGATTTTAACTCATTCTCCATTAATGGTAGCAATTCTATCACCTTACCATTCTTGGTGATTGAATAGGTGTTTCTGACTCCATCATGGTATGCTTTCAAATCATACTGCCATGGTCTTCCAAATAGGAGATGGCAAGCATCCATCTTGGCAATGTCAAACAGTAACCTATCCTTGTATGGGCCAATTTGAAATTCTACCCAAGCCTTTTCTTCTACAACTATTTGCTGACCTTGGGTGAGCCATGAAATTTTATATGGGCAAGGATGTGGCAGCCTCTTAAGCTTAAGCTTTTCTACCATCTCAATGGATACAAAATTTTTAGTAGATCCAGAGTCAATCAGAACTTTACATACCTTTCCTCCTGCCTTGCAAGTAGTTCTGAAGAGAGACTTCCTTTGTGGAGGTTCTTTTCCAGGCATCTTCATAGTGGTCGTTGCTCTTCTAATCATCAAAGATTCTCCATTCTCAAGATACCCATAACTGTCAGGAGCATTCACACTTTGATTTGTGCTTGAGCTTGCTACACATTGACAATCAGATTCTTGGATCAGATTGATCCTCTTTTCTCCTATTGAACTTGTTGCCTTTACTGGACATCTACTGGCTATATGGCCTTCTTGATTGTAATTGTCACATTTGATAGGTCCTCTGCCCTGAGATCTTCCTCTAAATGGTGGTCTTCTGCCCCTGAAGTTTCCCTTTTGATTGCAGCTTCGCCCTTGGTTCTGACTGCTATCTCCTCTACTGTTCTCTTGGTTGGATTCACTTTGGTATCCAAATCCTCTGCCTCTAAAAGGACTTTTCCCTCCTCTCTGCTGTCTCCCTCTGCCTCTATTGTTCTGCTCATGCCTTCTCTTTAATTTTTCTTCCACTTTGAGTGCCATTTGATAGCATTTTTGAATTATATCTAGATTATGCAGATTTAGGTCTTCTTGGATGTTGAACCTCAATCCATTGAGGTACCTTGCTACCTTCTCTTCCTCACCTTCCCTTACCTTTGTTTTTACATACAGCTTCATGAATTCTTCTGTGTATGAGCTGACATCTAGCTCCTTTTGCTTCAAATTTTGTTTCCTCTTATGTAATTGGATATTGTAATCCAATGGAACATAGGCCTCCTTCACCAATGCCATCATTCTCTTCCATGTTGCAACTCTGTTCTTTCCCTCTTTCACCCTATCATCTTGGATGAAATTCCACCAAGTCAATGCAGCTCCTTTTATTTTGGACTGAGCCATCTTCACTCTTTGGTGTTCTGGTATTTCCTCGGTCTCAAAGAAATTGTTTAAGGAGTCTATCCACTCCATTACTGAATCAGATTCCATTTTTCCTGCAAACACTGGTAGGTCTATTTTCACATCCATGGTCCTTCTTTCCATGGACCTGAGGGCATTGAGTAAGGGTCTCTGGTCTGCAGGAACCACTAGCTCTTCCTGCTTTGGGGTCTCCTCATCATCCCCATCTTCTCGTTCACAGAGTTTTCTTCCCCTTTCTCCACTCTGTCCCTCAACTTCTCTAGTTCTTCTTTCAATGCCTGATTCTGAGCTCTATCAGCTCTACTCTCTGCTATTTGCTTTCTCACTAAGGCCGTCAATTCAGCATTAGTCATCTTTGCTGGAAAAGTTTTTGAAGCTTCGCCTTCTGCCATTTTGCTTTCTCCTTCTGCTGCTTGATGGAACAAACACCTTTTGAAATCAAAATATGCAACAGCCTTTCCTCGAGCTTTCTCTAGCTCTGATACCACTTTGATGCAGAGCCACAGTCAGAAGCGTTTACCAATGGTGGAATTTGGTAGTTGTCATACTATCGGCAAGGGTTGATGAATGTCTTACCGACATGCCTCTATTGGGCAAACTAACATCCATCGGCTTCTCCCCATTTTTCACGCCAAAACCCATCTCACATCGATATACTTAGCACCCACTTCACCATCGGCCAAACATTATACTATCGGCCACCTTCAAGATTGTCGCACCGATACTTTGTGTCACTCCGATGACTCTTCAAAACCCACCTTCATTGGCAACACCTATTACCATCAACGAAACTTTCTTCTCCTCTCCCGATGGGTAGTCTCCTACTGATGAACTCCCTATCGGTGACACTTCCCCGTTGTCACCTCGATTGGTGAGAACATGTACTGTCGGCCTTACCAATTTCTATTTGCCCGATGCTTTTCCTCACGCCGACAACAAACTGTTTATCGCCAGGACATACAACTATCGGTGAAAACCTTGTATCTTCTATCGATATACCTGGTCACACCGATGCCCTGTGTGCTAGCTCCTCATCGGCCAGACACATACCTATCAGCGAGGTCCTTTCCTTTTGCCGATGTCTCTTGTCACACTGAAATCCCTACGTCAACTCCTTTTCGACCAGACTTCCTTACTTCTCACACCGATGACCTGAATGTAGGATACACACAAAAGGTTATCTCATACAAATGACAAGTACTCATAACTGGTGTCTTCTCACCATGCAACGGCAAAACATGCAATCAATATACAATTGACATATACACAATAAATGCACTTCCACAGACAATATCGACATTCACATAGGACATATACAGCTAATATATACAAAGGGACACTCAACTGTAACAATGGTATACACCGAGGGGATACTTGGAGTAGTTATGTAATTTTAAACAAAACAAAATTGAAAAGAAAACTATTTTACAGATCCATTCCACTAATTTCACAGAAATCCACCAGTGGAATGGATTTATCCAGGTATCTCAATCACAGAAAGAAACTAATTCAAAACCCTACACAAGTGTTGTACAGATTATATTTATTGAACAATTTCCTATAGAATATCTACATAGAAACCTGACAGAAAAGAAGGAATTGCAGAACTTCTATTCCTCCTTCTTAGTGTTTCAGAACCACACCCCCAAATATTACAAAGGATTTTCATTTTATATTTTCCAAAAAAGTGAGCGATCAACATTCCTCTCCTCTGTTTCTGTGATTTTGATTTTACCAAGATTATTGGTAAAAACTCCTAATGTATATTATGACATCTATTTTGCATAAGACAGCAAAACTTCTAATGTTAAGACACCTTGATTAACCCTTCCCTTAATCCAACCTGTCTAAAATGTCAAGTTTGGAGTTTACAAACATGAAATGCCAATATAGAATGTTACATTTTGAAGATGCTATAAGGTAACATGAAATGTCAAAACTATATTAGTCTTATTCTTCTCCCTCTTGTGTATGTTGATCCTAGTGAAGGGGTGCTCCTACACCACTTATGATGATGCATGCAATATCTATGCCTTCAAGACTCATTTCTACTCTAAGCTAATCTTGTGTGATTCTTCTTACCCAATCATATTTACTAGAATGCATAGGAATGTAAAGCGGTAAACAGAAATGAAAAACAACAAAAATAATTTAATTTCCCAATTGCTACGGGTACCTTTAGTAGAGGCTGAAGATAACAGTATTTAACAGAAAATCACAGTTTTAATCTAACATCTCAAGACCGATGAAAAATATAACACTAACCTCTGGAGGATTAAAAATGTGCACTCTACTCATGAATCATAGCTACTGGAACTATCAATCAACAGTTCTTACTAGTTCACAATATAACATAGAAAGTGGAATAAAAAAGATAAACTAAAAATGCATAAATAAATAAGAGAACATGTAAAGTGATGGTTAGTACCTTGAGTGGCCAGCTCAGGGAACTATCTCACTTTTTTTGGAAATTAAATCTACTTCAGATCTTCACCCCTCTCATAACATACAATTAAATTCAAATCATATCTACGGTAGAATCTTCTTTAGATTTTTATTCAAAATTCTAAAATGTCTGTAACAACTAATAACTATAACAAAAGTAACGGTTATTTTGAAAGTAGAACATAACAACTACCTAATCAATGAACTCCTCTCCTATATAAAGATGGGAGAGTCTTATTCAACCTTCTAACTAACTGCGATCATCAATTTATTCCTGGACATCAAGTTATTGTTTTTGAGATCAACTTATTAACTAGAACAAAGGAAACAGAGTCCTAACCAAATAGAAATTCTAACCATAACAACTCATAAATAAGATTCATGAACTTCGGTGAGATTCCTAGAATGAGTCTTCTTTCTCCTCTGCGTTTATTCTCCCATGATGACCACGTTTATCTCCACCAATCACTATGTCTAGCACTTGGACCGCATCCTCATTGATTCCTCTGTTCTACGTTCTGTTGTAATTACTCCTCCTTGGATTCTTTACTTGGCTGCATAGGGTTAATCATTCCAACATATATACAAAATAACCTCTTATAATAAACTTATGAAATCGTATCTATTTTTCACACATATTAATAATTCAAATCATCCATTTGATAATATAACCACCTGAATTCATTCATCAGCATAGGATCCAAGTCTTAGGAAAGTATATATGAAACAACATAAAATAGAGGTAATGTATGTGGAGTCTTTGCAGAACCATATAGAAAAGGTCTTTAAAACATATGAAAATAGTATAAAAAGGAGGACAATATTTCATCCCAACATTCCCCCCAACTTAGACTTTTGCTTGTCCCTAAGCAAAATTAATGAACTAGACACTCAAGGCAAAAGGTTATAATGCAGGGTAATTCTTCTGAGGTCTGTGTTTGCTCTAACTCCTTCCCCTTGCTTGTGGTAGAACCCATTAGAGTATGCAACTCTTTCCATCCTGATTTGTTCAGCACGCCTACACTGCTCACTTTTCCTTCCTATCCAATGTGGTACTGGATAGAGAAATATAGGAGGCTGAAAGGTGAGAGGTAACCATGATACTCCTCTCTGTTATGATATCTGGATATACCTACGCAGTCTTTCAAGCATATTCATGAAATTATGGATGGAATGGGGTTCCTTCCTCTGTAATTCTAGAGTTAAACTCTCCCATCTGCCATGCACATACCTCTGACAATTCTGGATAATGGACACTGCCATCCTCTATATTCTCCTGTAGTCCCTAAGTCTTAAATCCATGATTACTTTTCCTGGCCCTTTATGAGACAACAATGTCATCCATTGGGTTAGAATGGTTTCAGGCTCCAAGGCTTCCTTCCTCAGTTGCAGTGGTACTTTCTTTTCCTGCTCTTCATATTGGTCCATCAATAACCCTCTAAGTTGCTCATTCTTGAAATATGACATCAATGCCCTGACCTAGAGATCTCTAACATAAATACAAGGATTCCATTGTGTATCTTCATCCATTATGTAATTGTGTAAATTATACTCACACAACTGGTCCTTCTCTTCTAAGCTGATCTCTTGGAAGTAATTGTAAAAGATAAATCTTGAATGCAAATCAGGTTGATCATTAATAAACCTATTAAACTAAAAACTGAGAAATTTTTCCTTTAAGAATAGTGCATACACTCTTTCTGGAGGTCGACATCCCATAATCTGTTTAGCCCTCTCAATAACTTCTGTCAGCTTTTGCTCCAACTGTTTAATCTTCAATCCTTTTCTGCAATAGACTAATTAAGGTTATGCTTTTCTTTTTTCTAGTTTTCTTCCTTTTGCTTATTTTCATCAGTTCAAAACCCAAGGACAATGTAGTATGGTATGTTGGGGTCTTTATCACAGGAGGTTGGATAGTAAGTGCCGCCTCTTCATTAGTCATAGCTTTAGTTTCAGCCAGCTGAGCTAACAAATCTAAATTAGAACTTTGGCCATAAGTTTGGATCTTCTCTTCCAATTCCCGAATCTTCTTCTCCCTTTCTCTATCTCTCTCTTCATAAACACTTACTTGTTCTTCAAGTTACCTTATTCTGACTAGGGCCTCCTACAACTCCTTCCTAATATCTTTGTCCTCTATTAATTCCTTTTTTCCTTCAAGATTTTCATCATTCCCCTTTTCAGGGGCATTAAAGATTTCCTTAGCAGTGCCTTTTGTCACAGGTTTTCCCATTTTTCTAGCAATAAATGGATCTTCTGATTCAGGGTCAGAAGAAGAAATGTACCTTCTTTTCCAAGCAGACATGCTATCATTTACACAAGCATCAGCAGAAGCATCCTCAAGAGGGATTTCTCCCCTATCTGAATCTAGATTTAGAAGAGTTGGGTTAGTATCCTTGTGGCCTTTATTTTCATCTCCCTCTTTCTCAACAACTCTCTCTTTAGCACTTTGCCTTCTCAACCTCCCTGATCGCCTAGGAGCAACTGTATCATATTTTTCCACCTTTTTCCTCTTCTTGTTGTTCTCCCTCTGACTCTTTGTTTTCTTCCTAGATGTTGAAGAAGTGGTCCTTTTAGTTCTGGAGCAGAGGTTGAGGGCTTTTCAACTGACACAGGTCTAAACTCTGGAGGGTTCTCAGGTTGTGTTTCTTCTTTCTCAGTATCTACAGGGGGTTCAACTTCATGTGGAATATCTTCCTCTAGCTCTGGTTCTTCTAAGAGTATTGAGATGTCTACACATTATTTAAAAGCTTCCCACTCAATCTGTGGATACTGAATCCTTAAAACTTCTTTTTACTAACAAAGATATTAAACAATGGTGAGAAAGAGTTGTGTCTGCATGCTGCCTCTGATACTCTGAAGACATTCTTTTCAACATATAATACAAATAATTGGGAACATTGATAAATTCCTCATGCCTCAAATGGTTAAGCAGTTTAAGATGTGCAATATACAACATATTATATCTACCATCATGTAAGTGATATATTTGATAATATAGGTAGCACATTTCCCCCAAAAATATGGAAGAGATAATCGTTTGGTACCTTGTGTGGTAGAGTCTAGGTGTTCACCTCTTTCACAAAACTCCTCCCTAGCTGCAGCCGCATCAGCCCTTTCTAGATACTCAGATCCTGTTCTTGGCAACCCTGAAACTTGAGCAATTGCTAGCTCGGAAGCGTCTACTGTCAACCCTCTAACCAATACTTCATCATATTGCAGAGTAAGTGCAAATTCCTTTGCCATTTCATCATCATACTCCGTTAATTTGAGGAAGTAATCAAGCCAACCAACTCTAGTAAAGAGTGGGAGAACCAACACATCTTCCAATATTTCCTTGTGTGCTGAAGGTTCCCTTCTGATTATGTCTCCTCCCATTAAGACTGTGAATTAGGACTCTACAATATCAATTCTCTGCACAACGCTAGGTAACCAATTTCTACTGTCTTAGCTCAACTACCTTAGCTCACCAGCCTAAAAAACCAGTCTTTCTATTTGCTTTTTTCTATTTCTCCATTATAACTCCATAACTCTTTTAGGGTATTAATTCAGTATTTGACAGAGATGAGATCATAACACAGAGTATTTTGTCTAGTTGTTCAAAAGGGCAGGGTTTCAATCAAGGTTTTGAAAGGCAAAAATGTAAAGGCAACAATGAGTAAATGACAATCATCAATCATCGAAAAGAAACCCCTCCCCCAAACTTAATGATGAAGTGACCTCACTTCAAATAGCAGGTAGTATGGATAGAGGGAGAAAAAGAATTGGTGGAAATATACATCACATGCATAAAATAAATTATGAATAAACATGAAAATAAATAAAGAAATCTAAGTGTATTAATAGAAATGTGTGAATTGTACATATATATTGAAATGGAATAATTAACATACCTTGGAAATTGTGAACAATACCAGTGATGTGATAGAATAGGCATGCTGCAAATGGAAATTGGGATGTACGGTGACAGAGTGATAATTGATTAGTGCAAGATGTCAAATAGAAGTATCACTCAGAAATTGGAATGGACAAGTGGAATTATTTGAATGGATGAAATTTGAAATGAGTACAGGTTGAGGGAATGAGCAGGAAAAATGAGGTAGTTGGCATCAAGTAACAGAACAGAATAGTAGATAGGTGTTGCTACAGGCGCCTGCAGCACAGGTCCCGACTGTGTGAATGAGAACATAAAATAACAGGTCCCAGCTGAGTCAGGTCTCGACTGAAAAAGTGAATAACATGTCCTAACAAAGATAGGAAGTTGTAACCATGGAACTGTGTAGTGTGTGCATGTGGGAAAAATAAGAAATTTAATTGGCAGCAACAGGGGTTGAGTATGGCAAATCAACCTCCATATCACTAGACATTGTAGTTATATCAGCATCAGAATTTGCATTGTATGGAGTCACAGCATCTGAATCAGCAGCATCAGGTGTCATAGCATCTAAATCAACAGTGTTAGGAGAAGCATGCTAAGCAGATAGAGATACCAAAAAGTCTTCTCTCCAAAGTGGCTTATTGTACAATTTGAGCCTATGCCCATTGACCAATAGTAAAAATTGAACTTCATCAATAGTGTGCAGTTGAACTGCACCATTAGGAAACACTTGTTGGATTTCATATGGACCTAACCAACGTGACTAAAGTTTTCCTTTGAAGTCCTTATACCTGGAGTCATAAAGTAAGGCCCAGTCTCCTGCAGCGAATTCCTTTGTTTTTATATACTTATCATGCCATTTAGCCCTTTGCTTCTCTATGACCTATGTATGATGAATAGCTTCTAGTCTCATTTCATCTAAGGCATTTAAATGTTGGAGCCTTTCCTACTGTGCAGTGGTCAGATCCATTCCTAGGTCCATTGTTGTCCTTAAGGTTTTATGCTCAAATTCAATACGAAGAACTGCAGTCTTGCCATAGACCAACTCATAGGGTGTAAACCCTGTAGTTGTCTTCCAAATTGTTCTATATGCCCAAACAGCTTCAGGGAGCCTAGAAACCCAATCTCTTCGATGAAGGTGTACTTTCTTGGTCAAGATAGTTTCAATTTCTCTATTGGTTACTTCTACTTGACCATTAGCCTGTGGATGGTAAGGTGTGGATTTCTTATGCCTGATCTAATATTCAGCAACCAATTTTTTTATTAAATCAGAGGTAAACTGTGGACCCTGGTCAGTTACTTTTTCTCTTGGAACACCATACCTGGTGAAGATGTCTTCATACAAGAATTTGGCCACATTGCCATCTCGTGCAAACTGTAATGCTTTCACCTCCACCCATTTAGTTAAGTAATATGTACATACCAAGATATATTCTTTGTTGTTGGATGAAGGAGATATAGACCCCACAAAATTCAAGCCCCACTTGTCAAAGGGGGCTAGGGAGAGTTGTGGCTGAAGAGGCGTCTAATCACTTCTAGTAGGTCGCCCCATTCTCTGGCATCTATCACAACTCCTGGTGTATTTGATAGCATCCTTGTGAAGTGTTGGCCAATAATAACCTGTGGTGAGGATTTTAAAGGCTGTTCGCTTTGCTACAAAATGTCCTCCATAAGGCTCCATGAGAAGCCTTCATTATATCAAATACTTCATCCTCTCTTATACATCTGCGCATAATATTGTCTGGTCCAGTGTAGAATAGAAATCCAAAAATCCAGGAGTAAGAGAAACATTTATGCACCAGATGCCTCTTCTCCCTTGGAGAGAAATATACTGGGATTTTCCCTGTAACCAAATAATTGGCAATGTCTGCATACCATGGAGTGTATGTAGTGAGAGAAAATAAATGCTCATCAGGAAAGGAATCATCAACCACTCCATCTGAAGACTGTGTAGGTAGTCTGGACAGAAAATCAGCAACAACATTGGCTTTGCCTGGTTTGTCAACAATTGTAATATCAAATTCTTGTAGCAACAATAACCACCTTACCAGCTTGCCACCTACTATAGGTTTATTCATCAAGTATCTGATGGTTGCATGATCCGTATGGATGAAGACTTTGTAACCAGTTATGTAGTGTCTGAATTTATTTATGGCATAAACAACTGCTAACATTTCTTTCTTAGTCACTATGTAATCAGTTCAGCTCCTTGTAGATTCTTGCTGACATAATAAATGGCATATTCTTTTGATCCTTCTTGTTGGCCCAAGACTACACCAATTGCAAAATCTGATGCATCAGTATGGATGAGAAGGTAGGGTCCAATTTGGTCCTCTAAGTATAGGAGCTTGTATCAAGGATGCCTTCAGCTTTTCAAAAGAAGTCTGACAATCTAGTGTCCATTCAAATTCACTGTCTTTAGTTAATAGAGTAAATAGAGGTGCAGCAATTTTACTAAAATTTTGAATGAACCTTCTATAGTAACCTGCATGTCCTAGGAAACTCCTGACATCTTTATGCTTCTGTGGAATAGGTAGGGTGGAAATAACTTCAATTTTCTTGGGATCCACTTGTATTCCAGCACTTGAGATAAAGTGCCCCAAAACTATTCCTTGTGTCATCATAAGAAAACATCTTTCATTACTCAAAGAGAGATTGTGATCTGTACATCATTGCAATACCTTCTCCAAGTTGTGTAGAGCTTCATCATATGTGTCACCATATGTGGTGAAGTCATCCATATAAATCTCCATACTGTCATGTGCAAAATCAGAGAAAATGCTTCAAACTGCTCTTTGAAAAGTAGCGGGAACGTTACACAGGCCGAAGGGCAAGACAGAGTATGCATATGTTCCCCAAGGGCAGGTGAATGTTGTCTTATCTTGATCTTTTGGAGCAATTTTAATCCGATTATAGCCACTAAAACCATCAAGGAAAGAAAAATATTTCTTGTCTGCTAGTGAATCAAGAACTTGGTCAATGAAGGGGAATGGAAAGTGGTCTTTCCTAGTGGCAATGTTCAATTCTCTATAGTTGACACAAACCCTCCACTTTCCTCCTTTTTTTCGAACTATAACCAATGGTGACATCCATTCACTGTCTGAAATGGGGTATATGAAGCCTGCATCCAAAATTTTATGTAGCTCAGTTTTAACAATTTCTCTGAGGGCTGGATTCATGAGCCTTTGCTGCTGCCTGATGGGCGTGTATCCATCATCTATGTATATCTTGTGCATGCATAAAGCAGGGTCTATGCCTTTCATATCATTATAGTCCCATGCAAATGCTGCTGAGTGTGTATTTAAAATTGCATGCAAGGATTGTTGTTGTTCATCAGTCAAGGCATTATTAATATTCAACATCTTTCTTGGTCTGACCTCTAGTTGTTTGGACAATTATTGCACATAAGATAAATCAAGGCTGGGTAACATAGGTAAGCATTGCTGGGGCAGTAAAGCATGAAATATTTGAGACACTTCTTCTGATGAACTGCTTGGTATAGTGGTGTTTAAAGGGTCTTGTAAGCAAGATAAGCAATCTTACTGCTGCAGATGCCTCCCACAGTCATTATGAAGGACATGAGCAATTAGTTCATCTTCATCTGGAACATCTAACAAGGGACTGCTTTTAATAGTCATTAATGTTTGCAAGGAGTAAGTGTCCTCATCTTCTTGGAAAGGCCAAACGGTTTGCTCAAGTTCATGGAATGGTTGGGCTGGGGGGTACAACACCAATTTCTTGGTCACTGTCCCATTAGAGATTATCATGTTACTAGACCGACAACCTATAAATGCATCAGCAGTGGCAAGCCATGGTCTACCTAAAATCAAAGGATATCCAACGAGATTAACTTTGGGTTGCAAAACTATGAAATTAGCTGGGTACTCCCAAGAGTATAATGTAATGACCAAATCTTCTATAACTCCTTCAGGTTTAATTGTTGACCTATCAGCTAATTGAAGAACTGTCTGAGTAGGTTTCAGATTGTTCGGTTGGAGTATATGCATTGTTTCCTTGGCCACGACATTAATAGCAACACCTAAATCTATTAGAGTGTTCTTAATCAAAGTTCCATTGATATGGACATCCACTACTGGACTTCCTGGGTTTGTATATTTTGGAATAGTTATATTACCCAACATAATGTTTGCAAGATTACCTAACACATGCACTGTCTGGGGGTCTACTCGCTTCCTTCCTAGTTTCTTTATGCAAAGATCCCTAATAGTTTTGGTAGAGATGGGGATATCCTTGATGGCTTGAATTAAGGGAATCTTAATGCCAATATCTTTTAGCTGGCTGAGAAGGGCAGTATCAGCTTGGGCTGGTTGCTTTTGTATGGCCAAATGCTCAAAGAAAGGAGGAGACTTCTGCTACAAAGTAGGTTGGGCATCTTGGTTTGGTTCAAGTTCCAAGGGGTGTTTATCTGGGTTATATGCAAGGGGTTCTTCATCTTCAAGCTCAGTAATTTGGGAGGATGAAGGTCCTGCAAGGTGTTTTCCTTATCTCAGATGAACATTACTCACTTCCACCCCATAGGTGGGATATTGCATAACTTCGTTAGTATAAGCCTGTTGAACAGGCTTATTGTTAGGGTTAGGTATAGATTGGGCAGGAATTTGGGTAGGCCTAGGAGTTGGATTTGGAGGGGGATTTTGAGGTGGAGGCATGATGGTGGGCTGCTGTGGTTGATATGGAATCATAGGTTGTTGAATTTGTACATTTTACTGCCATTGTTGGCCTTTGTTCCATTGAGGCTCTCATTGTTTCTGTGGAGTAGGCCACTGAGGATTATAATTGGGTCCTTGGAAATTTTGCTGTGGTGGAAATTTTTCTGTGGCCATGAATTATAATTAGCCTATGGGGTAGGCCATTGGGAATTTTTCCATTGTAGGTTTTGCCATGCATTTGGATTACCGGACCATGGTTGAGTATTCCAGGTAGAGATGTTCTAATTTGCAGTAGGAAAGGGAGGATTAAAACTAAGTGGATCAGGAGGCATACCTTGTCTTTGTTTCCATGACCTTCTTTGAGAAATAAAAAATAATTACCCATCCTCTCCTTCGAACTACTGTAATTTCAGTCTCTCAATCCTTTCTTGTTGGATACTAGCCACCCTCTTACATTTGCAATTGGCTTTTCTTTGTCTGCAGCTGGGGCAGTATTCAATGAGCATTGCATCTGCCTCCTCTTGTTTCTTCTTGATGTGAAGAGTGTCCAACTATGTAGCCATATGGCTAATGATGTCTTCTTTCATATTGGTCAGTAAATTGCTAATTTCCACCTAAGAAACTCTATTAGCTACCTTGCCTGCATTGGCTACTCTTTCTCCTATGGGCTTCTTGGAGAAGGTCCTAGAGTAGTTTCTGCAGGCTATACAAATATCTTCAAAGGGTAGTTGGGAAATGTCTCATGTCCCAATGAGATTTAGAGCATCCATGCAATCATCATTGACTCCTCTTAAAAAGACCATCTTTAATGATTCTTTAGACAACTGATTCTGAGGGTTTTTCTTTAAGGCAAATTGGAATCTCTCCACATAGTCCTCTAACGGCTCCTCCTTCTGTGGTCCATCCTAAAGATGTCATCTTTCTTCCTATCATGTCGTCTACAGTAGTCTTTGTATTTTGTCAGGAATTTTTTCTTCATGGTATCCCAGTCTAGAACGTCATCCTTCCCTAGTCCCATAAACCATCTCAAAGCAACATCTTTAAGGGTAATAGGGAACAGCTTGAGTCTGTAAGGATCAGTGGTATAGTCATAACCTCTACACAGAACATCAAACTCAAATAGGAAAGTATCAGGATCTTCAGTCACCAAACCATAGAAAACAAGCAATGCAGAAGGTGGTATATTTTTCAAAGTAGCTGCCCGTGCTAGGTATGGTATAGGGAATTCAAATGTAGCTTGTCCTGGAGGATCCTCTACTTCATCTGCCATGGTTGTGAAAGTTCTCTCTGTGGCAGTAGAGGAGGCTGATGGAGATGTAGGGGATGTTGATGGAGACGTAAAAGGAAACTCTCCTTCAGCACTTCCTATTGTGTAGTTGTTGAAATCAGCTATACTCTCGTTGTTATGAGAAATTGATGGGAGGAATCTACCCCGAATGTCTCTTTGCCTTCGCATGCAGTAATTTGAGCTTTATGTTTCAGTGGTCCTGCACAATGTTAGTAGAATATCTGGCGTCTCTTGAGAAATGAAATTATAAAATCTAATACTAAAATCATGATTTAACTTATTAAAACATATGAAACCTATCAAATGCGATTATGAAGATAGCACCATCCTGGCAACGGTGCCAAAAATGTAGAGGAAAACTAATGTGTTGTAGACTTAAATAAATTAAGGGTTTTAGCTGAACTGAACAGTCCACTATCATTGTGTTCCTACATTGAATTATCAACTGATGCAGAGGTCTTCAGCAGAAACGTGCAAATGTTTGTTTTTTTGTCAATTTCGGCAAGAGACTTTCAATGTCTTACTGACATGTGCTTCTTTACCCTTATCGGCCTGACTTGCCTTGTTGGCCTAGCTTTCTCCTTGCCCGCTGAAACCAACACTCATGTCGATGACTTATCACTATCGATAAGACTTCCAACTTCTTACACCAATGTGCCTTCTATCAGTGTGACCCAGTCATTCACTATGACTCTCAACTTCTCATACCGATATGCTAACCCAAAACTCCATAATTGGCAACACTTTACACTATCGGTAGCCGCTTACAATCTCCAACCGACGCCCCGTCTCACGCCGATATACTCTTCATCGGTGACACTTGCAGTTGTCACACCGATTAGTAAGATCTCTACTGTCAGCTTAACACAAATTCATCCACTTGATCGCATAACTCATGCCGATACATACCCTTGACCTGTTGACCATCGGTATGACCTCCGCTATCGGCCACCGCGCCTCATGTCCTCCCGATACCTTACCTCACACCGATGACAAGCTCCTCATCGCCAAGACATATAGCTATCAGCGAAGACTTCATTCCCTCTGTCGATATCACTTGTCACTCTGAAACCCTTTACGCCAACTCCCTCATCGGCCAGACTCGCTTCTTCGGTTAGACCTAAATCTTATTCTCTAATGATGATACTCTTGCCGACCACTCAATCTTTGGACTTCCTCCATCTGTGAGACTATATACTATCGGCTCAACACAATTTTGTCCCCCCGATGACTCTTCTCACGCCGATGCCTCTTCCATTTGCTAATGCAGTATATTCACAACTGTCTAGGACATACATTGGGCATATACACACAAGGTGATACCAAGATACAATAGCAATATACACAAAGGAAGTACCTTCATACAATTGCGATGTATACAGGGAATGTATATTCACTGAACAACACAAACTCAGCCAAACAAGACTTTCTATACATACCCTTTTTTCATAGTATATACACAGAATGAGGCTCACATACAAATACGGTATATTCATAGACTATCTACATCATACAATTTATGTATATACTTCAAATGCACATTTGAATTTTTTTGCTGATGATTTCTCTGGAACGGATTCTATGATTTCTATACTTCCATGTTTATCAACCAAAAGAATGAAACAAAAATGGGAAACTAATTTACAAGTCCATTCTACTGATTTCACCAAAATCCACCAGTGGAATGGATTTAAACGTGCATCACGGCAACAGAGAAACTAAGATTTTAAATACAACTGGTTCTGTACAGATAATAAACAGGACAAATCGATTTACCAAGATTTCACACAGAATTCAAAATTTATAGAACATAATTTGTAAAATTTCTATTCTTTCATTCCAGCTTCTTACATTTGATTAGTTCTAGAAAAGAAAAAAATGAAAGACCCCTCTCTCGACCATCTCTCCCCGTTTTTGTTAACCCCTTCCTCGGTTTGCGGGATTTGATTTAACCATGATTATTAGCAGAAAACCCTAATTAATCTCATGACACTTGCTTTGTAGAAGACATCAAAACTCCTAATGACAAGACACCTTGTTTAACCGTTCACAACACCCAAGATGTCTGAAATGTAAATTTTTAATGTTTACAAATAGGAAATGCTAACATAAAATGTCACATTAGTTAATGACATACAAATGTTACCAGGTAACATGAAATGTCAAAATATATGTTAAAACCTTATTCTTCTCCCTCTTGTGCATCTTTATCCTATTGAAGGGGTGCTCCTACAGCATACTCCCCGGGAGAAGAGATCTCAAGCCCCTTTGAGATCAAAGTTTGGAAATCTGCACCATATTTTGTAATCTAATTTTCAGTCATCCAAACTGCCTCTGAAACAAGTTTCCCGTGCCAAGCTACCAAGTACTCCATGTACTCTTTGTCCCTTGTCTTCTTTGTCACTCTTGAGTCTAATATGTCCTTCAATTTTGGTGGATCATGCTTAGGAATATCATCATCTGCTACATCCTGCAATGGTTCTTGTTCTACATCTGTATTTGGCTTGTATGGAGTCAAATCACATATATTGAAAATGGGTGACAATCCAAGATCAGGAGGAAGTTGGATCTCATAAGCATTCTGCCCACACTTCTTTAAAATCTGACATGGTCCAATCTTCCTCTGCATTAGCTTGGTATACTTACCTTTGGGAAGCCTCTCCTTCTTCAGATTTACCCACACCAAATCTCCAACCTCAAACTGTAAATCTCTTTTCTTTTTGTCAGCATATGTTTTGTACTTCATTGTAGCTTGTTGAAGTTGGTTCTTGACCTGATCATGTACTTCTTTGATAGTTGAAGCAAAAGCTTCACCATCTACACTAATAGGCTCTCCTATAGGCAGATCTCTTAGCTCTAGAATACCTCTTGGATGACTACCATATACCACCTGAAAAGGTGATTTTCTTGTACTCCTATTAATGGTGTCATTATAGGAAAATTCTACTTGTGGGAGGATATTATCCCATTTCTCTCCATGCTGCCTGGTTAGACACCTAAGTAGATTACCTAATGAACGGTTAACAACTTCAGTCTGCCCATCTGTTTGAGGATGGTAGGCTGATGAGGACAAATTGGTTACAAGCTTCTTCCAAAGAGTTCTCCAGAAGTGGTCAATAAACTTCACATCCCTGTTTGATACTATGTTCAATGGCAAACCATGTATCCTCACTATCTCTTTGAAAAACAAATCAGCAACATATGAAGCATCACAAGTGGTTTTACATGGCAAGAAATGTGCCATTTTGCTAAATCTGTCTACTACCACAAAAACACTATCACATCCTTTCCTTGTCCTAGGCAAACCTAGTGCAAAATCCATGCTTATGCTCTCCCATGGCCTAGAAGGAATGGGTAATGGCTGATACAAACCTGCATTTGTGGATCTTCCTTTGGCTTTCTGACATATTACACATGCTTCCACAAATCTTCTCACATTTGACTGTAACTTAGGCCAATAGTAATGCCTCTTCACAAGATCAAGAGTTTTATCAAGACCAAAATGTCCTGCCATGGCCCCACAATGTTTCTCCTGAATAATATTCAGTCTCATAGAACATCTTGGAATACATAACTGTCCACCCTTGAAAAGTAATCCATCTTGGATCAGAAATTTAGAGAACTCAACATGATACTTGTCTCCAAAAGAAGTACATACCTTGTAGATCTCTCCAAAGTCTTCATCATCATCATACATTGTCTTCAAAGAATCAATCCCAACACTCTGCAATTGGATCTGATTGATGGTCAGAACTCTCCTACTCAAAGCATCTGCTACTTTGTTCTTAACCCCTTTCTTGTGCTTGAGTGTGAAAGTGAAAGCTTGCAAAGTTTCCACCCACTTCATGTTCCTATGGTTCAGCTTCTCTTGACTGTTTATGAAACTGAGGGCCTAATTATCTGTGAACACTATGAATTCTTTTGGCATCAAGTAATGCCTCCATTTCTTAAGTGACTGGACTAGAGCATACATCTCCAAATCATAGGATGAGTATCTCTTCTTGGCATCATTTAATTTCTCACTGAAGAATGCAATAGGCCTTCCTTCTTGGCTGAGTACTGCTCCAATTGCAATATGACTTGCATCACATTCTACTTGAAAAATCTTGCTGAAGTCAGGAAATGCAAGAACTAGCTGCTCTGCCACCTTCTTCAATGTTTCAAAGGAATTATCTGCCTCCTTTGTCCATGTAAACTTGCATTTCTGTCCTCCCTTTATAGTGTTAAGCATGGGTGCACAAATATGACTAAATCCCTTTATAAACTTCCTATAAAAGGTTGCTAACCCATGGAAACTTCTAACATCATTCAAGGTTTTGGGATTTGGCCAAGACAATATGGCACTTACCTTCTCTTGATCCATTTTCAATTTGTTATGTGAGATAACAAATACCAAGTAGATGATCTCTTCCTGCATAAACAGACACTTTGCTAAATTGATCATTAGTTGCTCTTCATATAACCTTTTGAGAACCAAGTCTATATGGATGAGGTGCTCTTCCCTCATATTACTGAAAATCAAGATGTCATCTAGATATACTATGACAAATTTTCCCATGAATTCCCTCAAGACCTCATTCATCAACCTCATAAAGGTACTAGGGGCGTTGGACAAACCAAAAGGCATGACCTTCCACTCATATAACCCCTCATTAGCCTTAAATGTAGTTTTCCACTCATCACCAGGTCTAATCCTAATCTAATGATAGTCACTCTTTAAATCTATTTTGGTGAAGTATTTAGCACCTCCTAAACAATCAAGTAAATCTTCTATCCTAGGGATTGGAAGCCTATACCTAATTGTTATCTTGTTGATAGCCCTTGAATCAGTGCAAAGTCTCCAAGTAACTTCCTTCTTTGGTGCTGGTACAGCCGGTACTGCACATGGGCTTAAACTTTTGCCAATTAGGCCTGTCTCCAACAACTCCTCAATTTGCTTTGCTACTTCTGCATTCTGATCTGGAGTAAGTTTGTATGCTACCTTGTTGGGAAGTGTAGATCCTGGAATTAGATCTATACAATGGCTGATGTCTCTTATAGGTGGTAGGGAACTTGGTATTCCATCAGAGATAATGCCTTTGTACTTGTCCAATAACCCTTGGACAGCAGGATCTATGAACCTTTGTCTCTTCTCTCCCTTGACTTCTTGTTGTTGTTCCTTGTTCACCTTTAGGCATGGAATTAGAGCATATGCAACTACTCCTTCTTCTACTATCTCTTTCATGAATCGTTTGCCTTCTACCATCATCACCTTGACTTCTTTTCCTTTTGATTCCACCTCATTCTCCATTAATGGTAGTAATTCTATCACCTTACCATTCTTGGTGATTGAATAGGTGTTTCTGACTCCATCATGGTATGCTTTCAAATCATACTGCCATGGTCTTCAAAATAGGAGATGGCAAGCATCCATCTTGGCAATGTCAAACAATAACCTATCCTTGTATGGGCCAATTTGAAATTCTACCTGTTGGTGCCTGAATTGACTGTCAGTTAATTAAGCAATTTTCATGCAGGCACCTTCCCAAAAAATCCAAAATATATTCTAAGTCTCTGGGCCTCCTCAGCATTTTTCAACTGCAGCATCATATTTTCTTCGAGGAGGAGGTCATCATCATCATATTTCCAAACATCACCCTGATGTTGCTTGCGAGGGTCATCATATTTTCTGTTTGCATGATCTTTCGCTGGAGTGATATTTTAACATCGGGTCATCTTGGTTAAGATCATCCTGATGATATTGCTGCAAAGTCCTAAGCGTGACCCGATATTCATCGGGGTCATCACATTTGAACATCGGGTGATCTTAGTCAAGATCATCCTGATGTTGTTTTATCACTTCATCGGGGTTTTTGGTCAGGGTGATATCCACTTTTCTGCCTGTCTGCATCATGATATTTCCAAAGGGAGATATCCGCCTGTCGGCTTCATGCATTGTCCAATGGGGGTGATCATTTCAAATATCTGTCATATTCATATATCACCTCGATCTTATAGTGGAGCTATAGTGCAACATGATATTTGTGCATCAGGATGATATTTCCAAATATTCGGTTATCTTCCGAATATCATCCTGATGCCGATGTGTGGTGACGTCATTAAGGTCCGAGGGGGGTCATATTTCTAACACTAGTCATCTTATAGAGATCCCCCGATATTTGTGAATATGACGGTGACATCATCAGGATGTTCATCGGCCAGACATTTGGTATCGGTTATGTAGGAGGATTTTCCTCTGATGCATCAGGTTGTGCCGATGAAGGGGATTATCATGCAGGTTATATTGTGATATGATGCTGACGTCAGGGTGATATTTCAAGCAACGGGATATCATGCTGCTGGAGGATGAGGATGATGAAGGTCTTATACTAGTGTCGTTGGGAGCAAAAGCACCGACATCATATATGCTCGCGACCTAGTATATAAAGTGTTGAAAAGGTTGCTGCGGGGTGCATGTGGGATATTTCGACCCTGCATATTTTGAAATATCATGATGATGTATCTTGGCGGGAAACGGTTGCGACGCACAATATTCTGCATTTCCCAAGGCCGCGGGTTGGTGTGCCATTATTGGCGATTGTTGCAGAGGTATGGGCGATGGCGTGGACGGATCTAGTACCTGACTGAAGTTGTACATCCACAGCTGGCGGCACAAGGCTCGAGGCTTCCCTTGTCTGTTGCAGTAATAACTTCTGAGCGCCATTCTTTCTGATGGATGTATCTGGTGGGATTTTTGGTCAACTATGTAATTAATGTTGGGAACCTTCCTTACTGTATATAGCAGGTTATGTTGCTCATTTGAAGGTTGTTGAAGGCCTGAGGCATTTTTGTGTAAATAATGAAGAACAGGGCATGATCTTGGCTGTTTTATCCCATTTTGGAGTTTATGAGTTGCAACATGAGTGTATTTTGCACATATTTTTAGTTTCAGTGTTAATGTTATATGAAAAATGCTTATTGCATGTGTCTATCTGCTTGTCTCCATTTGCTGCATGTTATTCTCCTTCTTTTGAATCTGGTTGCATGTCAGCAGGGATATCTATAAGTAGAAGCAGTTAGATACCCATTCTTGGGTGATGTTTGTAAGGCAAGCATCAGTCCAACCCCCTGAAACTTGAGTGAAAGTTGCAAACCATCTGTTGTATACGTCTAGTTGACTCCTTGCCCAATGGATAGGCACCAATCTGCTCCTGGATCAGTAGTTATGAGCCAAAACCCCTTGTCTTGCATCCTAGACATTATGTCCGCCTATTTCATCACTTCCACCTATTAGTTGTAGGATTAGGAGTAGGAAAACCCCTGCATGCTCTCATACCTGACCAGACATATATGTCCAAGAATGTTGCCCACCTTGTGATCTATCATACAGATCTTGGTCCATACATGAGAGTATTCTGCCTGTTGTTGTCAAGTTAGATCTTTCTATCTTTGAGCTAGTCAAGGTTATATCTTGAGTTATAGGGACACCCCCTTGGTGCGGCAAAACCAGAAGTGAAGGGGAGGAGCTCACGCAACCTCCTATATTAGTTGGCTGAATCTGCATGTGCATAGGAACTGGCAAACCCTGATGCTGATTCAGAAGAAAAACGAACACTACCCAAGCCTGTTCTTCTACAACTATTTGCTGACCTTGGGTGAGCCATGAAATTTTATATGGGCAAGGATGTGGCAGTCTCCTAAGCTTAAGCTTTTCTACCATCTCAATGGATACAAAATTCTCAGTAGACCCAGAGTCAATCAGAACTTTACATACCTTTCCTCCTGCCTTGCAAGTAGTTCTGAAGAGAGACTTCCTTTGTGGAGGTTCTTTTCCAAGCACCTTCATCGTGGTCATTGCTCTCCTAATCATCAAAGATTCTCCATTCTCAAGATATCCATAACTGTCGGGAGCATTCACACTTGGATTAGTGCTTGAGCTTGTTACACTTTGACAATCAGATTCTTGGATCAGATTGATCCTCTTTTCTCCCATTGAACTTGTTGCCTTTGCTGGACATCTGCTGGCTATATGGCCTTCTTGATTGCAATTGTAACATCTAATAGGTCCTCTACCCTGAGATCTTCCTCTAAATGGTGGTCTTCTGCCCCTGAAGTTTCCCCTTTGATTGTAGCTTCCCCCTTGGTTCTGACTATTATCTCCTCTACTGTTCTCTTGGTTGGATTCACTTTAGTATCCAAATCCTCTGCCTCTAAAAGGACTTCTTCCTCCTCTTTGTTGTCTTCCTCTACCTCTATTGTTTTTCTCATGCCTTCTCTTTAATTTTTCTTCCACTTTGAGTGCCAATTGGTAGCATTTCTGAACTGTATCTGGATTATGCAGATTTAGGTCTTCTTGGATGTTAAACCTCAATCCATTGAGGTATCTTGCTACCTTTTCTTCCTCACCTTCCTTTACCTTTGTTTTTACACACAGTTTCATGAATTCTTCTATGTATGAGCTAACATCTAGCTCCTTCTGCTTCAAATTTTATTTCCTCTTATGTAATTGGATATTGTAATCCAATGGGACATAGGCCTCCTTCACCAATGCCATCATTCTCTTCCATGTTGCAACTCTATTCTTTCCCTCTTTCACCTTGTCATTTTGGTTGAAGTTCCACCAAGTCAGTGCAGCTCCTTTCATTTTGGACTGAGCCATCTTCACTCTTTGGTGTTCTGGTATCTCCTCGGTCTCAGAGAAATTATTTAAGGAGTCTATCCACTCCATTACTGAATCAGGTTCCAATTTTCCTACAAACACTGGCAGGTCTATTTTCACATCCATGGTCCTTCTTTCCATGGACTTGAGGGCATTCAGTAAGGGTCTCTGGTCTACAGGAGCCTCTATCTCTTCCTGCTTAGGGATCTCCTCTTCATCCCTGTCTTCTTGTTCACCAGAGTTTTCCTCTCCCTTCTCTACTCTGTCCCTCAACTTCTCTAACTCTTCTTTCAATGCCTGATTCTGAGCTCTATCTGCTCTGCTCTCTGCCATGTGCTTTCTTACTAAGGCCGTCAACTCAACGTTGGTCATCTTTGTTGGGTACGTTTCTGATCCTTCTCCTTATGTCATCTTGTCTTCTTCTTCTACCCAAAGAACAGTCCTTCGCTCTGATACCACTTGATGTAGAGGTCTTTAGCAAAAACGTGCAAATGTTTGTTTTTTTGTCAATATCGACAAGAGACTTTCAATGTCTTACCGACATGTGCTTCTTTACCCTTATCGGCCTGACTTGCCTTGTCAGCGTAGCTTTCTCCTTGCCCGCCGAAACCAACACTCACGCCGATGACTTATCACTATCGGCAAGACTTCCAACTTCTTACACCAATGTGCCTTCTATCGGTGTGACCCAGTCATTCGCTGTGACTCTCAACTTCTTCCGCTGATACACATCTCATACTGATATGCTAACCCCAAACTCCATCATCGGCAACACTTTACACTATTGGTAGCCACTTACAATCTCCAACTGACGCCCCGTCTCATGCCGATATACTCTTCATCGGTGACACTTGCAGTTGTCACACCGATCGGTGAGATCTCTACTATCGGCTTAACACAAATTCATCCACCTGATTGCATAACTCATGCCGATACATACCCTTGACCTGTTGACCATCAGTATGACCTCCGCTATCAACCACCATGCCTCGTGTCCTCCTGATACCTTACCTCACATCGATGACAAGCTCCTTATCGCCAAGACATATAGCTATCAACGAAGACTTCATTCCCTCTGCGGATATCACTTGTCACTCTGAAACCCTTTACGCCAACTCCCTCGTTGGCCAGACTCGCTTCTTCGGTCAGACCTAAATCTTATTCTCCGATGATGATACTCTTGTCGACCACTCAATCTTCAGACTTCCTCCATCGGTGAGACTATATACTATCAGCTCAACACAATTTTTTCCCCCGGATGACTCTTCTCATGCCAATGCCTCTTCCATTTGCTAATGCAGTATAATCACAACTGTCTAGGACATACATTGGGCATATACACACAAGGTGATACCAAGATACAACAGCACTATACACAAAGGAAGTACCTTCATACAATTGCAATATATACAGGGAATGTATATTCACCAAACAACACAAACTCGGCCAAACAAGACTTTCTATACGTACCCTTTTTTCACAGTATATACACAGAATGAGGCTCGCATACAAATACAGTATATTCATAGACTATCTACAGCATACAATTTATGTATATACTTCAAATGCACATTTGAATTTTTCTGTCGATGATTTCTCTGGAACGGATTCTATGATTTCTATACTTCCATGTTTATCAACCAAAAGAATGAAACAAAAATGAGAAACTAATTTACAAGTCCATTCCACTGATTTCATCAAAATCCACCAGTGGAATGGATTTAAACGTGCATCACAGCAATAGAGAAACTAAGATTTTAAATATAACTGGTTCTGTACAGATAATAAACAAGACAAATCGATTTACCAAGATTTCACACAGAATTCAAAATTTATAGAACATAATTTGTAAAATTTCTATTCTTTCATTCTAGCTTCTTACATTTGATCAGTTCCAGAAAAGAAAAAAATGAAAGACCCCTCTCTCGACCATCTCTCCCCATTTTTGTTAACCCCTTCCTCTATTTGCAGGATTTGATTTAACCAAGATTATTAGTAGAAAACCCTAATTAATCTCATGACACCTGCTTTGTAGAAGACAGCAAAACTCCTAATGACAAGACACCTTGTTTAACCCTTCACAACACCCAAGATGTCTGAAATGTAAATTTTTAATATTTACAGATAGGAAATGCCAACATAAAATGTCACATTAGTTAATGACATACAAATGTTACCAGGTAACATGAAATGTCAAAATATATGTTAAAACCTTATTCTTCTCCCTCTTGTGCATCTTTATCCTATTGAAGGGGTGCTCTTGCACCATCAACCAAGGAGCATAAGCTTATGATGATGCCTGCAATATCTATGCCTTGAAGACCCATTTCTACCCTAAGCTAATTTTGTGTGATTCTTCTTACCCAATCCTATTTACTCGAATGCATAGGAATGTAAAGCGGTAAACAGAAATGAAAAATAGCAAAAACAATTTAATTTCCCAGTTGCTACAAGTACCTTCAACAGAGGCTGAAGATAACTGTATTTAACAAAAAATCATAGCTTTAATCTAATATCTCAAGAATGATGAAAAAGCTAGCACTAACCTCTAGAGGATTAAAAACATGCACTCTACTCATGAATCACAGCTATTGGAAGTATCAATCAATAGTTCTTACTAGTTCACAATATAACATAGAAAGTGGAATAAAACAGATAAACTAAAAATGCAGAAATAAATAAGAGAACATGTAAAGTGAGGGTTAGTACCTTGAGTGGCCAGCTCAAGGAACTATCTCACTTTTTTCTAGAAATTAAATCTACTTCAGATCTTCACCCCTCTCATAACATACAGTTAAATTCAAATCATATCTACAGTAGAATCTTCTTCAGATTTTTATTCAAAATTGTAACATGTCTGTAACAACTGATAATTGTAACAAAAGTAACGGCTATTTTGAAAGTAGAACATAACAACTACCTAATCAACGAACTCCTCTCCTATATAAAGATGGGAGAGTCATACTCAACCTTCTAACTAACTGCGATCATCAATTTATTCCTAGACATCAAGATATTGTTTTTGAGATCAACTTATTAACTAGAACAAAGGAAATAGAGTCCTAACCAAACAGAGATTCTAACCATAACGACTCATAAATAAGATTCATGAACTTCGATGAGATTCCTAGATTGAGTCTTCTTTCTCCTCTACGTTTATTCTCCCATGATGACTACGTTTATCTCCACCGATCACTATGTCTGGCACTTGGACCACATCCTCATTGTTTCCTCTGTTCTACATTCTGTTGTAATTACTCCTCCTTGGATTCTTTACTTGGATGCACAAGGTTAAACATTCCAACATATATACAAAACAACCTCTTATAATAAACTTATGAAATCCTATCTATTTTTCACACATATTAGTAATTCAAATCATCCATTTGATAATATAACCACCTAAATTCATTTATCAGCATAGGATCCAAGTCTTAGGAAAGTATATATGAAACAACATAAAATAGAGGTAATGTATGTGGAGTCTTTGCAGAACCATATAAAAAAAGTCTTTAAATCATATGAAAATAGTATAAAAAGGAGGGCAATATTTCATCCCAACATATGACATGAATGATAAGCTCATCACTAATGAATTTCTAGTTGACCATCAATGCTCCAGTTCTTTTGTCAACAACCTAGGCACTCTTCTTGAGGAGATTTTGCAAGAAGCCACTTTAGAGATAGTTGATATGGCCACCTGAAAAGACATAGTTACAATGAACAACATTGCCTTTTCATCCATTTCAATTTTGTTTCTCAATACTTGTACCTTGGAAGCACAAATATAAGACATCTCGCATCACTATGATTTAATATAGGACAATGTTTTATATTTGCAAACTATAACACAAAACCAAGGTTAACATTTATATTAAAGTTCTTACTAAATGCATTCCACAATTACACGTTTCAATTGTTTGATCCAATGCATTCATGTCTGCTACTCTCACTACAATACAAATACAAACCAAAACATTAGACAAGTACTAGCCACTACGTGATACTTATACCACAAGTTTAGCAAGTCTAGTCAATAAAATTAATTAAATAAAAAATTCTAGTCAATTAAATTAATTATAAAAAAAAAGTCTAGTCAATAGAATTAATAAAAAGAAAAAGTCTAGTTAATAGAATTAATTAAAAAAAAATCTAGTCAATAGAATTTTATTTTTTGTAAAGAAAAAGTCTAGTCAATAGAACATTCGAGTCTATCTATTCTCATATTCTATGAAAAGTCAATCACCTCTAAGCCAACAAACCATTCAAGAGGCCAATGACATGATCCAACAACTTCAACAAACAAGCCAATCACCTCAAATGTGACAACTCATAGCACAAGCCCAATACCTCATGGCCACTTGTCAAACCCAACAAGCACACCATCCTCTATCCATTCAACATCAACCAATGCCACCTCAACCTTACATGTCATCACCTCCCACTCCATATCAACCTAATCCATCCACATGTCATATCAACCCTTCATCAACCTATCACAATCCTTATCCATATCAACCCATATCACAACAACCATTATCCTATACAATCCCTCCACCACAACACCATCACAACTTCCAACAAATTCAACCACAATCTTACATGTGACCCACCTCAACTTCACACCAACCTAATCCATCCACCTATCATGACAATTCCATATCAACCTATGCCACATCAACAAATCAACCTTTACCCCAACATTATCCAATTTCTCATTCTAATTCCAACATACCACCAAACCCCTCCACAAGGCAACCAAGTGTCCTCACAAGAGCAACATGCGAGTCCAAATAGCCTTTTGTACATAAATCAAGCAAGCCCAAGTCCACCTTGGCAATAAGATTAAATGCCATCAACTTCTTATCAACCCCAAGATCTTTTGTCTACATATCCTACCATTTCACCCAACCACCAAGACTATCAATGGCCTCCACAACAAGCACAAGTGAGCCTAAGTCCACCTTTGCAACAAGAAGCATATCCAATTCCAAGTGGCCCTTTGTACATAAACCAAATAAGCCCAAGTTATCCTATGCAAGACTTAATTACCTTTGACAAGGAAGATACCAATCTAGAGTGGCCTCCACCATCCAATCACATGCCAACATATGAGCCTATCCCAACACCACCATGTGACCCTACCCCTAGTCCATTGGTCCGTCAACCTTCATCACCTTCATCCCCATGTTCCCCCAATCCTCCACCACAAGATCCCTTGGACATAACCGTACAAAAATTGGTCCAAATAAATTTGATTGAGCTACCACTGATAAAATCCTTTGAAGCAATCTACTTTAAACCCCCTTGGTATAAAGATGATGAATATTGTGCATACCATAGGGTTAAGGGTCATACAACAACCAATTGTGCCAAACTTAAGAGATTGATCAAAAACCTCATAAATTGTGGTAATATTAATCCCAATCCAAGTCCTAATCTATCCAATCCAATTAGCCCTCAACCAAGTCCTAATCATAAGCCTACAACACCATCTACCCTTATTGTCCATCCACTATATTATCCATCCACCCATACACTTGCAAAGGATGTGATCCATTGGCTACTAGCAAGGAATAAACTATCTCCATGTCAAACACCCATTCATGAGACTACCAAAGAACTTCCAAAGGTCATGTCAAATCCTATAATCCCATCATGTGGTCCAACTATTCAAGAGTCATCCCCTTCCATCCAAGCAACCTAAGAGGTATGTCAAAGGTTTAACCCTAAGCATGTGGAAACATTAAGCCCTAGTCCAAGTCAAGATCAAATCACTTTTATGCAACCCATCCATAACATGTATCTTTTCCATGATCAAGATGATATCCATAATAATGAACCTACCCATGAGCAACTTGATCCTATCCATCTCCCAACAACTATTCATGAGCAAGCTATCCAAATCCAACCTATCCATAACATTTACCTTTTATGATCAAGATCCTATCCATAATCCTATATCCATCCATGAGCAAGATATCCAAATTGCTCCTACTCATTTGCCATCTAACCCTATCCATAATGAGAAAACATCCACTTGTCATGATGAGACACTTGTCCCCCAAGCCAACATAGAAGATCAAACAAATAACTTGGATCTTAGTGAGCACAATGAACATAATCAAGATCCTAATGATCCTTCATCCACATCCACCATCGACTCCATTTCAAATCCATCCTCATATCCCCTTGGCCTTACAACCCTCATCCATGAATGTTCTTCCTTAGGTCAACAACAACCTTTGTCCTCCACCTCACCTTCTCCATCCAATAATGAACTCAAGTCTAGTGTCCAAACCACACCTAGTTCCATAGTCCATCGCATACTCCAAAACATGAACTACCAAGGTAAAGGTTTAGGCCTTTATGAACAAGGTATTTTGGAGCCCATGCATGTCAATGTTCCCCCATGCTCATATGGCCTTGGATACACACCCCAAGGTAAACAATCCAAAGATGTTGGTAATTCCTCCATTCCTCCTAAGTCCACTTTCCATCCCAAACCCTATACATCCCATCATATCCCTAAAACATATGTGGCCATTTCACCTCCATTATCCTACAAGTGTCAAAAGCATGTGACCATACACCTTCCACCATCCAATTTACCTCCATTACTTCCAACTCCTAACATCCCTCCATCCACTTTACCTCCACTTCTCCCAACACCTAATATCCCTTTCATCCAATCCCCTTATCCACTTATCCATAAGTACTCTCACATTCCTAATCATGACCAACAAATGTCTAAACATAAAGCTTCCACTCATTCCACCAACCCTGCTTCCATCATGTCCATGGGATTCAAAAGTAAAGGTTTGGATGCCTCTACCTATAAAGCTAAAAATCCTACCAAAAATCCTAAGTATCCTAATGCCTTAGGACATCAATGCAAAGAATTGAAGCAAAATCTATCCACAAAGCTAAGCCCATACCTCCAAAAGAGAAGTCCAAAAGCAAAATGGTTTGGGTCCCTAAGCAAAAATCAAGCAAGTCAAATGGGGCATCCACCTCTCAAGAATCCCAACCATCCACTTCCATCAAAAAATCCCATTCCATTCCAAAAAATAAAGTTCCTCTATCCCACAAGAAAAGCAAAAATCATAAAAAATACTAAGTCTATGTGGGTCCCAAAATCACTAAATCATCCATCCACTAAGAAAACATCACCACTACTTCCTACACCACCTTCCAATCAAAAGCTTCAATGTTTATTATGGTGTGTGCAACCATTGGTCATGGTTCCCTTCCATTTCGTAACATTTCCACATACCTCCATCTCCTCGTCTTTCATCCCCTATCCTACATATCTTCCCCATCAACTTCCTATGGTACATGCTTTTGCATAAGTCTTTCGCCTATCCATCATTGCATAAATCCTACATAATCCACATCATAATTGGTGCAGGAGCACCTACCTAACAGCTGGCCTTCATGAGGCAGTTAGTAGTTTAGGTCTTGTTTGTGTTTCCAAGAAGGTCTGTTAGACCAATTGCATGTAATAAGGTCATGCTGATCATGATAAGATCATGCTGACCAGGCTTTTGCTATTTTTAGCTAGTTTGTTAAGACAGTTGTCATGATGCGTGTTCGGTGGGATCTCCCAGCCGCCTGGAGAGTTCCCAGCCGCTTGGAGTCGGGTCAGTAGTACTCGTAGGCAAATCTTTATAAGCATGAGATCGGTTGATATTGTATAGACATACAGATAGATATCATCGATCGAGCTAGTTGCAGAGAGTGAGACTGAGAGAGAGGCTGATCATTTGTATTGCATCTTTTGAAGTCAATAAAGAGATCCTGTTTGTGTTCATCCTCTGTTGAATTCTATTGCTTGACCGATTTGCTGGTTTGAGAGGATTTATGGATATACTGGTCCATTCCACCGGTTGATCCGTCTGATCGGTGGAATGGTAGTGTATAGTAGGTTAGGTGGTAGATTGTTGTCCGTGTGCATGCAGGTGTGCAGGTTCGCCGTCAAAAGATGTTGAAGACCCTAGCATAGGTATGGGCTAGGTCAAACTGATAAGACAGAGTGTGGAGGATCGGCGAAGTGAGATCTCGCCAGGTGAAGAAGTTCGTGAAGACGGCATCATCAGGATATCTGGGTGACTATCCTGCAGTCGGGTTAGGCATCGTCATCTGGATAAGTGAAGGAGAGCATGATGTTGTCGATTGCATGAAGTGCGGGTTCGTCGGGGTGATCATCATCAGGAGTTGCCGAGGAGGAGTGCATCGGCATCAGGTAGAAGATCGGGTCATGAAACTGTTGGAGTTTTCATGTTGCGAGTGCATCAGGATGTTTTGAGTCGGACATAGACTAAGTGCATGTATCGGCATCAGGATCATCATATCGGGAGTGCCAGACATCCGCGTATCGTGAGTAGATGCGGAAGAGAAAGTTCGTGTTTTTCGACTAAGTGTTGAAGAGGTCATCAGGATATTGGGTGACGTCATCGTCATCAGGATATGACATCATCGTCATCAGGATATTGAGATATCCCCCCTGTGCGAGTTTATCCTGCCGTTGTTAAGCGGTTAAGTATCGGCATCGGCAGAAAGTGTATTAGCGTCATCAGGAGGTTTCGAAGAGAACCGGATAAAGTAGATCATGATGTTGTTGCTTGTGTCGTCGGGTAGCGGAGCATCGAAGGTAAGGTGCTGAAGGTGAACGTCATCAGGATATTTGGAGCAACCGGATGTTGAATATCCTGCTGACGAAGGAAGTGTTGCTTATCATGATGCCGAAGGAGTTCGGTGCCCGATGAACAGTGCAACCGGAGGATGTGTGCGCCGCTGAACATCATGATGATGTTAGAAGGAAGGCGGAGGAGGTGAACAGTAGTCGGCAGGAGGACAATTGTGAGTGTCCGAAATATGATGATGCTGTTGGTTTTAGGAAACATGAGGATGATGCTGACAGTATAAAGCGGAATATGATGATGATGGCGAAGATGATGATGATGAGGTTGGTCTGCAGACATTCATGCTATATGCGAAGGTTTAGTGTGGATGCCTCTGCATCATAGTGGTATCAGAGCTCAGCAAAAGGTCTGGGCTGTTGTGTGTTGATTCTGTCACCGAAAGGGCAGAGGTAGAGTTGATTGTGTGTTGTGTGTAGATTGAGAGGTTGACAAAATGCCTCCTAAAGGTAGTGGTACTGCAAGGGAATTGCAGGAACTGAAGGAGAAACATGCTAGAGAGATGAGGAAGATGAAGGAGCTTGCTGAAGCACTTCAAGCCAGGCTGACAGCCCTGGAAAAGAACAAAAAGAGGGAAGTGGAAGACAGTGAGTCTGACGAAGAAGAAGATACTGTTGAAGAGTATGAAGAGGTAGCTGAAGATCTGGATGCTGAAGACCAGAGATTGGCAAAACTGTTAAAGGCAGTGCAGAGTGAAAAACCTAAGGTAAAGGTTGATGTTACCAAGTATACTGGAAGCTTGAATGAAGATGAGTTGTTGGATTGGATTGCTGCACTTGATAATCACTTTGAGTGTGAAGATGTTGCTGAGGATCAGAAGGTAAAGATTGCAAAGACCAAGTTAGGAGGTCATGCTTTGGTATGGTGGGATTATGTACAATCTGAGAGAAGGAAACAAGGGAAGTCTAAGATCACTTCATGGGATAAGATGGTAGCAAGGATCAAGGGGAAATTCTTGCCAAGGGATTATGAAATCCAGATGTTTAAGAAGCTGCAATTTTTAAAGCAGAAAGACAGGGATGTGAAAGCATATACTGAGGAATTTTATCTGTTAAGTATGAGATCTGGTCATCATGAGAATGAGGTAGAAAAGGTGGCTAGGTACTTGGCTGGTTTAAGGTTTAACATACAGGATGAGTTAGTGTTAGCTAACCCTAAGAATGTGGAAGATTGTTATCAAATGGCAATCAGGATTGAAGAAAAGATGAATAGAGGACATGATAAGTCCATGAGAGGAAGAGGAAACAATAGGGGAAGAGGAACAGCCCCTGCACAAAAGCAAACCATTGAGGGTCAAGAAGACACTGGTAAAGGACAAGGACAGTCTGATTTCAGAGGTGGATGGAAAAGTAATAGAGGAAGATTTGGAGGTGGTAGAGGTTCTACTACATTTTCAGGAAAGTGTTACACCTGTGGAGAGTTTGGTCATCCATCTTTCAAATGTCCAGAAAACAAAGGTTCATCATCCAGAAATGATAGAACAAGTGACAAGAGAGTACAATTGGTACAGGAAGAAAAAAGGGAAGAAGGTGCACAAAGTTCAAACAAAGGTCCTGAGAATTATGGATATCCAAAGAGTGGGGAATCACTGATGTTAAGGAAAACAAGTTTGTAGGCATCAAAGGATATGATGCAAAGAAGAGCTCTTTTCAAGACCACATGCAAGAGTAAAGGTAAAGTATGTAAGGTTGTCATTGATACTGGTTCAACAGACAACATGGTATCTCAGGAGATGGTGGATAAACTGAAGTTGGAAAGGGTTCCACATCCACACCCTTACAAGACATCTTGGGTGAGTGATAGTCAATCACTTTTTGTCTCTGAACAGGCATATGTGGATTTCCAGATTGGACCATATCAGGATAGAATTTTGTGTGATATATTGCCTATGGAATGTTGTCACCTACTGCTAGGTAGACCTTGGCAATTTGACAGAAGGGTACTGTATGATGGGTATGCTAATACCTACACCATCAAGAAGGATGGGAAGACTATTAAGTTGATGCCATTACAGGCAAAAGCTGCAGTACAGAAGGCAGCTCAAATCATTTTAATGGGAAAGAAGGAGTATGTGCAGATGCCTAGAGGAGCAGGCATAAAAGCAGATAAGGATACTGCAGGGAAAGGAGTTGTTACAGACAACAAGCTGAAGAAAGTTTCAGTTGTGACTGACAGAGGTCAGCAGCAGGTTCAGAAACAGGGGTGCAACCAGCAACCAGTTCAGAAGAATGACCAGGATGTTGTCATAGTTGGGACTATTGCTTGTCCTATAACGATTGACAGAAAGATACAGTTGAACACTACTGAGGCAGTTCCGAAAGAGGTTCTAGTCAGGCAACCTGACAAACACCGAGACAACCTGGGAAAGGCCTACAACAACAGGCATGAGGATTCACTTGCCAGAAAGCAAGTTACAGTTCAGAAAACTTGGAGCAGCCAAGAGACAGCAGCAGACAAAGCTGGAGCAGGTCAGACTATTGACGAGGCAAAGTGTACAGGTGGAGGACTTCCACATACTAAACTCATGGGACATGAGTTCTTTTCTTTTGGGGAGTATGGTGCAGGAGCACCTACCTAACAGCTGGCCTTCATGAGGCAGTTAGTAGTTTAGGTCTTGTTTGTGTTTCCAAGAAGGTCTGTTAGACCAATTGCATGTAATAAGGTCATGCTGATCATGATAAGATCATGCTGACCAGGCTTTTGCTATTTTTAGCTAGTTTGTTAAGACAGTTGTCATGATGCGTGTTCGGTGGGATCTCCCAGCCGCCTGGAGAGTTCCCAGCCGCTTGGAGTCGGGTCAGTAGTACTCGTAGGCAAATCTTTATAAGCATGAGATCGGTTGATATTGTATAGACATACAGACAGATATCATCGATCGAGCTAGTTGCAGAGAGTGAGACTGAGAGAGAGGCTGATCATTTGTATTGCATCTTTTGAAGTCAATAAAGAGATCCTGTTTGTGTTCATCCTCTGTTGAATTCTATTGCTTGACCGATTTGCTGGTTTGAGAGGATTTATGGATATACTGGTCCATTCCACCGGTTGATCCGTCTGATCGGTGGAATGGTAGTGTATAGTAGGTTAGGTGGTAGATTGTTGTCCGTGTGCATGCAGGTGTGCAGGTTTGCCGTCAAAAGATGTTGAAGACCCTAGCATAGGTATGGGCTAGGTCAAACTGATAAGACAGAGTGTGGAGGATCGGCGAAGTGAGATCTCGCCAGGTGAAGAAGTTCGTGAAGACGGCATCATCAGGATATCTGGGTGAATATCCTGCAGTCGGGTTAGGCATCGTAATCTGGATAAGTGAAGGAGAGCATGATGTTGTCGATTGCATGAAGTGCGGGTTCGTCGGGGTGATCATCATTAGGAGTTGCCGAGGAGGAGTGCATCGGCATCAGGTAGAAGATCGGGTCATGAAACTGTTGGAGTTTTCATGTTGCGAGTGCATCAGGATGTTTTGAGTCAGACATAGACTAAGTGCATGTATCGGCATCAGGATCATCATATCGGGAGTGCCAGACATCCGCGTATCGTGAGTAGATGCGGAAGAGAAAGTTCGTGTTTTTCGACTAAGTGTTGAAGAGGTCATCAGGATATTGGGTGACGTCATCGTCATCAGGATATTGAGATATCCCCCCTGTGCGAGTTTATCCTGCCGTTGTTAAGCGGTTAAGTATCGGCATCGGCAGAAAGTGTATTAGCGTCATCAGGAGGTTTCGAAGAGAACCGGATAAAGTAGATCATGATGCTGTTGCTTGTGTCGTCGGGTAGCGGAGCATCGAAGGTAAGGTGCTGAAGGTGAACGTCATCAGGATATTTGGAGCAACCGGATGTTGAATATCCTGCTGACGAAGGAAGTGTTGCTTATCATGATGCCGAAGGAGTTCGGTGCCCGATGAACAGTGCAACCGGAGGATGTGTGCGCCGCTGAACATCATGATGATGATGTTAGAAGGAAGGCGGAGGAGGTGAACAGTAGTCGGCAGGAGGACAATTGCGAGTGTCTGAAATATGATGATGCTGTTGGTTTTAGGAAACATGAGGATGATGCTGACAGTATAAAGCGGAATATGATGATGATGGCGAAGATGATGATGATGAGGTTGGTCTGCAGACATTCATGCTATATGCGAAGGTTTAGTGTGGATGCCTCTGCATCAATAATCCACTCTCCACCTAATCCATCTCCCTCTCATGCAATCCCCTTTACCAACATCGTTGAGCATAATGACATTTGACATGGTCCATGTGACAACATCCCTCTCTATTGGGACACTATGACCTTTCATAGCACTAGACACTTGAATCCCTCCTATCCATTTCCATGGTGAAAACCTGTTCGTAGGTGCGATGTGTAATTTTCATGCTATCCCATAAAAAAAAAGAACAATCAAAAAAGTAAAGAGAAATCCCTTCATCCAATGGTGAAAACCTGGTAAACAGGCGCCTTGGATAAGTACCATGATAAAAACCTAGCAAACAATTGTCATGTGTAGGTTGATCTTCTGTCACTTACACTTGGGGGCACATTGTCTCATCTATCTTATCATTTTCAACCTATCATTTTTCATCATACCATTTCCATATCATCCTACCATCTTTATCCATTACACCCATATACCTATCATCTTGAGTCTATCCATCCTCCCTTCCTCCTTTTGATCTTGATGAAGATATAGGGCAAAATGTTGCAACATGCTTTGATATCTCTTGATATTCCTCACCCTTTCCAAATAATCCTATCATTATTCACCTATCATAAACCTTGTCATGTAAAATCCAATCCATCATGTCATCCTTTCGTCATAAGCTTTGTCATGTAAAATCCTAAGTCTACTGTCTGGAATGGGGCATGTTATTCCTATGCGACATAGTCTTTGGAGATCACATCCTAGCTCCATTATGAGGCATACATCCATCCACTATAGCTTATCCTTGTATCTATCCATTTATCATGAGCTTTCCATTCCATGGCCTATCCTCTTATCCATCCATATATCATGAGCCTTCCATCCCATTTACTAATTGCTCATCCTTTTATCCATCCATCCTCCATCATCCTTGCACCTAGACTTGGTTTTTCCCCTTGTCATTAGTATCAAGCACAATGGCTACCCAAATTGTAAACCCATTAACATTAAAAAATTAAAAAAAAAAATCAAAACATTTCAAAAAGTACAAAAAAAATCAAAACATTTCAAAAACACAAAAAAATCAAATATCCAACCAAAAATCTAAGCAATAAGATCAATCATCATCAAACAGTCCAACTCCAAATCAAATCAATCAATCAAATCAATCCAATCCAGTCGAAATCAATCACATCATCAAAATCAATTCAATTCAATCAATCAACTTCATCAAACTCAAATCCGGTGAATCCATTCATAGCAATCCATCATCATCAAAATCAAAGCACATCAATCCAACCACTAAATCAATTCATTCAAATCAATTCTTCAATCACATTCATTCACAATTAATCCAATTCTTCCAATCAAATCATTTCATCAAAAAACATCCAAGCAATTATCCAAATGCAAGTCATCCTTAATCCATACCAACCAAGTTAATCAATCTTATCAAATTATCCAATTGCAATCAATGGTCTTGATCCTAATCTTGTCGTAAACCAAATCAAATCAATCAATCAATCATCATCATCAAACATCCTTGTGTTGATCTAGGGATATATCATTCCCCGCAATGACAACACTATTATCATCACTATCATCAATCAATCAAACAATTAATCATTGGTTTACAGCTTGATAGGGGCAATACGTTGTTTGTTTTTGTATCATTTGTGCATGCTTGCTTGCTTGCTTGTGTGTGTTATCATTTTATCTTGCATTTGTATCACATCAGTATCATTCCAACTAATATTCATATCTTGTGTATGTTGGAATAGCTTTTTGCATTATCCTTTGCATCTAAGGTCATATCATACCTTTCGTGCATTAGGACTTCAATGCTCAAAGTTTTCTTCCTCATATGTTAGACAAGGTTGTATTATGCTGGGGCACAAGACACATTGTCACCTTGGTCCTTATACCTTAGTGTATAATGTCGAGTGCTATATCAAACATCATGGTTGCTCACTTTCATTGCAGCATAACACATCCTTCATTTCTTCTATCCATTCCCTTATCTTTCATCCTTGACCAATCCATTTCATTTCGAGAGCCTACCCATGTTTGTCCAACCCGCCTATCCTCTCAAGGGGGCATCATCATATCCTATCTTTCCATCATCATATCATATCTTTCCATCCTCATCCTACCTTTCCATCCTATCACCTCATCATTATCATTTTCCTCTATCCATACCTTAGCTTCTTTGAAATGATGTTACTCAACATAAATCTTACAATTTCGAACATCATCTCAAAGAGGGGCAAAATGTAGACACCCAAAAATGTCCATGTCTTACATCACCTAGTCAAAAACATCATTAGACACATTATATAACATTTTGTCCTAATCCCATTTATCCTTTCATAGTCAATTAATTAAATAAATTATATTTATTTAATTAATTTCCACTTTTCCCTCATCTAAATTAATTAAATAAATTAAATATTTATTTAATTAATGTATTCCACATCATTCTTTTCTAAAAATGAAAAATTCCATATTTGTCTCTATCTCCACATTTGTCTCCTTGCAAAGTGGAAGACCATTTGACACTTGTCACATGACTACAACTCCCTCAAAGAGTGGGAATAACTAATCAATCCTAGCCGTCCACATCAATCATGTAGCCTTTCAATCTCAACCATCCATTTGAATCAATCCTCTCCTATAAATCAAGCCATCTACAAGCCATTTGAGAATCCACACCTTTCATACATCCTTATGTTGTCAAAATCATTCTTCAATATATCCTCATCTATCATCTTTCATCTTCTATCTTCATCCTATCTTATTTTTATGCTGTGGAATTGAGCAACAAACATATCAAATCAATCGATCAATTTAGCTTGCATTCATCCATCATTACATCTATTCGAGGTATTGAAGATTTGGATTAGGTAATGCATTGTATTGTTTTATCATTTTCAATTTATCCAAATTTTTTGATTACATATAGAACACATGAATGAAGCAGCTTGTGTTACCTATTTATGCAACTATCATGGTCTCTGATGTACAAAAGGTCACCTCTCTGGAAACCAATCAACCTCATGTGCTAAATTGAGAATATATAAATATAGAACCTGAAATATACACATACAAAATGCCTTGTGTATGCTTTCACGTTTTGCATACATGTCTATGGAGTTTGGTTTTATGCCTACCAATTGCATTTGCTTAAAAGCCTCCAAAATATTTTGGACAAACTAATTTTATGCATACCTTGCAATCATCAGGGTTCATGTAACCACATTTCTAGAAGGCATATATTTGAAAAGTATTAAAGCCTCATCAATAACACCATTTTGTGCATATCCTGAAATCATCATAGTCCATGAAACCACATTTCTTAGAGGTATTTCATCAAACTTGTATTGTGCCTTCTATAACCTCCACATTTTGTGTGCATGTCTATAAGGACACTCACAACAACGACATCTAATAAAAGTCCACTTTCCATTATGATTTGATGAATGCTCATACCCTCTTATAAAACTCCTATTTTGGCACAGGCAGGGAGGATGATGGCAAGTGTTGTGGAGTTTAGCTGTACACCTGCCAATTACATATGTTTTAAAGTATCCAAGGCCTTTTCAACAAGCCCATCTTGTGCATATATTTCCATCATCTTATTCCATGTCACTGCAACCCATTGAGACATTTTGTTAAATAGTTTGTGTGCTTTCTGCATGTTTCCACATTTTGCATACATGTCTATTAGGGTATTTTCAAGTACAACATCCGATAAAAATCTGCTTTGGATTATTCTTTGGTGGAAGTAATACCCTATTTCAAAGCTCCTATTTTGGCATAGCTGGGAGGATGCTAGCAAAGTTCTAGAGTTTGCCTTTACACCTACTAATTTCATCTTCTTCAACAATTCTATCTTGTGCATATCTTTAAATCATTACAATCCATGAGATAATGTTTCTTTGAGGCATATTTTCAAATAGTTTACATGTTTGAAAAATGCTTCCACATTTAACATACATGTTGATAAGGGTATTGAGGACTACAACATTTGACAAAAACCACTCTCCAAGGTTTTTTCAAAAATCCCATTTTGTACATATCTTGAAATCATTACAATCCATGAGATAATGTATATTTGAGGCATATTTTCAAATAGTTTACATGCTTGAAAAATGCTTCCACATTTAACATACATGTTGATAAGGGCATTGAGGACTACAACATTTGACAAAAAACCACTCTTGATTATCCTTAAATGGATGTGGACTTGGCCTACTTCCAAAACATTTTCTTTAGTGTGTCTTCCTCAACATTTTTTCTATTATATTTGTACCTTTTATCATTGTATGTAAATAATTTGGGGATGATGCAAAGTACAAGGGATTCACAACCCCTAGTTAGGGGTACCAAAAATTATTTATTCTCTTTGTATTTATGATGTTTGCCATTAGAATTTTTATATCTTCTCTTTTCCTTTTCTATTTATCTTTGCATGTTCTTTTCCAAATTTTCTATCTTTCCTCTAAGTGGATAAAGGATGTGAACATATAATGGTTGATTTCAATAGTGACACCCTTTGTTTATGCACCAAGAGGAACCAAGAATTTGCCCAATAGTTTCTTCTGTACATATACTCACCTTGTTCCACATTTGCCATGTGCAATCCACCATTCACTTCACATTACACATGCATAGTCAAGGCCTAACTTTCTCATATCATGTGTCAACACTTGCCATCTTGAGTTTGGACATTTGAGTCCTTTGCATAATCACAACACATTAGTCACCCATTCTTGGCCTCATATCATATGCTAAGTACGATGTACACAATTAGGTCCATGAGTGTTATTCCCTCTCTATTTTCCCTAATATATAAAACTTAATAGTGACTTCAAGATAACCTCATAAGTGGATCACCCTCCCTAACTCCTTCCTCACTTGTGTAAATATTGATCATATGTATGTTGATGTACTAAAGTTAAAAGAAATGTCTACAACCACCTGGTCTAATATTCAATGACTAGTTGCATGATCCAAAAGAGAAAAAGTGAAATTCAAAAGAAATGTCCATAACTACCTAGGCTAATCTTTGATGATGATCCCTTGCATCTCACTAGTTGCATGGGGTTAGATCATGGGGGTAGCATTAAAAGGAAAAACTAAAAGCAAGAGCATGGAAGCATGAGAGACATACTTAAATGCTATATCAAATCAACTTGAAAGCCTTATAAATTAAAATCAAAATCATTCTACCAAGATTGAGGTCTCCCACTTGTCCCCTTCCCAGTCCATTCCCTATCCCCATTCATTAGTCCACTATGAGCCATTCTACGATTAGTTCCTTACATAGGATACCTTCTTCCCCTTTCCTCCTAGTACTATTGACCTAAAATACATATCTTTTTATGTATATCCCCATTATCACATCCACTTCTTGATCCCCATGCAATTGACTATTCTATAGTACATCTCCTTAAAGTTTGAATCCCATAATGATAAAAACTTAGAACAATTCATGACAAGTCTTTAATATGCTCCACACATGCTTTTATTCTCCATCCATGGTCCCATACCACTTACACACCTACTACACTGCCTTTCATTCCATCCCACATGGAAAGTATACAAAAAAGATGGAATACAACAAAATTCATATTTGAATTGGTGCATAAACTTAGATGGACACTTTGAAACCCATTGATCCAAGTCACTAATGTTGAATGTGTTAGAGAGTTATTTATCACATCTTTGTATACTTTTCTTAACCACATCATTATGTTTGAATTTATTTTGTTAGCTTCACCTTTGTCTTTTTGTCATCATTATTTTTATTTGATATGTATTTTCCCACCTTTGTCCACCATCTTGTTGCTTTTTCCTTTTTCATGTGTTGTATTGCACCCTATTACTATCCATTAGAGAATGATGATCCACACTTAGTCACCATTATATACTACTATTAGGATTTAATTCAATTGTGTAGTAGAATGTGGTGACATTCATGGATTTATTTTTGTTGGCCATGTGATATCCTATCTCTTGCTTGTATTTCCTTTTAGGATTTTCCATTATTGTGCTCTTGTTTGATTTTGGATTTTCTTTAGCAAGCATTTCTTGGTCCCCAATAGAATCTAGCTTGGGTTTTCTCTTGTCTACCATTCACCTTCATGCACATTATTATTGGTTTACTTTATGCTCCTCATTAATGTTTCTTATTTCTTATGTGAATGCTCAAACTTATCGACCATCCTTAGGAGCATGACCCTAGTATTCTCTATTTAGTACCATCATTGATTTATCCTTCAATCTCCTAGTGGCCAATCATTTTGATCACGCTTGGGGCATGACCTTGGTGTCCCCTTTTTGGCACCATCACCACTTTATATTTTGATATCTGCTAGTGATGTCTCACTTTGAACACTCTTGGGGGCATGACATTGATGTCCCCAAGCTACCCATGCCTTATCATTGCCATATCTTTTGATCTCTTACTAGACTTCGTAGTTGTCTATTGCTTTTATTGTCATATAATTCAACAACCTTTGGGGGAATAACCTCGATGTTTCCATTTCCCATTGCTATGTCACATCGTCACTTGGGGGCATGCGACATATGTTTCCC
Organism: Cunninghamia lanceolata; assembly: GCA_027924645.1. Classification (NCBI taxonomy): domain Eukaryota; kingdom Viridiplantae; phylum Streptophyta; class Pinopsida; order Cupressales; family Cupressaceae; genus Cunninghamia; species Cunninghamia lanceolata. The sequence continues at coordinate 1,683,351 of BSBN01000940.1, forward strand.
TTGTGATCCTCTTATACGCATGACCTTGGATATTTCCTCCATCACCATCATCATCATCTTAGAACATACCCATCATATACATGGTAGATTTCTCCTATTATCCCTTAACCATTTTCCTTATGTTGATTGGCTCTCCTTACTTTCTTCTTTCACCAATCAACATAAGGGGAATGTATCCTACATCACTTGCATTCACTCATTCATATCTTTGATTTTTTCTCATTGACCCTGATGATGGCCAAATTTTTCATTATTTCTAGATAATCCAAGCCTCTTTATCTAATTGGATGGTCATCTTATAGCCATTGACAACATCATCAATTCCAATTCCCATAAGGTTAGCTACTATCTTTAGTTGTGAGTGGATCTCGTTAAGCACCAAAGTTCCATTTCTAGTTCACATTGGGTCAACTACCATTTAGCCATGGGTGGCTTTTGCCAAGGGCCAAATCATCTAGTTTCCATTAGGTAAGCTACCATATTTAGGTGTGGGTGGCTATTGCTAATTGCCAAATTTCTAGTTTTCATTTTTCATCATTAGCACCTTATCATTGACCTAACCTAGCCTCTTTTATAGGTGGCTCCATGATAACCCTTGTTGTTGTTTCCATTCTCCTAGCCCTCCAATTTCCATTTTCCCATTGCCAAGGTATTCATTCCATTATCTATTATAGGTCATTGTCATGCATCCTTCCTCAACTTTTCTTTAGGAGTGGATCTTCATAGATCTCTCCCCAACAACAAATGGTTAGAATTGATCTTGCTTCCACAAGTAGTTGTCAAATGATAAATTATGTTTCCAATCTATGCTCAGAGATCATACATTTTCATTTTGTAGACATGTTGGATCCTAGTTGTGTAACTTTCATTTATCCATATGTGTTAACCTACTTTGATTTATTAGTGTACAGTGACCAATTTCCTTGGATGCTTTATACCTAAACAACTACAAGTAAAATAAAAAGATCAACAACCAAGTCGAAGGCTAGTTTCTCTCCTTTTCAATATAAAGCATCCTTTACATTTAATGATTTATATAGATATTATTGTAGTATTGCTTTACATATTTTCTAATGTAGCTTGTCGTAAGTCTACTAAATCTGGGGCAAAATATAACAATAGAAATTACACACTCTACAACTTTTTTATTAGTTTTTGTGTTCATTTTAGCTTTATCCCATTTTTGTGTGTTTTTGTGTTGCTCTAATCCCTTATCCCTAGCCTCACCTTTCCCTAGTCATCCATGTATTCTTTTCCTTGTTATTCTTATGGTTTTGTTTAGTGTTTTATTGTGTTCATTTCATTTAGTTTTTCCCCCCTTTTATGTCCTTTTAATTTTCCCTTAATTTACCCCCTTTTCCCCCTTTGTTAAACCATTAAATGTTGGTCCTAGTCGTATCCTATGTATAAATCACCACTTTATCCTTCCTAAAACATTCTTTCTTTAGATTGCATTTAATGTTATCACCCACCATACGATGGCCCCATTTGAGCTTAAGGTTTCTTAAAAAATGACCCCACTAGGCTTCAAGATCACTTCCCACAATTAGACACACTATAGGTTGGCCTTGAATTTTTTATTTCCTACCACCATATTTAAATGAAAACTCATTAATTTATATGGTTTCCCACCTACTACATTTTCATCCTTAAGTTCCCTTGGCATATTTAATCCAAGAATCCTTTACCTCATTTTTACATTAGAAAAGTGAAAATTTGAGTTGTTTGAATGGCTTAGGTTATCTTATCTCATATACAACATTTATACATAGTTTGAAAAAAAATTAAAGTGATACATCTTTGCCTTCAACCTCTGAGATAATTTCTATTAAGTTCTTGAACATTGCTATAGCAAAATCTTCATCACTAGGTGGTTGATTTCTAGGGTTTTCCATGGGTAAGCTCATTCCATTTGTGTTTTATATTTAATTTTTATGTAATTACTTAATATTTTTATAGGTTCCTCATCCTCTCTCTTTCCTCCATCTATTCCATCCATCTTCATCCATTTCCATTTCCATTTCTATTTGATGTCATTTTTCCATCTCCCACCCTCTCCCTCTACATTGTCAAGTCCTAGTTTGAGTGTCTCCCATTCCCTTCAAAAACCTTTCTCAACCCATTTTAATTTTCTAATTTTCAGACCTTGCCTCACCCCTTTCCATTATCATTTAATCCTCATATTGTCATTTTACCTTTATGCTTTGTTTTATGTTACCTTTTTGTCTTGCTTTTGTGTGCTCACACTGTGGCCATAATTAATATTATTCTAATATTTTTTTTTTTAAATTCATTTAGGCATATGCTTATGTATAGTGAATCCCTTAAGGCCTTTGTAGACTTCAAATTGTCTAAGGTTATTTTTAGCTATAGAAACTACTTGTTAGAGGGAGATGTTAGTGGGGTTGAAGGAAATGAGTGTTCTTACTTTAGTAAGTTAACCATTTTGGGTGCTTTTGGTTCTCTTTCTTTGTCAAGAAAATGTTGTGTACCCTAGGCTCTCAAAAAAATTGTACATCTAATATTGATTTCTCCCACTAGGCTATCCAAACCTTAGAGGTGGGCCTTGGTTCTACATTCCAGATGCCAACTAGAGAGGGCATGTAATCATGTTGTTTAATGTGGGAAATATTAAGTTTAAAAGGGAGTTTAGAAGTGGAAGGGGGTTGTCTTAGAGTTTAAGGGAGATGGTGATGGGTGTTATAAGGAGCCTAATTAGACTTAGAGGTTAAATTTACCCCACTTTTATCGATGCGGTTTCCCCCCCTAATTATTTAACGCGGTCAAGGGGCAGCACCCCTTGTGGGGGTTTGGGGGCAGCATCCCCAAGACGGGGTCAAGGGGTAGTGCTCCTTGTAGGGTCCAAGGGCAGCACCCCTGACGCGCTCCCTGTCGCAATACAGGGTGGGGTCGAGAGGCAGCACCCCCATGGGGGCTCGAGGGCAATGCCTCTGAAACCTCACGATTTTTATTATTTTATAAAGGCGTCGGGAGTTATTTTTCTATTGGCCGACATAAAAAAAACCTTATTTTTGTAACTGACATAAGGCTTGATAAAAGCGTCTAAGGGTTAGGGTTTCTGTTGATATATTGTAGCATTTTGCAACGGTATTGAGTTGCAGGGATTGCTGGTTGTAATCGATTTGATTTACTGGATAATAATATTGGACTCTCTGTTGGTGGATGTAGCCTGAGTTTGGGTGAACCACGTTAAAATTGTCTCTCGCCATTATTATTTTTGTGTATTTTTCATTCCTCTGTTTAATCTTTATTGGCATTTAATTGATATCTTCTGTCGGCTAACCCTAACAAGTGGTATCAAAGCAAGTTGTGTTTGATTATCATCTGCAGGAAGGTCTCACAGTTGAGTGGGAGTCTCACGGTTAAGTGGGAGCAATGGCGGACAAGGGTAAATTGAAGGTAGATAAATTCAATGGGTAGAACTATCAGTTATGGAAGATGCATATGGAGGATTATCTCTATCAGAAGGATTTATGGAGTCTATTGGAAGGAATATCTCAGAAACTGGCAGGAATGACTGATGAGGATTGGAAACTTTTGGACAGAAAGGCACTAGAAACTATTCAGTTGTGCCTAGCATGATCTATGGCATTCAATATAACAGAAGCGAAGAAAAAAAGTGAATTGATGAAAGTTTTGGCTAAATTGTATGAAAAACTCTCAGCTTCAAATAAGGTATTTCTCGTGAAGCGTTTGTTTAATCTGAAAATGATTGAAGGTGGATCTGTGACAGATCATTTAAATGAGTTTAATACGATTACCAATCAGTTAACTTCTATAAAAGTAAAATTTGATGAAGATGTGAGGGCTCTCTTGGTTTTATGTTCTTTGCCAGAAAGCTAGAATAGCTTGGTAATGGCTGTAAGTAACTTTGTCTCTAGTTCAAATACTTTGAAATTTGATAATGTTGTTGGTGTTATCTTTAGTGAGAAAATGTGACAGAAAAGCTCAGGAGGGTCCACATCAGGTAGTGTTTTGAATGCAGAAAGCAGGGATAGATCAAAGGAGAGAGGAAAAGGTTCTGGAGGTCATGGGAAGTTACAAGGAAAATCAAAGGATAAGAGATCCCAATCCAGAGGACAGAAGGATTGCTGGTACTGTGGGAAACTAGGTCATCTGAAGAAAAATTACTAGTCTTAGAAGAATAAAGGAGATAAACAAGGAGGCAATAAGGAGGCAATAAGGAGGCAAATGTGGTAGGTAATAAATCTGAAGATGCTGCATTGATTATTTCCCTAGATAATGCTGATGATTCATGGGTTTTAGATTCAGGGGCCTCATTTCATGCTACACCCCATAGAAGTTATTTTCTTGATTATGTCCAAGGGGATTTTGGGCTGGTTTATTTGAGAGATAACGAACCCTATCAGATTGTGGGAAATGGAAGAATCAAGATTAAGTTGTAGAATGGGAATCATTGGCTACTACAATAAGTAAGGCACATTCCAAGGCTAAGTAGGAATTTAATTTCAGCAAAGCAGCTAGCTGGTGAAGGTTGCATTGTTACATTTACTGATAAAAATTGGAAGGTTACAAGAGGTGCCTTAATAGTAGCAAAAGGTGTGAAAGTAGGCACCTTATATCTTTGTATAGGTCATATTGTTCCTTCTACTTTAGTTGTTGTAGAGAAAAATCAAACAGGTTCAGGAACAGTTGCTGCAGGTTTGCAAAAAGAGACTGAAACCGTTGCTACAGGTTCTGAGACAACACTATGGCATAACAGACTTGGCATATGAGTAAAAAAGGTATGAAGGTACTTCATTCTAAGAAAGTTTTACCAGGTCTGAAATGTATTAATATGGATTTCTGTGAAAGTTGTGTGTATGGCAAACAAAAGAGAGTTTTCTCAAGGATGGGAAGCAAAAGAAAGATGAAAAGTTGGAGCTTGTGTATATAGATGTATGGGGACCAGCTCAGGTATCTTCTCTTGGTGGCTCTCGGTATTATATTACATTCATAGATGATGCAACTAGGAAGGTTTAGATTTATTTCCTCAGGCAGAAATCTGATGTATTTGAAACATTTAAGAAATGGAGAAGCTTGGTTGAGAATGAGACGAGTAAGATTAAAATGTCTCAAACCTGATAATGGTGGTGAGTATTGCAGTAAAGAATTTGAGGATTACTGTTCCTTTAATGGAATTCATAGGTAGAAAATGGTTCCATGGACTCCACAAGAAAATGGAGTGGTTGAACACATGAATAGGACAATAATGGAGTGTGCAAGGACCATGAGATTGCATGCTGGACTGCCTTTAAACATGTGGGCAGAGGCTGTCAACACTACTATATATTTAATTAACAGAGGTCCTTCAGTTCCTTTGGGCTATGGTATTCCAAAGGAAGCCTGGATAGGTAAGAAGGTGAGTTATTCTTTTCTCAAAACCTTCGGATGTGAAGCATTTGCACATGTAGATTCTGAAAATAGAACCAAACTAGATGCAAAATCAAAAAAATGTACTTTTGTTGGATATGGCATTGATGAATTTGGTTATAGGCTTTGGGATTTTAAAAATAAAAAAATTGTGAGAAGCAGGGATGTTGTATTCAATGAGAAAGTGTTGTACAAAAATCAGTTGTAATAGCATGAGAAGAAAGAAAATGATTATGTGGTGCTGGATGATACTCCAAATAGTGATGTTTTAGTGGTTCCTCATGCTCTACAACAGCAACAAGAAATACCACAAACTCCAGTGAATTTTAGATAGTCAACAAGGCTAAGTAGACCTCCTGAAAGGTTTTCTCCTTCTTTGTATTCTATTTTGTTAACAGATGCTGGTGAACCAGAAGGGTATGATGAAGCTATGCATTTGGATACAAAGGTTCAGTGGGAGCTTGCAATGAAAGAAGAAATGGACTCCTTTATGAAAAATTAGACTTGGGAATTATGTAAGTTGTCTGCAAGTAAAAATGCTTTACCAAACAAATGGGTTTATAGGATGAAAGAAGACGCTGGAGGTAAGATCAGATTTAAAGCCAGGTTAGTTGTAAAAGGATTTGCACAGAAAAAGGGCATTGATTTTGATGAGATTTTTTCTCCAATTGTTAAGATGACTTCTATTCGTATTGTTTTAAGTATTGTGGTTGCTGAAGATTTGCATTTGGAACAGCTAGATGTGAAAACTGTCTTTCTCCATGGTGATTTGGAGGAGATATATATGGAACAGCCCCAAGGATTTGAGGTCAAAGGTAAGGAAAAACAGATGTGCAGATTGAAAAAGAGTTTGTCTGGCCTGAAACAAGCACCTCGACAATGGTATTTGAAATTTGATAGTTTTATGGCTGAGCAAGGCTACAGTCGGCGTAATTCTGACCATTGTGTTTATTTTAAGAGGTTGGATAATGATAGCTACATTATTTTATGTCTATATGTTGATGACATGCTTATAGCAAGGTCTAACATGGATCACATAAGAGAGTTAAAACATCAGTTAGCACAGTCATTTGCTATGAAGGATTTGGGGGTAGCAAAACAAATCCTTGGTATGAAAATTTGTAGAGATATGAAGAACATAAAATTTACTATATCAGGTTGATTATATTGAAAAGGTGTTGCAGAGATTTCATATAGAGAATGCAAAAGCTGTCAGCACACCTTTGCCCAGTCATTTGAAATTGACTAAGGAGATGTGTCCAAACACATAAGAGGAGGAAGAAAAAATGTCCAAGGTACCATATGCTTCAGCTGTAGGCAGTTTAATGTACGCCATGGTATGCACGAGACCAGATATTACACATGTTGTAGGAGTCATAAGCAGGTATATGAGTCATCCCAGATTGGGGCATTAGAATGCGGTAAAATAGATTCTCAGATATTTGAGAAGTACATCTAATAAAAATTTATGTTTTGGGGGCTCTAATACTGATTTAGTAGGCTATGTGGACTCAGATTTGGCAGGTGATGTTGATACCAGGCGGAGTACAACAGGTTATGTCTTTATTGTAGGTGGGACAGCGGTGAGTTGGATCTCACGGTTGCAAAAGGTGCCTTCTTTATCCACCACGGAGGTAGAGTATGTAGCTACAACAGAGGCAAGCAAGGAGATGATATCACTGCAATCTTTCATGGAAAAATTGGGCAAACAACAGGCTAATAGTTATTTGTTTATAGACAGCCAAAGTACCATACATCTTGCAAAGAATTTTGCCTTGCATTTAAAGACCAAACACATACAGTTGAGGTATCACTTCATTCGATCGGTGTTGGATGATGGACAGTTACGGTTGGAAAAGATACATACAGATAAAAATCCAACAGATATGTTTACAAAGGCAGTACCAAGGGAGAATCTGAGTTCCTCTTCAGCTTCGATTGGTCTTCAAGATTGAAAACAATAAAATCAAAACAATAGGGTCCAGGGTGCTTATTTCCAGTGGGAGCTACAGGGTCAGCGGTATTATGATCAGTCTCCAAGTGGGAGATGATATGGTGTGGACTCTGATCAGTCTCCAAGTGGGAGATTGTTGTTATATGGAGCCTAATCAGACTCGAAGGTTAAATTTACCCCACTTTTATCGACACAGTTTCCCCCCCCATTATTTAACGGGGTCAAGGGGTAGCACCCCTTGTGGGGGTTTGGGGGCAACGCCCCGCTTATTTTATAAAGGCGTCGGGAGTTATTTTTCTATTGGCTGACATAAAAAAAACCCTATTTTGTAACTGACATAAGGCTTGATAAAAGCGGCTAAGGGTTAGGGTTTATGTTGATGTATTGTAGCATTTTACAGCTTTATTGAGTTGCAGGGATTGCTAATTGTAATCGGTTTGATTTACTGGATAATAATATTGGACTCTCTATTGGTGGATGTAGCCCGAGTTTGGGTGAACCACGTTAAAATTGTCTCTCGTAATTATTTTTGTGTATTTTTCATTCCTCTGTTTAATCTTTATTTGCATTTAATTGATATCTTCTGCCGGCTAACCCTAACAATGGGGAGGTGGTTTGATTATGTGGAAGAAATGTCTACTTGAACACAATGACAAATAGTGGAGGGTGTGATGACAAGTGAGTAAGATATATAATCTATCAATCTTTCTAAATTTGTAGGAAGGGCCATATCTATAGTTAGACAATGTAAACTATAATGGATGTTAGGTATCAAATTTTCTATGGATAGGATCAAATTAAATTCCTATTTTGCAAAAAATTATCCATTCATCAAATTCAAGTTGAGAGAGCCTTGAAGTGTTAGGCCAGCCACAATTGAGTGATGTTCTACCATATTGATGTCCCCCATTACCCATTCTATTGTAGGTAAAGTATCTCTCATCCATTCATAAAGTGGGATTCTCTCTAGACTTGTTAAGGGCATAGTTAAAATATAACCCAACTGAGTGGTTATGGATGAGGAGAAGGGTTCACACACAACTATGAGAGGGGTTAGATCTTAAATAAACTACAAATTTGAAGATCTAAGGAGCTAGACCAAGTATTGTTCCACCACTTCCTTTGGGATGATTAGTCTTGAAAAAGCATATTCTTTCCAAATATGTTGTAAAGAAAGCTCTAATTATAGATTGGTAACTTAACTTGAAGAAAAATAATATCTTGTTAGTTAGATAAAACTATATTCTTCACTTAATTCTTTCTCATAAAGATAGTTATTCCCCTAACACTCCAAGATAATAATTACAATTCATTAAGAATTAAGAATAATTTCATCATCTTCCTCATTCAAAACTATGTACTAATTCTCCATAGGGAGAAAATTTCCTTTATTAGCAATGCCAAGTTTTGGAGTGAGTCCTAATGGAGAAATTGACCTAGATCTTTGGAGGAAGGAATCCATTGGTTAATGAGATTGATCCAAAAGATGGTTGAGAAAAATTAGTTTGATCATTGAGATATTTTCTATATTTTATCATGCACGAACCATCCTCAAGAATTACATCTTTATAAGTTTTTGTCTTTAATTGAGAATGGTTGAGGGGAATCAGGGCAAGGCAATGCTCTTAGGGGGTTGGTAAGGGGAGGGGGTGGTGAATTATTAGAGGGGAGAATCATGTATCTTGGTATGGGGTTTGAAGGAATAATGCCTTTTGGTGAAGGTTAAATGGAGGGTTGGTGATAAAGTGGGAAAGAGGAGAAGTTAGGCAAGTGATTGGTGACACATGAAGTAGTTTGGACTAGTTCAAAGGTGGGTTAAGAATTCTTAGGATTACAAATTTTATATTCTCTATTTTGGTGGCCTTCTTAGTGCAAGTAAAAACATGCATTAATCTTATTCAATTAGGTGATTGTTTAATCTATCAAAACCAAGACCATACAATTTCATGGTACTAGGTAGGGATTGAGTTATGTGTATTTCAATGCATGCTATTAGGTAGATGCTTAGAATCACAAACTTATTAGAATTGTTCTTAAACCATATTCCTCTTCTCAATTAGTTGACAATATCTTTTAAAAAGGTCCAAGAAGCAAGGTTGAGAAAGGGAAATTCAACTTGCCTAGGGCATTTGGACTTAGAATTAATACGAGATAGAAATCTAAGTCCTAAGCACCAAGGTAACTTATCTATGCACAAATGATCCATGTACCATACTGTAAAACAACTTGTACATGCTCTAGTGAACCAAATATACATGATATATACACCTTGGGGTGGAAGCATAAAGCCCTATCTCACTTGTGGGCCATTTTGAAAAATGTGTTTCACAAGGGTAAAAATTTGGAACACCTTCAAACGAATCTTTTTCTTTATAAGGAGGACTTTTGAATGAAGGTCCTAGACACACCACATGTTATTGAGCTTTGATTGAACATATGACCTTTGGTTGAAGGTACCTCCAATTGAAGGTATCCTTTTTATCATTAAAACATTTTTATGGCCCATTTTTGAAGGTGACCTTCTAATAGGGACCTTCAATCGAAGGTCACTTTCTAATGAAGGAACTTCAATTGAATTTGAAGGTGCCTAAATGGCGCCTATGTGGTGCCCATTCCACATGTTAACCTTTTGTTGGACAAGAATTACTGATGTGGCCCATGTCTTCCATGATCAAATGAAGTCATCATGACATGAGATTTTGCAAAAGCATAGCCCTCAAAGTAATCTTTTTGAAAAAGTATAAGTTTTAAATTTTTTATTTAATTATTATATTTTTATCTATTTTATAATCAACATTTTTTTTTTACCAAATGTAAAGACCCCTATTCAACACACATGGAAAAATAGCAAAAAATGGGGGAAAAATAGAAAAATATGACCACCCTCTATATTGATGTCCGTGTTTCACAAAAAATAAATAAATTTGGGTATTATACAAAATGGTATTATGGGGAAACATGAGTCTAAATTATAATTTATCTCAATTAAAATAATAAATAAAAAATGTAACAAAAAATTATAAAAAATATGCATTCCCTAAAGATCAGTGTTAATGATCCACATTTAAGAAATTATAAAAAGGATCTTATTTATTGCTTGAGTTATGCGTTATGGAGAGATATGACTCATTAAAACTACTATAAAGAATAAGAAACAATTGTTAAAAAAATATTAAAACGTAAGATACATTATTTTTTAAAATTAAAAAATATTTAGAATCTACAAAGGAAATCTCATAAAAAATTAGTTTGCACTATCTTTAAATTCATGATTTGCTTGCTATAATTGACCAAAAAATGAAAATTTAGCTAAAAAATGTTAATTTGGCAGGGCCACTCAAGCCAAAAAGTGAGACATGTCTTTATGCTTCCTCTCTTTCCCCAATCTCTTATTGCTTCTATATACCATCCCTTACTTTCTCATTTTGTTTTATCCATCAACAAAAACCTTGCTCACTATAGGTAACCCTATTAAGGAAAAAGAACAATAGATCTTTCTTACAATCACAGATAACATCTAAAATGTCATCTAGAAAGAAACACTTTATGAATAACTATTTTATCATCCAATGTACCAAGTTGTTAGTTGTTGGAGTTCCTCTAATTAGTTGCTAGTATTGAGATGAAGATCCTTTCTCTATTTGTAGTGAGTGGCAACTTCTAGAACCATAATATTTGTGAAAATCTGTCATTTCTCGAAGCAATGTGTTAAGAAGAGTGTTGATCTTTAGAGCTAGGGTTTGAGACTTCATTAATAGTAGAAACATATGCTTATATTGAAGGGACCTTTAAAGAGGGAAAGATATTGATAGTAGGTAATAGTAGAGTGGCATTGTCATCATCATGGTAATTTTCACTATTAGAAGTTATAGTATATCTTCTATATCCAAAAGCGTGAATAAGCTTCTCTAATTTTCCACAGTAAATCTAATCAATTTTCTATACAAATTTTATTATAAACGTATCTTTCTAATCAAAAGTGTGAATAGACTTCTCTAATTTTCCAGGACAAATAGACTTCTATAATTTTCCATGACAAATCTGAACAATGCAAAATATCTTTTGTCATACTTCTATGAGAAATTTAAGTGCATCTAAATTTTTACGTTGTATACAAGGATGTTCATGCTAAATTGATGTCTCACGGCTGCCTTCATTGTTTACACGGCAAGTTTAGCAAGTCCAGTCAATAGAATAGTCCAGTCAATAGAATTATCTTCTCATATTTCTGTAAGTCTGAGTGCATAGAAATTGTTTGGGAACTTCTTTTCAAACGTCTCCTCTACTTCTTATCACGCATGTCTCACGGCTGCCTTCGTTTATACGGCAAGTCTGGCGAGTCTCAATACATCGAAATTGTTGGGGACCTTCCTTTCAAACATCTCTACTTTTATAACTTATACTCAACCCCTCCTCCTCTATAATTAGTTGCCCTCTCATTACCCTGCCAAATCACCCAAACCCTCATGGCGCCCATCACCAAGTTATTCTTGTTTACTGTTATTCCCCTGTTTCTTTTCCGCTTCTGCTGCGCATGTATTCAGAGGGAAGAGGAAGCTCTTCTTCAATTCAGAGCCAGCTTAAATTACACTTTTTTGGACGAAGTGAGTAGATGGCAGAGGGGAACAAATTGCTGCCAGTGGGAAGGCATACAGTGCCATAAGACCACTGGTCATGTAGCAGGTGTTGAAATCACGGGCTGGACACTATTTAAAGGGGGCGTCATATCTGACAGCTTGTGCACCCTCACTTTTGTTGAAATCATAAGCCTAAATGTGATGAGATTAACAGGTACTCTTCCTCCCTGCTTGGGAGAACTCTCTTCTCTCAGAAAACTCCAGTTAGCTGGAAATAGGTTGAGTGGGAACATTCCATTGTCCTTTGCAAACATGTCCTCTCTTGCTATGCTTGATTTAAAGGTTAACAACTTTGAAGGTGAAACTGTCCTCAGTACTATTTGTATGCTCGGCAATCTCACCAGCCTTGGCGTGGTTGATCTTCGTTACAACCAACTGAATGGAAGCTTACCATCCTGTCTGGGAAGTCTCCCTTCTCTGAATTCGTTATATCTTTCTGAAAATCAACTCACAGGAAGCATTCCCTCTTCTCTCTCTAATCTCTCCTCTCTAATTTTGCTATATCTTTCTGGAAATCACTTGAGTGGTAATATTCCATATTCTTTAGCCAAGCTTTCCTCACTCAAATATTTTGATGTTTCTGATAATGCTTTAAATGGTTCTATCCCTGATTCCTTGGGCCGTCTCTCTTCACTGGAATACTTGTATCTATCTGACAACCGCTTGAGTGGTAATATTCCATATTCTTTAGGCAAGATTTCCTGGCTAAAATATTTTGATGTTTCTAATAATGTTTTTAGTGGTTGTATCCCAGATTCCTTGGGTGGTCTCTCCTCACTGGAATACTTGCATCTCTCTCATAACCAGCTAAATGGAACCCTTCTGTCCTCATTTGCAAATGGGGACCCCTTTTTTTTTGAATTCCAGTGCTTTGCTAAGTCCAGGATGATGTCCTTTGAATGATGAAGTCAGTGGTGTTTGAGTCTTAGAGCCCCTTGATGACCTGATCCTGATGTTTGAGACCCTGAAAATGACTAAGTCTGGTATACTGATCCTGAAGATCCTGAAAATTGGCTAAGTCTGAAATCTGGTGGATCCTCCAAATTCTATAATCTACATGTTAAATCTGGTGGATCTGAGACCTATCTCAAACACCCTGAAAGGTAAATTGAAAAACATTTAAAGTATATTTTTCAATATACCTTACCTCGGGCACTGTCAATTCTGGGCGCGAAATTGCTCCAGGTTCACTTCAAAACTCCGCCTAGAAATTAGGGCGCCTTCCATCATCTAGACAACCTCAGGATTGCGCCTTGGGCAAGGAAGGCTTCAAATCAAAGCGCCTTGATTCAAATGGATGTCGAGAAGCTTGAAACACTGCAAAGTGGACAAGGAAGAGACATTTAGGTCTAGGCGCCCATTGCATGTTCGAAGGATCATAAGAATTGCGCCTTAGGTTGAAGGTCATGGGTTTAGGCGCCTTGATGTAGGTTGGAGTTCAGATCAATGATAGATAAGCGCCTAAAGTTCAAGAAGTCTCACAAGGATGTAATCAAGTGTTGGAGAGCCTAAAAATTGTCAAGAATAAGCAAGCAAGTGCTAGACGCCCTTCATGCATAGACTACCTTCTTTTGGCGCCTTAGCATGAAGAGATGTTCAAACTAACCCAAAGTTGCGCCTTAGCATGAAAGAGCATGATGTGTTTAAACTAACCCCTATCATGATGTTTGAGATCCTGAAAATGACTAAGTCTGGTAGCCTGATATCCTGAAACACTGAAAAATTGACTAAGTCTGAAATCTGGTGGATCCTTCAAATTCTATAATCTACATGTTAAATCCAGTGGATCTGAGACCTATCTCAAACATCTCAAACTTATACTTAAATATATTTTTCAATATACCTTACGCACTTGGACTTCCAAATTTAGGCGTGAATTCACTCAAAGGAGCTTAGGCGCATTTTCCCATTTGCAGAGATCTAGATTAGCGCCTTAGGTGGAGGACAAGTTTCAAAAACCTCATTCAATTGCGCCTTGATGACAAAATACCTTAAGGATTGGAAATTTGAAGAAATAACCAACATTGTGAGTTAGGCGCCCTTTCCATGTCCAAATGATCATCAATTTGCGCCTTCAATTGATGTTAGGCGCCCAATCCTTGTTGCTCCTCTTCACTATGGCGCCTTAAGCAATGGAGTGGGTGAATAAACTCAAAATGAGCGCCTAAAGGGAGGGGAGTCATCTCACCACATTCATAATTGCTTAAAGCATGAAAAATGACAAAAGGGGGTTGAAGTTGGTTATGGCGCCCTTTGTGCTTGAAAACTCCTTATTCTAGCGCCTTGGAAGAGAGTACAAGAAATAAATTCATTAAAGTGGCGCCTAGGGGGAAAGGATTCTTTTAAAGCATGTTTTGATCATTCAAGACCTTGAAAGTAGCAAATAGAACTCCAAATTGTCAGGGCGCCCTCTCTAGTCCATCTCACCTCATTTTAGCGCCCTGGAAGAATCATCATCAAGTTGGGCGCTTGGGGTATAAAATCATTTGAAGACATGATTGATCACTTAGAGGGATAAAATTGCAAGTTCAAAGCTTCAAAAGTCAAGGCGCCCATTTCTACCTCTACCACCTCAATTGGCGCCCTGGGAAAAAACCACTCAAATCCATGTCTAGAAGTGAGCGCCCTAGAAGAAATTGTGTTGAAAGGCATGTTTGAATGAATCTCTTAAGTGGGAGAAGTCTTTTTAAACTCTTACAATTGCTAGAAATGATTTAAATTCATGAATGTGGGACTAATTAAGTTAGGCGCACTTTGTTCCTATTTTTGCCTAGATTTGCGCCTAAGTTTGAAGTGGCATTATTACATGTTTAAAGTTGTTTTTATATTAAGAAGTTATTGATATATTGTTTACCTTGACTTGTAGGATCATCAATGATGCTAAGGAGTTATCCGAGGAATCACCTTCAAGCAAGGAGTAAGGAGCATCATGCTAGCCGCCTTTGAAGATCATCACGCTGCATCATTGAGAGGAGTGTTGATGAAGTCAAGGAGTCATCAAGGACAAGTAACTAAGTAACCTTCAAGTTGCAGAGGAAACACCTTTCTAAAAGGTCACATCAAGTCCAACATGTTGATACTCTTCATCACTGACATCATGTTGGATTACATTAAGTTCAAGGCATCTATCCATTCAAGCTTTTCGAGGAATATCTTGCAAGTACACTTCATCTTCATCCTATCATCAATGAAGGCACTTCTTCCAAGCTTCAAGTCAAGATCTCTCAATCTTCAAGCTTCAAGAGTCCACGTCCAAAGAAGGTGTTATTGTCTACATTTCCAAGGGGGCTACTCCAAAGATCATCAATCAAGTATACTTCATCAACTTCTACATCATGTTCGAAAGACATTCATTCATTCAACCTTCAAGTCCAAGAGATTCTCCTACTCTTCATGAATGAAGATTATCATACATTCTACTTCAAGTCATCGTCATCTACTCTATTACTCACTCTACATCAAGAGCATCATCAAAGAAGATTCACATCAACCTGCTTATAAGAAGAAAGAATCATGAAGTTAGTCAAGTGAAGTAACAAGTATCATACATCTAGTCTACAAGAAGAATGAACAAGGCGAGATCAACAAGTTGTATTCCTAAACAAAGCAAGATCAAGCAATCACATTGAATACATCACACAAAGATGATACAATTTTCAAAGTATGCTGAGTTGGCATCTATGTGGCGAGTACACATCATTCAATTTTGATTAGCCGCATTATTTAATGCATTAAATGTATCATTTAATGAAAGAAGTCAAAGGGATTCCTATGTGGAGGAATATTTTAAATGCTTTCGCCTTACCTTATCACATTGGAAAACGTGCCTTCATTGCCTCTCTCTTTTGTACTAAAAATAGAAAGTTGTTGTAACTACCTCTGAGGTGGCATGATCTAGACCCTTGGCTATTGAATTAATCTAAGCCATTCATTGTAATACTGGAGCACTATATAAAGGCCTTGTTGCCTCATTTGTAATATATAGACTAGAGATTAGATTGTAGGAGTAGAATAGGAGAGACTCTCGAAATTTCATGAGAGGACTTGAAGTTGTAAATATTTCCCAAGAGTAATGCAAAAACATTGGAAATCATTTGGTGTTAAGTGTTGTCTTGTGAAGTGACATGGTTTCTTGTACTTAATGAAATGGAGAGATGTTTCAATTAGATTAGAAATTCATTGATGTAATGTATGTCTGTACTGAATATTGATCAACTCCTAGCTCATGCTTTTAACATTCATCGCTGATGAAGTGTTGTGTAAAGCTAGTTTGAGCTATAATTTGTATAAGTTCGATTATGGATGCTTGTTTGAGCTGCGTCGTTTAATGGGTGCTCATATGAACCTTCATGATTTGAAAACCTTTCGCGTACCCTTAGGAGATTGCACCAACTTCATGTAGTTGTAGGCACCCTTGGCGAAGTGAAGTTAGGTTTGATTCAGGAGTTTGTCTGTTCAATACATCATCATTGCCTAATTGACCTTAGATAGTTTCCTAAACCCTTGCCCTTTTTAGTTTTCTTCATTATTGAAACCTTGTACATACATCATCCACGTCAAAGGAGGAATAAGTCGAATGAAAGGAGAAGAGTCTATGTAAGTCCCTTTGTGTTTAACAGCAAAATCATACTTAGTCACTGAGCTATCTCTTACAAAATCATCAGAAAGGAACCTTGGAGTCATCTTGTTTGATCACATAGTTCAGCATTCAAGAGGCTTTGCTCAAGAGGGAGTCAGATACTTTGTATTTCACTCTAATTGTTGACTTGTCCAAAAACAATCATCAACACCTCCCTTACCTACCTCTATGCTGACAAGAATGCATTCAACCAGAGAATTGCTTCCTCGGCGCTACCCTCTTCACTTAAAGAGCTCTCTCTCTCACTAAATGGTCATCAGATAATTTCAGAGAATTTCTTTCACAACCTTAGCAAATTACAGAATCTTAGTCTGTCCAATTGTGTACTTAATATCAGTACCACCTGGATTCCCTCATTCCAGTTGGCAAAATTATTTTTGACATCATGTAAGACGGATGGTCAAGTCCCCTTGTGGATTTCGACTCAGTTTTCACTTGTAGAGTTGCAATTAGCTGACAGCAATCTTGTTGGAGAAATTCCTTCTTGGCTACTGGATATGAGTCTTGAGTACATCAATCTCACAGCAAATCATCTGCAAGGTCTCCTTTTGCTAAATACTTCAGCTTGGAAGGAAATACATGTCCTGGATGTGTCTAACAATGCATTGTGTGGACAAATACCATCAATTTGGCCTCCTACGATAAAAGTATTGTTGCTCAACGACAATTTGCTGACGGGAAATATTCCTCCAAGCTTGCAGTGTAGCTCTTCACTATGGATGATAGATTTGGCAAATAACCATTTGAATGGAATCATCCCTCCAAGCTTAGCCAATTGTTCTGAGCTTAAATTATTGAATTTGGGGGATAATAATTTGAGGGGAATGGTGCCGTCAGAGTTTGGTAAGCTAAGTCACCTACAGTCTCTAGTGATAAAGAATAACAAGGTGTGTGGATCATTCCCTCCGTCCATATCAAACTGCACAGAACTAATTTTCCTAGATATGGGGCAAAACTTATTGGAAGGTCAGATTCCAAAATCTATAGGAAACATTTCAGAGCTGCAAGTGATGGCAATGAGGAGGAATAATTTTGAAGGTAGCATTCCTTCAGAAATTGGGCAGCTGAAGCACCTCCAAATCTTGGACCTTTCTTCAAATCGCCTGTCAGGGTTTATACCATGCAGCATTTTCAGTTTACAGGCAATGTTGGTAGAACAACAACAGGACTTTGGCATGATTCAAATTCAATTAGATCTAGGATCATCATCATTTAAAAGGTACGGTACATGTATAAGAATAGCTTGAATATGTATTCCAAAGGCAGAGATGAGAACTACACATATATTTTCCCCACCATGGCGGCCATTGACCTCTCAGATAATCAATTGAATGGGGATGTTCCTTCTGATTTGGGAAAGTTGACGGGGTTGAAGCTGCTCAACCTTTCCATGAACAATTTGAATGGTACTATTCCAAATAGTATTGTACAAATGATTTGGCTAGAAACATTAGACCTTTCCTCAAATCATTTTTTTGGACAAATTCCTCCAGATCTTGGTTCTTTGAGTTACTTAGGAGCCCTCAACTTCCTCAACTTTTCCAACAACAACCTTTCAGGAAGTATACCACAAGGAGGACACATGACAACATTTACTGAATCATCATATTCAGACAATCCAAATTTATGGGGATGTCTGCTTCGAAAGAAATGCTCTTGGCCAAAATTTGCTCCAGCTCCTCCTGTCATTTCTACATCTATTAATGAAGAAGAGCAAAGCGAGGAAAGTGTGTGGTATGAGATTGGAGTGGGACTGTCATATGGAGCAGGTTTTGCAGCAGTGGTGATGTTTATTGTATTAAAAAGGAAATGGGGAGTGCAATACTTCAAGGGAGTTGATCTGGTTTTGAAAATTTTTATTCCACGGTTTCGCAATTTGACATTGTAAAATTTATTTCTTCTCTTGAAATGAGTTAATATAAATATATTTTAATTTTTCGAGGCTTTTTTTTTTAATATTCTAAATTTATTTTATTTATATTTGTTTGTTGGTTGGTTTGTTATTTATTTTATATCTCTATAGGATGCCCTGAGGCATTCACTAAAATAGAGAGATCTTATATCCTGAGGCATAATCTGCAATAAGTGATAAAATTATAGGTTCACGACCATTTTAAAATAACTTCTAGCACTGCTCTTATTTAAAGATTAAAAAGCCTCTAGAGGAGTAGACTCATGCTACTTGAATGAAACCCTACATAGATCGTGGTGCAACAGGGAGACTGCAAACTGAAAGCCATTGACAATGGAACCTTCCAAAAAAATGGCGATTTGTTTACAATCTCTGTGCTAATGTTAGTGCTGGTTAAGTGGTAAGTAGCCATCTCTCGATAAGTATTAAAATGCAAGCACCAATACAACACAAAATCATGTGCAAAGTTAAAAAAAGCAAGGAACAGAGTTTCCATTCATTGGAAGCTTTCACAGAAAGACTCTCTAGTTCAGAGTGGCAGGCGCATGCTCTAAACTTATTCCCTAAAAAATAATTGCAGTGTTATGCCAGTAAGAAACATGAATCCATACAAAACAATACAACAGTAGGAGACACACTCAATAGAACTTTCACGTTATTTAGTTTGCAGCAAATATGAATACAGAGTAACAATACATGTATCTGCTAGTTTTGACAAACCTTTATATGGATATCAATGCTCAATGCTTGCAGGCAAGTGAGTTTTCCCAAAAAAAACAACTGGGCCCCTTATTGCATTGACCAAAAGCACAAATATCTTTCTAATATATATAAAGACAAACATGTGCCTGCATAATAATCTTGTTCAACTAACTGCCACACCTCTAGGAGTGTATGTCCATCCTAGGAAACTGGGACTAACGCCCATTTGAAGTGAAGATGATGGGTTTGGAAGTTTACTAATACCTGCAAGTTTTGATGTAATGACAAACCTTCGTGTGGTATTAGAGCCTCAACGGGGGAGTGTTGGACTAACCGATACACCTCTGGGAATTGATCTCGTGGACTAACTGGCACCCTAGCAAACAGGGTCTAACCGCCCACTTGAAGTGAAGATGATGGGCTTGGAAGTTTACTATAATACCTGTGGGTTTTGGTGTAACAACAAACCTTCAAATCTTTATTGTAGTTTCCATCATAGACAATGGGAATTTTTTAAATGAGAAAGAATCAATTGAAAATGCCAACTCTCTCAAGGGGCACGACTTAGTCGATAAAAGCAAACACTCAAAGCAGTCTGTCTTGAAACTGTTTCTTGTATGGGCATTATTGTGCTTAGTGCAATAGTTGTCACAATTACATCCTATTTAAATATTACACATTTTAATGTTCAAAGAGTCAATAGTAAATTTACATTTCATCCCTCTCAAAAAAAAGATAAATAATTATCTTAGTCTTAATGGCCAAAATTTACCTTTAACCATTAAACTGAATGATATTTAAAAGCAACCCTATGATTATAGTTGTGTTTCTTCTATCACAGATTTTAACTTTTTTTAACTTTTCAAATACTTCTGAGTTTTATTCTACTTATATGTTATTCCATGGCAATTAACTATTCTTATCAGTCCCTTTTGGATTACAAGGATATTTGATTATATACTTCCTGTGTGCCCATAGTTAAGTTGGATTTTGAGACTCTGCAGCACCATTGGAGTTGGCTCAGCACAAAAAAGGGAAAGGTAGCCAATGTTATGAGTATCTGGCCACTACTCTCACACTCTACTTAAATATCATCTATCTATAATAAAAAATTTTAAATAAAGATCCTACTTTTATTAGTTAGAATTGTTGAAGTGGATGATATTTCTCATAATAGCAATGCCGCCCCATAATTGTATTATCACAAATTTGAATTGGGCATTATCTACCAACGGGCATCGCATATTCTGCTTCTGCTCACTTTTTCTCTGTGACAGATCCGCTTTCGATCCATGCCCAATCCCTCTGCACCACTCATCTTAATACAACAAGATGATTGCAATGTTATAGTAGAATGGATCTGTTTCCAAGATTTGAGTAGGGAGCTTGAAAATCAATAAGCATAAGCCAAGAGGGAAAATGGAGAATAACTTAATCAGTACAAAACCTGGAAGAGGTATGGTTTCCACCCACGAGGGCTACACGAGTATGATGCATATTTCTTGTGGAAAAAAAGAAATACCCCCCACACCATAGAAATTCTATACTAACTCAAGCCATCTATCAATTAATTTAAGAAAAACAAATGAATAAAAAAAAGAGAGCGTAAAACCTGCTGCATTACATATTGTGGTGTGACCATGGCTATATCTCTGCTCTCCTTCTCTTTCCCACAGATTAAGAGCGACACCTCGCTTCATATTTATCAATGACGGAAATCAGAAAAGCACTTGGTAGGGCGCATTCATTCCCTTCATGTTAAAAACCAAGTGCTACTTCAATAACCATGTTAATGAACCAAGTGCTACAACGAATTTTCACCATGTTAATGAACCAAGTGCTAGGGGAGAGGACCCAATGTTGAGCATGTTCCAATAGGTGTGATAGTATTTGTGTATTTGAGGCTTAATATTTTTTAAAGTTTAGCATTAGTAGTTGTGATTTTAAGGTTGTTAGTGTTACTATAAGTACTTATAATTGAACGAGATGTGCTCATTAGATTTAAAAAGCAACTAATAATGTGATGCCACATCAGCACACCAACAAAACATGACTTAATGCACACCTATTGGTCCACCTTTTTTGGGGGGGAACTATTTGACACCTCAACAAAAAATGTGTTGATGTGACATCATATTTGATGATGTGGCCCTGAAACCTTAGTTATAAGCAGGGGCCTTGCCAAATAAGCTGCTATAAATTTTTTGGAGTGATTCAAAATTGCCACGTATGATTTTGAGAGGCATGAAGTTAGGGTGCTCAACTACTAAGTCATCTCCCTTACTTTAATAAGCTAAAAGAAAATCCTTTTTTTGGACAGTTAAAAGAGTTGGGAGTTACAATTTCTATAAAACGAATTTATTATGGTATGCTCATTCATCCATTGCTATATATATATATATATATATATATATATATATATATATATATATATATATATATTCTAAAACATGTTTAGATCACAATCAAAAAAATAATTTTTTTTTTTAAGATCAAAGACTATCAAACTTTTGAGAACTACAAGATGTTTTCACATATAATGATAAAATATATTATAGTTTTTAAGAGGCTCATTCAATTTGTCATTTATTTTTAAAAAACTATTCTAAAATTTATTTTGTTATTATTTGTGTTTTACACATATTAAAACTATTGTAAGGATTTCTCATGTATTTTAATAATGTTTAGATTGAGTGAAAGAATTCACTGTTCCTTATTATTGTAAATTTTTTATATTGATAATTTAATTGTATTCATTTTTTTAGGTGTTGAATAAATATTATAAAATAAAATTAAAAGTGTTACATATTTTTGTGACCTTCAATTCAAACTTATTTGTAATTCTCTTTATTTGAATGTTTTATGGGTCTCTTTCTATTTTCATATATGTATTTGATGCAGGGGCATCGATCTAAATTTCTGAGTTT
This sequence comes from Cunninghamia lanceolata, assembly GCA_027924645.1. Taxonomy (NCBI): domain Eukaryota; kingdom Viridiplantae; phylum Streptophyta; class Pinopsida; order Cupressales; family Cupressaceae; genus Cunninghamia; species Cunninghamia lanceolata. Next base: position 1,705,516 of record BSBN01000940.1, read on the forward strand.
TAGTTTTTCTCACATTTTAGCTCTGAAGTAGTAGGTTTTGTCTTGGAAGTTTTGGTTTTTGGACAGGTCGAGACATGTTGAGCTACTGTCACTATTTAGACAGGAAGTGGGATGGCCGATTAAGTTGCCTTCGGCATAGATTCATGAGCGATTGTAGAGCAGTTGGGGGTCATCGGTTATGGAAATGAACAGTCTTGGATAGGCGGTTGGAGGATAGCCAATGAAGAGTCTAGAATTATCAGTTACAACCAAGGAACTTATCCATTTTTGGACGTAGGTAGGTAGGGAAATTTGGAACGATAGAAAGGCAAACAACAATGAAGAGACGAGACGACAGCTGGCAATGGGAAGACGAAATGGCCAAGGAAGAAAGCATAAAGAAGATTCGATGGAAGATGGAGACAAATAGAATTAGAAGGGGTGACCGTTATTTGGAAGTGGCAGACGCAAGAAGTGAGACGTTATAAAGGGGAGCTGAATGGAGAAAGAGGCGTGGCCAAATAGAATGGAAGCAGCTGAAAATATTGGAACTTGTGAGAAGTTGACGTTTATATATTGTGAGGCCGAATACATACAAAGGAGGAGGCCGAAGACTGTGGTGAAGGAAAAAGATCAATGAGGCTGTAAATAAGAAAACATAGAGGCCGTGAATCTGTGAAGGTGAGATAGAAGGCCGAGCAGAAGGCCAAGAAAGAGAAGGATGTAATAGGAAGCATCCAATTTGGGTGTTTAAGATAGAGGAGGCCGATAAACGATTATAGGGACAGTCAGGGAGTAGAGGAAGGACCTATAGAGAAGAACAGTTAGAAGGAATAGAAGAAGACTGATATTGATGACAAGCAGACCGCTAGTCTGTGGGAAAAGATCATGATCATTGTGGGTAAGTGCAAGAAAATGGGGGGCCAAAAAGGGGTCTTAAGTGGCCACTTTTTTTTTCTGAAATTAGGAAATGCTGGCCTTGGATGAGAAATTGAGCATAGTTACACTCAAAATTTTAAGATGCAACAAAAACAATGTTCATAGTGCTCCGAGTCTACTTTCTAAACTACTAATTTTTTTTAAAAAAATGGTATAGATTAAGGGGTTCAAAAGAGGGAGCCACATAAATTGGTGTTGTTTCTATCAAAAAAATATAACATAGCATGTTTTGTGGCTCCCTCAAAAAGTTAACTTTTTTTTGGTATTTTTAAAATCGCTTCGGTGAGAAATTAGCTAACAGCATGTAGTTTGTGCCTGATTTTTCTGATAATTTTTTAATGAATATTTGATTTTTTACTAATTTTCAAAGTGGACACATCCTGAAAAATGGAATTTTGGCCGTGCTACCCCTATAAATTTTGAAAACTAATCGAAAATCAATTTTTTTTAATATGTGTAGAATGTAGTCTAGTTTCTAAAAATGTAATTTTTTTTGAAATTTTAATGAATGGTTAATTTACAATGAAAAAAAGACCAAACACTGGTTTTTGCCCAAAAACAGACACACAAACAAAAGAAATTAAAGATGAAAGGCTTAACATTGTCAAAATGTGAAAAAAATTACATCGTTAAATAGTTAAGAGAAAGCTTAACATTACCCAGGTGTTCGATTTGTTCGACTTTGAAACACGTGCAAATTTGAGGGTTAGCATGAACGAAATTATGTGAAATCCTGTAGAATATGTAAAAACACGTCTCTGGACGTTGGGAAGGCACTCCAAGCCTTTGGGTTGGAAATCCAAAGAAAATCCCAAGCCTAAGGCTTGGGATTCCCAAAGCAAAATATAACGTGAGTGCGTTATAACGCGCTCACATTATGTTTTATTTTGCATTTTTTCCCTTTTCATAAAAGTTTGCCCGTTGTTTGTCATGTTTGACATAACGCAAGTGTGTTATAACGTGCTCGCATTGTGTCTCCCTTGGAATGTTTTATGTTCAAGGTTATTAAGAATGCATGTATGTATGCTTGTATGCATGTATGTTTGTATGCATATATGTATGTATGTATGTATGCCTATATGTATGTATGTTTACTTATATGTATGCTTGTATGTATGTATGTATGGTTATTTGTATGTTTGCATGCTTGTATGTATGTACATATGTATGCATGTTTATATGTATGTGTGTATGTGCGTATGCCTATATGCATGTATGTATGTATGTATGTAAGGGTTTTGAGTTTAGGGTATATAAGGACTTGAGCTCATAGAGTTTTTAGGGTTGAGGCTTGAGGTTTTTGGGTTTAGGGTTTAAGGTATAGGGTTGAGGGTTGAGGGTTTAAGGTCAAGAGAGATTAGGATTTAGGGTTTAGGGATTAGGGTTTAGGTTGAGGGATTAAGGTTGAGGGTTGAGAGATAAGGTTTAGATTTTAGGGATAAGGGATTAGGGTTTAGGGTTGAGGGATTAGGGTTGAGGGTCGAGGGATTAGGGTTAAGGAAGAGTGTTGAGGGTAGAGGGATTAAGGATAGGGTTTAGGGTTGAAGGTTTAGAGTTGAGGGATTAGGGTTTAGGGTTTAGGGACAAGGAATTAGGGTTGATGGTTGAGGGATTAAGGTTTAGGGTTGAGGGATTAAGGTTTAAGGTTGAGGGTTGAGGGTTGAGGGTTTAGGGATAGGGTTTAGAGTTTAGGGATAAGGGATTAGGGTTTAGGACCTTGAGGGATTACGATTTAGGGTTGAGGCTTTAGGGATAGCGTTGAGGGTTGAGGGATTAGGGTTGAGGGTTGAGCGATTAGGGTTGAGGGTTGAGGGATTAGGGTTAAGGTAGAGTGTTGAGGGTAGAGGGATTAGGGTTGAGGGTTGAGGGCTTAGGGATAAGGGATGAGGGTTGAGGGCTTAGGGATAAGGGATTAGGGTTTAAGGTACAGTGTCAAGGGTTGAGGGTTTAGGAATAGGGATAGTGTTTAGGGTTTAGGGTTGAGGGCTTTAAGGGTTTAGGGTTTAGGGATAAGGAATTAGGGTTGAGGGTTGGGGGATTAAGGTTTAGGGTTGAGGGATTAAGGTTTAAGGTTGAGGGTTGACGGTTTAGGGATAGGGTTTAGAGTTTAGGGATAATGGATTAAGGTTTAGGACCTTGAGGGATTAGGGTTTAGGGTTGAGGCTTTAGGGATAGTGTTTAGGGTTGAGGGATTAGGGTTAATGGTCGATGGATTAGGGTTAAGGTAGAGTGTTGAGGGTAGAGGGATTAGGGATAGGGTTTAGGGTTGAAGGTTTAGGGTTGAGGGATTAGGGTTTAGGGTTGAGGTCTTAGCGATAAGGGATTAGGGTTTAAGTTATAGTGTCGAGGGTTGAGGGTTTAGGGTTGAGGGATGTAAGGGTTTAGGGTTTAGGGATAAGGAATTAGGGTTGAGGGTTGAGGGATTAAGGTTTAGGGTTGAGGGATTAGGGTTTAAGGTTAAGGGTTAAGGGTTTAGGGATAGGGTTTAGAGTTTAGGGATAAGGGATTAGGGTTTAGGACCTTGAGGGATTAGGGTTTAGGGTTGAGGCTTTAGGGATATCATTTAGGGTTGAGGGATTAGGGTTGAGGGTCGAGGGATTAGGGTTAAGGTAGAGTGTTGAGGGTAGAGGGATTAGGGATAGGGTTTAGGGTTAAAGGTTTAGGGTTGAAGGATTAAAATTTAGGGTTAAGGGCTTAGGGATAAGGGATTAAGGTTTAAGTTATAGTGTCGAGGGTTTAGGGTTTAGGAATAGGGATATCATTTAGGGTTTAGGGTTGAGGTATGTAAGATAAAGGATTAGGGTTGAGAGTTGAGGGATTAAGGTTTAGGGTTGAGGGTTGAGGCTTTAGGGATAGCATTTAGGGTTAAGGGATTAGGGTTGAGGGTTGAGGGATTAGGGTTAAGGTAGAGTGTTGAGGCTAGATGGATTAGGGATAGGGTTTAGGGTTGAAGGTTTAGGGTTGAGGGATTAGGGTTGAGGGTTTAGGGATAGGGTTTAGAGTTCGATAAGGATTTAGGGTTTAGGACCTTGAGGGATTAGGGTTTAGGGTTGAGGCTTTAGGGATAGTGTTTAGGGTTGAGGGTCAAGGGATTAGGGTTAAGGTAGAGTGTTGAGGGTAGAGGGATTACGGTTAGGGTTTAGAGTTAAAGGTTTAGGGTTAAGGGATTAGGGTTGAGGGATGACGGCTTAGGGCTAAGGGATTAGGATTTAAGGTATAGTGTCGAGGGTTGAGGGTTTAGGAATAGGGATAGCATTTAGGGTTTAGGGTTGAGGGCTGTAAGGGTTTAGGGTTTAAGGATAAGGAATTAGGGTTGAGGGTTGAGGGATTAAGGGTTGAGGGTTAAGGGTTGAGGGATAGGGTTTAGAGTTTAGGTATAAGGGATTAGGGTTTAGGACCTTGAGGGATTAGGGTTTAGGGTTGAGGCTTTAGGGATAGCATTTAGGGTTGAGGGATTAGGGTTGATGGTTGATGGATTAGGGTTAAGGTAGAGTGTTGAGGGTAGAGGGATTAGGGATAGGGTTTAGGGTTGAGGGATTAGGGTTTAGGGTTGAGGGCTTAGGGATAAGGGATTATGGTTTAAGGTATAGTGTCAAGGGTTGAGGTTTAGGAATAGGGATAGCATTTAGGGTTTAGAGTTGAGGGATTAGGGATAAGGAATTAGGGTTGAGAGTTGAGGGATTAAGGTTTAGGGTTGAGGGATTAAGGTTTAAGGTTGAGGGTTGAGGCTTTAGGGATAGCATTTAGGGTTGAGGGATTAGGGTTGAGGGTTGAGGGATTAGGGTTAAGGTAGAGTGTTAAAGGTAGACAGATTATAGATAGGGTTTAGGGTTGAGGGATTAGGGTTTAGGGTTGAGGGTTTTGGGATAGGGTTTAGAGTTTAGGGATAAGGGATCAGGGTTTAGGACCTTGAGGGAATAGGGTTTAGGGTTGAGGCTTTAGGGATAGCATTTAGGGTTGAGGGATTAGGGTTGAGGGTTTAGGGATAGGGTTTAGAGTTGGATAAGGGATTAGGGTTTAGGACCTTGAGGGATTAGGGTTTAGGGTTGAGGTTTTAGGGATAGTGTTTAGGGTTGAGACATTAGGGTTGAGGGTCAAGGGATTAGGGTTTGTTGATAACTGAGAGGGGGGTGAATCAGTTATCCTAAACTTGCTTCCAATTCAACCACTTAAATCCACTTTGTTATTCAATAGTATAGCAATTAATCATTCATGAAAGCATAAAGCATAAACACCAGAGCAGATACACATCAACACATGAGACACCAAGATTTTGACATGGAAAACCCGGTTAAGGGAAAAACCACGAGGTGATTAACCCAAGGATTATTCTCTGTTAGAAGAATAAGAAAAATAGATGGCACATGCCAATTAGGGCTCATTGCCTGAGCACACTACTCACAAGAGGCACACTGCCTACAAGAGACACACTGTCTACAAAGTAATCAAGTATCACAAACTTGAACTGGAGATTGACATCTTTACCATGTCTGGATCAGTTCCATTTAAGCCCAAAAACTCCTGCTCTACCTTTCACACTTCTCTTCGCTATACCACCCTCATCACTGCAAGTCACACTTCAAAATGAATTCACAATCCCTTATTTATACAAGGCATCGACTTAGGAACAATCATCTAAGTCGGCAAACACCTACAAGATCATTCGCAAGACGTGTAATACATCCGGTCGGCCAATCTCAAGAAGAACACCAATATCCATGGTTATTCTTCAAATGCAAACTCTAACTTTAATGCGGACCGCTAATAAGAATTGTACACGATCCAAAGATAACCAAAACCTTTCCTGAGTCATCAAGAACATCTGCACTTTATCAACTTACTGGAATTCTTCTGTTCCTCATCTGAAACTTCAAGAACACAGTCTGTCATCACTATCATAATGAAAAAGGTGCTTCCGAACCTCCAAACTATGAACAAATCTAGTTGTCACTTCTCACTGATTTCTTCAACACTCCCTCCAATTCGCAGAATGAGATAATGCAATTCCGGAGCTCACCAGACCAATCTATGATACTCTGTCACCACTGAACATCTACCGAAACTGGTTCTACTAGAGAGACCATAACTTCTTCGGATCTTCATGTGAACCTCTGAAATCTTGACTGGAGAATCTCAAGACTCATATCTGAAAACCCTTTAAACCTCATCCTCTAATATTCATCTTATCTTGGACTTTTACCTTAATGTCATCACTGTTCTTCACTGTTCCTGATTGAGACTAGTTTTCTTAATACACAGCTCATCCAATCCTTCTCATTAATGCAATATGAGTATGTTGACATCAATGACAACACTGGTTATCCTCATACTTGCAACAATCTCCCCCTTTGTCATTGATCGCAACATATGATGTGAAAAACCATCAAGACAAGAACTTCTCCTTTCTGTCACAGCTCCCCCTATCAGCAGCAACTCTTCACATGTCTTCTCTTTCTTTACTGCTCCCCCTTTGATTATCAACCACTTGTTTTTCACATGTCTTCTCTCCCCCTTTGACATCAATGGCAAAGGTCTCATACTTGCAATTTTAACACATTAGAATCATACCAGCTGCTCCCCCTGAGTAGCAGCTCCCCATCACCAATCCGGATCACAAGATATGACTGTGATATCCACTGGACTGATGCACATCAGTGCATCCTAGTTCATCACTGGAGGGGCAACAACCCCTAACTTCTCCTGGAGATAGTCAAAAGATTCCTTAGGAAGAGGTTTAGTAAAGATATCTGCAATCTGATCCTTTGAGGGCACAAACTCCAATCTAACTTCATCCTTGTTCACTTGTTCTCTCAGAAAGTGAAACTTGATAGATATATGCTTAGTCTTAGAATGCAACACTGGATTCTTAGAAATATTTATTGCACTGGAATTGTCACAAAAGATAGTGATAGGCTCCTCATACTCTACTTTAATATCTCTTAGCATCTGCTTCATCCATAAAACTTGAGTGCAACTACCTGCTGCTACAATGTATTCTACTTCAGTTGTAGATAGAGATATTGCATCTTGTTTCTTGCTTAGCCAAGAAACCAATCTCTTTCCCAAAAAAAATGCTCCACCACTGGTACTCTTCCAGTCATCCACATCTCCTGCCCAATCTACATCTGTGTATGCATGAAGAGAGAAATCATGATCTCTAGGATACCACAAACCATACTCCACTGTCCCTTTTAGATATCTAAAAATTCTCTTGATTGCCATGACATGAGATTCTCTAGGATCAGCCTGGAATCTAGCAACAAGACCAACAACTTGCATAATATCTGGTCTAGTTTGAGTGAGATACAACAATCCACCAATCATTGATTTGTACTTTGTCTGATCTACCTTGGGAGAGTCATCATCTTTGCTCAACTTGCATCCGATTGCCATGGGAGTATTCATTGGCTTTGAATCTTCCATCCCAAATTTCCTCAACAATTCTTTCACATATTTGGTTTGAGAAATGAAGATCCCTTTCTTTGTTTGAGTGATTTGCAGACCCAAGAAGAAGTTCATTTCACCAAGCATAGACATCTCAAACTCACTTTTCATTTTATTTGCAAAAGTTTTACACATGCTATCTTTTCCTCCAAAGATGATATCATCAACAAATACTTCAACAATCAAGATGTTTTCATGATCAATTTTAAAATATAAGTTACTATCAGCAGTACCTTTGTTGAAACCAATCTGCACAAGATGTTTACCCAATCTTTCATACCAAGCTCTTGGGGCTTGCTTCAATCCATATAGTGCTTTCTTCAACTTGTAGACCATATCACCATGATCAGACAATTGAAATCCATCCAGTTGCTCAATGTATACTTCTTCTTCCAAATCACCATTTAGGAAGGCAGACTTGACATCCATCTGCTATACCTTGAAGTCTTTGAAGGCAGCAAATGCAAGAAATAGTCTAACTGCTTCAATTCTTGCCACTGGAGCAAAGGTTTCTTCAAAATCAATTCCTTCTATTTGAGAGTAGCCTTTGTAGACCAATCTGGCTTTGTTTCTGATTACTTCACCAACTTCATTAAGTTTGTCCCGGAAGACCCATTTGGTTCCAATCACATTCTTGTCTCTAGGTCTGGGAACAAGATCCTCAATGTGATTTTTCTCAATTTGCATCAACTCTTCCTCCATTGCTTTGGTCCAGTTTTCATCAATGCAGGCTTCATTTATTGTCTTAGGTTCAATCTTTGAAATCAGACAATATTCATTTAAATTTTGAGCAATTGTCCTTCTAGTTTGCACACCTTTGCTTTTGTCACCTATAATCTGATCTTTAGAGTGGTTCAGTCTTACATACCTTGGAACTTTGGGAGTTTCTTGCACTTCTGTTTCTTGATTAGGCTCATTCAGACCTATCTCTTCTTCCTGATTTACCGAATCAGTCTGAATCTGACTTTCAGAAGAGGATTGAGCTCCTTGAACCAGAGTACCATTCTGATCATCTTCATCATATTCATAGAACCTTGAGGGCTTCTCAATTCCTTCGTCAACCTTCACATTTGTACTTTCTATCATCTTTCTCAGTCTCTTATTGTAACACCGGTATGCTTTGCTTTGAGTGGAGTAACCCAAGAAAATTCCTTCATCACTTCTAGCATCAAACTTTCCTAGATCTTCATCTCTTTTAATGTAACATTTACTACCAAATACTCTGAAATATCTCACAGTAGGAGTGATGCCAAACCAAAGTTCATAAGGAGTCTTACCAGTATTGCTTCTGATTTGAACTCGGTTGAGAATGTAGACTGCAGTGCTGATAGCTTCTCTCCAAAACATCTGGGGAACATTTGCTTCCATCATCATTGTCCTGGATGCTTCCTAGATGGTCCGTTTCTTTCTCTCTACTACTCCATTCTGCTGTGGAGTCCTAGGAGTAGACAACTGTCTCTTTATGCCATGCTTCTCACAAAAATCTATGAACTCACCGGATGTGAATTCACCACCTCTATTAGACCTCAGACATTTCAGTTTTAATCCAGTTTGATTCTCTACCATAGCCTTGAAGATTTTGAACTTCTCAAAAGCTTCTGATTTCTCTTTTAGAAAGGTAACCCACATCATCCGGGAATGATCATCAATCAGTAACATGAAGTATCTATCACCTTGCATACTCTTGATTCTTGTCGGACCACATAGATTAGTATGAACTAATTCCAATAATCCGGTAGAGCACTGATCCTTGCTTTTGAATGAGACTTTGCTCTGTTTACCTAGTTGACATTCTTTGCATAAACTATTTGTAGGTTTTACCAATTTTGAAAAATCTCTTACAACCTGAGTATTGCTTATCTTGATGATGTTATCAAAATTTACATGACACATCCTTCTATGCCATAGCCAACTTTGATCAATTTGAACAAACAGACAACTTTTATTAGTACCAACTAGATGAAAGATATTACCTTTTGTTTGAGTACCGGATGCAATCTCAGTTCCAGAACTTTCAAAGATCCTGCATCTTCCATTCTTGAACCGAAGATCATAACCTTTGTCCACCAACTGTCCAACACTGAGAAGATTGTGCTTCAATCCTTCAACATACAGTACATTACCGGTTTTGTTCTTTCCATCAAAAGAAATAGTTCCCCTACCTCTGATTCTGCCAGTAGAATTATCACCAAACTTAACCATTCCTCCTTCATACCTTTCCAAATCTAAGAACTTGTTCTTATCACCTGTCATATGGTGAGAGCATCCACTGTCAATAACCCAATCATCCTTTTCTTCAACTTGGGCAGCCAAAGCTCTTTCTACAACCTTATGATTGACAGATTCAGAGGACATTGGATCTTCTTCCTTGATGACAATAAACACCCATTCATTTTTGGATTTGTTTCCTATTTCTAATTCATCATCTGTTACTCCTTCATTATCATCTTCTTCATGAACATAATAACAATTCTTTTGGAACCTTTGTCTGTTAGAATTTGACCTTGTAGATCTTTCCAGACATCTTGAGGCAAAATGACCAATCTTATTGCAGTTGAAGCACTTAAAGGGTAATTTTCCTTCATACTTATCGAATCCTCTTGGCAGTCTTTTTGCAATGAGGGCTTCAAGTTGAGCTATTTTTGCTTCTTCCTCTTCCATGTCTCTTCTTGCTTGATCATACCATGACAGCTTCCTTGAAGAGTTTTCTCCCAGATCAAATCTTTGTTTACCTTTCATAGATGCACTGGCTTTGAATGTAGATTCAGTCTTGGGGGGATCATCTCCAAACTTGGTCATTTCAAATGCAGCTAGTTTGCCAGCCAATTGGTCTCTTGTGACAGTTGTATGGGCTCTGAATTCATCAATGGTAGCAACCTTGATTTTATAGACAGCAAGAAGGGATCTGAGAATTTTGCCAACAATCTCATTTTTCATCCAAGACTCCACCAACATTCCTGATTCCACACACCAGCTCATTTACTCTTGGCATAAAGGTAGTAATATTTTCATCATCTCTTATTTTCAATCTTTCAAATTTCCCTTTGAGACTCTGCAACCTTGCACTCTTAACATACTCATCTCCTTAATGCAGAAGTTCCAGTTTGACCCAGATCTCATAGGCAGTTGGTAGGTCAATAACATTTGAGAGTTCTGAGTTAGTTAAAGCACTTAGAAGAGCCTCTTTGGTCCACAGATTGTTTTCAGCATCTATGATTTCATTTAGAGTTGTCGGACCACCCTGTGGAGGTACATAGGCTTTTGTGACCATGGACAAGTATGCCTTTCCCATACACTCCAAGTGACATTTCATGCGACCTTTCCAAAGAGAGAAGTTGGTTCCATCAAACTTCGGACTATCCTTCTTGTATGGTGACATCCTAGATCTCCTCAAGCAGTTAAGCTCTTTTTAGAGGAACTTGGCTCTGATACCAATTGTTGATAACTAAGAGGGGGTGATGAATCAGTTATCCTAAACTTGCTTCCAATTCAACTACTTAAATCCACTTTGTTATTCAATAGTATAGCAATTAATCATTCATGAAAGCATAAAGCATAAACACCAGAGCAGATACACATCAACACATGAGACACCAAGATTTTGATGTGGAAAACCCGGTTAAGGGAAAAACCACGGGGTGATTAACCCAAGGATTATTCTCTGTTAGAAGAATAAGAAAAATAGATGGCACATGCCAATTAGGGCTCACTGCCCGAGCACACTGCTCACAAGAGGCACATTGCCTACAAGAGACACACTGTCTACAAAGTAATCAAGTATCACAAACTTGAACTGGAGATTGACATCTTTACCATGTCTGGATCAGTTCCATTTAAGCCCAAAAACTCTTTCTCTGCCTTTCGCACTTCTCTTCTCTATACCACCCTCATCACCACAAGTCACACTTCAAAATGAATTCACAATCCCTTATTTATACAAGGCATCAACTTAGGAATAATCATCTAAGTCGGCAAACACCTACAAGATCATTCGCAAGACGTGTAATACATCCGGTCGGCCAGTCTCAAGAAGAACACCAATATCCGTGGTTATTCTTCAAATGCAAACTCTAACTTTAATGCGGACCGCCAATAAAAATTGTACACAATCCAAAGATCACCAAAACCTTTCCTGAGTCATCAAGAACATCCGCACTTTATCAACTTACTGGAATTCTTCTGTTCTTCATCTGGAACTTCAAGAACATAGTCTGTCATCACTGTCATAATGAAAAAGGTGCTTCCGAACCTCCAAACTATGAATAAATCTAGTTGTCATTTCTCACTAATTTCTTCAACACTCCCTCCAATCTACAGAATGAGATAATGCAATTCCGGAGCTCACCGGACCAATCTGTGATACTCTGTCACCACTAAACATCTGTCAAAACCAGTTCTACTAGAGCAACCATAACTTCTTCAGATCTTCATGCGGACCTCTAAAATCTTGACTGGAGAATCTCAAGACTCATATCTGAAAACCCTTTAAACCGCATCCTCTAATATTCATCTTATCTTAGACTTTTACCTTAATGTCATCACTATTCTTCACTGTTCCTGATTGAAACTAGTTTCCTCAATACACAGCTCATCCAATCCTTCTCATTAATGCAATATGAGTAGGTTGACATCAATGACAACATTGGTTATCCTCATACTTGCAACAGGGTTAAGGTAGAGTGTTGAGGGTAGAGGGATTAGGGATAGGGTTTAGGGTTGAAGGTTTAGGGTTAAGGGATTAGGGTTTAGGGTTGAAGGTTTAGGGATAAGGGATTAGGGTCTAGGGATCAGGGTTTAGGAATAAGGAATTAGGGTTGAAGGATTAAGGTTTAAGGTTGAGGGATTAAGGTTTAAGGTTGAGGGAGAGGTAGGGAGGTGAGGGGGAGAGATAGGTTAGAGATAGAGAGGTGGGGGATAGAAGAAATGCATGGAGAAATGAATAATATGGATTTTTCTATAGTAGGCCAAAACACACTCACGTTATAACACGAACGCATTTTGGATTGCTATAGAAATGGTAAAAAGGCCTAGACCCTCATGATCCAAGCCCACATACTCTATTTTCTTCTGTTTATGCACATGTTCCGACAAAAAAAGTATTTTCATGTTGTTGGGAAGTTCACATGCACATTTTTCACATTTTACCACCTTTGCGTGAACTTTCCACCACCTTTTTCTGCTTCGCCAACTTAAGGAGGAGGAAATAACATAGTTTTCACATCGAATTTGATAGGGAATCAATTCAAGTTTCAATTTTTGTAGTGTTGCAATGTTAATTGTGATTGAATTGTAGGAATTTAACATTATAGATTGGTTAATAATATTGTTGTTACTAATTCTATTTGAGTCTGATTCAATTTTACGTTGAAAAGGAAGCAAGTGGTGAAAAACTCAAATTGTTGAGGAGTTTGATGCAAGAAGAAAAAACACTACATAATTAGGTACTCCCTCCATTCAAATCTCTTTTTTTAGATATGTCAAGTCTTTACATGTGTGTTCTTTACATTTTCCTTAATTCTATCTAAATTGCTTTATCATACATGTTTTAAATCAGTCATCACACACAAATGTCCTTATAATAGACTATGTTTTAAATCAGTTCATGGTATGCATAATAAAAGATATCTCCAAGGTCAACATTAATTAAAATAGACACAATCACGATCAAGAAAGCAACTTACAATCTCACATGGTGCCATGTATATTTTCTACACTTGGGCTCTTTAATAATTATGTGCAATAATGAATTAAATAGACCTTAACATACTGTGATGTCAAACTATACAAGAATAAATCCTTGCAACATATAAATATACAATCCAGGTTAAGCATAATGAAATACTATTATCTTGTCATAACAAGTTAAAATACAAATGAATAGGTGCCAAGATCATACAAGTAAATCCCAATAGGCTTAATCCAATCATGATCCATGCTATGCTACATTTTTCTTCATGTTGATAGTTCATACAAACCCTGTACACCAAATGTTTCCATTCCCATATCTATGACAATGTGCCAAGTTAAATACTACAAATCAGTCACATTTCCATTGAATTGATATAGGGTCTTAAGATAGTTCAGTCACAACAAAGTGCAAAGTTCAACATGAGTGTCTCCATGAAAATCATAAGCCTTAAAGCTGATCATCTTGGTTGTCATAACATGATAATGTGAAGATAAGGGACTACTGTCACACATTGAAAATCAGTCCTTACCTCATGCCCTAGTGTGATGTCTCCCATGATCTCAATCATCTCTCCTTTCATGATTAGATGGTTATCAACAAGTGCTGGCCCACAAGACGTCTCCAAGTGAAAATCAAGTGTATCATGTGTCCTAAATTATGTCCCATGGCTGCAATACAAATGATTGTGTGAGGAGATGATCTCTATCCGCAAGTAAGTGTAGGTAGTTTGATGCCACTGGCACCAAGGCCTCCCCCACATCTTCAACCTTGTAGTCAACATGAAGTCCCATGTACTCTTCACTTGTAACCTCAATAGGTGACTCTCCTTTGTCCTTATCCTCATAAGACTAAAGTGAACTTTGTACCATAATGCTTTGTATGGCTGCAATAATATTGTACAATAATGCTTTGTATGGCTACAATAATGCTTTGTACCTATTTTGGTTGAGTGACATTAACTCTTCTACATGATGATTGTATGTACATTTTGTGTGAAGGGTTGAATGACACATATTTTAGTTATTTGTATGGATTCATTTCTTAGGAACTAATATTTGTCTCTTTATCATGCTACAGATAAATTATCCATCATGCCGAGGAAACGATCAAGAATTAAACCAACATAAGAAGAGATAGAAGCTAAGAATGCAAAGAAAGTAGCGGCTATGAGGGAACTTCATGAGAAGAGGAAATTGGACACGATAAATGAAGACATGCTAATTGAAGAGGAACCACAACCATCAAAAAGAGATATGGTATTGGCGAAACAAAGGGAAAGAATGCAAACACTTCATGCTATGAGAGATTTGAATACCGTAGTTACAGACACGTCCTCTACCGCAAGTCAACATGTAGGGACACCATCTACTACATCTCAAGTTGAGAGTACATCATCACTCACATGTGAGGAAGGAGGTATGCCATCATTTCCACCTCAACCTCAAGGTATGTCATCTATTCCATCTTCGATCGAAGGTATGCCATCTTGCCCTTCTCATTTAAATATTGATGAAATTCCTAATGTTGAGATGAATTTACCTATCTAAACACCACCTAGAATTTTGCATAAAAAGCCAAAGTATTTGATTGATATTGATAAAATATTTTGCAGCCAATGGAAGGTAAGATTCCAAAATGCACTTTAAAAGATATGCTCAGAAGATTTGGAGATTGTTCTTTGAAAAGTTAAATGAGACTGCAATATGTCAACTATTCATTGAAATGATGCGAAGTATAAAGTATAGGTCCATCATGAAGATTCTTGGGTTGAGAACATCAAAGGCTTCAAGTGAAAAATCTATTGTCAAGAATCTAATTGTTAGAATCTAAAAAGATTATTAACCCAGAAAACTAGTGTAAAGAATAGATATCTAAACTATGAATGCAAATGATACGAAGTCAAAATAGCAACACAGAGTTAGTCTCCAAGAGAGTAATGCAAATGCTAGAAGCAAAATAGCATTAAGATGATGTAAAAAGAAAAAGATGCCAAAATTCAAGCCAGGCAGCATGCTTATATAGACTAGGAAGAGAGAGGAGGTGGCAACACCGACCAATGAGGAGAAACCATCTATCGGACTAAAGATAGCAAAGTATCTTCCCAAGATAGCTAATGGATGCTCACATGTAGAAAGGTGACACCTCACAACCACTCACCTAATAAGACATGCTTTGTTAACCTAAGTGAGATTAATAGAAGTGTAGGAAAAACCTAGGAATATAGGGAAAAAATAAATAACCCAACTAGGAAATAAAATCCTACACTAACACCCCCCATAAGCGAAGCTTAGGTGGATGTAGAAATGGGTCCTGACAAATCAAGCCTGATGAGGTACCCATGTACATAAAATTCCCCCCCAAAGAGAGAGAAACCCCCCCCCCCAAAATAGAGAGAGAAGAGACCCCCCCAAAGTAGAGAGAGTCAGGACTCCGAGTGAGAGGAAGAAGCCCCCCAGAAGATGAAGCATCCTGCACCCCTAGCAAAGCTCGCAAATGAAGGAACTTGCTCTTAGTGAAGGGTTTGGTGAAGATATCAGCAACTTGCTCGGAAGTCGGACAGTAGCGAAGGTCGATGACGTGGCCATGGATGAGCTCCCAGATGTAGTGCATGTGGACCTCTATGTGTTTGGTCTACTGATGATGGACCGGATTCCGTGAGATCTGAATGGCACTCTGGTTGTCACAAAATATGACTAATGGCCGTCTGATCTGGATACCAAACTCAGTGAGAAGATTCTAAAGCCAAATGGCCTCAGTGGCAGCATTCACAGCCCCCCGATACTCAGCCTCAGTAGAAGATAGAGCAATAGCAGACTGATTCTTGCTCGACCAACAAACAGGACCTGAACCAAGTGAGAAGCTGTAACTTGAAGTAGACTTGCGATCCTGAGAATCGCCCGCCCAATCTGAATCTGTGTAGCCCACCAAGTCAAGCTCAATGCCCACTGCATAGTGAATCCCAAAACTGTGAGTACCCTGAATGTAGTGAAGGATCCACTTGGCTGCTTTCCAATGAAGCTCATGAGGCTGCTGCATGAATTGACAGACCATGCCTACAGCATATGAAATGTTGGGTCTCGTATGAGTCAGATAAATGAGACTCCCAACAAGCTGTCGGTACAAAGCACCATCAACAATTGGAGAAGAACACTGAGCCTCAAGTTTGACTCTAGAAAAAAAGGGAGTTAGAGCAGGCTTACAATCAACCATATGAAACCTTGAGAGAAAATCTAGAGCATACTTGGACTATGTGATGGTGATCCCGGAAGAAGACTGAAAGATCTCAATCCCAAGAAAGTAATGCAACAAGCCCAAGTCAGTCATCAAAAACCTGTCATCAAGGGTAGTTTTGACAGCCCCAATGGTGGATGAAGAACTCCCTGTGATCAACAAGTCATCAACATACAGAACCAGAAATAGGAGTGAATCATCCTGCTGCAAAATGTAGACATTGGGATCAGAATGGCACTGAGTAAACCCAACTGATAGAAGGAATGAGTCCATCTTAGCATACCAGGCCTGAGGAGCCTGTTTGAGGCCATAGAGAGACTTCCGAAGATGGCACACAAGTGAAGAATCCTGAATGAACCCCTATGGCTACTCCATGTAGATCTCCTCCTGAAGGTCACCGTGAAGAAAATCACTCTTCACATCCATCCGGTGTACTTCCCAATGATTAGCTGCAGCAATGGCAAGAACAAGTCAGATGGAATTCATTCGAGAAATTAGCGCAAAAGTCTCAGAGTAGTCAATCCTAGGAACCTGGGAGAATCCTTTGGCGACCAAGCAAGGCTTATGCTTGTCAACCAACCCATCTGCTGCAAATTTTTTCCAATAGATCCACTTACATCAAACAAGTTTTCTTCCCTTAGGAAGAGGGACAAGATCCCAAGTGTGGTTCCTCATCAAGGAACTATACTCCTCCTGCATAGCTATATCCCACTCAGGAATACCAGAAGCCTCATGAAAAGACTATGGATCTGAGACAGTAGCAATGAAGACATGTGGAGCATCCTAGAATTGTGAACGAGTCCACCTGGTGTCTAATGGATCCCCAACCCAATCACCTACAGACTGCAAGGTCTGTCTAGCCCAAAGTGGACCAGAAGATGGAGAATCTGGAGGAGAATCATCAACCTTTGAATGATGACTAAGAGAGGAAGGAGGTGAGTCCTCTGAATCGCTCTCTACATTGGAAGTGGAGGTAGAAGACTGCTCAGGTGAATCTGACTCATCAGAAGATCTGTCATGTATCCCAAGTGACTCCAATGTCAAAGTAGAAGGAGTTGGAGAAGTGATAGAAAGTGAGCTTGAAGAGACCTCAAACTGAACACTCCTCTCAATGAACAACTCATGTGTAGTAGGGTGGAGCAACTGATAACCCTTCACACCATTAAGATAATCTACAAATATGCAAGGTCTGCTCTGCGGATCCAAGGATTTGCGTTTCTCTGTAGGAATGTGGGCCCATGCAGGAGAACCAAAAACTTGAAAGTGCTTAACTGATGGTTTCTGACCACTCCAAGCTTCAAAAGGAGTGACTCCCTTCAAGGCTTGGTGAGGAACACGGTTCTGGATATAACAAGCACAGTTAATGGTCTCTGCCCAATACTATGGTGTAAGAGATCTAGAGTGAATCATGTAGTTTGCCATTTCCTTCAAGGACCTATTCTTCCATTCTGCAACACCGTTCTGCTGAGGATTGTATGGAACTAAATGCTGCAAATCAATCCCCTCTGAAGTGCAAAACCTCTCAAACCGATGGTTGACATACTCACCACCATTATTAGTGCGCAAAACTTTGATGGCTTTCCCAGATTGCTTCTCTACAAAAGTTTTGAAGTCCTAAAAATGATCAAATACCTCTAACTTCTGTTTGAGAAAGTACACCCAAGTATATCGAGAAAAGTCATCAACGAATGTGAGGACATATTGGGCCTTGCTGAAAGAAGGATGTTGAAATGGCCCATCCAAATCACTGTGAACTAACTCCAGTATCTGTGAATCTCTCCATGCCTTACCTTTGTCAAACTTTTCCTTAGGATACTTACCAAGAATGCAACCTTGGCAAACACCACCTGAAAACTGAACTGAAGGCAACCATATGACCATGCTCTGTCGGTTGAGCTGCTACAAGTAGCAAAAGTTTAGATGGCCAAATCGCTCATGCCATAATCTACTCACATCATTAGAATGAGTGAGAAAAATAGTCGAAGGAGGATCAGGAACAAAGTGAGAAAATAGATAGAGTCGTGACTAATGATCTACTCTCCCAATTGCAACTGTAGAACCACTGTGCAACTCACGAATCTCCACTGAATCAGGAGTGAACTCAACCCGCTTGCCTGAACTTGTGTGAGTGATCTGGTATACTGATAGGAGATTAGTTATAATGAGGGCACACAAAGAACATCATGGAATGTTCCATCCTCCACATCAACAGACCCTCTCCCACACACCTCAACAGGAGTGTCATCATCCATCAAAAAATAAGGCATAGTACACGGCTCCAAAGATGCAAGTTCTTTCTTAGATGAAGCCATGTGGTGCGAAACACCCAAATTAAGAACCCAAGTGGATGGTGAAGAAGCAACTACAACAAGGGCCTTACCCTTTCCTTTCCCCTTGTTTTCTTTTGCCTTATTAGACCCCTCATTAGAACTCTGTTTGATAGAATCAGGAACACTGATATTATTCTTCTCAAGAATGTGTGGCAAGTGATCAATTTGTTTCTTCAGACATTTATGTTCATCATGACCAGGTCTTTTAGAATAGGTACATTGGACCCTCTCTTTCTTAGGCTTGTTGCCCTTGGAAGATTGGGTCTCATTAGTTGCTTTTGAAGCAACCGATATCTGATCCTTCTTCTCCTTGCTATTCTTCTGTTTCTTATCCTTACTATTGTTGCTACTACTTTGTCCTTTCTGTTCTTTTGTGCCTTGGTTGGCAGCCAAGGCATGTGACTTAGAGGACTTAAGAGTGCCCATCTAGATTAAATTGTCCTATTCCCGAGTGAGACTGATAGCAAAATCATCTAAAGATGGCATGGTGAATTGAGTACCAAGTGCACCCTTAGTAGCATAGAAAGTAGAAACCAACACAGGATATTCTGAACTTAGCTTAGAGAGAATACTAAGAATTAGTTGTTCATATTTCTTTTCAATTCCACATTGTTTTAACTGCAACCTTAGTGATTTCAATTTAGTGAAGAAATCTTGGATTGTGTTGAAATTGCCTGGACTTAAACTAATTAGTTCATTTTCTGACATATGACCCCTCATTGAATCTTGTGTGCCAAATAGTTTTTTCTAGCTTTGTCCAGATTTCATTTGGTGTATTCAAAGACTCAATGTGAAAGAGCAAATCAGGAGAAATAGACAAACACAATGTTCCATATGCTTCATCACATTTGTTAAACCACTTAGGCTTATCTTCATCTTTAGCAGGTTCAGTTTCAAGTCCCATAGTTATCCTATTTAGTCTAGCTTTTCTTAAGTGAATTGTCATGCGTGATTTCCATTGAAAGTAATTGTATGGAGTTAGGATGGGTAGATTTGTTTGATCCATGATGAAGAAATGTAGAGAAGAAATATCAAAAAGAAGAGAACCCAACCAAGACAGCCCCCCCTTTTCACTCAATCAAAGAACCCCCCAAGAAAATATGATTTGACACTTTATATTAGTGTGTTTACAACTGCCACTTGCAAGAAATACTAACTGGTCTTGATTTCAATGCATTACAAAACCCTCATGAAGAGCATATGCTGAAAATACAACTTTGGCACAATATCGAGAGAAGTAAATAGGACCACTGCGATCTACTCGAAAAATTATGCACTTTCAAAAAAAGAATCACCTCGATACAAGGTCATGTGTGAAAGTTATGATCTTTTGAAGTTCCCAAAATGAGAACTGTGCAATGTCACAACTGAGAATCTGCAATTTCTGAAAAATCTTGGCATCAAAATCAAAAAATGTTTACACTAGTGCATAGAGAATGAAAAAATAACCAAAATAAAAAAAAAATCGTGGGAAAAGGAGTCCGTATGAGCAAGAACGGAGCATTTGAAAATTGCCTTCAAAACTGCAACTGCCAACAGAGAGGGGTCCTGCTATAGCTTTCTGAGCACGTTTTTGCAAAATATATAGACTTCATGCAAAAATGGAAAGATACCCAGATGATTTTTCTATACTGCGAACAAAACTGAGAAGGCATTTTTCTTGCTGATGTACAGAAGATGTTGATCCAGTGTAAACAAAACACCTTTAGCTACAAAAAAATAACTCTAGCAACCAAAAAATGACATGCAAAGGCTGAATTAGCTGCCTAAGACAAGAAATGGCATGCTGGAACCTACAATATTGATTTAAAACACCAAATATGCAAGTTGGTTGTCAGATTTGAGCTCGAAACCCCAGTTCCGCAACTGTGTATGACGATCTCTGATTTCGGTGAAACGAAAGCCAAATCTGACTTTCTCAAGCCTCCTGGATACGTTGGAATAGCTAGAAATGCTGCCAGTATAACTAGAAATGTTGCAATCACCCATATTTCATAAAACACATGTGTAACCCCAGAGATTACAAAAGTTTCCGTCAAACTTTTCTGATTCTGATGATGATCTGAAGATACAAGAGAAGAGCATACTGAGTTTTTTGAAAAACTACAATAAGTTTAATTAGCCCCCCTAGATCTCTCAAATATGGAAACTAAAATCTACTCTTGCACATAGAATAGCTTTGATACCATGTTAGAATCTGAAAAGATTATTAACTTAGAAAACTAGTGCAAAGAATAGATATCTAAACTATGAATGCAAATGATAAGAAATCAAAATAGCAACACAGAGTTAGTCTCCAAGAGAGTAATCCAAATGCTAGAAGCAAAATAGCATTAAGAGGATGCAAAAAGAAAAATATGCCAAATACAAGCTAGGTAGCAAGCTTATATAGACTAGGAAGAGGGAGGAGGTGGCAACATCAACCAATGAGGAGCAACCATCTATCGGACTAAAGATAGCAAAGTATCTTCCCAAGATAGCTAATGGATGCTCACATGTAGGAAGGTGACACCTCACAACCACTCACCTAATAAGACATGCTTTATTAACCTAAGTGAGATTAATAGAAGTGTAGGAAAAACCTAGGAATATAGGAAAAAAATAAATAACCCAACTAGGAAATAAAAACCTACACTAACACTAATGAGTGCATATGAGAGTGTAGGTAACACCTCATGCACAAAAGATAGTAATTCAACATGGCGTGTCATTATATCGACTATAGTAAGTAGTCAAACGAAGAAATCTCGTCTCATTAGAAAGACGAGTCAAGCATTGAGAATTAATAGGAAAACTTTATCAAGAGCCGTTGGAAGGCACCAAAGAATTGAGGACACCAATGCCAATAAATTATGGGCATTCTTAGAGAGACTACCATGAAAAGATAAACCAATTGTTGATTGAGATCACTAATTGAAGACTTTTGGAAGAATTAAACAAAGGTATCTCCAAATCAAAGGGATGTGGTAAGAAGGAGAATCGGTAGTCAGAATTGTGAGCCACATCCAAAGCATTTTTTGGATATGACTCAAACACAATTTTTTAGTAAATTTCTAGAGATGTATCCTCAAATTAAAATTTATCAAAGATATTTTGAAATGTTAAAACCTTTCTATGTAAAGATAAATCACACACACACACTACTTGTTGTTGTAGATTATGTATTGAATTTTCTAACCATTTTGATGTTTATCGGTCTATATGTTTAGATTTGCATTTCAAGAGACTTCATATCAAGAATTTTATGTGAAAGAGAGGAAGGTCAAATATTCTACAAGAAATTATGCTTGGATGGCACATGTCAGCATTGCGATGGTTTGCAACGTATGCCAATATGTGAACATATGGAAAGAACACATGCGATTAGAAACAAACTAGTAG
Organism: Cunninghamia lanceolata; assembly: GCA_027924645.1. NCBI lineage: Eukaryota > Viridiplantae > Streptophyta > Pinopsida > Cupressales > Cupressaceae > Cunninghamia > Cunninghamia lanceolata. The sequence continues at coordinate 1,727,509 of BSBN01000940.1, forward strand.
AGTTCGACAAGTATAAAATAGTGGCATACAATACAAAAGATGGTAAGGAAGCAAAGAGGTGTGAATATGTTATTCAAAAGATTTCAGTGTATAAGTTTATGTCTATATTTCATGATAGTATAGTGTATGAGTATGCAAGACATGCCCATAGAGATCGATGGTTGGACTTGCAATTCAAGTCATGCGTGGACACATTTCCAATTGGTAGCATTGTTTTAGTCGTCAACTTTGCAGAGAACTACAGTCTACAGCCACAACATGAGGTGCAATCCCAATATTACAACTTGACACATTTTTCTATATTTGTGCACATCACATTCATTCATGCGAATGATAGTATAGAGGATGACATAAAGATCATAAGGGAGTATCATTTTTATATAAGTGATGATCACATGCATTCCATGGAGTTCGTGCAAGGTTGCTTTTAGGTGTTCTACAATGATTTGGCTAGAAGGGGCATATCATTCAGTCAACATATCATATGGTCGGATAAGTATGCATCACAATTCAAGAACTCATAGAATTTCTATTGGCTAAGCGAGAGGCATAATATTACAGGTGTTCAACATATGTGGAGCTTTTGTGAGGTCGGGCATGGAAAGGAGGAGCATGATGGTGCAGGAACATGTATCAAAAGAGCCATAGCATGAGAAGAGTTAAAGTATAAAGATAACACAAAGTTGATAGATGCAAAATCAATTCTCGAGTGGTGTAATGCTTCGATGGGTCCAGGTAATGAAGGTAAGTCTTCAGTTCATAAATTTTTTTGGTTGATAGATGATACTAACATTGCACCATATGAGGACTATTGTACACTGATAGGATCAAGTGAGCTACACTCTTTTACAAGCTCAATTACAGGTTCATGGAGTATCCATATGTGAAAGATGGCATGCTTTTGTTCTTCATGTACAATTCAAGCTTGGAATGAGTGCGAGTCAAAGGAGTGGGTTGATGAATGGCAGTTAAGTTATCTTAGCCCACTTGACATGTATCTACCCTCGACGGCACTGGAACTGACAGAGATGGCATCATCAGTTGACTTTGACCACATATCCAATCTAGTTCAACCAAGTAATATATCTACTTGCATAATTTTTAAATTCCTAATGTTATCTTACTTTGTAGTGTTTTTGTAATGTTGACTAATTTCATCTAATTTGCTGCACATATCATTGTAGGGCATGTTTATGTAGTTATTGTAGATAAAGATAATGAAGAGGGAATAGATTATTACTTGTGTCATTGTGTTGAGGCCAAAAAAAATTGGAGGCCCCAGTTACAGATGGAGAAAACATCGAATACCCAACATGCTCAGTGGTTGTTACTGGAACATGGCTTAGAAGGTACTCACATAAGAGGGTTAATGTTTGGTTGTTTCAAGACTTTGACACACATCAGAAGATTCTTCATTACTCAAACCTTGTCGTGGCATCCAATGTTCATTTGATACAATTTTGGGGTATAGACCTTTGAACAAGACCTTATGGAAGGTGCATGAGTCTGACCATGAGGCAATACTTGACACAATAAAGAGTAGAGTAGACCCGGATAGTTTGTTGGATTAATTTGTAAGTATTCACATTGATTTTGTAAAGTCATGTTACTTTGACTTGTAAGTATGCACATTAATTTGTAAGTTTACATAGGTTTGTCTTTTTTTATTTGCTGCTACATTTTTACACATATACAGTGAATATTGTGATGAATATGTTTGTCATTGATGTCAAAGTGCTTGGATGTTAGTAATTGAGTAAGGAATGCATAATTGTGTAGGTCTATTGGTTGTCTATTGTTTGATGATACCATTATGCATAAGTGATGGATGAAGTTGATCCTAAGAGTAATGTATAAAATCTAGGTAATGTATAAAATCTAGTGTCTTGGTTTCTAACTAGCTAATAGGTGTCTCTACTTGTGTCTTAGGTATATACTATATGTCAACTAGGTAGATAGAGACTTGAAAAAAGGTATTTAATCTAATCTAGGCATCTTAGGTAGATATTATATATCAATGACCTGTCTAGAGACTAGAATAAGGTATAATCTAGAATGATCTAGGTGCCTTCTAGGTAGATACTATATATCAACTACCTGTCTAGACACTAGAATAAGGTATAATTTAATCTAGGTGTCTTAGGTAGGTACTATATGTCAACTAAGTCTACCATAATAGGTGTCTTAGGTAGAACTATAATCTAGGTGTCTAGGTGACTTAGGTCTAGACTACGATAAGATATAAAGACTAGGTGTCTTAGGTCTACTATGTCTATAAAATCTAGATACATACTATACAATAGGTGTCTTAGGTGTCCTACATCTACTAGAATACATGTGTCTTAGGTCTTAGGTGAGGCCACATGAGCTTCCACCTTCACGTGGTTGGCCTTGTCAGTATAGATATTTATATTTCTTGAAGCTAAGGGAAGCTCTTTTTCTTGTACATAGAAGTTATGAAAAACTTGAATTAATGCATTGATTAAGTTATTATTTGGTTCTCTTGATGAAATATGTATGTGTGCCCTAAGTTTGATCATCATGATGTTGATCCTCATGATGTTGATGTTGATCACAAAATATGGTGTTAAGGTCATGTTGATGTTGATTGATGAGTTGTGGTTGTTTTTGAAAGTTTTGGAAGTCTAAAGGATGTCACAGTGGTAGTGTTCATATCATAGCCACATAGGTTTAAACATTCAAAACTAGTTAGGGTTTTTTAGCCATGGTGAAAGTTTTCTGTTGCCCCAAAAATCGTCAGAAGCAGGTAGTGTAAAGTTGCAAAGGGGTGTAACTTTCATCCTACTCCTGATGCGACCAAACTGACTGTTCCAATGCGTTTATATGGGTACATTTAGGCTAGACATGGTCTTGTTTGGCACCCAAACATGCCGAAACAATTTGAGCTACATTGTACCGATGATATCCCTAAAGAGTCCAAAGTGCAAAAAGGTAGCAATCTTTGATGAGTTGTTACTAAAAAACCATGACACTTAGAAACATTCCATCTAAGGAAACATGATCACATAGAACCCCTCTACAATAACCTCTCTTGGTTTTTAATATATCTAAGGCATTTGCCCGTGGTGAAAGGTTATTTGCTGCCCCAAAAATCATCAGGAGGTAGTGTAAAGTTACAAAGGGGTGTAACTTTCATCCTACTCCTGATGCAACCAAACTGACAGTTCCAATGCATTCGGATGAGTATGTTTAGGTTAGGCATGGTCCATTTTTGTACCCAAACATGCTGAAACAGTTCGAGCTACATCATACCGACAATATCCCTGAACAATCCAAAGTGCAAAAAGGCAGCAATCTTTGATGAGATGTTACTCAGAAACCATGACACTTAGAAACATTTCATTTGAGGCAACTCAATCATGTAGAGCCTCTATACAATAACTTCTCTTAGTTTTTGATATCTCTAAGGTGTTTACCCGTGGTGAAAGGTTTTCTGTTGCCCCACAAATCGTTAGAAGGAGGTAGTGTAAAGTTGCAAAGGGGTGTAACTTTCGTCTTGCTCCTAATTCAACCAAACTAACAGTTCCAACGCATTTGGATGGATACATTTAGATTAGACATGGTCTTGTTTTGCACCCAAACATGCCAAAACAGTTCGAGGTACATTGTACCGGTGATATCCCTAAACAATCCAAAGTGCAAAAAGGCAGCAATCTTTGACGAGATGTTACTCAAAAACCTTGGCACTTAGAAACATTTTGTCTAAGATAACGTGATCATGTAGATCCCCTCTACAATAACTTCTCTCAGTTTTTTATATCTCTAAGGCGTTTTCCCGTGATGAAAGGTTTTCTGTTGCCCCAAAAATCGTCAGAAGGAGGTAGTGTAAAGTTGCAAAGGGGTGTAAATTTTATCCTTCTCCTGATGCAACCAAATAGACAGTTCCAACACATCTAGTTGGGTACATTTAGGCTAGGCATGGTCCTGTTTTGCGCCTAAACATGTCGAAACAATTCGAGCTACATTGTACCAATGATATCCCTGAAGAGTCCAAAGTGCAAAAAGGCATCAATCTTTGACGAGTTGTTACTCAGAAACCATGACACTTAGAAACATTATGTCTAAGGCTATGGGATCATGTAGGGTACCTATACAATAAATTCTCTCAATATTTTATATCTTTGAGGTGTTTGACTGTGGTGAAAGTTTTTCTGCTGCCCCAAAAATGGTCAGATGCAACAGTGTAAAGTTGCAAAGGGGTGTAACTTTTATTTTGATCCTCATGCAGCCAAACTGACTATTCCAACATGTTTAGATGGGCACGTTTAGGGTAGTCATGGTCCTGTTTTGCACCCAAACATGCCGAAATAGTCTGAGCTACATTGTACCGACAATATCCCTGAAGAGTCTAATGTGCAAAAAGGTAGCAATCTTTCACGAGTTGTTACTCAAAAATCATGACACTTAAAAACATTCTATTTGAGTCTATGGGATCACATTGGGTCCCTCTACAATAACCTCTATCAATTTTTTATATCTTTGAGGCGTTTGCCCGTGGTGAAAGTTCTTCTGCTGCCCCAAAAATGGTCAGATGCATGCAGTGTAAAGTTGCAAAGGGGTGTAACTTTCATTCTGCTCCTCATGCAACCAAACTGATTATTCCAACGCATTCAAATGTGTATGTTTAGGCTAGGCATGGTCATGTTTTGCACCCAAACATGCTGAAACAATCCGAGCTACATTGTACCGGTGATATCCTTGAAGAGTCCAAAGTACAAAAAGGTAGCAATATTTGACGAGCTATTAATTCAAAACATTCTGTCTGAGGCTATGGGATCACGTAGGGTCCCTCTACAATAGCCTCTCTTAATTTTTTATATCTCTGAGGCATTGCCCATGGTGAAAGTTTTTCTGTTGCCCAAAAAATGGTCAGATGCATGCAGTGTAAAGTTACAAAGGGGTGTAACTTTCATTCTACTCCTCATGCAGCTAAACCGATAGTTCCAACATGTTTGGATGGATATGTTTAGGCTAGGCATGGTCCTATTTCACACCCAAACATGCTGAAACAATCCAAACTACATTGTACCAGTGATATCCTCATACATTGCCTTTGCTTTAATTGTTATAGTCTTCACATGTCAACATGCATCTTATGGCTGTTAACATACTTGTTCTAGCAGTCAACACAGTCATATATGAACTATTTGTTCATTTATCTTGGTTCACCTTGACTTTGTTCTCTAGTACTATCTCTGTAGGGTTTGTTTTAGTCCTTCAATGCATTGTTCCATCGCTGCAATCTTAGACCCCTATTAGGCTTGAAATAGACCTCTGTTGGGGTACACTCCTAAACCTTAATATCATCTTCATGTTGTCATATCCATGCTGTTCAACCCTCATCTTCTTCCACCTTTAGGTCACTATGTTATTAGGCTTGAACTTAGACTTTTGTGATATTTGAAACCCTCTACACTTCATGGCTCTATCATTATGTAATGATCTACACTATCATTATATAATGATCTACACTGCACCTATCTTTCTTATCATATTTCATAGCAATCTTGCAAAGAGTTGGGGTAGTGGTATGCAACCTTCTGTGAGATCAAATTAGGTAAGACTCAATGTACTCTCATAACCTCACCTTATATGTAAGAGGAATTACATTTAATAACCACAATGGTCATCAAGTGCTCATAAACATATGATTTTGACTATTTTATTCAAGACAAAAAACATACTCTTTGCATCCCAATATGGTATAATAACAAGGAATTAAGAAATATTTTCAATTGAGTGACTCATAAAGAATATGGATCAGTATACCAAGGAGCAACCATAAGAACATCCTTTCAGAACATAGGGAATTGCAATATCCCCTTGGTCACTTGCAAAATTAGATAGAGTTGTTTGTGAAACTATGAGACATGATCCTTAGTGTGGTGCAAATGGCACATGATCCAAAGGGTTGTGTAAGAATTATAGGGTGTCTTTTGAGTTGCACAAAATGATTCCTATCACTATGTGAATTATGCATGGTGTAAGGAACCATGAACTTTGTGTTGGATCAAGTGGCATTGTTTAGGTGGCACATGATGCAAAGAGTTATGCACAAGGTTGTACATCACTATGTGAGTGACTAAGGATAACATGCAAGATTATCCAATAGCATGTAGATCATGATGTGAACAAAAAAACTTGCTTTCCATTTATCCATTTAACCAATTTTCCTTTCTCTATTTTCTCGGGCATGTATAGTTTTGAGAGACTAAAACTTTCAACCCAAAACTCAAATTCTCTTATCATTAATTGGGATGGATTCTTTGACAATTAAACTTTGAAACCTAGAGGCATACAAAAATGATCTACACTACACCATTCCATATTACATAATGATCAATAAAAATGATTTGTATTAACCAAATATCTATATAGGCATACATCAATATATGTCGATATAAGTATACCATATATACAAAATAGCCATATAGGCTTACAAGAATGCCATATAGGCATATGATGTCAACTATATGCAATACAAAATATATGTCCACAAATACCATATAGGCATACAACAAAGGAACACAATAAAAAGTCATTCCCCTATGTCCGGTGAAAAGAATAGATCACAGGCAGTCTTTGATCTTTGAGGGTATGGAGACGCCTATGAGGCTGGTCTACTACGAACCCAAGGGCTTCTCCTCCTATTTAGTTGTTCATGGATCTGTAGCTATTACAATAAAAAGTATAGACATTAATATATAGAAATTATACTATAAAAAAATGAAACATTTAACAAAATAATTACTTACCACTATCCGAAAATCTATCTCCTCATTTGTCTGAGTACCAGGATTAGGTTGTGGCAATGTCATATCCTATAGAAACCATCCAAATAGAAATTAAACTTCAAATCAATAATCATTTGATTTTTTAAAAATAAACAAATATAACAATGAATGTAATTTGAAATTTACTAATCTACCTCATACCCTCGTCAAAGGCATGGAGCTATGAATCACATAGGACACACCATGCTCCATTGCCCTATGAACATTGGGAGGTGTCTCCGCAACCTGCATCATCTAAAAATAAAACAACATTATTTAATTATGAAAACTATAATAGTGATGCAAGTCATGGCTCCTAACATACACACACGTTCACCTAAACATGGAAATACACACAATAAAGCACACAAGTCACATGCAAATATACAAATTAGATGAAGATTTGTTACTATTATGTGGTATAAGGGTCAACAAAGGAGGGACCATAGTAGCATCAAATTTTAGGTTTAAGAAGTCAGAGAGGGAGTGAAGGTGTTAGTTTAAGTTTAGGTTGGTGGTAGGGTGGGGTAGGGTTGTGCTCAAATTTTTGTTTGTTTGGTAGTCATGGAGGTAGGACAATGCCTAAGATAGAGTTTGTGGGTTTACGAGACAATGCCTAAACAAGAAAGCACATAGACATTAGGTAAGTTTATGGGTTTACAGGAAGGAGGAATATCAAGAGTTTGAGTGATAATAGGAGGGAGGAAAGATACTAGATAGGAGAAGAAAAACCTTATTTTAAAAATTTCTTATCATTTTCTTTGTCTTGAGGTTTGTTGGGGGGTGGGTTGGAAGCAAACTAGGTCTAGGACATCTGGTAGGGGTATATTAGGAAATAGGTAGGGTAGATATGGGTTGGTTAGTAGGTTGGGTGTAGTGTTGGGGAAGTTTCTTAGGCCTACTTTTAGAAGTGGATGGGGAAAGGTCCTACACTTTTCCTTTTACTTTATCTTGGAGGGGTGTTAGAGGGGAGATAGAAGTCAACGAGGTAGGTGAAGTAGTAATAGGTGGATATATGGTGGTAGTGTAAGGTTTTCTGCTACCCCAAAAATCATCAGAAGGAGGTAGTGTAAAGTTTCAAAGGGGAGTAACTTTCATCCTGCTCCTGATGCGACCAAACTGACAGTTCCAATGTGTCTGGATGGGTATGTTTAGGCTACGCATGGTCCTATTTTGCACCCAAACATGCTGAAATAGTTCGAGCTAAATTGTACTGGCGATATCCCTGAAGAGTCTAATGTGCAAAAATGCAGCAATCTTTGATGAGCTATTACTCGGAAACCATGTCACTTAGAAATATTCTGTCTGATGCTATGGGATCATGTAGAACCCCTCTACAATAACCTCTCTCATTTTTTGATATCTCTTAGGCGTTTGCCCGTGGTGAAATATTTTTCACTGCCCCAAAAATTGTTAGGAGGTAGTGTAAAGTTGCAAAGGGGTGTAACTTTCATCTTGCTCCTAATGCGACCAAACTAATAGTTCCAACGTGTCCGAATAGGTACGTTTAGGCTAGGCATGGTCCTGTTTTGCACCCAAATGTGCCAAAATAGTTCAAGCTACATTGTACCGACAATATCCATCCCTGAAGAGTCCAAAGTACAAAAAGGTAGCAATCTTTGATGAGCTATTACTCAAAAACCATGTCACTTAGAAACATTTCATCTAAGGCTACGGGATCATGTAGGGTCCCTCTACAATAATCTATCTCAGTTTTTTATATCTTTGAGGTGTTTGCCTATAGTGAAAGTTTTTCTGCTGCCCCGAAAATGGTCAGATGCATGCAGTGTAAAGTTGCAAAGGGGTGTAACTTTCATTCTTCTCCTCATGCGACTAAACTGACAGTTCCAACACGTCTGGATGGGTACATTTAGGCTAGGCATGGTCCTGTTTCACACCCAAACATGCTGAAACAATCCGAGCTACATTGTACTGACGATATCCTCATACATTGCCTTTCCTATAACTGTTATAGTCTTCACATGTCAACATGCATCTTATGGTTGTTAACATACTTGTTCTAGCAGTCAACATAGTCATATATGAACTATTTGTTCTTTTATCTTGGTTCACCTTGACTTTGTTCTCTAGTACTATCTCTGTAGGGTTTGTTTTAGTCCTTCAATGCATTGTTCCATCACTACAATCTTAGACCCCTATTAGGCTTGAAATAGACCTCTGTTGGGCTACTCTCCTAAACCTTAATATCATCTTTATGTTGTCATATCCATGCTGTTCAACCCCCATCTTCTTCCACCTTTAGGTCACTGTGTTATTAGGCTTGAACTTAGACTTCTGTGATATTTGAAACCCTCTACACTTCATGGCTCTATCATTATGTAATGATCTACACTATCATTATATAATGATCTACACTACACCTATCTTTCTTATCATATTTCATAGCAATCTTACAAAGAGTTGGGGTAGTGGTATGCAACCTTCTGCGAGATCAATATAATGTCGTAACAAGGCTTTCAAGCTTAACAAGTTTTTGGGTAGGGAATTGCTTTATGGAATTAGAGTCAAATTGGTAAATGTGATGACATGATACATATTAACATGGCGAGATGTAAAGTATACATTTATAATATTAACCACATTCTCAAGGGGATTGTTGATGACTTATGGAAGCCTATATCCCCAATGTTATGTTGCATACTCAAATTAGGTAAGACTCAATGTACTCTCATATCCTCGCCTTATATGCAAGAGGAATTACATTTAATAACCATAATGGTCATCAGGTGCTCATAAGCATATGATTTTGACTATCTTATTCAAGAAAACAAACATACTCTTTGCACCCCAATATGTTATAATAACAAGGAATTAAGAAATATTTTCAATTGAGCAACTCATAAAGAATATGGATCAAAATACGAAGGAGCAACCATAAGAACATCCTTTTGGAAAATAGGGAATTGTAATATCCCCTTGGTCACTTGCAAAATTAGATAGAGTTGTTTGTGAAACTATGAGACATGATCCTTAGTGTTGTTCAAATGGCACATGATCCAAAGGGTTGTCTAAGAATTATAGGGTGTCTTTTGAGTTGTACAAAATGATTCCTATCACTATGTGAATTATGCATGGTGCAAGGAACCATGAACTTTGTGTTGGATCAAGTGGCATTGTTTAGGTGGCACATGATGCAATGAATTATGCATCACGAGGTTGTACATCGCTATGTGAGTGACTAAGGCTAACATGCAAGATTGTACAATAGCATGTAGATAATGATGTGAACAAATAAACTTGCTTTCCATTTATTCATTTAACCAATCTTCCTTTCTCTATTTTCTTGGGCATGTATAGTTTTGAGAGACTAAAACTTTCAACCCAAAATTCAAATTCTCTTATCATCAATCAAGATGGATTCTTTGACAATTAAACTTTGAAACCTAGAGGCATACAAAAATGATCTACACTGCACCATTCCATATTACATAATGATCAACAAAAATGATTTGTATTAACCAAATATCCATATAGGCATACATCAATATCTGTCGATATAAGTATAACATATATACAAAATAGCCATATAGGCTTACAAGAATGCCATATATGCATACAATGTCAACTATATGCAATACACAATATATGTCCACAAATGCCATATAGGCATACAACAAAGGAACACAACAAAAAGTCATTCCCCTTTGTCCGGTGAAGAGAATAGATCATGGGCAGTCTTTGATCTTTGAGGGGATGGAGACATGTATGAGGCTGGTTTACTACGAACCCAAGGGCTACTCCTATTTAGTTGTTCATGGATCTGTAGCTGTTACAATAAAAAGTATAGACATTAATATATAGAAATTAGATTATAAAAAATGAAACATTTAACAAAATAATCACTTACTGCTATCTGAAAATTTGTCTCCTCATTTACCTCAGTACCGGGATTAGGTTGCGGTGATGTCATGTCCTATAGAAATCATCCAAATAGAAATTAAACTTCAAATCAATAATCATTTGATTTTTTCAAAAATAAACAACTATAACAATGAATGTAATTTGAAATTTACTAATCTACCTCATACCCCCATCAAAAGCATGGAGCTATGAATTGCAGAGGACACACCATGCTCCATTGCCCTATGAACATCGAGAGGTGTCTCCACAGCCTGCATCATCTGAAAATAAAACAACATTATTCAATTATGAAAACTATAATAGTGATGCAAGTCATGGCTCCTAACATACACACATGTTCACCTAATCATGGAAGTACACACAATAAAGCACACAAGTCACATGCATATATACAAATTAGATGAAGATTTATGACTATTGTGTGGTATAAGGGTCAACAAAGGAGGGACCATGTAGTAACATCAAATTTTAGGTTTAAGAAGTTAGAGAGGGAGTGAAGGTGTTAGTTTAGGTTTAGGTTGGTGGTAGGACAATGCCTAAGATAGAGTTTGTGGGTTTACGGGACAATGCCTAAACTAGAAATCACATAGACATTAGGTAAATTTATGGGTTTACGGGAAGGAGGAATATCAAGAGTTTGTGGGATAATAGGAGGGAGGAAAGATACTAGATAGGAGAAGAAAAACCTTATTTTAAAAATTTCTTATCGTTTTCTTTGTCTTGAGGTTTGTTAGGGGATGGGTTGGAAGAAAACTAGGTCTGGGACATTTGGTAGGGGTATATTAGGAAATAGTTAGGGTAGATATGGGTTGGTTAGTAGGTTGGGTGTAGTGTTGGGGAAGTTTCTTAGGCCTACTTTTAGAAGTGGATGGGGAAAGGTCCTACAGTTTTTCTTTTACTTTATCTTGGAGGGGTGTTAGAGGGGAGATAGAAGTCAATGAGGAAGGTGAAGTAGTAATAGGTGGATATATGGTGGGGAAGATAGGGGCATAGCTAGTGGAGTAGGTGAAGTAATAGAAAGAGGTTGTGGAGTTGGGGCAGCAATGTGTTTAGAGGCATAAGATAGGTAAAGGTGAAAGAGGGAATTGGTATGAGATTGAGGTGGACCAGAAGGGGTTGACAAAAAATAATCTAAGGAGAAGTGTCTTAAGGTAACAACTAGTTGGTATGGGCTATGAGAAATGGTGAAGACATTACCATCATGGAGAATTTTAGAGTCAACAAAGGAGGGACCTAGATGATGTTAGAGTCAATCATATGCTATATAAGATGTCATAGGCTCATACCCCTCTCTGATGTCATGTCCTGGGGTCTAATTGGTGGTAATTGGATGAGTTTATTAGAGAGAATTTGTTGAAGAATAGTGTGGAGGGGATCAATAAGCTTTGGTAGACATGTATGGAAAATGTGGTAGCATAGACAAGGTAGTGAGCTGTTTGAAAAGATGCCTCAAAGAAATGTGGTCTCATGGTGATGTCCTTGTCTATGCATCTGCTTGTCATGGCATTCAATGAGACCACATTTCTTTGAGTCATTTATTCAAAAACTATATTGTAATTGAAATTTGTCATCTATCAACATCTAGTTATTAGTTATGTAATCTCTAGTAATGCTTTGAGTTTGAAATATGTGCAATGAAATGTAACCAACGATATGAATATAAAATACAAAAATCTAGTATGTACAATTCATTAATTAAAATATTTATTTTATTACCGGGTCAGTGCAAGAAGTTGGGTCCACTTTTTGGCCAAAAAGTGGAAGTGTTTTCCTTGATTTTCAGAATTTGTCACATTTGACCTAAATATTTGAGGCACTTAAATATTGAATCTTGGAAAAATTTAGTAATATGAAATGTAGTACTCAGAGTCTAGTTTCTAAATATGTAATTTATTTTAATACCCAGATGATACAAATTGATTTTCAATAGGCATTTCTAAAAACCACTGTTTAAAAGTCACTTTTTTTTACCATACCATGCACGTGTACGACCAACATAATTTGACCTAAATAAAATTATTTTTCTAAATCCTTTTGGGGAAAGATGTGTAGTACAGTGAAGTTTGATGAGGATATTTTTTTATAATTTTTTTCCAAATATTATTTTTTATTAATTTTTTATTGGCCCTAATTGCTGTTTTCAAAAGCCCTCGTGTACGACCAACATAATTTGGGCAAAACTAATCATAAAATAATTTTTTTTTGTGTAAAAAATGATGTGTAGATTGATGACATATAATTTTTTTTTAAAAAAATTTAAAAATTAAAAGTTATTAAAAAATTACAAACACCTATCATTTCAAGTTTTTGGACCAGTTTGCTCATAAATTAACTAATAAATAGAAAAACAAGTCCAATAAAAAAAATTATATATTTGAAGACTAGACACTGCCATCTATAATGGGTTTTAATTTCGTAAAAAAATTCAGAAAAAAATGTCGTCAACCATATAGGTAAACTCAGTCTTTTCTCTTGTTTTATACTTAGAAAAAACTTGCAGGTCCAAGGCAAGGGGTTGGCTTACCATGCCTTTCCCAAGCGTAAGCTTTTAGGAATGGGTACCTATTCTAAAACGGGTATGCGTTATGAACGGGTACCCATTTTAAAATGGGTACCCGTTCCTTTTGTGTGGAAAAAAAAGCGCGCATGATTTTTTTCAAATTTAAATATCTATATAGAAACGGGTACCCATTTAGGATCAGGCACCCATTCCTAAACGGGTACCCGTTTAGGCTCAGGCACCCGTTTCTTTAAAAATGGGGACCTATTTTTGTCAGAATTTTTTGTTTGCCCGCGACTTCCCCTCTAGGTGGACCCAACTTCTTGCACTTACCCTACCTCTATGAAGCTTTGAAGTCCACCACCATTGGTAGGTGTTGCCGTGAAATCTCCAATATTAACCTATTCAACATCCAAAATTAGATATTAGAATACCATTCATATAACGATGCTATTCACATGTAATATTTATTAAATTTTTTACTAGTTACATACCTCGATAGTAGATGTCGTAGTGTAATATGCAGGTGGAGAACCGCTGAAAACTACATCAACACTATGACCCTGAAATTTTATTAAAATCATCAAACTAAATTAGTTAATCTTGCATTTCAAAAATAAAATTTAATAAATTAAATTCAATGAACTTGTAAACATTTACCTGAGTTTCAAGGCCGAAAGTCTCACTCAGGAGGGTATCTGTCATCACCATCTTCTCAGTTGCAAATGTAGACTGTACACCTGCATCCTGACTATCCATGGGGTCATAACCATAGGCTGACCTGCAAGCCTGACAAGTATGGGGTGGAACCCTACTCCTCGAACTCTCCACTGGCCCACGATGTCCTGCAAGACTGGCTTGCTCTATGATGCTCTGGGTCAAGGCACTAATGGATTGAAGTGTCTTGACCTCAGCACTCTCCTTCACAATGGAAGGGATTCTAGACACATGCTCATGGGCTAGTCTAGCGAGTGCTCATCTCATTAGCTGCTATGGGTCAACACATGCCCTTGGTCTATCATGTGATGACCCCCCACCTCTACCCTGGAAGTACCGCATATCAAAATAGTTTAGCACTTTGTTTTTTACAAACTCGCAGTAGAGTTTCCTCAAAAAGTATTGTGGGACCTTATTATTGTTGCATGGAGGATGGTCAAAAACCATCCACCACCTCTGCCCAAAATTGTCCCTTATTGCTTGGTTGTTGCACCAATGGATAGGGAACCTCTTGCATGTAAGGGGTAGAGGTTGATTTGTTTGTGGGTCTGTAAAAATAGAACACAAGTCCAATTTTGTAATTTATTTTTTTACTTGCTCATATGACAACTTATCTGTTTCTCTCCTCTTTTCTACCCAACTAGATATTTTCTTGCAAATTGAATCTACATTTGATAGCATACATTCAAGAGATTGAGCAAGCGTGGATCTATGTGAGGTTGAAGTTGCAGGATCTTTCAACCTTGCAATTATGTCCTCAATTTATTTTTTATTATTTTCAATTTGCCCCATTAGATTTTCTTGTGTTCCAAGGGCATGTTGAGAAATGAACGGAGGTGTTTGTTGTTGGGGTTATTTTTTAGCAGGTATTTCATGTTCAGGTGATTCAATATTTTATGGATTTTCAGGAGGAGGAGGAGGTGCATTATCAAATCCTTGTCAATTAAGGAAATTTACATAAAAAATCAACTTAAACCTACCTATTTAGAAACAAATTCACACAAAAAAAATACAACTCACTCCTTTGGTCTCTTCGACATCGTGGCAACATTTTGGTGATGAATCGGTGAGAATTTGGTGTCGAAATTGGTCTCCAATAATGCGAGTGCACTCCTTAGGGTTTGCAGACCATGGGTGCAAGAAAATGAAATGAAGAAATGAGCCTCAACGCAGCTTTTTTTATACTAAAACAAAATGTGCTCGCGTTATAATGTGAGCATGTTATGGTTTGGTGTTGCCGAGCCTTAGGCTCGGCATCACTAACCGTAACGCGAGCGTGTAAAAATGTGCTCATGTTATGGATTACAACTTATTAAAAAAAAATTGGCCACTTTTGGCCCCCCAATTTTTTGCACCCGCCCTTGTAGGTATCTGAATTGTATATGAGTGTTATGCCTAGAAGGCCGATTCTTGTGTGAGTTGAGCATATTGTAATAAGTTGTTTAATGTTGGAAATAAAGTGTTGTGTTTCTATTCTTATTCATGGTATGAGACTGTTATTATAATCTGTTCTTTAATATGTATGTTCCTGTCACTAGTTTGACTATAAATCTGAAAGGATGAGTTTTGCAAAGCTTGAGTTTGGGTATGGGTCCTTAGATTGATTATAGCATATGAAGGGTTATAGTTTCCCTATTGTTGTTTAGTGGATAAGTTTCTAGCTGGAGTTTGCGAGAAGGTCTGCCATTTATAGGCAACCATGAGATCCTGTGCCATCAAATGGTATCAGAGCCCCAAAAGATTTGGGCGGTAAAAGTTTGCTATAGGTTTTGGTAGTTTGATGTTAATAAGAATCTTGGAGTATTATGTGTGTTTGAAGATTAACAGGTTGTTGAAGGAACCTAGAGTCCCAAAAGATTTAGACAACAAGCATTATGTGTGTTCTTGATTTTGATGGGTATTGTTGCAATCTAATGTATGTTGCAGTTTGATTAGAGAGAAAGAGAGGAGAACTTGGTTTAGAAGACTACGTAGAGCAAAGGAAGAGTAGCCCAAGGTAGGTATCATAAGGCTGAAAGATACAACAAGTTTGCATAGGTAGAGCATCGAAGGAGAGGCAACCTGTGCTAGTTTTTTTTAGTGATGTGTGTTGTTGTGGGAACCGATTGCTGAAGGAGAGGTAGTTAGCACTTGCAGTTTGAGCAGAGATTATGGATTGCAGCAGTAAGAAGGATGGGTATTAGTGTAAGAAGACCCATCATAACCCATCTTCGGATAGGTATTGGGATGGAGTGGAAAGCATAACATTCTGAGAGGAATTAGAGAAGATTGCAAGTAAATTGGATATGTTGGAAAAGAGTTATTTTCTTGCTGATGTTATGGTTGTAGGAAGTGAACAAGAAGAAAAAGGAAAGTTCTCATTGTAGAGGACTTGGATAAAAATAAGAAGGAAAGGAGAAAAGAGAAAGTGCAGCAAAGAGCACTTGAAGAAGATGAGAAGATAGTGTCTATGGAAGTGGTACTTGGAGAGACATCCTGGTCTCTTGATTTATTTTCTATTGATTTGTTTAAAAGTGTGGATGCAAGTATGAAGAAGGCTGAGAACAAGCCTTTGGAGGAAAAACAAGAAAGGGCAAGAAGAGAGCCCATAGATGAAGATGAAGATAACAATGAAAGAAGACAAGTTGCAGCAATAGATAATAGAAGACAATTTGTAGCAGCGGTGCAATAAAAGGTACCTGAGGATGGAGAGAGGGCTAATGAAGAAAAGAAGAAAGCCTATAAAGAGAAAGAGGTGGCAAGACATGAAGGCAAGAATGTAAGCAAATTGGGACAACAGACCGATGAAGAGGTAAAAGTTTGTTTTGATGGTGTTTTTGATTATGCAAGTGGAAATGAGAATGTAAATATGCAAGTTCAAAAGGAGAAAATTAAATTAGTAGATCATGGCTATATAGTACCATATTGGCAAAGGAAATCAGTTGTTAAAAAAATAGAAAAAAGAAGTGAAGCAAGTAGTGGATGAAGACAAAAGCAAGACAACACCAAGGATGAAAGCTATGGTGAGGTGTCAAAGAAGACAAGAGGATAGGCCAAGTGTAGAGGCAATAAGGCATCAATTTGAGAAGATGAAGAATCCAACGTGGGTAGTGAAGCATGGGACAATAGTAGAAGAAGTTGACAAGGAGAAGCATATAGAGCAAGAGAAGAGGAGAGGTATAGATATTGACAAGCCCAATGAAGAGGAGTGCATGATAGAGCCCCTAGAAGATGAAAAGGAGGATAATGCCCCAGAGCATGCAACAGAGTTAGAGGAAAAGCAACATGGTAAGTGCAAACTAAGAGGTAGACAATCTGATTTGTATGATAATTGATGTTGAGGCTTTGAACAAAATATATGAATATGAGGAGAGGTTGTGGCTGACTGTAGATGAAAAGAAAAGGAGAAGAGAAAGATATAAAATACAGAAGAAGAGCAAAGGAAGAGAGAGTGGAATGTCTAGTAATGAGTACAAAAGGGATATGAAGAATGACTTGGCCAAGGAGAATGGAAACCAAAGGGGACCAACAGAGAAAGAAATGAAGAATGAAGGAGGAACAACAACAAATACGGACAAAGAAGTTGGAGTAACAAAGAATAAAGATGAAGAAGTTGGAGCAGCAAAGAATAAAGATGAAGAAGTTGGAGCAGCAAAGAATAAAGAAGGCAAAGATAAAATTCATGATGGAAACAAGGTAGAGATGAAAATTGAAGAAGGGGCAGCAAAAAAGGATGTTATAGTTAGTTTGTGGACACCATTCTCTGAGTTTGAAATAGAAAGATACAGGAAGAATGATTGTAGAGGTAGCATGAAAATAGGATAGCAATGGATGAAGGAAGTGTTGCCCTCTTAGTTGCTGTCCTTGATGACAAATACACAAACTCCCAAGTTTGTGGCATGGCACATGACAGTTGGATCATATGGCAGTTGGCATTGGTATTGGTATTCATGATGTTTAGCATTTGATGCAAGTGTAGCTATTGTTCTTGATAATTCTCATAATGTTGTTCACTTGGTATTGATGGGGTTCTATCTTGAAGAGACATCAAACATGTTGGTTGTACATGTTCGTTGTGGTACTTACTATGCTCTACAGGACAAAGGTTATTGGTTCTATATGGTAATGGTAATGGTATGATACTATGATGCATATGGTATATGGCATCCTTGTTTGTATATATGGTCTCCTTGTTTGGTCGAGGCATGCACTTCAGATATATTGGTTACAATGAGTGTTATGCTCTACAAGTGCATGATAGCATCATTAGTTTCATTAGGTATCAGGTGCATGATAGCATATTTGGTATCATATGGTATTCTTGATGTTCTTGGCATGATAGTGGGCTCACAATCTCATAATGATTTACTTGGCAACATGGATGTGTGATGAATTGGCATTTACAATATTGGTATGCATTCGGGTTGTGTGTTTGGCATACATTCAATTTTGTGATAACATTATGTCATTTACGTCATTCAAAGACTCTAAACACATTATGTGAAAAGGGAACTTAATCATGTTTTTCATTGATGACAATTTAAAAATTAGACCATGCATTAGTCTTAAGCTTTGGGCTTGAAATTGTATTTATCAATTATTTGTTATGGATCAACATGTCTTGGATATTTGGTAATATTAAAATGACACACCTAAATGGATTGCAATGGGCATCTTATGTCATATACTCCTTTATGGTTGATGCTAACATAATGCTAAGTTTGCAAGGTAAAAATTGACAAGGCTGACATAATAGTTTGCAAGGTAATATTATTGGGGATCTACACCATAATACTTTTTCAAGACATTAAGGAAATTGACACAATGATATTTCATTATTTTGTTTTTGCACATGGTTGAAACACTTGTCTCAGCTGACTTAGGGCTTGGTGACATTTTTGAAGAAGGATATTTTGTCACATGTTTGAAGCTTCTCGAACACACTTTTGACAAAGAGCATTATGATGTGTTTTTGTTATCATTTTTCATTGAGGTAAAAAGCACGAGGTAGGTTAGGGTTTGCAGGCAGTTGAGGAATGATGGTGTTGGTGGAGCTTGAAAAGACAATGATCGGTAGTGGTTTTCTAGTGGAAGTAAAACGGGTTTCAGGCAGGCTACTTTGCCACCCGAATAATTTCTTTCAGTTTTGATTTTGTAATAGAGCACATTCTTATAGTATACATTGTTGTTTCATAGGTGTATACAAAAGGTTTATGGTGCATAAGTATGGGTCATTTAAAGTCTACATACTTTGTTCTTATCAATGTCCACCTTGCATTAAGTTGTTTTCAATGAACAATGTTTTTTTCAATAACTAGTAGTCTAAATGATAATTGGCAGTTTAAATGACTGGAAACACAAGTTTCACGATGTATAAAAGGGCAGTTTTTAAAAAATAGTTATAAAACAACTGTGGCTTCATAACTTCTCATAACTACAGTTGAATGATACAAAATTTCAAGGGTTTTTGTCACATATTCTTTGCTTATTTGATTATTGAAAAAGAGTTAATGAATGTGAACGATGGGCATTCTGTTATGAAACTGCTTTACTCAGTTGTAGACAATAGAAACTAAAATGAGGGTTTGTAAACTTGAACCTGTGGTTAGGGTTTGAAGGAGCTAGAGTTTCTTGCATGGTTATTGAGGACAGTTTGATGTAGGCTCTATTTTGATATGGTCACGAGATGTTATTTACAGTGTGATAAGAGGTATTCTTTATTGCATTAAACAATTTGAACATGTTATGTGGTTAAAAAATTATTGTTACAAGACTCAAACTATGGTTAAAGCTTTATTTCAAAAGCATTGTATATTGGTCCACATGGGTCCATTCAACCATGTTCCTATGATAGTTATTTATGTAGCTGCAAACTACCTGAGACAGTTGAAAAAGTTTAGTTATATTCACAAACCGTTTAATGAGAGAAAGAAGACTTTGTAAAAAATTGTATAAAATGGCATATTGAAAACATATGATATCTGGTTGATGATCCGTGTTTATTTCACAATCATTAAGGTTATACCAGAGTGTTAATGAGCTATTATAACGATGCTATTGTAAGGTTATACCAGAGTGTAAATGAGTTGTTGTATTGATGCTTGAGTCTCAAATAATGAGACAGTTAAGGATTGGAATGTAGAGGAACAGAGTAACCCTCTGTATTGACTCATATTATTCATTGTATTTGATTGAAATATGTCAGTGAGGCACAAACAACCAGTGAGACACAAACAACTAGTGGGGCACAAACAACCAGTGAGGTACAAATAGCCAGTGAGGCACAAATAGCCAGTGAGGCATCTGTATTTGCTAGTGAAGCACATTTTGATTAAGCCAGTGAGGCATTTCGAGTGGTTTTTATTCCCCATGAGGGTTTTCCACTTAGGACAATATTTGTGTTATGGGTTTTTATTATCACTGATGTGCTTGGTCCTCATGTTCATTTGCTTATCATGTGTCATTCGTTTTTAAAGTTATCCTAAGTTAATTTGGTCTGCATGAACACCTATTCATCATATATCATTATCTGAAATGATGTTCTGTGCTCATCCTCATTATGGTCAATCAAACTTTACAAGTTAATCTCTATATGTTTGTGTGTCTAATATGTGAACACCCTTACACTTAAGTCTGATGTTAATGAGTCAATGTTTATCATAGATTGTTTCATAATATTGTGTTGATGCATTCTTGACATTGATCTGTCAATTTTAGTTTTCATGATACCTATCTTAACTTAACCAAAGTTGTCATGATGTTTATAGTTAATATGATGCCTCATCTTCATTCAATAGAAATTTCCTTTGTTTCAAAGTTTTGAAAGATTATCTCAAGGTCTCAAGGTTTTGTTAAAATTAGTATACCACTGATTCACCCCCCTCTCAGTGGTATTGTACTCCAACAAGTGGTATTAGAGCATAGGTTCCCTATAAAAGTCTAACTGGCTTGGGTAGGTCCTGATAGTGGAGCACCATGGGAAAGTGTAGAAGAAATAAAGGAAGAAAAGTTGTCAAGCAAAAGGCTGTACAACAAACTCTAGTCAAGCCCAGTGATGAGTTGTTGCCTAAGTCACCTTTGAAGGTTGACACAAAGTATGATAAAGACAATGACTTTGTTGTTGAGATTGATGATGCAGAAGGAGATTTCTTTGTAGATGAAGATGGACAGGAGTTTGATGAAAATGACTATGAAGTTGATATTGAAGGAGAACTTTTATGTGCTCTAGAAATGAACAAGTATCTTGAAAAAGAGAACCAAGAATTAAAGGTTCAACTTCAACAAGAGAAGGATTCCAAGACTAAGGTACTTTCTGATTTTGCGAAAGTTTCTTTAGAATTTAAAAAGGAAAAGGTACAAATTGAAGAGACAAACAAATTTGTTAATAGTCTAAAAATAGAAATTGAAGAAGTTAAAAGAATAGTTGACCTTACAAAATCTGATCTTGAAGTAAAAAGAATAGAATGTTTGAATTTAGAGAAAGAAATAGTCTCTTTGAGAAAGAATTTGGAAGAAGCATCTTCAAAATTGCAAAAGAATATTCAATTTGAAAAGAGTATTGATTGCCTGAATGACATGTTGAGCAAGAACATGTATTACAGGGATACTACTAGCGTGGGATATGAGAAAGGAGAATGTTCCAAGACAAGAGATGCTCCTAGGAAGAAGATAGACCTGACATTTCATTCTGCTGCTCCTGAGGTTGATTCTAAGAAGAAAGCTAAGGTTAACATTGCTGATAACAAATCTTCAAGATTTCTACCTATCAGGTATAATTATTCACAATTCCACGATTATTTCTATGCATGTCATGTTTATGGTCATAGGGCCAGAGATTGTAAAAGAAATGGTTTTGGGTGGAATAAAGAGAAAAGTTTTTATGGCTGGTCAAATTAGAACTACAATAATGTTTGTTATAACTGCAATAACATTGGCCATTTTGCAAGAAACTATTGGATGCATGCAAGGTATGACTCTCTCAGATTACCTAGAAGAAACTATTCTCCTCTTGATCAAAACTATAATATTTGGTGTTTTAGATGCAATAGTTTTGGGCATAAAGCACAATGGTGTAAAGGAAGGATAAAACCAACTGGAGGCTATATCCTTAAGCAAAAGCAAGTGAATGCCATGGGCAAGGAAAACAAATATCCTATACTAGTCTGGAGAAGAAAATAAAGTCAAGAAGAAGGAAGTCCTAATCTTGTGCATGCTACACAAGAGATATCCATGAGTGCTTAATGAATAGCGTGAATTAAGGGGGACTTGATCTGTAATGTATCTCTCAAACCCCTTAAACAATCAGCCATACAGGTTGTCTTGAGACTGATGTGTTTGTTTGATGGAAGTGACTTATAAAACACTTGGTCAAGTTGTATGATTTTCCTTTGGCAATGATTTCAGTATGTTCTTCTTGAGACCTTTGAGCAATATATAGTTGGAATGGTAGTGACTATATTTGGTGTTCTACTGATATACTAAGTAGTGAAGACAATATTAAGTGAGTAGTAAACATACAATGTTTTGTATTTGCTTGATCTCAGTGTAGTCCTTGATATGAAGTTGATTCCTTGAAGGAGGGTTTGTATTTTTTTTCATGCTCATCTTAGAGTAGTCTTATGCTTTTATGATCATGTTTGACTTGGTATGACATGGAAGCATTTGGTTGGGCAATATTTGGTTGACTTGGATGGCAAGTTATTGCTAGCAGACTATCTGACTGAATGGACAACAGATCTTATTGTCTGACTTTTTGGTCTAATAGTGATCTTGGTAATACAATGATCTTGGTGTGCCTTCAACAGTGTCAAAAGTGGTGTGATATCCTTCAACAGTGATGTGGTTTTGAGCGGATTCTAGTTTGATTCTTGTTATACAATAGATTCTGATTCTGTGGACAATTGACATGCATTTGATATAGTTGAACAGTATTTTTTGATGCCTTCTTTCTAATCCATACAGTCTGATTAGATTTCATGTTCTCTTGCCTTGATTAATCATAGTATTGTTTGAAGACATAATACAGTTTTTGCATTGATTTTTTGTGACAATGGACAGTGAATGATGAATCATGTTTGCTCATAATGTGATATTATGCTCAGCATTTTGACAAGTTGTGATGCACAGGTCTTTCATCAAGATATGAAGTCTTTCATAGTACCATTTTATTATGCAGTGGTTCATGTTCACAATGATTCTTCCTCTGACATTATTTTTTTAGTGCTTGAGATTTCATAGTACAACACTAGTGAAAGAGTTCTTTGGACAACAGTATGGTGATTGCAATAGGAAATGAAAGATAAAGATCTTTCTTTACTTACAGCACACTATTCTAAAGCTTCTTAAAGTAAAGTGACTATTATGGAGATGTGTTGGCATTAATGCAAACTTAATGTGCTATTATTCTTAGGGGGAGATTCTTTGCATATTCTTCATTCTTGTTATGTCAGTTGGTACATTAAGGTGATAAGTGATTATCAACATTCATCTTTCCTCATGTTATTGTAGCATGGTTATATATTGGAAGTTGGCATTACTTTGGTACAATGGTATGTTCATAAGTTTACTTGCTGCTTTAATGATACTTGATCATTGATATATGTTGTGACAGTGGTGTTCTACTCTATTAAGATGACATCCCTCATATCTCTCATGTTTGGCATCTTTAGTTGTTGTCCTTGTTTTGATACATGCTAAGCATTTATATGCTCATTTATATAGTACTGACAGTGCAGTTGTATTTCAGGCCATTCTGGATGTTTCATGCTTCGTTGGACAGTCATGGTATGATTTACATTTTTCTGTTTTGTTTATCTTTTCTGCAGCATACTGACCTATGGTTTTTGATCTATCTTTGAGGCAATTGTACAATTCTTCCGCCCTTTGTCTTTGATGCAAAAAGGGGGAGAGAGAGTTGTGTTTTTCCATCAAGGACAAAGGGGGAGTTTGTTGCCCTCTCAGTTGTTGTCCTTGATAACAAATACACAAACTCTCAGTTTTGTGGCATGGCATATGACAATTGGATCATATGGTAGTTGGCATTGGTATTGGTATTCATGATGTTTAGCATTTGATGCAAGTGCTCTTGTTCTTGATAATGATCATAATGTTGTTCACTTGGTATTGATGGGGTTCTATCTTGAAGAGACATCAAGCATGTTGGTTGTGGTACTTACTATGCTCTATAGGACAGAGGTTATTGGTTCTATATGGTAATGGTAATGGTATGATACTATGATGCATATGGTGTATGGCATCCTTGTTTGTATATATGGTCTCCTTATTTGGCTGAGAAATGCACTTTAGATATATTGGTTACAGTGAGTGTTATGCTCTAAAGGTGCATGATAGCATCATTGGTTTCATTGGGCATCAGGTGCATGATAGCATCTTTGGTATCATATGGTATTCTTGATGTTCTTGGCATGATAGTGGGCTCACAATCTCATAATGATTTACTTGGCAATATGGTTGTGTGATGAATTGGCATTTACAGTATTGGTATGCATTTGGGTTGTGTGTTTGGCATACATTCAGTTTTGTGATAACATTATGTCATTTACATCATTCAAAGACTCTAGGCACATTATGTGAAAAGGGAACTTAATAATGCTTTTCATTGATGACAATTTAAAAATTAGACCATGCATTGGTCTTAAGCTTTGGGCTTGAATTGCATTTATCAATTATTTGTTATGGATCAACATGTCTTGGATATTTGGCAATATTAAAATGACACACCTAAATGGATTGCAACGGGCATCTTATGTCATATACTCCTTTATGGTTGATGCTAACTTAATGCTAAATTTGCAAGGTAATAATTGACAAGGCCGACACAATAGTTTGCAAGGTGAATATTATTGGGGATCGACACCATAATACTATTACAAGACATTAAGGAAACTGACACAATGATATTTCATTTTTTGTTTTGGCACATGGTTGAAACACTTGTCTCAATCGACTTAGGGCTTGGTGACATTTGTGAAGAAGGTTATTTTGTCACATGTTTGAAGCGTATCGAACATACTTTTGACAAAGAGCATTATGATGTGTTTTTGTTATCATTTTTCATTGAGGTAAAAAAGCATGAGGTAGGTTAGGGTTTGCAGGCAGTTGAGGAATGATGGTGTCGGTGGAGCTTGAAAAGACAATGCTCAGTAGTGGTTTTCCAGTGGAAGTAAAACGGGTTTCAGGCAGGCTACTTTACAACCCGAGTAATTTCTTTCAGTTTTGATTTTGTAATAGAGCACATTCTTGTAGTATACATTGTTGTTTCATAGGTGTATACAAAAGGTTTATGGTGCATATGTATGGGTCATTTAAAGTCTGCATACTTTATTCTTATCAATGTCCACCTTGCATTAAGCTATTTTCAATGAACAATGTTTTTTTCAATAACTGACAGTCTAAATGATAACTGGGAGTTTAAATGACTGGAAACACAAGTTTCACGATGTATAAAAGGGTAGTTTTTGAAAAATAGTTATAAAACAAATGTGGCTTTGTAACTTCTCATAACTACAATTGAATGACACAAGGCTTCAAGGGGTTTTGTCACATATTCTTTTCTTATTTGATTATTGAAAAATAGTTAATGAATGTGAACGGCGGGCATTCTGTTATGAAACTGCTTTACTCAGTTGTAGACAACAGAAACCAAAATGAGGGTTTGTAAACTTGAACCTGTGGTTAGGGTTTGAAGGAGCTAGAATTTCTTGCACAGTTATTAAGGATAGTTTGATGTATGCTCTGTTTTGATATGGTCATGAGATGTTATTTACAGTGTGATAAGAGGTATTCTTTATTGCATTAAACAGTTTGAACATGTTATGTGGTTAAAAATTTATTGTTACAAGACTCAAACTATGGTTAAAGTTTTATTTCAAAAGCATTGTATATTGTTCCACATGGGTCCATTTGACCATGTTCCTGTGATAGTTATTTATGCAGTTGCAAACTGCCTGAGACAATTGAAAAAGTTTAGTTATATTCACAAACTATTTAATGAGAGAAAGAAGACTTTGTAAAAAAATGTATAAAATGGTATATTGAAAACATCTGATATCCGGTTGATGATATGTGTTTATTTCACAATCATTAAGGTTATACCAGAATGTTAATGAGCTGTTGTAATGATGCTATTGTAAGGTTATACCAGAGTGTAAATGAACTATTGTATTGATGCTTGAGTCTCAAATAATGAGACAATTAAGGATTGGAATGTAGAGGAACAAAGTAACCCTCTGTATTGACTCATATTATTCATTATATTTGATTGAAATATGCCAGTGAGGCACAAACAGCCAGTGAGGTACAAACAGCCAATGAGGCACAAACAACTAGTGAGGCACAAATAGCCAATGAGACACAAACAACTAGTGAGGCACAAACAACCAATGAGGCATTTGTATGACATTTTGATTAAGCCAGTGAGGCATTTTGAGTGGTTTTTATTCCCCATCAGGGTTTTCCACTTTGGACGATATTTGTGTTATGGGTTTTTATTATCACTGATGTGTTTGATCCTCATGTTAATTTGCTTATCACGTGTCATTCAGTTTTAAAGTTATCCTAAGTTAATTTGGTCTGCATGAACACATATTCATCATATATCATTGTCTGAAATGATGTTTTGTGCTCATCCTCATTATGGTCAATCAAACTTTACAAGTTAATTTCTATATGTTTGTGTGTCTAATATGTGAACACCCTTACGTGCTTAAGTCTGATGTTAATGAGTTAATGCTTATCATAGATTGTTTCATAATATTG
Source organism: Cunninghamia lanceolata (assembly GCA_027924645.1). Classification (NCBI taxonomy): domain Eukaryota; kingdom Viridiplantae; phylum Streptophyta; class Pinopsida; order Cupressales; family Cupressaceae; genus Cunninghamia; species Cunninghamia lanceolata. Next base: position 1,754,158 of record BSBN01000940.1, read on the forward strand.
TGTTGATGCATTCTTGACATTGATCTGTCAGTTTTAGTTGTCATGATACCTATCTTAACTTAACCAAAGCTATCATGATGTTCATAGTTAATATGATGCCTCATCTCCATTCATTAGAAATTGCCTTTGTTTCAAAGTTTTGAAAGATTATTTCAAGGTCTCAAGGTCTTGTTAAATTTAGTATACCACTGATTCACCCCCCTCTCAGTGGTATTGTACTCCAACAGGAAGAACGGATTTAGTTAGTGCTAACAAAGAGGGTACAGCAGTGTAGGCCAAGGTAAACAAAAATGTCTTTTATAAGAATATGGATATGTATTTCTTTAGAATATTGATCAATGAGAGGTTTGAGCATGAATCTGTAAGAGAGCATGATATTATGGTTTTTGATAAGAGAAAGGGCATTAAAAATGGTCTGTGGTTATTTAATGGGGCTATGGAAAAGGAAGTAAATGTAATATTAGATGCAGATTTGTTGAAGGCTAAGCATGCCTTTACTGGAGTTGATAGACTGATAGATGAGGTGGAAATAATTGGGGAAGCAAATGCAGAATTGACTGATTTATGCATGACTGAGCAAGCCAGGTATCTTATGCATGGGGAATTGAATGGAGGACAACAAGGTCGAAGGAATATATTAATGATTCTAGAAAGTTTGTGGAGGAAGTGGAATAAAGATGAGAGGCAATATGTTTAATGGCCTCGTGTGCAAGAGGACATGATCTTTGTCCCCTAGGAGTCTGATGCAGGGGCATCAATCTAAATTTTTGATTTTTAGTTTTTCTCACATTTTAGCTCTGAAGTAGTAGGTTTTGTCTTGGAAGTTTTGGTGTTTGGACAGGTCAAGACATGTTGAGCTGCTGTCACTATCTAGATAGGAAGTGGGATGGCCGATTAAGTTTCCTTTGGCATAGATTCATGAGTGATTGTAGAGCAGTTGGGGGTCATCAGTTATGGAAATGAATAGTCTTGGATAGGCAGTTGGAGGATAGCCAATGAAGAGTCTAGAATTGTTAGTTACAACTAAGAAACTTATCCATTTTTGGACGTAGGCAGGTAGGGAATTTTGGAATGGCAGAAAGACAAACAACAATGAAGAGATGAGACAACAGCTGGCAATGGGAGGACGAAACGACCAAGGAAGAAGGCATAAAGAAGATTCGATGGAAGATGGAGACAGCTAGAATTAGAAGGGGTGACCATTATTTGGAAGTGGCAAACGCAAGAAATGAGATGTTACAAAGGGGAGCTAAATGGAGAAAGAGGCATAGCTGAATAGAATGGAAGCAGCTGAAAAATATTGGAAGGTGAGAAGTCAACGTTTATATATTGTGAGGCTGAATGCATACAAAGGAGGAGGCCGAAGACTGTGGTGAAGGAAAAAGATCAATGAGGCTGTAAATAAGAAAATAGAGAGGCCGTGAATCTGTGAAGGCAAGATAGAAGGCCGAGCAAAAGGCCATGAAAGAGAAGGCCATAATAGGAAGCATCCGGTTTGGGTGTCTAAGACAGAGGAGGTCGATAAATGATTGTAGGGAGAACTAGGGAGTAGAAGAAGGACCTATAGAGAAGAACAGTCAAAAGGAATAGAAGAAGACTGATATTGATGACAAGCAGGCCACTAGTCTATGGGAAAAGATTATGATCATTGTAGGTATTTGAATTGTGTATGAGTGTTATGCCTGGAAGGCCGATTCCCGTGTGAGTTGAGCATATTGTAATAAGTTGTTTAATCTTGGAAATAAAGTGTTGTGTTTCTATTCTTATTCATGGTATGAGACTGTTATTATAATCTGTTCTTTAATATGTATGTTCATGTCACTGGTTTGACTATAAATTTGAAAGGACGAGTTTTGCAAAGCTTGAGTTTGGGTATGGGTCCTTAGATTGATTATAGCATATGAAGGGTTATAGTTTCCTTGTTCTTGTTTAGTGGATAAGTTTCTAGCTGGAGTTTGCCAGAAGGTCTGCCATTTATAGGTAGCCATGAGATCCTGTGCCATCAGTATTGTATTAAAAGTCTATACTTTGTTATCCATAACAAAAAGATAAAATCCTTTCAAACAAATTGACAATGTTTGATTGCAGTTAAGGTAGAGTTATTTTAACAAGAAGATAAAATCCTTTCAAACAAAAATTGACAATGTTTGATTGCAGTTAAGGTAGAGTTATTTTATTTGTTAATGTGATTCTAATTTTAAATCAAAATCTCATAAAATTGGATAACATAATTTAAACATTAAATCTATAATATGGTCAAATTTTAAATATAATCGTACTAACTCAAGGCCACAATAAGTAGAGCATTTTGTTACCATAAAAACACCAAATTATCTACTTGTAATTTCTAATAATCTAAGTATTATGTATGTAAATCATCTACCCTACAAAGAAAGACTCAAGTGAGAATTCTCATAACTTAAGATTAATAATTCATTGAATCAAAATCTTCTTTCACTAGCTCTAGTGTAGTTTACTAATTATTAGATTTTAAATTCATGATATTCTCTAGGTTGAATTTTTTGAGCAACACAATGTTATCATATTGTCTCAATTGTCAAGTAAAAGCTTAATATATTGATAATCCACTTACAATTATTTTATGTTTTGGTCATAGCCTAAACATGTCTTGAATCTTTAGAGCTTGACTCTGGTTAGATTTCTACAACTTTTGTTCCTTTAAATTTTCATTAGTACACTCTTCAACTTTCATGAATCTTAAAAATAGCACTTGATTTAATAAAACATCTAATTGTGATTTTATTTTGCAAACCAAATCCTACTAAGAAAGATCAAGATTTTAGGACATATAATTTCACATCTAAAATTTAAATGTCTTTAAAACTTGTCAAATGGAAAGGAGGATAGGATATGTACACTTTGTATAATTGTAGCATGATAAGGACACCCTCTTCTTCAAGAGTAACTTAAAAGTGCATATGTTTGTGTACTAGAAATTTTAAATATGTCATTTAAAACAACAAATAATTTAAAAGTGTATATTTCTAGATAAATGAGATGATAGTCCATTTCTAAATTATGTAAAGTTTCAAATCCAAATCTAAACTATTTTAGAACTCACACCCCAAGCCACAATCATGATATGACAAGGGAGAAATATTTTTCAACTTACTTGGACAGTTACAATACCTTTGGTAGAAAATTACTAAGCTTTATGCTAGAAAAAACACAAGAAAAATGTGCATATTTTGTTTCAATGAAATTTGAATATGTTTTTCAAAAATAATTGTATTATGTTTTAGTAGAGTATAGCACAATTGAAAAGCTTATTTTTATAGTTGTTGTTTCAAAATAGAAATCAAATAAGCCCTTAATTTACAAAATACACTTCAACAATACAACAATGAAAAGACTAACATATGATCAACTTGAGTCCATTCTAGATAAAAAAGATAGTTACTTCATTAATTTGCAAATATAACCTACAAATCAAGAGGCCACAACTATTTAATGTGTGAGTTCAAACCATAACAAAAAATGTACCATCAACAACTAAGGGGTATCCATTCCACCAAATTCACTTGGGACACTAGCTTCATTTCTTATGTCAGTTCTCCAACTTGCAACAGATTAATCCTAATTCTTTGCTCATTAATGCCAAGTCCTTTTCCTTGATAAAGCATTTTTCACATATTTGATATGGTACAGGATATTTTTTCTTTAGGTAAGTGAGGTTAGCTTCTCCCTTATTGGATTCAAGGACATGTAAAAGTCGTTTTATGTTGATCTTTGGGGGTGATTCTAATTTGATTATATTTAGAAAAGCTATCCATGAGGTAGAGCATCTCGTGATCGACTGTGAAGTCAACAATGATGTCAATGTTTGGGAGTGAGAAATCATCTTTTAGACATGCTTTGTTCAAATCCTAAAAATCTATACAACATCTGATGCCCCCAAGTTTCTTAGCAACATAGACTATATTGGAGACCCACTCAGGGTAATCAATAGGGCGAATGAAGCCCACTTCCAACAATTTTTTTAGTTCTTCTTTGACTAGCAAGGCAACTTGACGATGTATTTTACAAAGCTTCTATTTGACGAGCCTTGCATCTGGATGTATCACAAGATGATGAACCACTAATGAAGGATATAAGCCTGTCATATTTGTATGGGACCAAGCGAAGATATCTGGTGCTTTCTAGAGTATAACTGATATATGAGGTTTTTCTTTGGTGGTGAAGCCTTTTGCAAGATTGAAGGTCCTAGGTTGCTCTTCAGTGCCAAGGTTGATCTCTTTTGTGCCTTCAATCAGTATGTTTGAATGTTCCTGCCAATGTGGAGGAATGGATGGAAGGTGGATTTTCCCATCTCCTAGCGCCTCAAAGAAGTTTTCACTAGGAAATCTGTCTTTTTTTTCTCTTTTGTGTCTGATAGTGCCTTAGAAAGGTTTTCACTAGGGGACATTTTCTATTTTTTATTTTGACTAAGGAACTCCTCCTCTTCCCCAAAATAGGCGTCAGCATTCAGGAAAACTTCATATTTTGATGTGTTATGGAGTTCTAGGAATGCATTGAGAGTCTCATCATGTTGGAATATATCAAGAGGCGGTGGTCCTTGTTGGTCCCAGTTGATGAGATTGGGATAGATGAGTGGGAGATCGATGAGGAAAATGGAATTGTCAAGGAAGATACATGATAGATCAAGATCTTCATATGAGGCTATGATGACTGATAGGCTGTTGTGAGGTCCTAACACCTTAATTTGACCGGGGTAGTGTCCGAGGCTGTATGCAATAGGGAGGCTGGGTATCTCATTGAGAAACAATTTTCTAGTTCCTTTAAAAAAATGAAACAACATATGCGCTTCTACAGAAAGCTTTTGAATTTTATACTAAAAAGCATGAAAACTCTATATTAGAAAGCATATAAACTCTACACTAGAAAGCATATAAACTCTACACTAGAAATTCACAAATGCAACTTTACTCTGATTTTGAACAATGAGAAATTCTATACTGCACAAAATATTCTAACTTTTGACTATCAGTAAACATTAATTTACTAAGGCAGATGCACCAAAAACATTTAAACAACACAGAGTTCTAAAACAACAGTACACAATAGTTTAACTAAAATAGATGCTGTAGATACATTTAAACAACACACCCTATAGGTTCACAACAGAAGACTAAACATAAAATAACTTCAGCTGACTAAAACATCCACATAAATGAAAGTACTTATCTATTCTACATTCCCGCAAGTTGCCATCTCTTGGGAGAAATTTTTCTCTAACTCAGGTCACATTCAATCATTTCTACCGCAACATGGTAACTCTATTCAGATCGTTATATTTCAAAAGAAATTACTCAGAACAACACTATTTGCATTCATGGAGAAAATTGCAGTACATAGCTCTGATTATTTTCAAAAACTAAGGGATTGATTTCCATCCATCCATAGTATGATATTTATATCCATGTTTTGAGCAACAAATTAAAACTGAACTACATTTGAACTCCTGAATTTTAGATGGTGGGAAAAATGCCATTTGAAGAAGTCTTATAACTAAAAATAGAATTTTTAACTACTGATGTCTTTTAAAACATAAAGAGGTCTCCGAGTGGAGCCATAATGTCTTTGGGTAACCAACAGAAATAACAAAACTTAAATAGAGCCTTCAATTAATGCATGCCTAAAATTTATAGTGCCCTCAACTTCTGGCACACTTGACCTCAGCTGCATGAAGTCCACTTCTCTTGTAGGCAATGCATTACCCTGTACAATTACCCAACTCTACATGCCATTATATCAACATTTAAAAGATAATTTCAATCAATTTAGCAAATAAAGATTTGTACAACATTTTATTAAAAATAGATAAATATTGTTTATAAAAACAAATAAATTGGCAAGGCTAGGGAATTGGGCAATGCAAAAAGGGTTATTTGTTTCATCAAAGAAATGAGGTTGTTTATACCTCATCAATGACATCTAGCGCGATATTGTCAATAATAGGAAGAGGATCAGTTGCATCTTTCAAATGTTCACGAGGACCCTTGATTTTCACAGTACGCGGTATATATCCTAAGCCAAAGTATTTGGCATATTGCTTTGGTGATTTTGGTTCTACCGGAATGGGCTCAGTAGGTCCTTTCTCATTAATGCCAAGTCCTTTTCCTTGATAAAGCATTTTTCACATATTTGATATGGTACAAGATATTTTTCTTTAGGTAAGTGAGGTTAGCTTCCCCCTTATCAGACTCATCATGATATAACCAATTACTTGGGAAATCTATGATCTCTTCTTCTTCTCAGGGTATCTCTACTAGAGCGAAGGGGACAAAGGGGGTTGTCCCACATAGAAAGCATTATGAAGTTCATACTCCCCAGAACCTTTGTCGATGATCTTGACCTTAGACACTTGAGGGATCGAGGTAGAGTGGGAGGTGGATGGTTGAGATGAAGTGGATGTTTCAGAAGAAGTGGATGGATGGGATGTGGTGTCTTTAATGTGGACCCCATAAGTGCTAGACCAATAGAATTGTCTATCATATATGACTTCCAAAGCTTTGCAAAACTCAAATGGTTGTTGATCGGCATGGATAGTGACTTCCACACCATTATGTGGGAATTTAAGGCATTGATGGTAGGTGAAGAGAATGACCTGAATGGCATGAAGCCATGGTCGACCGAGGAGGAGATTATAGGGGAGGTCAATATAGACAACATGTCATAGAGTAGGTTGTATGATAGGATCCACCTTGATGGGAAGGCAAATGGTACCTTCAAATTCTTTTTCTATATTGTCATATGCCTTGATGGAAATCACCAATGGCTCTAGATTGTCTGCTAAATACCTCAATAGTTTTATGAATTTTAATGTACATAAGTTCAAACCGTATCCATTATCCAAGAGAACACATTTGACTTTATGTTTGATGATTTGGACTTCGATGTGCAAAGATTTATTATGGGAGGGGTCTATGGGAGGCATGTTTTATTAACTAAAGGTGAGGTGGTACAAGGATGATCTAGTTGGGTGACAAGAATTTGGAACTGCTCAGGTTGAATGTTGGTGGGGACACGAGATTTTTAGAGAGCTTTATCGAGTATATAATGGTGGATGGAGGATTTCTTGAGAAGTTCTAGGATGGGGATTTGTATTGCTGTTTTCCCTAGGTGATCCAGGAGGTTATACTCAGATGCTGGGGTAATGGAAGGCAAAGAAGGAGGAATGATGAAGGGGGTAAATCATAAAACAAACAACAACAGAAATTGCACATAGAAAATAGAATGATATTTTATTAATATAAGAAAAACATTACATTACAAAAGCTCAAATACAATCAGAGGATGAATCTCCTACAGGCTACAACACATTACAGCTCCCTCTCTCAAAACTCTAGAATCTTCAGCCTTCTATAATTCCCAAATCAACTAGGGTTTCTAATTTCCCGCCTTTCTTGACTCTACACCTTCCCTCTTTACTCTACTACCCTAAGGCTTCCCAAAAATGGTTATATATAGCCCTTTCTGGTGACCACCAACTTAATTTTGAAATTTGCATCTCCCTCCAAAAATAGGTCAACTTCGCAGGGCCATAACTTTCGATCCGACCGTTGGATTTTCAATTATAATACCTTTTCGAAAAGCTCTCGAAAAGACGAAGGAGCACACGTAGTACCGATAGGTAGACTACTTGGGTTTCCCACCAAATTTCGGGCCCATCCGAAGCCTCTAAGTGCCTCAAATTTGACTTTGATTATTTCAATAAGATTTTTGGAATTTGAAATTTTAATATCTCACAAATGACAAATGATATTGAAGTGATTTCTTCACCATTAGCTTCAATTCACCATTCTGGAGGTCCGTGTAAGATTTTGTATCCAACGGTGCACAAATGTGCAAACTTACTAAAAATAGTAACCCTACCAAATTTAGCCCTTATTGAAAAGAAACGACACATTTTTTATTATTAATTTTTTTTTTTTTGGTTGATGCAAGATTGCTCTTACACCCTGGATGCTCCTGCATCAGACACCCAGGGTAATTTGAAAAGTGACCCTGTCACTTCTCATGTGTTAGAGGGAAACCAAAACGATACTTACTGTTTCTTGTACTCTTACCCACATGGCTATCTAGAATGCCCTCTATCTCCTCCTTCTCTGAAGTAGATGCTGGAATGTCCCACTGTGTTCCTTTATCAAGTCCATCATCATGATACTCTGTCAGATCTAAAATGTTGAACATTGGTGAAATATTGATGTCATCAGGCAACTCTACCTCAAATTCATTTCCTAAATCGTGCTTCTTCAGGATTCTACATGGTCCAAATTTCTTCATCTTCAGCTTATTATATGTACCAACTAGAAATCTTTCTTTTCTCAAGTGAACCATGACTTCATCACCCTCCTGAAACTCCTTATGTCTCCTCTTCTGATCTACCTTAGCCTTATACTGAGAATTCATCTTATGGATATGCTTTCTTACCTCTTCGTGCAAATTCTTCATGTGCTCAGCAAAATTTTCAGCTTCGGCACTACTCTTCTCCCCATTATCCATCCTCCTCAATTCAGAAGCAGTTCTTGGGCTACTCCCATACACAACCTGGAATGGAGGTTTACCTGTGCTCCTATTAACAGAATTGTTGTAAGCAAATTCTGCCTGTGGTAAAATCAAATCCCATCCCTTGGGCTTATCTCCTACTAAGCATCGTAGCAGGTTACCCAAACTCCTATTCACCACTTTTGTTTGTCCATCAGTCTGTGGATGGTGTACAGAACTGAACTTCAAATCTGTCTTTAACTTCTTCCACAATGTCCTCCAGAAATAACCAACAAACTTGGTATCTCGATCTGAAACTATGCTCTTAGGTAGACCATGTAGTCTCACCACCTCCCTGAAAAATAACTCTGTAATGTGAATAGCATCATTGGTCTTCTTGCAAGAAATAAAATGGGCCATCTTTGAGAATCTATCCACCACAACAAAAATGGAATCATGCCCTCTCTATGTCCTTGGTAAACCAAGAACAAAATCCATACTAATATCATCCCATGGCTTCTCTGGTATAGGTAATGGCTGATATAGCCCTATATTTTGACTTGTTCCTTTTGCCATCTGACACACTGTGCAAATCTGCACAAATTTCCTCACATCTTGCTGCAATTGTGGCTAGTAATAATGTTCACCAACAATAGCAATGGTCTTATCTCGACCAAAGTGTCCAGCTAATCCTCCACTATGCTTCCCCTTAATCAGGTTCTCTCTCATGGAGCTCCTCGGAATGCACAATTGGCTTCCTCTAAACAACATGCCATCTTGGATTATGTAATCCCACCATTTTGTCTTGTCCAAAGTAACAGGTTCGAAACAAGCTTTCCAAGCCTCTGCAAAATCTAGATCTTCAGGATACAAACTTTTCAGTTCATCAAACCCAACAACCTCTATCTTCATTTCTGTCAACAAATTTCGCCTTCTGCTTAAGGCATCTGCAACCCTGTTGGACTTCCCACTCCTGTGCTTCAAAATAAAAGTATAACTCTGCAAAAAATCAACCCATTTTAAGTGCCTTTGATTTAACTTTCCCTGACTATTAAGATACTGCAAATCCTGATGATCAATAGATAAAACAAACTCTTTTGGCAACAAATAATGTCTCCATTTCTTCAAAGCCTGGACTATTGCATAAAACTCTTGATCATAAACATAATACTTTTTCTTGGCATCGTTAAGCTTCTCACTAAAATAGGCAATGGGCTTACCTTCTTGACTTAGAACAGCTCCTATACCACTACCACTAGTATCACAATCTACCTAAAATACCTTATTGAAATCTGGAAGTGCCAACACAGGTTGTTCTACGACTTTCTGCTTCAATGTATCAAAGCTCTTGTCTGCTCCTTTAGTCCATCTAAACTCTTTTGTATCCCCTCTCATTGTCTCAGTTAGGGGTGCACAAATGCTACTGAAATTCCTGATAAACTTTCTATAAAAACTTGCCAAACCATGAAAAGATCTTACCTCGAAAGAACTCCTTGGCGTAGGCCATTCAATGATAGCCCTCACCTTCTCTGGGTCCATCTTAAGACCTTCCTCTGAGACAACAAATCCCAGGTATACCAACTCCTTCTTTGCAAAACTACATTTCTTCAGATTGATCAACAACTTCTCCTCCTTCAGCTTCTCTAAAACTCTTCTGATATGCATCAAATGCTCATCCCAAGTCTTACTGAAAATTAAAATGTCAACTAAATAAACAATAACAAAAATTCCTTCAGTACCTCGTTCATGAGCTGCATGAATGTGCTCGGTGCATTGGTTAGCCCAAATGGCATGACTAACCACTCATACAAACCCTCCTTTGTCTTGAAGGCTGTCTTCCATTCATCCCCTTCTCTGATTCGAATCTGGTGATGCCCACTCTTCAGATCAATCTTCATGAAGTACTTGGCTCCACTCAAACAATCCATTATGTCATCCATTCTCAGCAATAGAAATCTGTACTTGATTGTGATCTTGTTGATGGCTCGGGAATCTGTACACATCCTCCAGTCTCCATCTTTCTTTGGTGCTAGTACTGTAGGTACCACACATGGACTTAGGCCCTCCCTTATCAGTCCCTTCCTTAACATCTCGTGAACTTGTCTGTGCAACTCTTCATTCTCTACTGGAGTCATTCTGTGGGATGCCTTATTTGGCAAACTAGCTCCTAGTATCAAATCTATTTGATGACTTATCTTCCTCACTGGTGGTAAACCTTCTGGTACATTATCAGAGACAATATCTTGAAATTCTTCCAACATTTCTGAGAATTCTGCTGGTACATCTTCACATTCCTCTTGACTAATCTTAGGAATCAATGCAAAGCAATGACGCTCATGCTTCCTACCCTCCAAAAACTTTCCACCATATACCAAGCAAATTTTGGCAGTACTACATACCTTTTCTTCGACCTCCTTCGAGGGCTTCAACTTATGACGGACTCCATCCTTTGTTAGGGAGTATGTGTTTGCACGGCCATCATGGACAGCACTCCTATCATACTTCCACGGCCTCCCCAATAACATATGACATGCATCCATCGGTACGATGTCACACATCACCTCATCATGGTAGTCACCAATCTTGAACTTCACTAAACACTGCTCATTGACCAAAGCTCTATGGTCCTTCTGCAACCATGCAATCTGGTATGGATGCAGATGCTTTCTTCTTTTCAACTTCAACTTGTCAACCATCTCCTCTGAAACAAGATTATCAGTGCTTCCACTGTCAATAATAATATCACAACACTTACCTTCACATTTGCACCTTGTGCGGAATAGACTCTTCCTCTGATTGGGTTCTTTCTCCTCATTCAACAAAGTTCTTCTAACAACTATGGTTTCTCCCCTTTCTACATCTTCAGAGCGCTCAGACTGTGCATCTTCATATACATGTGCAACTCATGCATTACCTTTAGGTCTTCTATTCATCCTTCCTTGATGTTGCAGACACTCGTATGCTCGATGGCCTTCTTCTCCACATTGGAAACATGTTCCTCTGAAACCTCCTCTTCCAAGTCCTTGCCCAGGTCTACCTCTTCCTCTTCCTCTTTGCTCGCCATTATTCTGGTCATGAGGGCGGTAGGTATTATCTCCTCTCTGATTTCGACTGTTTCCAGCTTCTTCACTTTTCTTTGGATCTTCATTTTGGCCTCCATAGGGTCTTCCGCCAGTCCTTCTGCCTTGGCCTCTTCGCGTTTGCTCGCTTTCAAATATCTTATTCAGCTTCTCTTCCATCTTTAGCTAAAATTGGTACGCATCTTCTATGGTGGTCATTCTGACCAGGCTCAACTCTTCTTGAATACTTGGCCTCAACCCATTAATGTAACGGGCCACCTTCTCCTTGTTGGCCTCTCCATGGCCTATCCTAATAGCGATCTTATAAAAATCTTTTGTATACTCCTTAACAGACTTGTTACCTTGCTTCAATCCTTGCAGCTTCTTCAGCAACTCCATCTCATAGTCCACAGGAATGAACTGCTTCTTCAATTTCTCCACCATCCGATCCCATCCTGTAATCTTTGCTTTTCTTCTTCTATTTCTCTCTAATTGGACCTCCTTCCACCAAATACTAGCATGGCCCTTCAACTTTGTCTTTGCAAACTTGACCCGTTCAGGGTCTTCCACATCTTCATACTCAAAATACTCCTCCATATCATTGATCCAATCAATAAGTTGTCTAGATTAAAATCTCCAGAATAGGTAGAAACTTCGATCCTGGGCCTCTTTCCAATCTTTGAAATAGCCCTCAACAACCTAACTTCTGCAGGATCTCCCGCAGCTTCTTGTTCTTCCTCAGATAGCTCTTCTTCAGCTTCGTCTTCGCTTTCCTCTCTCCTTCTCGGCTCGAACCCTCTTCGCAGCTCCTCTTGCAATGCATCGATTTGTCTTTGTAGGGCTCTAAAACCCTCTTCTGTCAAAGCATTCCTCCCACCATAGTTCTTCGTGGAGGCATCTTGATCTATGTAGCAAACCCACAACCTCAGGTCCTGGTGCAAACTGCCTCACGGTCGGTGATCTGTCTACACACTCAGGAACCCTTGCTCTGATACCACTTGATGAAGGGGGTAAATCATAAAACACACAATAACAGAAATTGCACATAGAAAATAGAATGATATTTTATTAATATAGGAAAATCATTACATTACAGAAGCTCAAATACAATCAGAGGATGAATCCCCTACAAGCTGCAACACATTACAGCTCCTTCTCTCAAAACTCTAGAATCTTCAGCCTTCTGTAATTCCCAAATCAACTAGGGTTTCTAATTTCCCACCTTTCTTGACTCTACACTTTCCCCCTTTACTCTACTACCATAAGGGTTCCCAAAAATGGTTATATATAGCCCTTTCTGGCGACCACCAGCTTAATTTCAAAATTTGCATCTCCCTCCAAAAATAAGTCAACTTCGCGGGGCCATAACTTTCGATCCGACCGTTGGATTTTCAATTATAATACCTTTTTGGAAAGCTCTCGAAAAGATGATGGAACGCACATGGTATCGATAGGTAGACTACTTGGGTTTCCCACCAAATTTTGGGCCCATCCGAAGCCTCTAAGTGCCTCAAATTTGACTTTGAATATTTCAATAGGATTTTTGGAATTTAAAATTTTAATATCTCACAAATGACAAATGATATTGAAGTGATTTCTTCACCATTAGCTTCAATTCACCATTCTGGAGGTCCGTGTAAGATTTTGTATCCAACCGTGCACAAATGTGCAAACTTACTAAAAATAGTAACCCTGCCAAATTTAGCCCTTATTGAAAAGAAACAACACATTTTATATTATTATTATTTTTTTTTTGGTTGATGCAAGATTGCTCTTACACCCTAGATGCTCCTGCATCAGACACCCAGGGTAATTTGAAAAATGAGCCTGTCACTTCTCATGTGTTAGAGGGAAACCAAAATGATTAACCTCAGTCTCAGATAACCATGATGAATCTTCAATAGGCCTTCCTTTCCATTTCACCAAGTATTCTGTATACTGCCTGTTTCTTGTACTCTTATCCACACGGCTATCCATAATGCCCTCTATCTCCTCCTTCTCTGAAGTAGATGCTGGAATGTCCCACTGTGTTCCTTTATCAAGTCCATCATCATGATACTTTGTTAGATTTGAAATGTTGAACACTGGTGAAATATTGATGTCATCAGGCAACTCTACCTCAAATGCATTTCCTGAATCATGCTTCTTCAGGATTCTACATGGTCCAAATTTTCTCATCTTCAGCTTATTATATGTACCAACTAGAAATCTTTCTTTTCTCAAGTGAACCATGACTTCATCACCCTCCTGAAACTCCTTATGTCTCCTCTTCTGATCTGCCTTAGCCTTATACTGAGAATTCAACTTATGGATATGCTTTCTTACGTGTTCGTGCAAATTCTTCATGTGCTCAACAAAATTTTCAGCTTCGGCACTACTCTTCTCCCCCTTATCCATCCTCCTCAATTCGGAAGCAGTTCTTGGGCTACTCCCATACACAACCTAGAATGGAGATTTACCTGTGCTCCTATTAACAGAATTGTTGTAAGAAAATTTTGCCTGTGGTAAAATCAAATCCCATCCCTTGGGCTTATCTCCTACTAAGCATCGTAGCAGGTTACCCAAACTCCTATTCACCACTTTTGTCTGTCCATCAGTCTGTGGATGGTGTGCAGAACTAAACTTTAAATCTGTCTTCAACTTCTTCCACAATGTCCTCCAGAAATAACCAACAAACTTGGTATCTCAATCTGAAACTATGCTCTTAGGTAGACCATGTAGTCTCACCACCTCCCTGAAAAATAACTCTGCAATGTGAATAGCATCATTAGTCTTCTTGCAAGGAATAAAATGGGCCATCTTTGAGAATCTATCCACCACCACAAAAATGGAATCATGCCCTCTCTATGTCCTTGGTAAACCAAGAACAAAATCCATACTAATATCATCCCATGGCTTCTCTGGTATAGGTAATGGCTGATATAGCCCTGTATTCTAACTTGTTCCTTTTGCCATCTGACACACTGTGCAACTCTGCACAAATTCCTCACATCTTGCTACAATTGTGGCCAGTAATAATGTTCACCAACAATAGCAATGGTCTTATCTCGACCAAAGTGTCCAGCTAATCCTCCACTATGCTTCTCCTTAATCAGGTTCTCTCTCATGGAGCTCCTCGGAATGCACAACTGGCTTCCTCTAAACAACATGCCATCTTGGATTATGTAATCCAACCATTTTGTCCTGTCCAAAGTAACAGGTTTGAAACAAGCTTTCCAAGCCTCTGCAAAATCTAGATCTTCAGGATACAAACTTTTGAGTTCATTAAACCCAACAACCTCTATCTTCATTTCTATCAACAAATTTCACCTTCTGCTCAAGGCATCTGCAACCCTGTTGGACTTCCCACTCCTATGCTTCAAAACAAAAGTATAACTCTGCAAAAACTCAACCCATTTTAAGTGCCTTTGATTTAACTTTCCTTGACTATTAAGATACTGCAAAGCCTGATGATCAATATATAAAACAAACTCTTTTGGCAACAAATAATGTCTCCATTTCTTCAAAGCTTGGGCTATTGCATAAAACTCTTGATCATAAACATAATACTTTTTCTTGGCATCATTAAGCTTCTCACTAAAATAGGCAATGGGCTTACCTTCTTGACTTAGAATAGCTCCTATACCACTACCACTAGCTTCACAACCTACCTGAAATACCTTATTGAAATCTGGAAGTGCCAACACAGGTTGTTCTACGACTTTCTGCTTCAATGTATCAAAGCTCTTGTCTGCTCCTTTAGTCCATCTAAACTCTTTTGTATCCCCTCTCATTGTCTCAGTTAGGGGTGCACAAATGCTACTGAAATTCCTGATAAACTTTTTGTAAAAACTTGCCAAACCATGAAAAGATCTTACCTTGAAATAACTCCTTGGTGTAGGCCATTCAATGATAGCCCTCACCCTCTCTGGGTCCATCTTAAGACCTTCCTCTGAGACAACAAATCCCAGGTATACAAACTCCTTCTTTGCAAAACTACATTTCTTCAGATTGATCAACAACTTCTCCTCCCTTAGCTTCTCTAAAACTCTTCTGATATGGATCAAATGCTCATCCCAAGTCTTACTAAAAATTAAAATGTCATCTAAATAAATAATAGCAAAAATTCCTTTAGTACCTCATTCATGAGCCGCATGAATTTGCTCGGTGCATTGGTTAGCCCAAATGGCATGACTAACTACTCATACAAACCCTCATTTGTCTTGAAGGCTATCTTCCATTCATCTCCTTCTTTGATTCGAATCTGGTGATACCCACTCTTCAGATCAATCTTCATGAAGTACTTGGCTCCACTCAAACAATCCATTATGTCATCCATTCTCGGCAATGGAAATCTATACTTGATTGTGATCTTGTTGATGGCTCAGGAATCTGTACACATCCTCCAGTCTCCATCTTTCTTTGGTGCTAGTACTGCAGGTACCGCACATGGACTTAGGCCCTCCCTTATCAGTCCCTTCCTTAACAGCTCGTGAACTTGTCTATTCAACTCTTCATTCTCTGTTGGAGTCATTATGTGGGCTGCCTTATTTGGCAAACTAGCTCCTGGTATCAAATCCATTTAATGACTTATCTTCCTCATTGGTGGTAAACCTTCTGGTACATTATCAGAGACAATATTTTGAAATTCTTCCAACATTTCTGACACTTCTGCTGGTACATCTTCACATTCCTCTTGACTAATCTTAGGAATCAATGCAAAATAATGACGCTCATGCTTCATACCCTCTAAAAACTTTCTACCATCTACCAAGCAAATTCTGGCAGTACTACATACCTTTTCTTCGACCTCCTTCAAGGGCTTCAACTTATGACGGACTCCATCCTTTGTTAGGGAGTATGTGTTTGCACGACCATCATGGACAGCGCTCCTATCATACTGCCATGGGCTCCCCAATAACATATGACATGCATCCATCGGTATGATGTCACACATCACCTCATCATGGTAGTCACCAATCTTGAATTTCATTAAACACTGTTCATTGACCAAAGCTCTATGGTCCTTCTGCAACCATGCAATCCAGTATGGATGCGGATGCTTTCTTCTTTTCAACTTCAACTTGTCAACCATCTCCTCTGAAACAAGATTATCAGTGCTTCCACTGTCAATAATAATATCACAACACTTACCTTCACATTTGCACCTTGTGCAGAATAAACTCTTCCTCTAATTGGGTTCTTTCTCCTCATTCAACAAAGGTCTTCCGACAACTATGGTTTCTCCCCTTTTTGCATCTTCAGAGCGCTCAGATTGTGCATCCTCATCCACATGTGCAACTCGTGCATTACCTTCAGGTCTTCTATTCATCCTTCCTTGATGTTGTAGACACTCGTAAGCTCGATGGCCTTCTTCTCCACATTGGAAACATGTTCCTCTGAAACCTCCTCTTCTAGGTCCTTGCCCAGGTCTACCTCTTCCTCTTCCTCTTTCCTCGCCATTATTCTAGTCACGAGGGCAGTAGGTATTATCTCCTTTCTGATTTTGACTATTTCTAGCTTCTTCACTTTTCTTTGGATCTTCATTTCGACCTCCATAGGGTCTTCCGCTAGTCCTTCCGCCTTGACCTCTTCCCCTTTGCTTGCTTTCAAATCTCTTATTCAGCTTCTCTTCCACCTTCAGGGAAAACTGGTACGCATCTTCTATGGTGGTCATTCTGACCAGGCTCAACTCTTCTTGAATACTTGGCCTCAACCCATTAATGTAACAGGCCACCTTCTCCTTGTTGGCCTCTCCATGGCCTGTCTTGATAGTGATCTTATAAAAATCTTCTGTGTACTCCTTAACAAACTTGTTACCTTGCTTCAATTCTTACAGCTTCTTCAGCAACTCCATCTCATAGTCCACAGGAATGAACTTCTTCTTCAATTTCTCCACCATCCGATCCCATCTGGTAATCTTTGCTTTTCCTCTTCTATTTCTCTCTAACTGGACCTCCTTCCACCAAATACTGGCATTGCCCTTCAACTTTGTTTTTACAAACTTGACCCATTCAGGGTCTTCCACATCTTCATACTCAAAATACTCCTCCATATCATTGATCCAATCAATAAGTTGTTTCGGATTCAAATCTCTAGAGTAGGTAGAAACTTTGATCCTGGGCCTCTTTCCAATCTTTGAAATGGTCCTCAACAACCTAACTTCTGAAGGATCTCCCGCAGCTTCTTGTTCTTCCTCAGATAGCTCTTCTTCAACTTCATCTTCGCTTTCCTCTCTCCTTCTCGGCTTGAACCCTCTTCGCAGCTCCTCTTGCAATGCATCGATTTGTCTTTGTAGGGCTCTAAAACCCTCTTCCGTCAAAGCATTCCTCCCACCACAGTTTCTTCGTGGAGGCATCTTGATCTATGTAGCAAACCCACAACCTCAGGTCCTGGTGGAAACTGCCTCACGATCAGCGATCTGTCTACACACTCAGGAACCCTTGCTCTAATACCACTTGATGAAGGGGGTAAATCATAAAACACACAATAACAGAAATTGCACACAGAAAATAGAATGATATTTTATTAATATGGGAAAAACATTACATTACACAAGCTCAAATACAATCAGAGGATGAATCCCCTACAGGCTGCAACACATTACAACTCCCTCTCTCAAAACTCTGGAATCTTCAGCCTTCTGTAATTCCCAAATCAACTAGGGTTTCTAATTTCCTGCCTTTCTTGACTCTACACCTTCCCCCTTTACTCTACTACTCTAAGGGTTCCCAAAAATGGTTATATATAGCCCTTTCTGGCGACCACCAGCTTAATTTTGAAATTTGCATCTCCCTCCAAAAATAGGTCAACTTCACGGGGCCATAACTTTCGATCCGACTGTTGGATTTTAAATTGTAATACCTTTTTGGAAAGCTCTCAAAAAGATGATAGAGCGCATGTAGTACTGATAGGTGGACTACTTGGGTTTCCCACCAAATTTTGGGCCCATCCGAAGCCTCTAAGTGCCTCAAATTTGACTTTGAATATTTCAATAGGATTTTTGGAATTTGAAATTTTAATATCTCACAAATGACAAATGATATTGAAGTGATTTCTTCACCATTAGCTTCAATTCACCATTCTGGAGGTCCGTGTAAGATTTTGTATCCAACCGTGCACAAATGTGCAAACTTACTAAAAATAGTAACCCTGCCAAATTTAGCCCTTATTGAAAAGAAACAACACATTTATTATTATTATTATTATTATTATTATTTTGGTTGATGGAAGATTGCTCTTACACCCTGGATGCCCCTGCATCAAGGAATTGGTCATTGAAGGATACTTCTTGGAAAACCATGAAGAATTCTTTGACATGATCATGGGGGTCCCTATTACATCCCATTTAAAAAAAAAAACTTATTTCATCTTTTATTTCAGTAACAACTAGTTAAGATAGAAATAATTATGATGATTATGAAGATATAATAGATTAGAAAAATGAGTTTATTAAATATTTTTATTGAAAATGTAATGAAAAGAAGTGATATTCAAAATTTTATTTATGAAATTTGATGGTTATGTGATGGACTAACTACTCGTGTGTACATGAGGTGTATGCAGGGACAAAGTTTATCTCTTTCAGAAGAAGAGGGAGGGCATCACTAAGGAGAGGATTATAGATCACGAGAACCAAGTGATTAATATGCCATCAGAGAACGCACACACATAATCACATAGAGGTTACGTTGTTTTAGTGTCTTAGTCTGCATGTTTTCCCGATCACAATATTATTGCTTTTATGTTGTAGTTATTTTTGTGTCTGTGTGGAGTCATTAATCATTGTGCTGATGACCTTCTCCTCCATGTTGATATTCTCTTTGGTTGAGTTGCTCTGTTTGTCTAGACGAACTGAGGAATCGACCTATCTTATCTATCTCAATCGAAATGACTTAGTCAGGCAAGTCAGTTTTGCATAACACTAGAGTTGTTAATATGCCAGAAAATGCTTAGTAAAGCCTTTTTAATGCCTTGTAAAAGTTTATTAATAAATATTTTTTCAATTGAAGCTTTGCAATAAAAGTTTTAAATCTATCTGATGCCCTTATGGATAAACCTCATCGAGCACTCCCCTAGAATCTACGGAAAGTGGAGGTAAGGAGCGGCCAGCTCCACTAAGCTAAAATGTAGGCATGGCCGTAGGTAGTTAGGAAGTCGAGCTTGAAAGGCTTAGAAGGAGATTTGTTTGAGAAGTCTCTTTCACTTTCCTTGGAAGTCTTTTTCACCAGTTGGGTCTAAAACTTTTCCCATGATTTTTTCTTTATCATTGGAATGACTTGTATGTCACATGAGAAGAGATTTATAGGGTTTTAGGGTTTGCAAGCTAGAGCTCAACCAATGCTCTCCAATGCTTCTATAGTTCCACTATATTTCATTCACAAGTTGTTATGTAATTGGAGAACTCAATAATAATCACCATTTTTTTTTGTAGAAGTTCAATCAATTAGAAAAGTATATTTTCTCATAAATTTTATAGGCATGAGAAGATAACATTTATAGATAAATCCATTCAAAAATTTAAGTGACTAGATAAGTAAGTATATTTTTAAATTTTTTTGATACAAATATTGACAATAGAAAAATATATCTTCCCATATTTTTATAAAAGTGTGGAAAATTAACATTTATAATAAATTCTCTCTATTCAAAAGTGTGAATAAGCTTCTCTAATTTTCCACAATAAGTCTAATCAATTTTTTATACAAATCTTGTTAATAGAAAAATATATCTTCTATTCAAAAATTTGAATAGACTTCTCTAATTTTTTACAGCAAATCTAATCAATTTTCTATACATATTTTTATTAAATGACAAATGTATCTTCTATATTTCTATAAAATTGAGGAAAATCTTCTCAATAAAAAAATATATCTTCCCATATTCTTATAAGAGTATGGAAAACTAACATTTATAATAAATTCTCACTATTCAAAAGTGTGAATAAACTTATTTAATTGTGTATAATAAATTTAATCAATTTTTTATATGAATCTGGTTAACAGAAAAACATATTTTCTATTCAAAATGTGAATACCTAGACTTCTCTAGTTTTTCACATACTATATAAAAACACATTTTAAAACATTAAATGATCGAATGCAAGACACGAGGAGGACGTGAAGCTGACTCGTTGGGATGGAGTTTTGGTCTCTGCAATATTAATTTCCGTTTCATGCAGATCACAAAGGCTTCTCAACTGATTGCATTTATTTTGATATTCAAAGCCGCTCTATGCTAAGAGGAATGCTTTCAATCAGGGTATTGCTTCATTGGCGCTACCTTCTTCACTTGAAGTGCTTTCTCTCACGTTAAATGGTCATCAAATAATTTGAGAGGCTTTCTTTCACAACCCTAGCAAATTAAAGTATCTGACCTTGTCCAATTGTCTACTTAATTTCAGTCCCACTTGGATTCCTTCATTCCAATTGAAAAAAATATTTATGACATCATGTAAGACAGATAATAAACTCCCATTGTGAATTTCAACTCTGTTCTCACTTGTAGAGAGTTCCAATTAGCTAACAACAATCTTGTTGGAGAAATTCCTTCTTGGCTACTAGATATGAGACTTGAGTACATCAATCTCACAATAAATCATCTACAAGGTCACCTTTTGCTAAATACTTCAGCTTGGAAGAGAATGTATGTCCTAAATGCATCTAACAATGCATTGTGCGGACAGATACCATCAATTTGGCCTCCTCAAATAGCAGTATTGTTTCTCAAGGACAATTTGCTGATGGGAAATATTCCTCCAAGACTGTAGGGCTCTTTACTACAGATATTAACTTTGGCAAATAATCATTTGAGTGGAATCATCCCTCCAAGCTTAACCAATTGTTTTGAGCTTAAAGTCTTGAATTTGGGGGATAAGAATTTGAGGGGAATGATGCCATCCGAGTTGGGTAAGCTAAGTCACCTGCAGTCACTAGTAATAGGAATAAAATGGTAAGTGGATTATTCCCTCCCTCCATATCAAACTATATAGAATTAATTTTTCTGGATATTGGGCAAAATTTATTGAAAGGTTAGATTCCAAAGTCAATAGGAAACATTTCAGAGCTGTGAGTGCTAGCAATGACGAAAAATAATTTTGAAGGTAATAATCCTGCAGAAATTGGGCAGCTGAAACACCTCCAAATCTTGGACCTTTCTTCAAATCGTCTATCAGGGTTTATACCACATAGCATTTTAAGTTTACAAGAAATGTTGGTAGAATCACACCAGGAATTAAGCATGGTTCAAGTATATCAAAAGAACTTGACATATAGCAACCACCTGCGTCACAACTATACGAATAAGAATGGATTGAATATGTATTCCAAAGGTAGAGATGGGAACTACACATATGAGAATGGATTGACTATGAATTTTAAAGGTAGAGATGAGAACTATGCATATATTTTCCCCTCCTTAGCATCCACAGACCTCTAAAACAATCAATTGAAAGGGGATATTGATTTGGGAAAGTTGATGGGTTTGAAGGTGCTCAACCTTTCCATGAATAATCTGAATGGTACTATTCCAAATAGTATTGTACAAATAACTTGGCTAGAATCATTGGACCTTTGCATAAATCATTTTTTTGGACAAATTCTTCTAGATCTTGGTTTGTTGAGTTACTTGGGAGCCCTCAACTTTTCCAAAACCACTTTTCAGGCAGTATACCACAAATAGGACATATGACAACATTTTCTAATTCATCATATTTAGCTAATCCAAGTTTATGGGGATGTCCACTTCCAAAGAAATGCTCTTGGCCATAATTTATTCAAGCTTCTCATCGCATTTCTACATCTACTAATGAAGAAGAGCAGAGAAAGAAAAGTGTGTGGTATGAGATTGGAGTGGGACTCTCAAATGGAGTAGATTTTGTAGTAGTGGTGATATTTATTGTGTTAAAAAAGAATTAGGAACAAAAATAGTTCAAGGGAGTTAACCTGGTCTTGAAATTTCTTTTCTGATGCAAAGCTATCAAGCAAATGCTTGAAACAATCTTGAATCACTAACAAGAGACCTTTGATTTGCAACCTTTAAACCTTCCTTTTCTAGGTCCTTAGCCTAGTAGCCCTTCAAGTGCAACAAATTAGACATTTTTGGTCATAACTTTCATTGTAGACCTGATATTAAAAATATAAGACCTGTTTGGGATACCCTTTTAGCTCTTATTACACATATTTGAAAATAGGCTAGGGTAACTCTATACGGAATGGATTAAAAATGGATTGTTACAGAACTGGGAACCCTAGTTAGGGTTCATACTTGTCCTCACAAAAATGGTCATAACTTATTCAAATCTCCATGAAAATGATCAAATTAGTTTCATCCCAATATTGTACCGTACATGGATGTACTAGTACGTTTTCAGACTACAAATTTTAGAAAACATTGTTAGAACATGACAGCCTTCACCAAAATGGCCATATCTCACACAAAACTCAATGAAATCACATGAAACCAAAATAATTTGAAGATTAAAAATAGAATTAACTTTACTAATCATTTGGAGGACTGTACTAGATTATACAAAGCCATACCATGCATGTTTTCAGATTGTAACTTTCAAAAAAAATAAACTTGCAAACCTACCCTTAATAAAATGATCATAACTTTTGCATATTACAATAAAAATTGACCAAACAAAAAGCATTAGAAAGATAACAACATTCTCCAACTTTTCCAACCATTTCCATGCCTGTAGCTATCCATACAAGGCCGTACAAAGCAAAACTGAGACTGAGACCTCCCAAAATTCTCTTCGTTCTTGGAGAGCACTTTACATTTATTTCCATTCATTTTCCACCCCAAGAGGCAGTTACAAATGTTACATGCTTTAATTTCCACCAAAAGTACTATATGACAGTTTGTAATTTTTTCCATTTTTGTAAACATAGTGCTTTTACAACTAGGACTTTGAGTAACTGACACAAAAATGACTTTACCTAGCCTAAATTATTAAAATGGACCTCAAATGACCCCTAAAACCTATATCAACCCAAAAACCAAGACATAACAACCATTCTTGTTGTGGGGATCCTGATGCCACTGCATCATTTTCCCATGGTTTCCCAATTTGACATTATGAAAGTTTATTTATCTCTATTGAGGTGAGTCAAAATAAATATATTATAGTTTTTAGAGGCTCATTCAATTTATTATTTACTTTTAAAAAGTTATTGTAGCTTTTATTTTATTTATGTTTGTCTTTTTTTTTTGGTAGATCTAGGAACTATTGTAAGGATTTTTCATGTATATTAATAATGTTTGGATTGAGTGAAAGAATCTGTTATTTAGTATTATTGTAAATATTTTATTTTGATAATTAATTGTATTCATAGTTTTTTAGGTGTTGAACAACTATTATAAAATAAAATTAGAAGTGTTAGATATTTTTGTGACCTTCAATTCAAACTAATTTGTAATTCTATTTCAACTTTGTCTCTTTCTTTATCTATTTTCATAGAATTATTGTATTAAAAGTCTATACTTTATTTCTAAACATGCTATCCATAACAAAAAAACAAAATCCTTTCAAACAAAAATTGACAATGTTTCGTGGAAGCCAAGGTAAAGTGTTGTTAATGTGATTTCATCTTTAAATCAAAATCTCATAAAATAGTGTTTCTTTGTTAAAGTGGCTTACATAATTTAAACATTAAATCTACAATATGATCAAATTTTAAGTATAACTATACTAATGCAAGACCACAATAAATAGAGCATTTTATTACTATAAAAGCACCAAATTCTCTACTTGTAATTTATAATATTCCTGTAAATAATCTACTTTGTTATAAAAGATTCAAGTAAGAAATCTCATAATCCTTGAATCAAAACCTTCTTTCACTAGCTCTAGTGAAGTATGAGCTCAGAGAAAACCCCAAATTAGATAGGTTGGGCATTTTTCTCCATTGCTTTAATTTATCTTTTGTGCATAGACCTCCGTCAATGGTATGTGCAGTCCATACAAAATAGGTTGGTAGTGCATAGTTTAAACACTATGGAAAATGGTGTGACCTAGCACGTTTGTTCTTTTACTTAGTGCAAGTCATATGCACAAGCACTTCATAAAACTATGCAAGCATATTGATTTGCAGACTCTGCAACTTTTGTAGGTGTCCTTCAATGTTTTTTTCCCCTGTTGCTTTGATTTGTCTTTTGTCCAGAGACCTTTGTCAATGGTATTATTTAATATTTATCTTCTGTTATTTTCTTGCTGAACCATAAATACCCAATGGCCTTCCAAAATTTGTTTTTCCAGTCCTAGAAATGCTATGACACCAGTAAACTAAAAAAATTAAAAATCAAATAACACTTAAATTTACTTCAAACCCTAGAAACTGGATTTTCATTTCGTTTGTGCTATCTTTTGTATATAAAATGTTCCATATTCCAAGATGTTGAAGTTGTATCATCATGTACATAACGTTTAGGTAATTTGATTTCAACCTACACTGGATAGACAATCCAAAGAAAAATGTGGGCCTGCTTGAAGGAAAATTGACAAATATCGCTACCTACTTGCCCTTTGCATAGTATAATACCTAAAGAGATGAAAATACAATAGAAAAATAAACACAATACAATAACATGCCATCAATGTCACTGATAATTGATCCAAAATCACCTACAATCGACTTCTATCCTGCTGGTGAGAATTTCTATTATCTTGAAATCTCAACTATTTTTTTCAGTATATAAACTTTTGTCTATAGAGCTTTACAATCTTTGGTCATTCACAAACAAAGATTTTGGGTGACAGAGTGGAAGCATTATGCATGGCAGGTATTTCAAAAAATCATTTGCATCTTGTACATATGCTAAGATCATCCTTCTGTGTTTGCGACCTGTTTGAATCTTGTATTGAATTATACCAATATAGGTGCTTCTAGCCAATCTGATTGGAATTCTAATTTACTTGTTTTGGACACACTGTTGCTAAACTGCCATTCATTGATTAGGCCCACCTTCTTGCATAAATTAGTAAGGTTTTAAGGCACATTAACACTATTGGTTCTATTCGATTGTTCCACTACAAAATAGGAGGGTTAGTTCCAGCGTCATAACTTGTTTACAATTAAAAAAATTGAGACTTTTTTACTCATTCATGTTTGATGTGATAGTATACTAACATACTTATTGGTTTTTGGTTGTGGGAGAAAGAGAAACTAAGAAATACAGTTAGGTTTGACTTGTTATTTGTGACTATATGTCACAATTAGCCCCATGTATATTTTCTTTCTATGCCACTAGAGACATCTTATGGGCCAAGAAAGAGTTGAAATTAAGGAAATCTGAATTACTTGATCCTGATGCAAGGTATGTCATATAATTGTGGCATTGGTTTTTCTATTTTTAGTGAAGTTCATAATATGCAATGTGCTTTATTTCAAGCTCCAAATTGTTTGGGTAATTTTCTTTGAAAATATTTAGTGACTCACCCAAGTTCCACAAGTTTAAATTCAAAGCACTATGGAATGACTTGTACTATGCACATGATAATATTAATAGGGTTCAACCATTACTTTGCAATACTTCTCCAATTCCACTATATTTCATTCACAAGTTGTTATGTGATTGGAGAACTCAATAATCATCACCAAATTTTTTATATAGAAGTTCAATCACTAAGAAAAGTATATCTTCTCACATTTTTATAGGTATGAGAAGATAACATTTATAGATAATTCCATTCAAAAATTTAAGTGATTAGATAAGTAATTTTAAATTTTGGTACCAATCTTGTCAATAGAAAAATATATCTTCCCATATTTTTAAAAAAGTGTGGAAAATTAACATTTATATTAAATTCTCTCTATCTAGAAGCATGAATAAGATTCTCTAATTTTCCACAATAAGTCTAATCAATTTTTTATACAAATTTTATTAATAGAAAAATATATTTTCCATTCAAAAGCATGAATAGACTTCTCTAGTTTTCTACAACAAATATAATCAATTTTCTATACATTTTTTTATTAAATGAAAAATGTATCTTCTATATTTCTATAAAATTTAAGAAAAATCTTGTCAATAGAAAATTATATCTTTCCATATTCTTATAAAAGTGTGGAAAATTAATATTTATAATAAATTCTCACTATTCAAAAGTGTGAATAAACTTATTTAATTTTCTATAGTAATTTTAATCAATTTTTAATACAAATCTTGTGGTGCAGTCATGGAAGGAGGGTCTAGAGAATGGACTTTCCAACCATGCAGCTAGAGTAAATACAACGGAAACAACACAAGAATAGCATGCAATGGAAGATTTATACGCTTAATATATTAGAAAAGTACAAGGCTTATATGCCGGCAACATGTGGACTACAATCATGGGCTCACAAGCCTACTTTCCCGATTACAACATACATGAATTCAATATGGCATTGAAGTACCTTCGAAAAAGAACTATCCTTCTATTCTATCACTAGAGATTTCTAACTAACTTCACTACTTTCCTCATGCATCTAAGAAATGCTTATATATCATCTTCTAGCTCAAAGGATCCTCTACATCGGCCTTAAGAGATCTCAAACTCCAATGCAAGATGAAACGTGTAGGTCAACCTACAACTCTTGGGAATGATCCGCAAATGAATGAAACATGATGCGGTTCTCAACAAAGGTCTATCTAATCCCCATTTACCTTATGTGATGTTCCATTTAGCTTCACAAGTCACGGGAATGCTCCACAAACCTTGTTTGCTCCAACTAAATGTTGATTGCTCTATTCTATAAATGTTGTTGATCTTCTGATAACGATCTCTCCACAAATAAGTCCAAATATCATGAAATCTTAATATGACATAGCTATCATAGTCTAGAATCTAAATCCTAATCTATGAGCTTTGAAATGAAGATGCGATAAAATTCCATAGAAAATTCTAGAACTACAACTATAATGCAAGAAAAGAAAGAAAGCAAATAGTTTTGGTTGATGCAAGATTGCTCTTCAACCTATTATGCTCCTACATCAAACACCCAAGGTTATTTGAAAAGTGAGTCCATCGCTTTGCTGGGGCTAGAGGAAAACCAAGATGGTCTACCTCAGCCTAAGAAATCCATGATGAACCTTCCTCTAGTCTTCTTTTCCACTTAAGGGTCAGTGCAAGAAGTTGGGTCCACTTTTTGGCCAAAAAGTGGAAGTGTTTTCCTTGATTTTCAGAATTTATCACATTTGACCTAAAAATTTGAAGCACTTAAAGATTGAATATTAAAAAATATTATTAATATGAAATGTAGTATTCGGAGTCTAGTTTCCAAATATGTAATTTATTTTAATACCCAGAAGATACAATTTGATTTTCAATAGGCATGTCTAAAAACCACTATTTAAATATCACTTTTTTTTACCATACCATGCACGTGTACAACCAACATAATTTGATCTAAATAAAAGTATTTTTCTGAATCCTTTTGGGGAAAGATGTGTAGTACAGTGAAGCTTGATGAGGATATTTTTTATAATTTTTTTCTAAATATATATTTTTTATTGGCCCTTATTGTTGTTTTCGATAACCCCTCGTGTACGGCCAACATAATTTGAGCAAAACTAATCATAAAATATTTTTTTTTATTGTGTAGAGAATGATGTCTAGATTGATGACATATAATTTTTTTTGAAAAACTTTAAAAATTAAAAGTTATTAAAAAATACAAACACCTGTCATTTCAAGTTTTTGGACTAGTTTTCTCATAAATTAATTAATAAATTAAAAAAGTCAAATAAAAAAATTACATATTTAAAAACTACACATAGTCATCTATAATGGGTTTTAATTTTGTAAAAAAATTTAAAAAAAAACATCGTCAGCCATATTGGTAAAGTTGGTCTTTTCTTTTGATCTAAACATGGACTTGTACTTGCAGGTCCAAGGCAAGGGGTTGGCTTACCATGCCTTTCCTGAGCCTATACTTTTAGGAATGGGTACTCATTCTTTTTGTGCGAGAAAAGAAAGTGCGCAGGTCTTTTTTGCAAATTCAAATAGCTATATAGAAATGGGTAGCCACTCCTAAACGGGTACCTGTTTAGGCTCGGGCACCCGTTTAGGCTCAGGTACCCATTTCTAAACGGGTACCTACTCCTAAATGGGTACCCGTTTAGGCTCGGGCACCCGTTTCTAAATGTGTACCCTCTCCTAAATGGGTACACGTTTAGGCTCGGGCATCCATTTCTAAATGGGTACCTGCTCCTAAATGGGTACCTGTTTAGGCTTAGGCACCCGTTTCTAAATGGGTACTCGCTCCTAAATGAGTACCTGTTTAGGCTCAGGCGTCCGTTTCTAAATGGGTACCCATTCCTAAGCGGGTACCCATTTAGGCTCAGACACCTGTTTCTATCAGGATTTTTTTTGCCCACTACTTCCCCTCTATGTGGACCCAACTTCTTGCAGGTACCCTTAACCAAGTACTCTTTATACTGCTTGCCTCTGATACTGTATTCAATTTTGCTATCCAAAATTTTCTCTATCTTCTCCAATTGTTGCTATGGTAATTGATCCTTCAATCCATGTTCAATGTTGTCACTTAATTCTCCCACCTGATACTGATATAGATATACAATATTGAATATAGGTGATATACCAAATGTCTCAAGTACTCCACTTCATACGTGTTTTTTGAATCAAACTTCTTAAGAATCCTACATGTTCCAAACTTCCTCATCTTCAACTTGTTGTATGTTCCCACTGGAAATCTTTCCTTTTTGATATATACCATGACTTCATCTCCAACAAAAAATTCCTTATGTATCCTCTTCTCATCTGCTTGTTCCTTATACTTTCTATTCATCTCTTCCAAGTGCTTCTTGACCTAATTGTGTATGATTTCCATGTACCCTACAAATTATTCTACTTCTACACTCCACTTGTTGTCCATACTGATGTCTCTCAACTCCATAATTCCTCTAGGTTGTACTCCAGTCACAACTTCAAATGGTGTCTTCCCTATACTTCTGCTTACTGAGTTATTATATGCAAATTCTACGTGCAAAAGAATTATATCCCAATTTCCTACCTTATCTCTTACTAAGCATCTCAACAAGTTACTCAAACTCCTATTTACCACTTCTGTTTGTCCATTTGCCTATGGGTGAAATGCTGAACTGAACTTTAGGTTTGTCTTCATCTTCTTCCACAATGTTCTCAAAAAATATCCAATGAATCTTGTATCCTTTTCTGACACTATACTTTTAGGTAATTCATACAATCTCACAATCTCCTTGAAAAATAGGTCAGCAACAAGTACAACATCATTTGTCTTCTTACAAGGAATGAAATGTGCCATCTTTGAAAATTTGTCCACTACAACAAATATAGAATTATGTCTCCTCTATGTTCTTGGCAAACCTAATATGAAATCCATGCTTATATCTTACCAAGGTCTCTCTGGTATTGTCAAAGGTTTGTATAATCTGGCATTTTGACCATTCCCTTTTGTAACTTGACAAAATCTATAACTTTGAACAATTTTTCTTACATCCTTATATATCTGAGACCAAAAATAATGTTCACTCACTAAAACTACTATCTTATTAATACCAAAATGTCTTGCTAATCCACCACTATGCTTCTCCTTGATCAAATTATCTCTCATTAAACTCTTAGGTATACAAAACTGATTTCCTTTGAACAACATATCCTCCTGAATGAAATAATCCAACCACTTGCTTCTATCTATCACAATAGTTTCTCTACATGCTTTCCATGCTTTCGCAAAATCAAGATCATCCTCATACACGTGCTTATGTTCTTCGAAACCTAGTACTTTTAATCTCATCTCTGTCAATAAGTTCCTTCTTCTGCTCAATGCATCTGCAACTTTGTTTGACTTTCCATTCTGGTGCTTCAATACAAATGTGTAACTCTACATGAACTCTACCCATCTCACGTGTCTCTAATTCAACTTGCCCGGACTGTTCAAATATTGCAAAGCTTGATGGTCAGTGTACAAGACAAATTCCTTTTATAACAAGTAATGTCTCCACTTCTTCAAGGCTTGAATTATGACATAAAACTCCTGATCATAAATTGAATATCTCCTCCTTGCATCATTCAACTTCTCATTGAAATAGGCTATTGGTCTCCCTTCTTGACTTAACACTACTCCTATTGTATTTCTACTGGCATCACAATCTACTTGAAATACTTTATCAAAATCTGATAATGCTAACATTGGTTGTTCTATCACCTTTTGCTTCAACAATTAAAAACTCTTTTGTGCTCCCGATATCCACTTAAAAATCCTTTCGATCACCCCTCATTGTCTCCGTTATTGGTGTGCATACAGTACTGAAATGTTTTATGAACTTCTAGTAGAAACTTGTTAGTCCATGAAATGATCTTACATCTCCAATGTTCACAGGTGTTGTCCATTCAACAATTGCTCTGACTTTCTTTGGGTCCATCTTCAATCCTTCCGTAGAAATCATAAATCCCAAATATACCAATTCTTCCTTCATGAAACTAAATTTCTTGATGTTTATCAACAATTTCTCTTCTCTTAGCCTCTAAAATACTTGTCCAATATGCCACAAATGTTCTTCTCTTATTCTACTGAAAATTAGAATATCATCTAGGTATACAATAACAAATTTACCCAAGAATTTCTTCAAAACCTCATTCATCAATCTCATGAAATTACTTGGTGCATTAGTTAATCCAAAAGGCATGACTAACCACTCATACAATCCTTCATTTGTCTTGAATTCAATCTTCCACTCATCTCCTTCTCTGATCCTAATCTGATGCTATCCACTCTTTAGGTCAATCTTTGTGAAATATTTTGCTCCACTCAAACAGTCTATGATTGCATGCATCCTTGGTAATGGAAATCTATACTTGACAGTGATCTTATTGATTTCTCTAGAGTCTATACACATCCTCCATTCTCCATCCTTCTTTGGTGCTAGTACAGTAGGTACCACACATGGGATTAAACTTCCTTTGATCAATACTTTCCTCAATAGCTCTTGTATTTATCTATTCAACTTCGCATTTTTTGTTGGTGTCATCTAGTGTGCCACTTTGTTTGGTAAACTAGCTCCAGGTATAAGGTCCATATGATGAGTGATACTCTAGACTGGTGGCAATCCTTCAAATACATTCTCTAATATGATATCTTGGTATTCTATGAACAATTCAGTTATTTCCTTTGGTGGTGGTTCTTCTTCTTTTGTGGTGGAAGTTTCTACACTTAGGGTACCGCACTTCTTTACAATCAATGCGAAACACATGTTCTCATGACTCAATCCATCCAAAAATTTTCTTCCATCCATTAGACAAATTCTAGCATTTTTGCATACTTCACTCTTAGGCTCTTCTTCTAAAGGTATCAAGATATGTTTCTTCCCATTTGATGTTATAGTATGGGTATTCTTCCTTCCATCATGTATTTCCATTCTATCATATAGTATCTTGTGCTCATCTTGAATCAATGCTATCTTGTAGGGCTTCAAATGTTTCAACCTCTCCAAATTCAGCTTCATCACCATCTCTTTTAAAACCAAATTATCTGTACTACCACTATTAATGATAACCTTACAACATTTACCTCCTAATTTGCATCTTGTCTAGAACAAACATTTCCTTTGTGGTGGTTCCTTAGTTGTTTCTTCTTGAAATAAAGCTCTCCTCATGACTAATGACTCTCCTTTCTCAAGCTTTCCCACTGAACTAGGTGATCCAACTATTTTTCCTCCACATACGCTGCTCTTGCATTGTTCTCTGTCCTTTTACTTGTACTCCTTTGATGACATTCAAATGCTCCGTGTCCTTTGCCTCCACACTTGAAACAGGTTCCCTTGAATGATCTTGTGTCAAATCCTCTTTCATATTTCCTGTATCCTTCATTAAGGTAAGAATTATGACTTCCTCTATTACTGTGGTATAAATTTCTATCATCTCTCTGATATGAATTAGTCTCTCTATCTTCTTTCTAGTATGGGCTATTCTCCTTGTTTTTCTCCACATCTAGTCTTTTTCCTCTAGAATGTGTTCTACCTCTTTAAAAATTTCCTCTACCTCTCTATCTCTGCTCATGTCTCTTATTCAACTTGTCTTTAACTTTCAATGCAAATTGATATTCTTCTTCTACTATTGTCATTCTTACCAAACTTAGTTCTTCTTGAATGTTCATCCTCAATCCATTTATGTACCATGCCACTATTACATCCCCTTTTTGGATTCAATATTACTGTTTACTTTTTCTTAACTAGTACAGTTATGTGGATATGTTTTAACATCATAGGAATTGATGATATGAATAGAAAAGGTTAATTTTATGAAATTATGGAATCTACTTGATTATGATCAATTTGATGTTATGAGTTAAAATGTCTTTCGATATGAAAATGAAATGATTTGATATAAATATGTTTTGATCATAACATTGGTGCTCTGACCACAAATTGTATGTGAGTTTGTCAATGATAGGAATAGATGGAACATATTCTCCAGGAAGAAAGAAGAAGAGAAAGTATCTTTGAGAAAGAGAGAATAGACTCTGGAATAACCCATGGTTGCTTGCCATTGAAAATGAATATCAGGTAGACAAACCTAGATGCTTTGAGTTAAGCTTTGAGTTCGGGCTAAGTCAATTTTAGTCGAGATGTCAAGGTTTGCAAGAATAGGTCTTTCTCCTTTCGTAAGTCATCGTATTGAGTATGGGAAATTGACATCAGTGTCGTAATACTTTGAATCGTGTCATCAAATATGAACGACTGATATATTGTTTATATGCATATATGTATATACTTATGGTCGAGTTGTAAGTCGTGTCTTGTTATTGGTTCGGTGCAAAAGTTGAAGTTGTGCGTAAGTCAATCTCAAACCTTGTTTTGCATTTGCGCTCAATTTATCATTATCATCGTAAAGTGCTAAGAACGTATGACTTAAACGTCTCCTTGCGAAATTTGACGGATGTTGAATTGTTCTTTATTGGGCTATTATCAAATATTAAAGGGTTTAAATAATGTTTTAAATCTAGAGACCATGGTGTGTAGTACCCTTGGTCGTATGGTATTGGAATATGTAATATTATTGTTAGTTATATTTAAAGTGTCATTTTGAGATAATTCCTTTATTCTTTAGTGATGTCGGTAATCAGGCAAAAGCTCGAGAGGGAGACACTTAAGCTCTTTCTAAGATGTCTTTAATTTCGAATAGTCTTTTGCCTTCAAGCTTTAGACCTCATAATGGTAGTCGGTCTAGCTTTTATTTTGTAGTCCATGCATTTGATTTATACTCATAGAAGATATGAGTAGTAAGATAGTTTGTTAAAATTGCCAACTGCCACCTCATCAAGTGTGGAGCTCCATCTTGGAGAATGATCACGGAATGAGTGGAATGGAAAACCATTTTCTGGTAATGGTCACATAAGGAGGAGAACATTTTTGTATGCCGAGTAGTTACCCTTATCTATAGGAATGGTCTTGTGAGTGGAGGAGATAGTTATGTTGCAAGTATGAGGTGAGCCAGTGTTGTCATTGATGTCAACATACTCATATTGCATTGACAAGAAGGATTGGATGAGCTGTGTGCTGAGGATATTGAGAAAATTAGCCTCAGTCAGGAACAGTGAAGAACCGTGATGAGAAGAAGGCAAATGTGTTGTATAGGTTGAGAACCGGAGGATGCGGATTAAAGGGTTTGTAGATATGAGTCTTGAGATGCTTCAGTTAAGATTTCAGAGGTCTGCATGAAGATCTGAAGGAGTTGTGGTTGTCGGTATAGAACCAGTTCTGACAAGTATTCAGAGATGACAGAGGATCACAAAAAGGTCCGGTGAGGTCCGGAACTGTATAATCCTAATCTGCGGATTGGAAGGAGTCTTTGGGATGTCCTTGTGATGTGCCATCTCAAGTTGTGTATGATTTGGAGGTTCGAAAGTACCTCTTGCATTATGACAGTGGCGACAGACAGTGTTCTTGAAGTTCCGGATAAGGAAGAGAAGAGATTCCAGTAAGTAAAGAAAGTGCGGATGTACCTGGTCATTCAGGCAGGCTTGTGAAGGTTCTTGGATCATGTTGAGGTTGTGTTGTTGGTCCGCATTGATAGTAGAGCCTGGAATTGAAGTTATTCTTCCGGATGAAGTTATTGCTCTGTTTAGCTGACCGGATGAGTTGTTCATCCTGCGAATGTTCTTGTGGTGGCCGACCGGATGTGTTATTCATCTTGCGGATAGTCTTATGATTGTTTGCCGACTTAGATGTTTATTCCTAAGTCGATGTCTGGTATAAATAACGGTTTGTGAGTTCATTTCAAAGTGTGGATTGTGTGGATGAGTGTGGCATAGCAAAGAGAAGTGTGAAAGGCAGAGCAGAGGTTTTTGGGCTTAAATGGAACTGATCCGGACATGGTAGAGATGTCATTCTCTAGTTCAAGACTGTGATTCTTATCACTTTGTAGACAGTGTGTCTCCTTGTAGGCAGTGGGCCTCTTTGTGAGCAGTGTGCTCGGGCAGTGAGCCCTAATTGGCAAGTGCCATTCTTTTTCTTATTCTTCTAACAGAGAATAATCCTTGTGTTAATCACCCCATGGTTTTTCCCTTAACCGGGTTTTCCACGTCAAAATCTTGGTGTTCAATGTGTTGATGTTATCTGCTCTTGTGTTTATGTATTATGCTTTCATGGATGATTAATTGATATGCTGTTAACTAACAACGAAGAATCAAGTGTTTGAAAGAACAAGAAGTTTTATACAACTGATTCACCCCCCCCTCTCAGTTGTATGCCTTAAATCCAACAATTGGTATCAGAGCAAGGTTCCTCTGAAAGGAGCTTAACCGCTTGAGGAGATCCAGGATGTCGTCATACAAGAAGGATAGTCCGAAGTTCGATGGAACCAACTTCACTCTCTGGAAAGGTCGCATGAAGTGTCACTTGGAATGTATGGGAAAAGCATACTTGGCTATGGTCTCAAAACCATATGTACCTCCACAAGGTGGTCCGACAACTCTGAATGAAATCACAGATGCTGAAAATAATCTGCGGACCAAGGAAGCCCTACTAAGCGCATTGAATGATTCAGATCTCTCAAATGTTATTGACCTACCAACTGCATATGAGATCCTGACTAAACTGGAACTTCTGTATGAAGGAGATGAGTTTGTCAAAAGTGCAAGGTTGCAAAGTCTGAAAGGGAAATTTGAAAGATTGAAGATGAGAGATGATGAAAACATCACTACCTTTATGCCAAGAGTGAATGAGCTGGTATGTGGAATTAGAAATGCTGGTGGAACTCTAGATGAAAATGAGATTGTCTGC
The DNA here is from genome assembly GCA_027924645.1 of Cunninghamia lanceolata. Lineage (NCBI taxonomy): Eukaryota > Viridiplantae > Streptophyta > Pinopsida > Cupressales > Cupressaceae > Cunninghamia > Cunninghamia lanceolata. The sequence goes on from BSBN01000940.1 coordinate 1,789,971, forward strand.
AAAATCCTAAGATCCCTTCCTGCTGCCTACAAAATCAAGGTTGCTGCCATTGATGAATTCAGAGCCCACACAACTGTCACAAGAGAACAACTGGCTGGCAAACTAGCTGCATTTGAAATGACTGAGTTTGGAGATGATCCTCCCAAGACTGAATCTGCTTTCAAAGCCAGTGCCTATGTGAAAGGCAAACAGAGATTTGATCCGGGAGAAAACTCATCAAGGAAGATGTCATGGTATGATCAAGCAAGAAGAGACATGGAAGAAGAAGAAGCAGAAACAGCTCAACTTGAAGCCCTCATTACAAAGAGACTGCCAAGAGGATCTGGTAAGTATGAAGGAAAACTACCCTTTAAGTGTTTCAACTGCAATAAGATTGGTCATTTTGCTTCAAGATGTCCGGAAAGATCTGCAAGGTCTAATACTAATAGACAAAGGTTTCAAAAGAACTGCTATTATGTTCATGAAGAAGATGACAATGAAGGAGTAACAGATGATGAATCAGAACTAGAAAGCAAATCCGGAAATGAATGGGTGTTTATTGCCATCAAGGAAGAAGATTCAATATCCTCTGAATCTGTCAATCACAAGGTTGTGGAAAGAGCTTTGGCTGCTCAAGTGGAAGAAAAGGATGATTGGGTTATTGATAGTGGATGTTCTCACCATATGACTGGTGACAAGAATAAGTTCTTAGATTTGGAAAGGTATGAAGGAGGAATGGTAAAGTTTGGTGACAATTCTGCTGGCAGAATCAGAGGTAGGGGAACTATTTCCTTTGATGGAAAGAGCAAAACAGGTAATGTACTATATGTTGAAGGATTGAAGCACAATCTTCTCAGTGTTGGTCAGTTAGTGGACAAAGGCTATGATCTCCGGTTCAAGAATGGAAAATGCAGAATCTTTACAAGCTCCGGAACTGAAATCGTATCCGGTGCTCAAACAAAAGGTAATATCTTTCATCTGGTTGGTTCAAACAAAAGTTGTCTATTTGCTCAAGTTGATCAGAGTTGGTTATGGCATAGAAGAATGTGTCATGTGAATTTTGATAACATCATCAAGATAAGCAATATTCAGGCTGTAAGAGACCTTCCAAAATTGGTGAAACCTACAAATAGTTTGTGCAAAGAATGTCAGCTAGGTAAACAGAGCAGAGTCTCTTTCAAAAGCAAAGATCAGTCTTCTACCGGATTGTTGGAATTAGTACATACTGATCTCTGTGGTCCGACAAGAATCAAGAGTCTGCAAGGTGATAGATATTTCATGTTGTTAATTGATGATCATTCCCGGATGATGTGGGTTACCTTTCTAAAAGAAAAATCAGAAGCATTTGAGAAGTTCAAAATCTTCAAAGCTATGGTAGAGAATCAAACCGGATTGAAACTAAAGTGTCTAAGGTCTGATAGAGGTGGTGAATTTACATCTGGTGAGTTCATTGACTTTTGTGAGAAGCAAGGTATAAGGAGACAATTATCTGCTCCTAGGACTCCACAGTAGAATGGAGTAGTTGAAAGAAAGAACCGGACCATCCAGGAAGCTGCCAGGACAATGATGTTGGAAGAAAATGTTCCTCAGATGTTTTGGAAAGAAGCTATCAGTACTGCAGTCTACACTCTCAATCGAGTTCAAATCAGAAACAACACCGGTAAGACCCCCTATGAACTCTGGTTTGGCATCACTCCTACTGTGAAATATTTCAGAGTATTTGGTAGCAAGTGTTATATTAAAAGAGATGAAGATCTAGGAAAGTTTGATGCTAGAAGTGATGAAGGAATTTTCTTGGGCTACTCCACTCAAAGCAAAGCATACCGGTGTTACAATAAGAGTTGAGGAAGATGATAGAAAGCACCAATGTGAAAGTTGATGAAGGAATTGAGAAGCCTTCAAGATTTTATGAGTTTGATGAAGATGATCAAGATGGTGTTCAGGTTCAAGGGACTCAATCCCCTCCGGTAAGTCAGAATCAACTTGATCCAGTAAATCAGGAAGAAGAAATAGGTCAGAATGAACCTGATCAAGGAGCAACAGTGCAGGATATTCCCAAAATTCCAAGGTATGTAAGACTAAACCACTCTGAAGATCAGATCATAGGTGACAGAAGCAAAGGTGTGCAAACTAGAAGGAATGTTGCTCAAAATCAGGATGAATGCTGTCTGATTTCAAAGATTGAACCTAAAACAGTAAATGAAGCCTGCAATGATGAAAACTGGACTAAAGCAATGAAAGATGAATTAATGCAAATTGAGAAAAATCATACTTGGGATCTTGTTCCCAGACCTAGAGACAGGAATGTGATTGGAACCAAATGGGTCTTCCGGAACAAACTGAATGAAGCTGGTGAAGTTATCAGAAACAAAGCTAGATTAGTCTGCAAAGGCTACTCTCAAATAGAAGGAATTGACTTTGAAGAGACCTTTGCTCCGGTGGCAAGAATTAAAGCAGTCAGATTATTTCTTGCATTTGCTGCCTTCAAAGACTTCAAGGTATATCAGATGGATGTCAAGTCTGCTTTCCTAAATGGTGATCTGGAAGAAGTTTACATTGAACAACCGGATGGATTTCAATTGTCTGATAATGATGATATGGTCTGCAAGTTGAAGAAAGCATTGTATGGACTAAAGCAAGCCCCAAGAGCATGGTATGAAAGGTTGGATAAGCATCTTGTGCAGATTGGATTCAACAAAGGTACTGCTGACAGTAACTTATATTTCAAAATTATTCATGAAAATATTTTGATTGTTGAAGTGTTTGTGGATGATATCATTTTTGGAGGAAGAGATAGTATGTGCAAAACTTTTGCAAATCAGATGAAAAGTGAGTTTGAAATGTCTATGCTTGGTGAAATGAATTTCTTCTTGGGTCTGCAAATTACTCAAACAAAGAAAGGAATCTTCATTTCTCAGACCAAATATGTGAAAGAATTGTTAAGGAAATATGGTATGGAAGATTCAAAACCAATGAACACTCCCATGGCAACTGGATGTAAGTTGAGCAAAGATGATGACTCCCCAAAGGCAGATCAGACAAAGTATAGATCAATGATTGGTGGATTGTTGTATCTCACTCAGACTAGACCAGATATAATGTAGGCTGTTGGTCTTGTGGCAAGATTCCAGGCTGATCCTAGAGAATCTCATGTTATGGCAATCAAAAGAATTTTTAGGTACCTGAAAGGAACAGTTGAGTATGGTCTATGGTACCCTAGAGATCCGGATTTCTCTCTTCATGCTTACATAGATGCTGATTGGGCAGGAGATGTGGATGACCGGAAGAGCACTAGTGGTGGAGCATTCTTTTTGGGGAAGAGATTGGTTTCTTGGCTAAGCAAGAAACAAGATGCAATATCTCTGTCTACAACTGAAGCAGAATACATTGCAGCAGCAGGTAGTTGCACTCAAATCTTATGGATGAAGCAGATGCTAAGAGACATTAAAGTTGAATATGAGGAGCCTATCACAATTTTCTGTGATAATTCAAGTGCAATTAATATTTCTAAGAATCTGGTATTGCATTCTAAGACTAAGCACATATCTATCAAGTTTCACTTTTTGAGAGAACAAGTGAACAAGGAAGAAGTCAGATTGGAGTATGTTCCCTCAAAGGATCAGATTGCAGATATCTTTACTAAACCTCTTCCCAAGGACTCTTTTGAATATCTCCAGGAGAAGTTAGGGGTCATGGCCCCTCCGGTGATGAACTAGGATGCACTGATGTGCATCAGTCCGGTGGATATCACTGTCATATCTTGTGATCTGGATTGATAATGGGGAGCTGCAACTAAGGGGGAGCAGCTGGTATGATTCTGATGTATGAGAATTGCAAGTATGAGCCCTTTGCCATTGATGTGAAAGGGGGAGAGAAGACATGTGAAAAACAAGTGGTTGATGATCAAAGGGGGAGCAGTAAAGGAAGAGAAGACATGTGAAAAGTTATTGTTGATAGGGGGAGCTGTGACAGAAAGGAGAAGTTCTTGTCTTGATGGTTTTTCACATCATATGTTGCCATCAATGACAAAGGGGGAGATTGTTGCAAGTATGAGGTGAGCCAGTGTTGTCATTAATGTCAACATACTCATATTGCATTGACAAGAAGGATTGGATGAGCTGTGTGCTGAGGATATTGAGAAAATTAGCCTCAGTCAGGAACAGTGAAGAACCGTGATGAGAAGAAGGCAAATGTATTGTATAGGTTGAGAACCGGAGGATGCGGATTAAAGGGTTTGTAGATATGAGTCTTGAGATGCTTCAGTTAAGATTTCAGAGGTCCGCATGAAGATCTGAAGGAGTTGTGGCTGTCGGTATAGAACCGGTTCCGGCAAGTATTCAGAGATGACAAAGGATCACAAAAAGGTCCGGTGAGGTCCGGAACTGTATAATCCTAATCTGCGGATTGGAAGGAGTCTTTGGGATGTCCTTGTGATGTGCCATCTCATGATTTGGAGGTCCGGAAGTACCTCTTGCATTATGACAGTGGCGACAGACAGTGTTCTTGAAGTTCCGGATAAGGAAGAGAAGAGATTCCAGTAAGTAAAGAAAGTGCGGATGTACCTGGTCATTCAGGCAGGCTTGTGAAGGTTCTTGGATCATGTTGAGGTTGTGTTGTTGGTCCGCATTGATAGTAGAGCCCGAAATTGAAGTTATTCTTCCGGATGAAGTTCTTGCTCTGTTTAGCCGACCAGATGAATTGTTCATCCTGCGAATGTTCTTGTGGTGGCCGACCGGATGTGTTATTCATCTTGCAGATACTCTTATGATTGTTTGCCGACTTAGATGTTTGTTCCTAAGTCGATGTCTTGTATAAATAACGGTTTGTGAGTTCATTTCAAAGTGTGGATTGTGTGGATGAGTGTGGCATAGCGAAGAGAAGTGCGAAAGGCAGAGCAGAGGTTTTTAGGCTTAAATGGAATTGATCCGGACATGGTAGAGATGTCATTCTCTAGTTCAAGACTGTGATTCTTATCACTTTGTAGACAGTGTGTCTCCTTGTAGGCAGTGGGCCTCTTTGTGAGCAGTGTGCTCGGGCAGTGAGCCCTAATTGGCAAGTGCCATTCTTTTTCTTATTCTTCTAACAGAGAATAATCCTTGGGTTAATCACCCCGTGGTTTTTCCCTTAACCGGGTTTTCCACGTCAAAATCTTGGTGTTCAATGTGTTGATGTTATCTACTCTTGTGTTTATGTATTATGCTTTCATGGATGATTAATTGATATGCTGTTAACTAACAATGAAGAATCAAGTGTTTGAAAGAACAAGAAGTTTTATACAACTGATTCACCCCCCCCTCTCAGTTGTATGCCTTAAATCCAACAAGTTATCCTTCGCAGTCAGACAGGATTTAGGGGGCAGTAAGAGTTAGTTTTTGAAGAGAGAACACAGAGGAGAAGAGGGGACAAGACTAAGAAAGGAGCAACAAGGTGAATGACTGAGAGAATAACAAATGTCATGGACCAGTCTGTAAGCAAACTCAAGAGACTATCTACATGTTCTCTTCTTCTCTTCACTGTGCAGTCGTAGTTTTTCTTGTAATAAGTAATGTCTTCACTTGCATTTCGATCGAACATAGAATTTGCTTGAAGATACAAAGTCTTATTTGTTAACAACCGTAGCCTGCGTGTTTTTATCATCTTCAAAACGAGAGCAATGTTTTTGTCTCCTGCACTGCACCGCACCATAGACGTGAAACCCACAGTTTATTGCATTGTCCTGTGAAGGTCGAGATTAATGTGCAGTCATTGGTTCTACTTTAGGAGGTTTTTAGTTATGTGTAGAGTGTAATTCAGAGTATGTGTTTGGTCGTAAAACATTTCACAGCTATTACAAGCCGCAGTGGCAAAACCTTCGATGACATAGACTGAGTTCTCTTTTGGACAGTCGAATGCCATTACTTGGTTCTGTCAAGTATAACAATCAGCTAGTTTTTGAGTAAAATATTTGATTGTGATAACCATCGATAGAGGAATATCAATAGTGTGAAGAGTAAGTCAAAACATGTAAGACTTCACACTCCTCTTTTTCTGAGTTAAAAACTGGTCGGTCGACCATGGTAAAATTGCTAACCTAGCTACGAATAATAACAAGCTTTAGACTATTTTCTTTTATAAGTAATTCTATTGCTTTTGAAGTATTTAAACCATTGTGTTCTTGAGAGAAGACCTTACAGTCATACAAATTAATATTATGAAGTTTTTCAAACAATGTAATGAGTCTTTTGTCAAGTTTCAAGCTTAGACTTGCATGCAATCTTATTGCTAATAGAAACAATATGATAGGGTTTTCTAATGTTTAGATCGACAAAGTTTAAGCTATGACGTCGAAGTAGAATCTTGTGAGTGTTAAATTTTAACGTAGGGTCTACAAACATTGTATACTTTAAATTGGCTTTTAGTAAAACCCTTCCAAAAACAACAAGGATGAGTTTAGTGACCACTCTTGAGTGGATAAGATAAGCAGTGGGCTAACTTAAAGATCAATGAAATAACTTTTAGCATTATCCGAATAATCGATATGCTAGGAAACCATTCTTTTATCATGTAGACGGAGATGTTTCCATGAGCTTGTAGAGAGAGAGTAAACCTCAATGCCATGTGTTAATGCATGATGAATTACAAACACCTTGAAGTTATCGAAGTTGTTATTTAGAACTTCTATATAGGTAACTGTAGGATTGTGATTAATTTGAGTCAAGTGGGGTGGGTGAACTTATTACTTGCATTGCTACAACGCTAATTATATTCAAATCCTCTGGCCAAGAAAATGCATGAACCTCAAGTGCATTGATAGTTCACTATGACTGGATGGCATAGCTTGTGGAGTGGTCATGCTTGACTAGAGGGTATCTAGGGGATTGCATGATAACAAGTCACGTAGGTCACAACACCAATACTCAGATGGCAAACACCATTGGTTATCCTAAGTCTATCCTCTTTGAGTAGGGTAGAGCCACTTCAGGATAGGAAGGAGTGTGGGAGACCGATGGTATGTGGTTGGAGGTTAAGCTCCTTGAAGATACTTTCTCTTCTTTATTCTTGAGGATTGTCGAGACTTGAATTTGGATGGTCGTCAATCGAGATGCAGTGACTTTGGTAAGTTTCTATTTTGGATTTGTTCCAAATAACTTTTAACAACATATTGTTTAAATATTATGGATGATTATATCCTTTTGTATAAGTTATAAATTCATGATTATTGTTAGTCGATGGATGTTCTCCTTGGTTATATGAATTGGAAGAAAATTACTTTTCTATTTTTAACTTTCAAAAAAAAAAAAATTATTACCATTGGTTAAAACTTAGTTTTTAGGGTGAAAACAAAATTGGGTTTTACATATGGTATCAGAGCTAGCCAGGTTCAGCACTAGGGTTGATGAGTCCACTAACCTGATTAGGAATCAACATTATGCGGGTAGCTAATGATTTGATTTACTGTGGTAGGATGGTACATATCAAGAAAACTGCAAGGAAGTCCTTCCCTGGTAAGGAACGTTATCTGCAAGCTAAGTAGAAACGACTTGTGATGATCAAGACTATTGAGAAAATGAACGATGAAAATGACATTTGGCTAGATGATGTGGAAACTTTTGCCAATGCTCTGTCACAACTCAAACGAATAAAAAAAGAACTCCTAGAGACAGCTAGGACGATAGCTCGAATTATGGTCAATTGTTGCCCTATTAGTGTACCCATGATCACTAGGGATCCCCATATACCACCTAGAGCTAAAATCATTGTACTATCATCTGATAGCGAGTCTGAGGGTTATACACCTCGTGTATATGTGTCAGACAATGAATCTGAAGGTTACACCCCTCTTGTAAATACTGAGTGAAACATGAGATATGTCTATCCTTAAAGAATGTATATACAGTTTTGCAAAGTATAATAAAGACAAATTTTGGTTTCAGAATAACTATGGTTATGAGGAATTGTTATGTTTTGATAATATACAAAATGATAAATCATAGAACTGATTAGTACTTTCTGAAGTAGGTGAGAAAACAAACAATCATGGACCAATCAGAGTTTAATGAGAGAGAAGATCAGGAAGGTCACAACTCAGGAAAACTCCACCGATAAATTGGACTGAATTCTTAATATGCTTACTGAAACTAAGGAAAGGTTGGGCAAATTGGAAAAGAAAGTGAATGAAACCAGGAATACAGAGGGTGAAAATGAGTATTCTAATAATGCAAGTAAAATTAAACAACGGGATCATGGCACGTCAAGTGAAAACCAAGATGATAGTGAAACTCAGAGGGAGACAAAAGACAAACTTGCACTGGAACTATCTAAGGATATGAAAAGATTATCCCTCCCAAATTTGACGGAATGAAAACTGGTGATGTAGCAGAAGCATGGTTAATAGAAAGGGTTAATCAGGTCTTAGAAGATCTTTTAAGAATGTATTGCATGGACCAACAATACAAATGGGAGGAATATTTACCTCTTGTTGAATTTGCCTATAACAATTCCTATCATTCTGCCATTAAGATGGCACCATTTGAAGCATTATATGGAAGGAAATGTAGAAATCCTATAAACTGGGATAAGCTAGAAGATATGTTAAGCATTGGACCTGAAATGCTTGCAGATATGGAAGAAAAAGTGAAAATGATTAGGAAGAGGTTAGCAGAAGCCAATGACAGGCAGAAAAGTTATGCAGGTCGCAAACGGGTGCCTAGACATTTCTCTGTTCGTGAGAAAGTTCTTTTGTGAGTGAAACCCCATAAAAGCTCAATCAAATTTGGTAAATCATCAAAATTGGCTCCTCGATATGTTGGACCTTTTGAAGTCCTTGAGATTATCAATCTAGTGGCCTACAAAATTGCTCTACCTCCAGTCTTGTCCAAAATGCATAATGTTTTTCATGTTTCATACCTAAAGAAATATTTTGTAGGTAATGACCACATTCTTAAATGGAATTCTTTACAGATACAAGAGCCAGGAGTGGTTGTGATCGAGCCACTCAAGGTGCTCGAAATGCGTAAACTTCATTTACGTAATCGAGAGGTTTTGCAATGCAAAATTCAGTGGGACCAATATGGTGAGGATAGCACCACTTGGGAAGACTATAATGACATCTACCAAAGATTTCCTTATCTTTTCAAAAACATTAATGTTAAACTATAAAAGTTTGTTTTATGTTAAAATTTTGCTTGGTAAACTCAATCATCGGGGACGATGATTCTATAGGGGAAAGATATGTTACATCCCCTTTTTGGATTCAATATTACTATTTACTTTTTCTTAACTAGTACAGTTATGTGGATATGTTTTAACATCATAAGAACTGATGATATAAATAGAAAAGGTTAATTTTATGAAATTATGGAATCTACTTGATTATGATCAATTTGATGTTATGAATTAAAATGTCTTTCAATATGAAAATGAAATGATTTGATATAAATTGTTTTGATCAGAACATTAGTGCTCTGACCACAAATTGTATGTGAGTTTGTCAATGATAGGAATAGATGAAACATATTCTCCAGGAAGAAAGAAGAAGAGAAAGTATCTTTGAGAAAGAGAGAATAGACTTTGGAATAACCCATGGGTGCTTGCCACTGAAAATGAATATCAGGTAGACAAACCTAGATGCTTTGAGTTAAGCTTTGAGTTTGGGCTAAGTCAATTTTAGTCGAGATGTCGAGGTCTGCAAGAATAGGTCTTTCTCCTTTCGTAAGTCATCATATTGAGTATGGGAAATCGACATCAGTGTCATAATACTCTGAATCGTGTCGTCAAATATGAACGACTGATATATTGTTTATATGTATATATGTATATACTTATGGTCGAGTTGTAAGTCATGTCTTGTTATTGGTTTGGTGCAAAAGTCAAAGTTGTGCATAAGTTGATCCCAAACCTTATTTTGCGTTTGTGCTCAATTCATTGTTATCATCGTAAATCACTACAAGCGTATGACGTAAATGTCTCCTTGCAAAATTTGACAGATGTTGAATTGTTCTTTATTGGGCTATTATCGAATATTAAAGGGGTTAAATAATGTTTTAAATCTAGAGACCATGGTGTGTAGTACCCTTGGTCGTATGGTATTGGAATATGTAATATTATTGTTAGTTATATTTAAAGTGTCATTTTGAGATAATTCCTTTATTCTTTAGTGATGTCGGTAATTGGGCAAAAGCTCGAGAGGGAGACACTTAAGCTCTTTCTAAGATGTCTTTTATTTCGAATAGTCTTTTGCCTTCAAGCTTTAGACCTCATGATGGTCGTCGGTCTAGCTTTTATTTTGTAGTCCATGCATTTGATTTATACTCATAGCAGATATGAGTAGTAAGACAGTTTGTTAAAACTGCCAACCGCCACCTGACCAAGTGTGGGGCTCCATCTTGGAGAATAATCATGGAATGAGTGGAATGGCAAACCATTTTCTGGTAATGGTCGCGTAAGGAGGAGAACGTTTTTGCATGCCGAGTAGTTACCCTTATCTATAGGAATGGTCTTGTGAGTGGAGGAGATAGTTATCCTTCACAGTCAGACGGGATTTAGGGAGTAGTAAGAGTTAGATTTTGAAGAGAGAACACAGAGGAGAAGCAGGGGACAAGACTGAGAAAGGAGCAACAAGGTGAACGGCTGTGAGAATAACAAATGCCGTGGACTAGTCTGTAAGCAGACTCAAGAGACTATCTACAGGTTCTCTTCTTCTCTTCACTGCGCAGTCGTAGTTTTTCTTGTAATAAGTAATGTCTTCACTTGCATTTCGATGGAACATAGAATTTGCTTGAAGATACAAAGTCTTATTTGTTAACAACCGTAGCTTGCGTGTTTTTATCATCTTCAAAACAAGAGAAATCTTTTTGTCTCCTGCACTGCACCACACCATAGACGTGAAACCCACAGTTTATTGCATTGTCCTGTGAAGGTCGAGATTAATGTGTAGTCATTGGTTTTTCTTTAGGAGGTTTTTAGTTATGTGTAGAGTGTAATTTAGAGTATGTGTTTGGTCATAAAACATTTCACAGCTATTACAAGCTGTAGTGGCAAAACCTTCGATGACATAGATTGAGTTCTCTTTTGGACAGTCGAATGCCATTGCTTGGTTCTATCAAGTATAATAGTCAGCTAGTTTTTGAGTAAAAGATTTGCTTGTGATAACCATCAACAGAGGAATATCAATAGTGTGAAGAGTAAGTGTGAATAGGAATATCAATAATAACAAGCTTTAGACTATTTGCTTTTGTAATTAATTCTATTGCTTTTGAAGTATTTAAACCATTGTGTTCCCGAGAGAAGACCTTACAGTCATACAAATTAATATTATGAAGTTTTTCAAACAATGTAATGAGTCTTTTGTCAAGTTTCAAGCTTAGACTTGCATGCAATCTTATTGCTAATAGAAACAATATGATAGGGTTTTCTAATGTTTAGATTGACAAAGTTTAAGCTATGTCAAAGATTTCGACACGTCGAAGTAGAATCTTGTAAGTGTTAAATTTTAACGTAGGGTCTACAAACATTGTATACTTTAAATTGGATTTTAGTAAAACCCTTCCGAAAACAACAAGGATGAGTTTAGTGACCACTCTTGAGTGGATAAGATAAGCAGTGGGCTAACTTAAAGATCAATAAAAATAACTTTTAGCATTATCTGAATAATCGATATGCTAGGAAACCATTCTTTTATCATGTAGACAGAGATGTTTCCATGAGCTTGTAGAGAGAGAGTAAACCTTAATGTCATGTGTTAATGCATGATGAATTTCAAACACCTTGAGGTTATCGAGGTTGTTATATAGAACTTATATATAGGTAACTATAGGATTGCGTTTAATTTGAGTCGAGTGGGGTGGGTGAACTTATTACTTGCGTTGCTACAACGCTAATTATATTCAAATCCTCTGGCCAAGGTAATGCATGAACCTCAAGTGCATTGATAGTTCACTATGACTGGATGGCGTAGCTTGTGGAGTGGTCATGCTTAACTAGAGGGTGTCTAGGGGATTGCATGATAACAAGTCACGTAGGTCACAACACCAGTACTCAGATGGAAAACACCATTGGTTATCCTAAGTCTATCCTCTTTGAGTAGGGTAGGGCCACTTCCAGATAGGAATGAGTGCGGGAGACCGACGGTCTGTGGTTGGAGGTTAAGCTCCTTGAAGATACTTTCTCTTCTTTATTCTTAAGGATTGCCAAGACTTGAATTTGGATGGTCGTCAATCGAGATGCAGTGACTTTGGTAAGTTTCTATTTTGGATTTGTTCCAAATAACTTTTAACAACATATTCTTTAAATGTTATGGATGATTATATCCTTTTGTATAAGTTATAAATTCATGATTATTGTTAGTCGATGGATGTTCTCCTTGGTTATATGAATTGGAAGCAAATTACTTTTCTGTTTTTAACTTTCAAAAAAAAAAATTTATTACCATTAGTTAAAACTTAGTTTTTAGGGTGAAAACAAAATTGGGTGTTACAGCCACTTTCTCCTTGCTTGCTTCACTATGTCCAGTTTGTATAATAATCTTATGAAATTCTTCAGTTTACTCCTTCATTGTCTTCTCCTTTTGCCTTAGGTTATGCAGTCTTTTCAACAATTGCAACTCATAGTTAGTAGGTACGAACGGATTCTTCAACTTTGTCACCATGCTATCCCATTTTATGATTTTATCTTTTCCTCTTCTATTTCTATCCAATTGAACTTCCTTCCACCAAATAGCAACATGTCCCTTCAACTTAGTTTTTTTCAAATCTCACTCTCTCTAGATCTTCAATTTCCTCATATTCAAAGTATTCTTCCATGTCATTTATCCAATCAATCAATTCCTCAGGGTTTCAATTTTTGGTATAGTTTGATACTTCCATTCTAGGTCTCTTACCAATCTTAGAAATAGCTTTCAACATCTTTACCTAATCTGATTCCTCTTCTAGGGTTTCTTCATTTAGATCAGCTAATTAAAATTCTTCATCATCACTTTCATCCTCATGTCTAGGGTTTAGTCATCTTTTTCTATCTTATTCTACAGCATCCAATCTAACTTTCATTGTTCTCATCATTTCTATCATTTCTTCCATTCTTCTAGCAACATTGGCCATAACAGGAATCCTCCTTGGTGGCATCTCTTCCTAGGATTTGGTTTAACTACCTCAATTAAATGATCTAACTACAAGGTTGCAACTGCCTCATGATCAACACTCTGTTGACAAACACAAGTAGTTTGTCTCAAGTTGGTGATCTGTTCACCACGATCTTCCAAAATGCCTTCTCTCCCAAAGGATTCACAAACTTCACTCTGATACCACTTGGTGTAGTCATGGAAGGAGGGTCCAGAGAATGGATTGTCCAACCATGTAGCTAGAGTAAACACAATGGAAACAACACAAGAATAGAATGCAATGGAAGATTTATACGCTCAATATATTAGACAATTACAAGGCTTATATGCTAGAAACACACAAGGTACAATCATGGGCTCGCAGGCCTACTTTCCAAATTACAACATACATGAATGATATGGCATTGAAGTGCCTCCAGAAAAGAACTATCCTTCTATTATATCACTAGAGATTTCTAACTAACTTCACTACTTTCCTCATGCATCTAAGAAATGCTTATATATCATCTTGGTGCAGTCACAGTAGGAGGGTTCAAAGAATGAACTGTCCGGACCGTGCAGCAAGAGTAAACACAACAAAAACAACTCAAAGAAATGTAACAAATGCAAATTCAGTCATTTAGTATATCATAGAATTAAAATATCAATCAGCCGACAACATGCAGGCTTACAAATAGGGCTCACAGGCCTGATTACATACATCCGCAAGATAAAGCTTTGAAGCTCCTTCGCACAAAATCCAAACTATCACTATCACTATATGTATTTCTACTTTCTTAGGGGTCTATTACATCAATATATATCTTCTCCATAACAATAGATTCCTCCGTGTCAGCCAAAGAAGGTCACAAACTCCAATGAAGAGTTGTAATGTGCAACAAGGATAGGTCAGACCTAAATGCATAGAACGCCTCTAGAAAATGAATGAAATGAAGTGCAGATCTTCAAGGAAGGTTGGCCATGAGCCAAAGATCATTGAATGATGTGTTGTTAGGCTCCAAAGATCAGAAAAAGGTTCCGCAAGCTTTGCCTTCAGCTGATTGTCTGAGACTGTCAAAATGCTATGTTTTGAGAAAATAGTTGATCTTCTGATAGCGATATCTTTTTGGTAACGATGTGTGGATCTCTAAATTCTTGATATGATGTAGATGAATGAATGTAGATTCTAAGTCCATCTCTGCAAGGTCTAAAGTGCAACTGTGATAGAATGCCAGACCAAAAGCTGAAACTGCTTCTGACTGAACTACCTGAATTGAACTAGAAAATGAAAAGAAACAAACTAAACTATAAACAAACTGAAATGCAAATATTTTTTGTTGATGCAAGATTGCTCTTGAACTAGGGATGCTCCTGCATCAGACATCTAGGGTTATTGAAAAAGTGAGTCCCTCACTTTGCTAGGGCTAGAGGAGAACCAAGACAGTCCACCTCAACTTGAGAAATCCATGAAGCATCCTCTTCCAATTTTCCTTTCCACTTCACAAGATATTCTTTGTATTGTCTTCCTCTAGTGCTATGTCCAACTCTGCTATCTAGAATGTCTTCAATCTGCTCCGGTGCTTGTTGTGGTAACTGCTTCTTCAAGTCTTCTTCCATGCTATCACTGAACTCTGCTTCATGATACTGATAAAGGTCTACAATGTTGAAAATAGGTGATATACCGAAGGTCTTTGGTAATTCCACTTCATATGCATTTCTTGAATCAAATTTCCTTAGTATCTTACAAGGACCAAACTTCTTCATCTTCAACTTGTTATATGTCCCAGCTAGAAATCTTTCTTTTCTCAGATGTACCATCACTTCATTTCCAACTTCAAATTCCTCATGTCTTCTCTTCTCATCTGCTCTTTCCTTATACTTATTGTTCAAATTCTCCAAATGATTCTTCACCTGATCATGTACTTTCTTCATGTGATCTATAAATTCTTCTGCTTCTGCACTTCGCTTTTCCTCTGTATTGACATCTCTCAATTCTGCAACTCCTTTAGGGTGTACTCCTGTAACAATCTCAAAAGGTGTCCTTCTGGTACTCCTATTTACTAAATTATTATATGCAAACTCTACTTGTGAAAGAATCAAATCCCAACTTCATGTCTTCTCTCCAACCAAACATCTCAACAAGTTCCCCAAACTCCTATTCGCTACCTCTGTTTGTCCATCAGTCTATGGATGAAAAGTTGAACTGAACTTCAAATCTATCTTCATCTTCTTCTAAAGTGTCCTCCAAAAGTATCCAACAAACTTTGTATCTCTGTCTAAAACTATACTCTTAGGTAATCCATGTAATCTTACAATCTCCTTGAAAAATAGATCGGCTACATGCACTGCATTAGTTGTCTTCTTACAAGGTATGAAATGAGCCATCTTTGAGAATCTATCCACCATTACAAATATTGAATCATTTCCTCTCTATGTCTTAGGCAATCCCATCACAAAATCCATGCTTATGTCTTCCCAAGGTCTCTCTGATACTGTCAAAGGTTTGTACAATCTAGTGTTCTGACTACTCCCTTTTGCAACTTAACAAACTCTACAACCCTGCACAAATCTCTGAACATCCTTATGTATCTGAGGCCAAAAGTAGTTTTCACTCACCAAAGCCACTGTCTTATCAATGTCAAAATGTCCTACCAATCCACCACTATGTTTCTCCTTTATCAAACTATCTCTCATTGAACTTCTAAGTATGCATAACTGTCTTCCTTTGAACAACATATCTTCTTGAATGAAATAGTCCAACCACTTTCTCCTATCTGTCACAACAGGTTCCTTACATGATTTCCAAGGTTCTGCAAAATCAGTGTCTCCCTCATACATGTTCTTCAATTCTTCAAAACCCAATACTTCAACTCTCATCTCTGTCAACAAGTTCCTTCTCCTACTTAATGCATCAACAACTTTGTTTGATTTTCCACTCCTATGCTTCAATAAAAAGGTATAACTCTGCATAAAATCTATCCATCTCATATGTCTTTGATTCAACTTACCTTGATTGTTTAAATATTGCAAAGCTTGATGATCTATATACAACACAAACTCCTTAGGCAACAAATAATGTCTCCACTTCTTCAAGGATTGAATTATGGCATAGAATTCCTGATCATAAACTGAATATCTTCTCCTTGCATCATTCAACTTCTCACTGAAATATGCTACAGGTCTACCTTCTTGACTTAATACTGCTCCAATTGCATTTCCACTTGCATCACAATCAACTTGAAATACCTTATTGAAATCTGGTAATGCCAAAACAAGTTGCTCTATCACCTTCTGCATCAACAATTCAAAACTTTTATCTGCTCTAGATGTCCACTTGAAATCCTTTCTATCACCTCTCATTGTTTTTGTCATAGGGCTACAAACTGAACTGAAATTTCTGATGAACTTCTGGTAGAAACTAGCCAATCCATGAAATGATCTCACTTCTCCAATGCTCTCCGATGTAGGCCATTCAACTATTGCTCTTATTTCTCAGGGTCCATCTTCAATCCTTCCACAGAAATCACCAATCCAAAATATACCAATTCTTCCTTCATGAAACTACACTTCTTGATGTTTATCAACAATTTCTCTTCCTCAACCTTTGCAAGACTTGTCTAATATGCCACAAATGTTCTTCTTTTGTCCTACTGAAAATCAACATATCATCCAAGTACATAATCACAAACTTGCCCAATAATTTTTTCAAGACTTCATTCATCAATCTCATGAAAGTACTCGGTGCATTTGTTAATCCAAAAGGCATCACTAACCACTCATACAGTCCTTCATTTGTTTTCAAAGTAGTCTTCCATTCATCTCCTTCTTTGATTCTGATATGATGGTATCCACTTTTCAAATCTATCTTTGTGAAATATCTTTCTCCACTCAAACAATCCATGATATCATCCATCCTAGGTAAAGGAAATCTGTACTTAACTATGATCTTGTTTATTGCTCTGGAATCAGTACACATTCTCCATTCTCCATATTTCTTCGGTGCTAACATTACAGGTACTACACAAGGACTCAAACTTTCTCTAATCAAACCCTTCCTCAACAATTCTTGTATCTGTCTATTCAATTCTTCATTCTCTGCCAGTGTCATTCTATGTGTTTCTTTGTTAGGCAAACTTGCTTCCAGTATAAGATCCATGTGATGACTGATACTCCTTATAGGTGGCAATCCTTCAAGTACATTATTTGATATGATGTCTTCATACTCTGTCAACAACTCCTTTATTTCCTCCAGTTGTGATTCTTCAGTCTCCTTCTTCAGTGTTTCAGGCTTCTTAGGAATCAAGGCATAACACATATTCTCATGTCTCAAACCATCAAGAAATTTTCTTCCATCTACCAAACAAATTCTAGCATTTCCACATACCACATCTTTAGGATCATCCTCTAAATGAATCAAAGTAATTCTCTTTCCATTTGTTGTTATAGTGTATGTATTGTTTCTCCCATCATGTATATCTTTTCTATCATATTGCCAAGGTCTACCCAACAAGATATGACAAACATCCATAGGCATAATATCACACAAGACTTCATCATGATAAGATCCAATATGAAATTTCACCAAACATTGTTCACTCACCATTACCTTATGATCATCCTGAATCCATGCTATCTGATAAGGCTTAGGGTGTTTCAATATTTCCAACTTTAGCTTAGTTACCATCTCCTCTAAAACTAGATTATCAGAACTACCACTATCAATTACTACTTTGAAACACTTACCTCCTGATTTGCATCTTGTTCTGAACAAACTCTTTCTCTGCGGTGGTTCCTCATTTGTCTCTATTTGAAATAGTGCTCTCCTCATCACAAGTGATTCTCCTTTCTCTAGTTTACCAATAGAACTAGGTGATCCAACAGGTTCTTCTTCCACATAGGCTGCTCTTCCACTGTTCTCTATCCTCTTGCTTGTACTACCCTGATTACATTCAAATGCTCTATGTCCTTCACCTCCACACTTGAAACAAGTGCCTCTAAATGTTCTCTTATCCAATCTTCTTCCTTCTCTTCTGTATCCTTCATTTTGGTATGCACTAGGGTTTCCTCTTCGATAAAAGTTTCTGTCATCTCTCCGGTAAGCATTGTTATCTCTGTCATCCTTCTTAAATGGGTTGTCAAACTTGTTCTACTCTGGTTGTGATCTGTCTCCTCTGAAATAAGTCCTACCTCTCTAAAATTTACTTCCTCTACCTCTCTGTCTCTAATCATGCCTCTTATTCAGCTTCTCTTCAACTTTCAAGGTAAACTGATATGCTTCCTCCAAAGATGTCATCCTTACCAAGCTTAGTTATTCCTGAATGTTCAATCTCAGTCCATTAATGTATCTAGCCACTTTCTCTTTGCTTGCTTCACTATGTCTTGTTCTTATAATCATCTTGTGAAATTCTTCAGTATACTCAACAGATTTCTCCTTTTGTCTCAGGTTTTGCAATCTCTTCAGTAGTTCCAACTCATAGTCAGCAAGTATGAACTGATTCTTCAATTTTGTCACCATCCTATCCCATTTTGTGATCTTTTATTTTCTCTTCTATTTCTTTCTAACTGTACTTCTTTCCACCATATAGCAGCATGTCCTTTCAACTTTGTCTTTGCAAATTTCACCTTCTCCAGATCTTCAATTTCTTCATATTCAAAATATTCTTCCATGTCATTTATCTAATCAATCAATTCTACAGGGTTCAAATTACCAGTGTAGTATGGCACATCAACTCTAGGTCTCTTTCCAATCTTTGAAATAGCTCACAACATCTTTACTTGGTTTGATTCTTCTTCTTCATCACCTCTTAGGGTTTCGCCAATTTGCTCAATAGATTGAAATTATTCTCCATCATCACTTTCAAGATTAGGTCTCGGTGTCAATCCTCTTCGCCTATCTTCTTCAACAGCATCTAATCAAATTTGCATTGTTTTCATCATTTCCATCATCTCATCCATTCTACCAGCCATTTTTCCAACAACAACAACTCTCTGCAGTGGCATTCTTCCTAGGATCAAGTGCAAACTACCTCAAGTTCAACAATCAGGCTACAAGGTGACAACTGCCTCTCAATCGGTGATCTGTTGTGACACAAGTAACCTGCTTCAATTCGGTGATCTATCTACGCAAGATCTTATAGAATTCCTTTGCCAACTTTGCTCAATCTGCTCCCAAAGATTCAAACTTTCGCTTTGATACCACTTGGTGCAGTCACGATAAGAGGGTTCAAAGAATGAAATGTCCATACCATGCAGTAAGAGTAAACACAACGGAAACAAATCAAAGAAATGTAACAAATGCAGATTCAATCATTCAGTATATCATAGAATTCAAATATCGATCAACCAGAAACATGTGGGATTACAAATAGGGCTCATAGGCCTGATAACATACATGCGTAAGATAAAGTTTTGAAGCTCCTTCGCACAAAATCTAAACTATCACTATCACTATATGTATTTCTACTTTCTTAGGGGTCTATTACATCAATATATATCTTCTTCACAACAATAGATTCATTTGCGTCAGCCAAAGAAGGTCACAAACTCTAATGAAGAGTTGTAATGTGCAACACAAATAGGTCAGACCTAAATGCATAGAACTCCTCCAGAAAATGAATTAAATGAAGTGTGGATCTTCAAGGAAGGTCGGCCATGAGCCAAAGATCATTGAATGATGTGTTGTTAGGCTCCAAAGATTGGGAAATGCTTTCGCAGGCTTCTCCTTCAGTTGATTGTCTGAGACTGTCAGGATGCTCTATTTTGAGAAAACAGTCGATCTTTTGATAGCGATATCTTTTTGGTAATGATGTGTGGATCTCTAAATTCTTAATATGATGTAGATGAATGAATGTAGATGCTAAGTCCAGCTCTGCAAGGTCTGAAGTGTAATTGTGATAGAATGTCAGACCAAAAGCTGAAACTACTTCTAACTGAATTACCTAAACTGAACTGGAAAATGAAAAGAAACAAACTGAACTACAAACAAACTGAAATGCAAATGTTTTTGGTTGATGCAAGATTGCTCTTGAACCAGGGATGCTCCTGCATCACATCTTCTAGTTCAAAGGATCCTCCGCGCTGACCTTAAGAGATCTCAAACTCCAATGCAAGATGGAACATGTAGGAAACGTGTAGGTCGGCCTACAACTCTTGGGAATGCTCCATAAATGAACAAAACATGATGCAGTTCTCAACAAAGGTCTATCTACTCCCAATTTGCCTTGTGTGATGTTCCATTTGGCTCCACAAGTCATGGGAATGCTTTGCAAACCTTGTTTGCTCCAACTGAATGTTGATTGCTTTGTTTTGTAAATGTTATTGATCTCCTAATAACAATATCTCTCCACAAAAAAATGCAAATATCATGGAATCCTAATATGACGTAGTTGTCATAGTATAGAATCTAAATCTTGATCCATGAGCTCTGAAATGAAGATGCGGTAAAATGCGATAGAAAATTTTAGAACTACAACTATTTGAATTGCAATTGAGATGCAAGAAAAGTAAGAAGGCAAATATTTTTGGTTGATGCAAGATTGCTCTTCAATTTGGGATGCTCCTGCATCATCTTGTTAATAGAAAAAATATTTTCTACATAAAATGTGAATAGACTTCTCTAATTTTCCACATACTATGGAAAAACATATTTTAAATTTGAGTACATCTAAATTGTTAGGTGATGGTAAAAATATATATTTGAATTAAGGTCTTAAAAGGATAATTGTGGAAATATACTCAACCAACAATTGAATGCTTACAACTCTCAACTCTACATTATCTAGAGAATTTTTTTGAAGATAACCATGTTTATTGAATGCAACCTTTCCCACCAGACGTTACATCAAAGTTTTATTACAGATCCTCAAATTCCATAAAAAAGTATTTAAAACATTAAATGATCGAAAGCAAGACACAACGAGGAAATGAAGCCAACTAGTTGGGATGGCCATTCCCATACCATCAAAAGGACAATATTCCATGAAACATAGGACTTTTTTAGTCTCTAGTCAATTAGTAGTGCCAGATCATCACTTTATCTAGAGTCTAGTGAGCTTCTTAGGTCTAGTATTTGAACCATGCTTTGATACCAATGTAATAACCACCCAGATTACTACTAATTTTTCTATTTCAACACATTACACCTCAAATTCCAACTTAATCAACCAAGCATCTTCTATCTGATTTAGAAGTGCTGACATCATAGGCTCACTAACCATAGACATGCTAATCAACTTTGTTCCACAACTCATATACTCACACTAAATATGGTAACTCCCAATGTTAGGGTCATCCCTAGACCTAGGCCTAAACCTTGAGGTTTCATTCATAGTGGCCCTACCTATGTATCCCCTCCTAGGAATCAAAGACTCTATATCTTGTACACTAATAATAGAGAGGCTTCATCCACTACTTTGATATGAGATCTTTGGTCTCACTTTTAAATCACAACCATTAATTGATCTTATTCTTCCAAATCGACCAATGCAATTCCACAAATGTTAGTCCAATGCCAAAATCAGGGTAAAAAGACCCACAAAATGACATAGGCACCAACTCATATAAATATCACATATGATTGGATAAAGCGTACATCACATATGATTGGATCAAGCATACATCACCTATACACAATGTGAATAACTCATGTTTGCTTCCCATAAACACAAAGTGGCTAAGTCACACATACTGTGACTAATTCATATGCACATTATAGGTACACATAGGGACCAACTAGCATTGTAAGAATATTTCCTTTTACTTGGTTCACTAACACATAAGCCCTTTAGTGCATCCTAGATAGAAAAGGGGATATTGGTGCATCTTATGCTCCACAGTGGGTCTCATCCATTTTCCCAATCCACTACCAACTCAAACAAGCATCCCATACTACTTGCGATCATCACTAGCTAAGATGTAAGTATAACAACATACAAAACATGAGGCCGCTAGTAAGATTTCTACAACCCACTAAGCATCTAAGTCATCTTATAACTGGATAAACACAATCATAGTATCTTATGGTTTTACCTCAACTAAGAGTAGTGATTTTACTATTAATCACTTGGACAAACTTCACATCAAAAACCTTAAGAACAAAACCTCAAGAAAAAACAACACAAGAAGAATATAATCTTTTTGATATCTTGATGCCAATATTGAACTCTTGAGATGGGTAGACACTAGCCTCCATTGCTTGCATACCATTGGCAAAATCCAGATTAGTCCTAGCACCTATTGCTTACATGCCACTGGAGAAAGCCTATCTAAACCCTATGAAATTGGGTAGCTCTTGACATCTATTACTTGCATGCTTCTAGTGAAAGCCTACTAGCCTTATGATACAACCAAATACTTCTTTAGGTAAAGCATGCTCCTTGACTCCTATCAAGATGGAGCAACAATAAGCTTATCAATAAGAAAGTCATATGTTTTACAAATTTTGGTGATCACCTCAAGATCAGTGGGACAACTACATTAAGAGAAATAAATATTCTCTAACTATGCCCCTGTAGATTCCCTTACTCAACCCTAGATGTGATGCAAATAATTCAACCCCTATATCGATCTTTGTTCAACATTCTAACATTTAAAATGTATATAAGAACATTGATCTAACATATTGTCCTAAGGGTTTACACCTTAAACTAGTTAATCTTATTACAATTACCACACAGGAATCCATTATCCTATACAATGGTCCTAGAGGTCCTGGGGTCCAATTACTAACATGCAAGTAATGCATTGAACCAACATGAGCTGGGTCACATATGCATAACAAAAAACCTCACAGTAATCTGAAAGACCATTGATATTTTTCCATTGTTACTTGAAAAAACATTTTTTATTAGACAAAAATTCAAACTCAAAGTAATAATATTTGAAACGAAGCATAGGTGTGGAAACAACTTCCAAAACTAGTCTTATGAGGAGAGGGTTGTAGTTAATTCTTCCAAACCTTTCAATGATTACAGTTTATTAAGATTCACATACATTTAGTTAATTAAGATTTAAAATCAAGAAACATTAACATGGCAATTTTTACATGGGGAAAACCTTTTCAGGTGAAAAACCTCGCACTCCAAACACACAGTTCAGTTATATTATAGTAAACTTTTTATGGTTACAATATAAATCTCAGAACAAGTGTTTCTTCAGGAGTCTTCACTACTGCAGAATCTGGAAACAAACTGACAACATTTCAGCTCTTTAGAATTACTTCAACCTATAATACAACTTCTTCAAACACTCTCCAATACACATAATGCAAGAGCTACAAAAGAAATTCACCCTCAAAAGGTTGGCATAGCTTTCTCCACCAACTCCTCTGCAAAAGCATACAAAGCATCCACTTTCAAATATGTTTTAAAGACAAAAAAGGTTATCTTATCTTTCCTAGGTGTGCATTTCCCAAAGAGGAATATTTTCCAACTTGAAAATCTTTTCCAAATCAAATTTCCAAAAAACAAAGCATATCCTCTTCATGGGCGCTCCAAAGAGATAACGATAAGATTTTCCATAAATGGTAACTTCCTGCAATAGAAACTTGCTAAACAAGACCCAAGGTCAACTTAGGTGGCACTCCTTGTTTTTCTCAACAAAAAGTGAAAAACAACTTTTTGAGAAAAAGAAAAAAGCACAAAAGCACAAAATAGCTTTTTCTAGAATGGCTTAAAAACACCATTTTCAAAAAAGCAAAAAGCAAAACCTCTTTTTCACCTCCTAAAAAATAGGAAACACCAAAAAGGACTCTAAGGTTGAGATACCTTAATCCCAACATTCTCCCACTTGTTCAAGACCTATCAAGAGTCTATAGTAGCTAGTTGATCAAGCCTCAAGACCCATGGAGCTCAAACACCATTTGAACTTCTTTGTGCTCATTGGCTTTGTCAGTGCATCAACAACATTCACCAAAGTGTCAACTTTCTCTAACTGTATATTTCCATCTTCCACCATATCTTGAACAAAGTGAAACTATACATCAATGTGCTTTGTTCTAGCATGGAAAGTAGGATTCTTCGCTAAATAAATGGCACTCTGACTGTCACAACAAATAATAATCTATCCTACATCAAAACCAATATCTAAACACAACCTCTTAAGTCAAATGTCTTCCTTACAAGCATGAGTTGTATCCATGTACATCTCTACTTCTATAGTGGACAAAGCAACTATAGCTTGTCGCTTACTCATCCAACTTATTACACCACCATTCATTAGAAAAACATATCCACTGGTGGATCTTTTGTTGTCAATATCACCTGCCCAATATGAATCAATATATCCCAGATATTCATTGAATGCAAAGGTCCAATAGGATAACCATGAAATCATAAGGAATACTTAGAAGTACCCCTCAAATATCTGAAAACCCTCTTTACTACATCCCAATGTACCCATCAGGATTAGCCATAAATTGACTAAGGACTCCCATTACTTGGACAATGCCTAACCTTGTACAGACCATAGCATACATAAGGATACCAATAATTCTTGCATATGGTACTTTGGCCATGTCCTCCATCTCAATAGGATATTTTTGACAATCCTCAACAAAAAGCTTCATCCCTTGCATAACTGGAACAACTAACTATCTGTAAGTCAACATGATGAATCTCTCCAACACTAAGTTCGCATACTTGCTTTGAGTTAACCAAAGCTTTCTGTTAGCTCTATCTCTTCTAATATCAATCCCAATAATATATCTTGTTGCACCTAAATCTTTCATCTCGAACTGTGATGACAACTGAGACTTCAAATATGAAATCATACTTCTACCATTCCCAATAAACAACATATCATCCACATACAAGACTATGATAAGAATGTGACCATTTTAGATTTATAATAAACACAATGGTCAGATTTAGATCTCATAAATCTAATCGACAACACATAGGTGTCAAACTTTTGATATCACATCCTAGGAGATTGTTTCAAACCATATAAAGATTTTCTTAACTTACATACCATATCTTATTTACCTTTCACAATGAACTACTTTGGTTGCTTCATATATATTTCTTCCTCCAAATCACCATGAAGGAACGTTGTCTTCACATCCATCTGTTCCACTTCTAGATCATACACTGTTGCAAAGTGACAAAAAGAACTGTATAGATGTCAACTTCACCACAGGAGAGAAAATCTCCCATAATCAATTCCTTCAACCTAGGAATAACTCTTCATGACTAATTGTGCCTTATGCTTCTCAACACTACCATCTGGACCAAATTTTAACTTGAACATCCATTTACATCCAACAAGCTTCCATCCTTTCGGCAAAGGTACTAGATCCCAAGTATTATTTATCTTTAACACAACCATCTCTTCTTCCATGGCTGTCATCCAGGAATCTACATTATGCATACCCATAGCTTCTTTAACATTCCTAGGCTCATCAGTGTTAGCAACCAAAGCAAAAATACAACTGGAATCCAACATAGAATATCCAAACCTTTTTGGTGAATAATCAAACCTTTTGGGTTTATGCCTAACACGTGTAGACCTCCTAAATTACTGAGGTGGAGGTTCTTCTTCTTCATAACTTTCAAAGCTACTTGAGCTCTCCTCATCAATAGGTCCTTCAGGAGTGCATAGTTCACTTCTAGTAGGAGTAGATGGTACCTGAATTACCTCCTTTTTCTCCTCTTTCTTTAGTTGTATCTCAATTGAGGAGGTTTCATCTCTGTAAAGATAACACTTTTACTGTAGAGAACCTTCTATATAACCAAATCCTAAATCTTATACCCCTTCACACTGATTCATAACCGATGAAGATACATTTCATTGCCTTGTTTTCCAACTTAGATCTCTTCTCAATAGGAACATGAGTGTAAGATTCACTACCAAATACTCTAAGATTTCTCATTGAAGACTTTTTACTAGACCACACCTCCATGGGTGTCTTTTCAACAAGTGTTGATGTAGGAGATCTGTTAATTAAATAACATGTAGTGGCTACTGCTTCAGCCTAGAACTTTTGTTCAAGACCAGCACCACTCAACATACTCCTAGCCCTCTCCATCAATGTTTTGTTCATCCTCTCTACAACTCCATTTTGTTGTGGTGTGTATGGAGTTGTCTTATGTCTTTCAATATTGTGGTCCTTACAAAACTAGTGAAATTCTACCAAATAGAACTCATCGCCATTATCAGTCCTCAAACACTTACTCTTTCGACAAGTCTGATTTTCAACAAATGCTTTAAAATCCTTAAACTGACTAAAGACTTCAGATTTGCTTCTAAGAAAGTAAACAAATGTCCTTCTATTGTAGTCATCTATGAATTAGACAAAATACACAGATCTAGGTAATGAAGGAACATTCACAAAACTAAATACATCTGCATGCACATATTCCAATAACCCAAAAGACTTATGAGAACTTTTGTAAAATGAAACATGTGTTTCTTTCCATAAATTCAATGTTCACAAAATTCAAACTCAAGATTACAATCATCAAGGCCTTTAGCAAGGCTCTTTGATTTGAGGCTTCTAAGAACCCTTTTCACCTATGTGACCAAGTCTCTGGTGCCACAACATTGTTTTCTTAGCATGAAGCTTAATTTATAATGAATGAGCACTCTTCGATACCCAAAAAGCATGGCCATCAAATGTAGATGCTACATACTTGTTTGCTACTCTATTTGATGGTGAGAATGAAGAATCCAAACCTATATACTCTTCAATTTATCAGAAGAACTATTGCACTATACAGTGCATGCATCCATCTTGTACAATGTGACAATCTTAACACCCTTTGTAAGCACCACTAGATTCTCTTGTCATCTTGCATCCTTCATTCAAGAAAATAACATGTACACCTGAATCTCCAAGTTTACTTAGCGAGAGTAGGTTCCATGCCAAACACGAGATGTGCACACACATCATCAATCCCCTTCACTTCTACCATAGGGAAGATCTGATCTGGATCTTCCATGGCCAATCAGATATCATGGCTGAGCTTCATCCAGATACACCATTCATTGTATTGTTGTACTTCATGTTTTCAAGAAGCTCTGAGGAGAGGTCATGTGGAAAGAAGCACCTAAATCTATTAACCACACATCTTCTGATGCATGTGTTGCCAAGGCTACAACAAAAGCATCCACATCTTCATGAGAGGACTTTTCGAAGTCTAAATCAAAGCAATCCTTTTCGTTTTTCTTTTCCTTCTCCTCCTTGTAATCTGTGTGGATGTGACCAATTTTTCTATAATTCCAACACTTCACCTTAGACTTTCATGAGACTTCAATCTCCCCTGAGACTTGGACTTCAACTTCTTGTCCTTCTTCTTGCATTTCTCTTTTGTTCTTTGGCATATGACAAGGGATTCCTTGGCCATCATAGAAGACTTTCTTTGCTCATCTTTTCAGAAAAAAGTGATGCTACCACCTCATCCATCTTGAAACTAGTGGTGGTACTTCCAATAGCCATAACTAGGTGATCCCATGAGTCTGGAAAATAACATAATAGAAGCATGCAATCCTCATTTGATATATTTCCACCAACTAACCCCAATCGTGGCCATAGGCATATTAACTACATTCATGTGATCAACAATGGATCCTCCATCTTCCATCTTCAGATAATACCAACTTCTTTTGAGGAATAATTTGTTCACCGGGATTTAGCCTGATAAACACATCACTAATATTCTTCCAAAGATCCTTCACAGTATTCTCTTCATGAACATTCAGGAGCACATAATCAACCAGAAAGAGTCTTATGAGACCCTTGGTTTTTCTATCCATCAGATCCTAGTCTTCTTGAGAGGTGCTTGTGAGTTTTGTATTAAATATTGTAGCCCAAAGATCTCCATCTATGAGCATATCTTCCATTTTCAACTTCCATAGTTCAAAGTTGTTGCCATTGAACTTATCCATTTCGATTCTACTAGATGCATGCTTGTCATCTTTTGCATGCAATCAGGTTACTAAATTTTTGCAACTGCAAAACTCGCACTGAAATAAGATTAGACAAAAAACCCTTATATCCACAATAAGAAACTAAGTTGATCAACCTCTGATACCAATTAGAAGAAAGCACAAGTGGGGAAACAACTTCCAAAACTAGTCTTATGAGGAGAGGGTTGTAGTTAATTCTTCAAACCTTTCAACGATTATAATTTATTAAGATTCACATACATTTAATTAATCAATATTTTAAATCAAGAAACATTAACACAGTGAATTTTACGTGGGGAAAAACCTTTTCAGGTAAAAAATGCCCACACGACTCCAAACACACAGTTCAATTATATTATAGTAATCTTTTTATGATTACAATATAACTCTTAGAACAAGTTTTTTCTTTAGGGAGTCTTCACCACTACAGGATCTGGAAACAAACTGACAGCATTTCCGCTCTTTAGAATTGCTTCAACCTATAATACAACTTCTTCAAACACTCTCCAATACACATAATGAAAGAGCTGGAAAAATAATTCGCCCTCAAAAAGTTGGCTTAGATTTCTCCACCAATTCCCCTGCAAAAGCATACAAAGCATCTGCTTTCAAATATGTTTTAAAGCCAAAAGTTCTTATCTTTCCTAGGTGTTCACTTCCCAAAGAGGAATATTTTCCAAATTGAAAATCTTTTCCAAATAAAATAACTTGAAAATATTTTCCAAATCAAATTTTCAAAAAACAAAGCATATCTGCTTTATCGGAGCTCCAAAGAGATAAGGATAAGATTTGCTATACATAGTAACTTGCTTCAATAGAAACTTGCTAAACAAGACCCAAGGTCAACTGAGGTGGTACTCCTTGTTTTATCAACGAAAAGTAAAGAAAATCTTTTTCAAAAAAAGCAAAAAGAAAAAAAAGCACAAAATAGCTTTTTTCAGAACTGGCTTAAAAACACCATTTCCAAAAAAGTAAAAAGAAAAACTACTTTTTCACCTCCTACAAAATAGGAAACACCAAAAAGGACTCTAAGGTTGAGATCCCTGAATCCCAACAATATTAAACAACTTTCTAGTTCTAGGTACATAACATTTACATATTACCAATCAAAAGCTTAACGTACAATTACCCACCGAATAGATATAGAGGCAAATCACCATACTATTTTTGATAATACTTACTATTAGTTACTCAAATTTGGAAAAGACGATCATAAGGCATTCCATCCTATTTCAACATAGATCGATGCACATATTTAGAGCAGGAAGATTATCCACACATATTGATTTTCTATGTAATTATTTTAGTTAACTTCTATTTGATCCTACCACTACAAGATTAGGCACCAATCATTATTTATTTGCTTCTAATTCAACACTTCAAATCAATATGGAAAATACCATTTACTTTAACACGCCCCCTTAAGTGCAACTTAGGGAGATTATTATGGCAATATGAGTAAGATGCACAATATAGGTCTTGGCTACACAACCATGTTAGGTACCCATTTACAATGCAAAATGCAATGCAATGCAATCTCTTACAGAGTGGAGAAAAGGAAAAAACCCTATGGGACAAAAATCCTCTCCAAAAGAGAGAAAAGAAACAAGATGATGCATGGAGGACTCACTAGTACATCATATGAAAGTATATAGTTATTAATGTTTGTGTATGCACTTAGTGCTCAAGGGTATAAAGGGAGAACCCAAGATGCTCATCTACTTACAAACCTTTTGCTCATTTGAGTGTGGACATATCAATTTTTGTATGTTATCTATTCATAGAACTTAAAGGGTACAAATGATCACACCTACACCTACTAAATTGTAAATTCTTTACTTGCATAACTATGAATTCATTAAATTATGCTAGTATGGGATCTCATTTATAGTTTTAACACTAAGATAACATGATGCAAATTAGTGACGATTGATAGGGTTCATTATCATGTCTTAAGGGTCTAGATTAGCCTCTACAACATAATCTTGATAAATCTTTGCATCATTTTTAGAGATCATCATAGAATTGTGGCTCTTGATCCTTGCAGAGATCAAAGTGTAGGAGAGATGTACCCTCTCTCTTCATTTGGTTGTTCTATCATCACTTTAACCATTGGATTGCCTTCTAGTCCATAATTCAACTCTATTCCTTAGGAATTATGGAGTTGTTCAAGTTATTGTCATAAATGTTTTGTGTTTCAATTAGATCACCAACACTACCTGTACCCTAAATGGCCTTGGTATGGACACTCTTAGCCTCTGCTCCTTCCTATCTTTCCCCTCATATTTGGCCTCCCTCCCTTTTTCATTGGCCTCTCTTAGGATCCTCCTCCTCTCATGGCTCCTTAATATCTACTAGCACTTGAGCCTATTCCTACTCAATCACATCCATCTCAACCTCCTTTGCACCCTCTCCTCCTCCTACTCAAGTCTAATCCTCCTACCCCTCCACCCCCTCCATCCCCCCTACAAGTAGATAATACTATAGTTGGCCTCTCTTAGGCCCACCATTGAAAATATTGTGGGGCCACCCCCACATCATCAATGTGTCAGGGAATATGTTATCAAACATGCAGAAAATTAAATCACAACAAACCTTAACACCGCAATCAAGTGCAAGACAGCCTATGAATCAATTAAACAAATATCAAATAAACCTAGATTCTAAGATAAACATTGGCTTATCTCCATTGTCCCTCCTCGATCTCGTGCAATGTTCTCAGATTTGCAAGTGTGAAAGGATTGTGAGAAAGCTCAAATAGATTCAATAGCAAGATGTTGGAGAGTTGTCAAGTTCTCATGTATTTTTCTCATATGTTTCTTGTGTATCCTAAAAAATGGTTGTGGAAGGGATTTTTATAGGCAAGCATGTTTGAATGGATGTCTCAGATTAAAAGTTGAATTTAGAGCAAATGAAGGGTGGAGATTGATTAGGGTTTCCCTCCATTACAAGATAAGAGGGAATTTTCTAATTTGAGGATATGATGAGATGTAAAATCAGATAAACTTGCTCAATTTATTTGATTTATTGAGATAATGTATGTGGAAAGGAGCTTTTTCCACTAAGTGAGGATGCATTTAAAATAAATATTTATTTGTTTAAATTAAGATAATTCATGTGTAAAGGGGGTTTTTCCATTAAGTGAGGATGCATTTAAACAAATGTTTATTTGTTAAATTAATTGAATGAAATGGATATTAGGATGTGAATTATTAAATAATTAATTATTTAATATAGAAGAAAAGTTGGGAAAAATAGATAGATGCTTTAATTAAATAAATAAATAATTTAATTAAAATTAATTATTTAATATTAGAAGAAAATTAGGGGAAAAATGGATAGATGATTGAAAGGAAAAATTGAATAATTAATTATTTAAATTATTTAATTAATAGTTGAATTATTGATTTGAAGAGAGATGTTTGCAAGGTGAGTACATTTTTAGGTGTCTACAATCAATATCCATGATAGTGATGACCTCATCTCAGTTGTGGTCATCTATTAGCATCTTCTCATCAAACATGGACCTCATAATCTTAGCTAGCCTCCAAGAACTCCTTGTAGGCTTGTAGTACATTAGGTAGGGTGGTCGCACATCTTGTACCTACCTAAATTGGTTTAAGACTTGCTCATAGAAAAAATGCTCAAGTATGCTCCAGTTACTTGCAAGACCACTAAATCAATGCCAACTAGTAGGCATCCTTTGGGCCACCCTAGCATCTATTTATAGGGTCTTTAGATGATATCTCCATCTAAGAGTTATCAAATGTCTACCTCCAAAATATAATAGTGCCCCTCTACCACTAGCTACAAACAATATCCCAAGCATGTGCTCATAGTGCATCTAAGGGCTATGGCTAGTGGCAACGCTGACTATTCATGTCACTCATATGTCCTTGAAGAACTAGTCCTATAATAATGTACATGTCATTAGGGAATGGCCCTTGCCCTAGATGAACTAACTCAAGTCGTGATAAAGTTGTGCTAGCATGCACCTCCCTTAGTTGCACACCATCCTATCCTCCTACATAACCTAGATGTAGTGTACCAAGATACCATGTAAATGACTCCTCTATCTATCCACCATCACTATAGTAGTAATGGTAATGCACTCATAATGTACCAAAGTAGTGGCACCTCCTTAGTCAATGTCCATGTAATGAAATAAATTTCACAAAGAAAATATAATAGGAGATATTGTACAAATACTTGATAATAATAAGCCAATTCAAGGGACAAACCTTCAAAAGTCTCCAATAAGAACACAATTCATAATATCATGACCATAAAGTAACCACTAGCTTCTATAGTTATGCCTTTAGATGCCACCTAGGCAAACTTAACTACCTATATAAGACTATATTAATGATCATATAAATTAATTAAGAGTAATGATAGCCACAAGTTGACTACTCATCTCCCTATGCACACTATAATATTAAGGGTGTAGCATGCCCCTCCACACATAAGCATTGTCTGAAATGCTGAGCAATTATTGATGCTTCTACACAAAAATATTCATCATCCCATGTGGCATATTTAACTGACAAATTATTCCACTATGTGAGTGTCCTAGTCCTCAGCTCCTTTGTGTCTATTTGGAAAATTAACTCAGGATTTGAGATACCCGCATTTTAAAATGGGTATTGATTGTGACCCTTGCACAACATGCCCCTAAAATTTTCAAATTTTGGGGGCCCCTACTGCTCAATTTCGAAATTGTATTCTTCGCAAGACTTGGATAATGTTTTCATGTTATGTTTTTTTATATTGATAAAAATGGGATTGAAGGTGCCTATACCCTTTTACAAAAATAGCCTATTGGTAGATGGAAAGAGTCTCATGAGAAATGAGACTAACAATAGTAGCTAAACAACTCAAACAAAAAAAAAAGTAAAAAACCACAAGACCAATGAAGAGATAGCAAAAGAATAAAAAGGTCATTGTTCATGAAATAATAGCTTTCATCACCACCAACCATTAAGTTACTCTATAGAGCAAGTTACTAAGAGATTTTGGAGGAACTAATATAATTCTACAAAATCAAGTAACTACACATGGAGAAAAGGATTCCAAACTAGATGTATCACTATAAAGAGAAGTAGAGGAAGTGGCCAAAGATCTAGATCAAGTTCTTTGACAACAAAAATTAAAGTATAAATCTTACAAGATTAGGAGTTACAAATAAAACATAGGGTAGATACCCTACTTCAAGATATAATTAATACAAAGACTCAACAAAAATTATATGAAGAATATATTATGGTAGTCTAACACACTTAAAAGAGAGTAGTAGAGAGTAGATAACCACATAAGGAAGAGTTAAAGGATACTACATTGCTACCATATCAACTATAAACATAATAGCCCAAGGATGAATAAGATCTACCTCAACAACTACTACAAATATAAGTAATTGTTAAATAAGAGTTGGTGACACACACATTGATAGAAATATTAATAGAATAAACCAACAAGGTACATGCATATTAGGAACACATATTGGGGATAGTATCCAAACAAGAAAAAGGGAGAATAGGATGGAGAGAAAGGAATGGAGGAAGAAATAACCAAAGACAAATAGATAGAAACACAAGAATCAGATAAAGGAATAAGAGAAACATTTATACAACTATTTACTCCAATCAAAATAGTCTACTAGTGACCCAATAAGAAAAGTCAAAGAATAAATGGATAGATAAAAGAAGCCTAGAACTTCTATAATAATAGTAAGTCCAAGCATAATTTATGCATACTCCTATAGGGACCCGAATTGATTTCACTTAGATATCACCAATTCAAAAGATGGAGTTAGGAGGGGCAACCAATATTACTTCTAAGTAGGACCTGATGTATAGAAATATTACATTAGAAGAAGGCATAGAGAAAATGCTCCAAGTGATACAACAACATCAACTTTAAATACAAGTAGACTCATTAGCAACCATAACATTTGAACTAGGAGCAATACAAGGGTCGCTAAATTAGATAAAATGACTCCAAGACTAGGAAAGAGAAAACATTGAAGAAATAGATAATCAATTATCACAAAGTAGAGGAGATAAAAATGATTACAAAACAAATTGAGAAATGGTTGCAAAGACTTGGACAAATAGATAGAGAAGACATATGACCACTTATGGTAACATCTCTATATTGTACCATTTATTGCATCAACTGGCCACAACTCACCATGTCTTTAGAAGACTCAAATAGATAACATGGACACCTAGATTCTATAGTTCTCAGGTAGTTACAACATTATAATTGATTTCGATAGGTCACTGTAGTGGTAACACTTGAGGAATATTCAACTACAAAATAACCACTTAAGTGAACAAAGGATGAAATCCATAACACAAATGAGAGACTTG
Organism: Cunninghamia lanceolata; assembly: GCA_027924645.1. Classification (NCBI taxonomy): domain Eukaryota; kingdom Viridiplantae; phylum Streptophyta; class Pinopsida; order Cupressales; family Cupressaceae; genus Cunninghamia; species Cunninghamia lanceolata. The sequence goes on from BSBN01000940.1 coordinate 1,824,300, forward strand.
GAGTTAGAAGTAAATATACATTTATCACTTCTACCCAAACTTCTCCAAGAAACTCAACAAGTTATTCCTACACTTACAAAACCAACCATCCTAATCATTTTAGAGAGGGGTTATGTTGATATTTCATCCACTGACACACATGGATTCAATACATGGTGTAGAGATGCAAGGATACATATGACAGCTAAAAAGACTAACTAAAACACTTGCTACCTTAAAACTAGAGATACGAACCAGCAACTTCAGAAAGAAAAATGAATTTTGACTATACACCCTCCATTTTCATAGATGAAAAATGTCTTGAGGACAAGACAATAGATTAGGTCTTGGAGGATGTTGGTAGGTTAGGAACTAGAAATAGAATATATTAATAGTCACTAGAAGACCATTGTAGTAGCAACTAGAATCATGT